>OX940805.1:29823378-30461376 GCA_954870605.1 Acer campestre | reverse complement strand
TTATTTATTTTTTAAAGAAAAAATCAAGCATATATATATAGGACTCAAATCAGCCGTATATATATATATGCATAAACAGACATTTTTATTTTTATTTTTTATTTTTAGCAGTATTACAAGAACTATTACAATGGACTGTCAGGACCTGTCGAGATTAAATAATATATGTGTAGGCCGGATATCTACTCCTATAACGGGAGATGACTACTCCCACAATTCGGGAAGAAAACTCCTCACACATGCTTGTAAAATGTGTATGATGGGATTTAAACCCCTTACCACTTATATGGGGGGGGGGGGGGGGGGTGCACTATCAGCTCTACTAAGAGGTGATGTGCATTTATGGTTGAAAGTTGAAACATTAAATTCTATAAAAACAACACAATTATTTAACAATTTCACTAATTAATCTTTTATTTTCATTTTTTTTTATATAAAGGTTTGAATGTCCTTTCTTAAACGAGGTTGACTTATATTTATTTATTAAGCAATTAAAATATGTTACAAGCTAAATTATCTAAAACCACCAAAAAAAAAAAAAAACAAAAACAAAAACTATATTTTTCTGCACAAACGTGCATTACATAATATGATTAGGTGAGTTCACCATTAAATAGCATTCATACTTCATAGCCCCACCACAGTCAAATATATTAAAAGAGCAGTTATTTTCAATTTACATCAAAAACAATTAATGACATGAATATTAATATATCTATTTCATTTTATATTTTACTTGATCAACTTCTCCATATTTGTTTGTTTCCAAAATACAAGTCTTTTCTTACACAAGAATGCTACTTAGAGACTCCATTCCTGTTTTGGGACCTTACAAGAGGTGGATGACCATAAACAATAGAGAAAAGCTTTGGTGCACCCGGCTATTGAGAATGAGACATGTGGTAGGAACAGATTACGTGGCAGTAGCATGTCTCATTGTTAGCGTTGTTAGGTGACAGGCATAAACCAACAAATTGAGTGGTTTGCAACCTGCAAGAGCTATAAATATACCACACACACACACACACAAGAAATTGTCCTCTTCATTAACTTTGAAGGAAACATTTCCATGGAGCATTAATCCAAAGATCACAGTTCACATCAAGAATGGTTTCAGTATTGGCAAGGAGAAACCACTGGTGATTCACTGTTGGTCTGAGCATGATGATCTGGGTGAGCATACTCTTTGGGCGGACAATGAGTTTCAGTTTAGCTTCAGGGATTCAATAATTAGTAGGACTCAATTTTGGTGCGAAATGCATCATGATACACAAACTAAGCACAGTATCGATGTTTATGATGATGAAAATGAACGCATCAAATGTCCTTCAACTTCGAATTGCTATTAGTTGGTGCATCAGTATGCCTTCTTTTTTAGTCAAGATCAAGAATACTGGTCTATTGTCTCTTATTGGTGATCATGATCAATCGCATTCTAGTTTCGTGTTTTAGAAATAAAATTCTATTACGTACCTAAAAGGCTAGCTTTAATATAAATAAATATTAATTACTCATGTAATTTATATTGTGAGTGTTATAGTTTAATGAATTGAAAGCAATTTGCTTTTCATATTATTTATTCATGATCCTTCCAATCTTCCATTGATATATATCAATTGCAATTCTGTCTGCTACAATGATGAATGTATGTATGCAATTTGCTTTTTAAGTCTATTGTAATTAGACAAGTGCTTGTATGTATGTATGTATGCAAATGTTGAGGAATATTACAGTATTCAATAAATGAAATTAAGAAAATCTGATCACAATAATAGAAACTCAAAGAGCAATTAATTAGAGTGCATAAACTCCAAGAGCAAAAATCATTTTATGGAGACCTCAACTATTTGATCACATTTGTTAATTTTCTTTTTTTTAAAAAAATCTGATATGGTCGGGCTTTGTCAAGACTTGCATGGATTAATCTCACAAACAGGAAATTAAATATATGCTCCCACGACACCATAAAGAAAACTCCACACATACTCTTATAAAATTCAATTCGAACCCAACATTAATGTGGAAGGGAAGGTGCGAACCACCTAAACTAAGAGGGCATATGTATACGTATTTCACTTTTTTGATCGCATGTTCTTAATTAATGAGCTTAAATCGCAATAAAAATTGTTCATAAAATAAATATTTTATATTACAGAAACCATCTCTAATTCTTTCAAAACTTTCTATGAAGTTTTCTCTACCATTATTTTCTCTTTAAATGAGTATATATATATATATATGCTAATTGAGTGACACTGACAATAATTTTGTATCAATGCAATATTTCTAAAAAAATAAAAAATAAAAAATTCAAGAATATATTATTTGAAGGTGTCTCCATAACAGGCCAAACATGCATTTAATTCACCAATCCAATTATGCAAATATGACTCAGAAACCGTAGTGGATGCCAATTTTGAATGATAGGTGTCCAATTCGAGAAAACTTACATGGGACGCAATACATTTGTCTAATTAAATATAATTATGTGACAATTTTTTTCTCTTGTATAATGATATATAATCTTAGCACATGACAGATTTTAATTAGATGGTCACATTGGTGACACGGTGAAATTGTTACATGCACGGATTTGTCATCTAATTCATTGGTTTTGCATAAATCTCTAAAATCAAGCATTTATTGAACAATTGAAATTTTTTTTATTAAAAATCCTTTCTATAACAGGAAATATTCACATTAATTGCCCAATTTTATATTGTTCAAGCAAATAAAGAAACTCCAATTATTCAACTAATTTGTCCAAAAATATGTGCATAAACACATTTTTATGGTTGAAACTTGAAACATCAAATTCTCTAAAAACAAGACGAGATGAAGTTGGTTCGGTGATAAACCCCTCATACCTACACCATGAAATTGTGGGTTCGAGTCCTCCTATTCTTTAAAAACCCCAAATTTATATAATAATGTAATACTGCCAAAAAAAATTCTCTAAAAACAACACAATTATTTACATTTTCACTAATTAATCTTTTATTTGCATTTTTCTATAGAGGCTTGAATGTCCTTCCTCAAACGAGGTTGATTTGTATTTATTTATCCTTAATGTAATTAAATATAAATAAGTGTGAAATTAAAATATGACATGAAGATTAATACATCTACTTCATTTAATACTTTTACTTGATCATCTACTACAATATTTGTTTGTTCCCAAAATAAAGTTTGATGCCTTTCTTACACAAGAATGCTACTCAGACTCAATTCCTGTTTTGGTACCTTAAGAAAATCTTTTTTAGGATTGACCTAACAACCCATAAACATTAGAGAAAATCTTCGGTACAATGTACCTAGCCACTAAAGATAAGAAAAGCTTTCATCTTAAGTGGCTGAGTGCAAATGTGATAACCACGTGTCTTATCCTTGATGGTCGGATGCACCACTAACACCTCAAAAAAAAAAAAAAAAAAGGTGAGAGAAAAAGATTCCACCAGCTTTTTCTATTCAACAAGTAAAATATTTACTGAGCATTAACATGTTACATGAGGACATTATTGGTGACAGACATGAACCAACACGGTGAAAGGTTGCAACTTGCAAGTGCTTTAAATACACCACACACACACACATGAAAATTCATAGTAGCAATCAAGCTCTGAGCTCGATCAGAATTATTTCAGAAATGGCTTATTTTGCTAATTTACTCTCTTTGTTTGTTCTCACTACTACTCTTATGTTTTTCTTCATCTCTCCATCTCATTCCATCTCTCCATCTCCTCCTGTGAAGCCTCCATTTCCTCCTGTCAAGCCTCAGAAAGTTGATCTTGCTGTGTACTACAAAACGCTGAGTCCGCGCTGTGCTGACTTCATAGTAAATTATCTTAAACTGGTTTTCCAGACTGATCTCAATACCATTGTCAATTTGAGGCTGGTCCCCTGGGTCAATGCTAAGGTCATCAACGGTAGCATCTATTGCTGGGTGACATTGCCTTCTCCAATATTCCTGTTAGGATTTTTTGCATTAATGTTGTAGATTTCACTGATTTAATCGATCACTTTCTTTATTCTCTTGCGTGCAGCAAGGGGGAGTACTTGAATGCTACCTGAATATTATAGAAGCCTGTGTTATCAAAGCCTATCCTGAAGTGGTGACATTTCTTTTTCTCTGAGAATCTAAGAATACATAAAAATTTAGAAAGCTATCTACTCGATATATATGTTTTATCATTTGTTTGATCATTGTGCAGAAAACACATTTCCCACTTATCAGCTGCATTGAAGCTGAAAATTCTGCATTAATGCAAGAGAAACACAGTGAATATGTGGAAAAATCTTGGAGGAAATGCGCTCATAACCTGGGGTTTCCTCAGGAACCCATTGACAAATGTTTCAATACTGGAGAAGTAATAAAGGTTGTATATCATATCATATATGCAATACAATGATTTGAATTGTCTCTCTGAAAATCATTTGCTTTGTCCTGTCTCTCAATTGTCTAGCTCTAACGTTGGATTCAAATTAATATATATATATATATGCAGCCCTCACATCTACCTCTTGGATATCTACCGCGGGTCATAGTGAATAATGTCCCACTTAAAAAGGTTATTCTCGACCCCCATCTTCAAGAAAAGTCGTTTCTACATCGGATATCTTTACATTCATCTAATAAAATAATATATAGGTGACATGGTCTTGATAGATGAATGTACATGCATTCAATGTCTTTTTCTTTGTAAATAATTCCGGTTTTGGATATGCAGGATTACCTAAATTATATAGATTATGTGTGCAAAGAATACGAAGGGACCGAACCTATTAAGGCTTGCAAATCAAGTTTGTCCTCATCAACTTTGAAGAAAACATCAGTACAAAACTCCTTATCGTTTTTTGCAGCAGAGAATTCAGAGACACAGGGGACGAACTTAAAACCAAGCCCACCCAGGCCGGCCACCTAGAGACTAGATGATTTTTTTTTTTTCTGTTCTCTGCATCAGCTTTTACTTGTTAGATCATGAGCAGAACCAGTCAAGTACCATTATGCAATAATTAACTGGCTAATCAATGTGTTATAATGAATTGAAATTAGCAATTTTACTTTTCATATTATTCATGATCCTTCCAATCTTCCAAGACCATCAACATATTGATGTAATATTTTGGTGTTTTGGGTATAATAGACATGGTGTATGATATTGTGAGAGACATTTTAGATGAAAGAAAGAAAATTACAGGTTGATATTACTACAAAATATTATAAAGAAAACATGAAAAGTAAAGCTCAAGGACAGATTTGATATATAATGCAAAAGGTGGTTGTGGTGTTATAGTCTGATAGACTATTCAGAATCTGTATAGTCACCGGAAATTAATCTAATGCTTAAATGAATTGAAGAAGAAAGTTTTTTAAAAAAATTATAAGGTTGTTGAAGAAGAAATTTTTTAAGATTACAAAAAAAATTGATAGGCTATCGATTGCAATTAGACAAGTACTCTGTATTGTATGCAAATGTTGTGGAATATTACAGTATTCAATAAATGAAATTGAGAGAATCTGATCACGATAATAGGAACTCAAAGAGCAATTAATTAGAGTGCATAAACTCCAAGAGCAAAAATCATTTTGTGGAGCCCTCAACCTTTTGATCACGTTTGTTCGTTTATTTATTTATTTATTTTTTAAAATGATACCAAACGGGTCAGGCTGGCTTTGTGAAGACTGAAGACTTACAAAGATTAATCATTCAAACAAGATAATTATTAGGAAATATGCTCCCACGACACCATAAAGAAAACTCTACACATATTCTTATAAAATTCGATTCGAGCCCAGCATTAATGTGGAAGGTAAGGTGCAAACCACCTTAACTAAGAGTCTAAGAGGGAATGTGTAGTTCACTTTTTTGATCATATGTTCTTATTTTTTTTTTTTATATAAAATATTACACTATTATATAAATTCGAAGTTTCTTGGAAAAGGAAATAATTCAAACCCGTAACCTCATGGTACATGTGTGAGGAGTTTACCATTGGATCAACCTCACATGTTCTAAATTAATGAGATTAAATCAAAAATAAAAATTGTTCAGAAAATAAATATTTTTTATTATGGAAAGTTGGAAACCAGCTTTAATTTATTCAAAACTTTCTATGAAGTTTTCTCTACCATTATTTTCTCTTTAAATGAGTATATGCTAATTAAGTGACCTGACAATAATTTTATATCAATGCAATATTTATCAATGGGAAAAAAAAAAAAAAAAAAAAAAATCTTAGAATATATTATTTGAAGCAGTCTCCATAAATGGCCACGGGCCACGCATACATTTAATTCGCCAACCAATTACGCAAATATATTATTAGTGGATGCCAATTTTGGAGGGTAAGTGTCTAATTCGAGAAAAACTTATACGGGACGTAATAATTAAATACAATTATGTGATAACTTTTTTCTCTAGTATAATGAGTCTGTTAATGACATCTGATCTTAGCACATGACGGGTTTTAATTAGATGGTCACATTGGTGACACACTGACACGGTGATATTGTTCCATTCACGAATTTGTCATCAATTGGTTTTTGCATAAATCTCGAAAATTAAGCATTTATTGAATAATGGATAATGACTGTCACAATTGGAAAAAAAATAAATTAAAATCCTATATATAACAGGAAATATTCGCATTAATTGTATTTAAAATAACACTTCCTATAATTTGCCCCATTTTATATTGTTCAAACGAATAAATAAAATCCAATTATTCACCTAATATGTGCATAGTAGACGTTTAATGTTGGGATACGGATATTGACACCCACAAAACTTATTAGTACACCCATTTTTATAAGTACACCCATGTCTAAAATTTAAAATTTAAATATTACTATAAGCACCCATCATAATGCTAATAGCACTATCGTTGAAATAAATATATTCATTTTAATACATATTATTTATAAACACTCTTAAATTATTATTATACCCAATTTATGAAAAAAATCATATTATTTTTGGAACAAATATTTTTTAATAATGGTTCAATTTATTTTTTGGAAATATCTCGAATGTAGGAGCCTTATAAAAGGGAATAAGATTTTCAATTTGGAGTTCTCTTATTTATACAGTTATCTTAAAAAAAATAATAAAAAAAATAATAAAAAAAAATAAATCTTATTAACATCTATGGCTATCTTAATAAATAAATAAATAAATAAATAAAAAATCATTGATATTTATAGCTATAGTTAAAAAAAATGTTATTTTTTGAATAAAATTTATAATTATACATAAAACAAAGACAAAAACAATATGATAATCATGTGATGATGAGAAAATTTGATACTTGAAATAAAATTAGAGTTTAATTAGGGTTTATCATAAGTTTTTTTTTTTTTTTTTAATCAAGAAATATAGATGAAGATATGAGTGTAATTAATGAGTGTATATAGTATTTGATTTATTTTTAATTAAAGTAACTTGTCTTTATTGGTAAATCTCTATTGTGGTATTTTTGTAATTAAAATTTTAATAAAATATGGGTGTACTAATAAGTTTTATAGGTATCAATATTGGCTCCCTTATTGATGAAACTTGAAACATCAAATTCTCTAAAAACAGCAAACAATTATTTAACTACACTAATTAATCTTTAATTTGCATTATATATATATATAGAGAGAGAGAGAGGCTTGAATGTCCTTCCTCAAACGAGGTTGATTTATATTTATTTATCCTTAATATAATTCAATATAAAATAAGTGTGAAATTAAAATATGTTGCAAGCTCAATTATCTAAAACCACAAAATATATATATATATATTGATGATTTTACTTTGGATTAATTGTTATTTTTCCAATTAATATTTGTATAAATTTTTTAAAATTTTTTATTAATATACACATATACATGCCATAATCTAATTAAGTGAGTTCACCTTTATAACATTCACAGCTCCACCAGAGATAAAGATAAGAATCTCTTAATCTCTGGTGGAGCTGTAAATGCTATTAAAGGTGAACTCACTTAATCAGATTATGATATACATATAGAGATGGCAAATGTACCTGGCCGGGCCGAATACCCATATAATATTAAACGAAATTTGTTTATCTAATGAAGTCTCTTTACGCCACTGTGGCCTGCTGAGGTACATTTGCCATCCTTATATGCTCCCACGATACCATAAAGAAAACTCTACATATATTCTTGTAAATTTCGATTCGAACCATGCATTAATGTGGATTGAGATGCAAACCACTTGAACTAAGAGAGAATGTGTAGTTCACTTTTTTGATCACATGTTCTTAATTAATAAACTTTAATCGAAATAAAAATTGTTCATAAAATAAATAATTTTTATTACAGAAACAATCTTTAATTTATTCAAAACTTTCTATTAAGTTTTCTCTACCATTAATTTCTCTTTAAATGAGTTTATGCTAATTAAGTGACTGACAATAATTTTATATCAATGCAATATTTCTGAAGAAAAAAAAATAAAAATTTCTAGAATATTTTATTTGAAGGTGTCTCCATAATTGGCCACGCATACGTTTAATTCACCAATCCAATTACGCAAATATGACTCAGAAACTATAGTGGAAGCCAATTTTGGTGGGTAAGAGTCTATTCGGAGAAAAACTTACATGAGACTTAATACGTTTGTCTAATTAAATACAATTATATATGACAACTTTTTTCTCTTGTATAATAACATCTAATCTTAGCATATGATGGGTTTTTATTTTTTATTTTTTATTTTGAAATAAAACTACTGTCGGGACCTGATGAGATTAGTTAGACTCTACAAGTACGGTTCAGAATACTACTCCTACTATTGGGGAGAGGTTATATATGAACTACAACTCTCATAAGTCACAACCGAAAAGAGGGTTGCTTCCACAAACCGGGAGAAAACTCCCTACATATATTTATAAAATACACATAGTGAGACTCAAATTGAACCCTTGACCACTAGGTGTGTAAGAGAGGTGCACAACCGTCTCTACTCAGAGGTGATATGCGGGTTTTAATTAGATGGTCACATTGGTGACACGTTCCATGCACTAATGACTCTAATCCATAGGTTTTGCATAAATCTCGAAAATCAAGCATTTATTGAATCATGACCGTCACAATTGGAAAAAAATTATTAAAAATCCTTTCTATAACAGGAAATATTGGCATTAATTGTATTTAAAATAACACTTCCTATAATTTGCCCGATTTATATTGTTCAAGTGAATAAAAAAAAAAAAAAAAAAACTCCAATTATTCACTTAGTATGTGCATAAACAGACATATTTCTGGTTGAAACATCAAATTCTCTAAAAACAACACAATTATTTTACATTTTCACTGATTAATCTTTTATTTATTTATTTATTTATTTATTTATTTTTTATTGTTTATAGAGGCTTGAATGTCCTTCCTCAAACGCGGGTTGGTTTATATTTATTTATCCCTAATATAATTAAATATAAAATAAGTGTGAATCTAAAACCACACACACAAAAAAAAAAAAAAAAAAAAAAAAAAAAAAAGAAGCAATTTTATTGATGATTTTACTTTGGATTAATTGTTATTTTTCCAATTAACATTAGTAGAAATTTTTAAAAAAAAATTATTAATCTGCACATGTATATACCATAATCTGATTAACTGAGTTCACTTTTAATAGCATTAACAACTCCACCAAAGACAGCTGAGATAAGAGCAATTATTTTTAATTTGCATCTAAAATAACAATTAATGACATGAAGATTGAAAATGATACATAATATATACATCTACTTCATTTAATATTTGGGCAAATTGCACTGAACCCCTTAAGGTTTGGACAAGTTACATTTAGCTGGAAAAGTTTTGTTATTATGCATTAACACCTCAAGACTTAAATTTGATTTTAAAAATACCTAAAATGCCCCTAGTTATATTATTTTATACTTTTTTTTTTTTTACCTTTTAACCAAAAACTTTATAAACTTTAATAAAATAAAAAAATTAAATAAAAGATATGATTCATTAAATAAATAAATAGTTTTAAAAATTAAATAAATAAATGGTTTTAAATAAATAAATAATTAAAAAATTAAAGAAATAAATAGTTAAAAAAAATCAAATAAATAAATAGTTTATATAAGTAAATAAATGAAAAATTGAAAACATTAATTTTTTTTTAAGGATATCTATATTAATAGGGATAAGAAAAACTCTTAATATCCAAATTTTTACAGTAAGGATAATGGTGAGAGAAGGTTCAAGGTTTCCAACACTGAAGGAGGTGGTTGAAGAAGGCAAGAAGACTCCCAATATTGGGAACCTTGAAGCTTCTCTCACCATCATCCTTACCGTAAAAGTTTGGATATTTAGAGCTTTTTTTGTCCCTATTAATGGATATTCTTAAAAAATTAATGTTTTTAATTTTTTTAATTTTTTTTAAACCCTTTATTTATTTATTTTTTAAAAAATATTTATTTATTTGAATTTTTAAAAGTATTTATTTATTTAAGTTTTTTAAAAGTATTTATTTATTTTAAACTATTTATTTATTTTTTTTAAAAAAAATTATTTATTAATTTATTTTTTGTAAACCATTAACTTATTTAATGAATCGTATCTTTTATTTAATTTTTTATTTAATTTTATTAAAGTTTATAAAGTTTTTGGTTAAAAGGTAAAAAAAAAAAAAGTATAAAATAATATAACCAGGGGCATTTAGGTATTTTCAAAGTCAAATTTAAGTCTTGGGGGTTTTAGTGTATAATAACAAAACATTTTCAGTTAAGTGTAACAATTAATGACATGAAGATTGAAAATGATACATGATATATATATCTACTTCATTTAATATTTTAATTGATCATCTACTGTGATATTTGTTTGTTTCCAAAATATAGTTTGATGCTTTTCTTACACAAGAATGGTACTCAGACTCCATTATTCCTCTTTTGGGATTTGACCTAAGAAGAGAATAACCCATAAACATCAAAGAAAATCTTCAATGCATGGGTGCATTGCACCCGGCCAACTGAGAATGAGGCATATGGTAAGAAAAACTTATGTGACACGTATATGATAGCCACATATCTCATCTTAATTGGTTAAGTGCATATGTGATAGTCATATATTTTATCCTCGATGATCGGATGCACCACTCAGTAATACAACTGATGCAATAAAGATTTTCTCATAAACAATAAATGATCACAAGTCTAAATCATCAAATAAACAAAAGGGGTGAGAGAAAGAGATTTCAGTAGTAATTTCAATTCAGCAAGTAAAATTAACATAGGACTTTTTGAGGACATTAGTGGTGAGAGACATGAACCAATACAGTGAGTGGTTGCAACCTGTAAGTGCTATAAATACCCCCCACACACGCCCAAGAAAAATCAAAGTATCAATCAAGCTCTCAGCTAAGAATTTTTCAGAAATGGCTTATTTTGCTCATTTACTCTCCTTCCTTGTTCTCACTACTGCTCTTATGTTTTTCTTCATTTCTCCATCCCATTCCATCCCTTCTCCTCCTCCTCCTGCCAAGCCTCCAAAAGTCGATCTTGTTCTGTACTACGAAACACTGTGTCCGGGCTGTGCTGATTTCATAACAACTGATCTTGTGAAGGTTTTCCAGACTGATCTCAACACCATTGTCAATTTCAGGCTGGTCCCCTGGGGCAATGCTAAGGTCATCAACGGTACCATCGTTTGTCAGGTGACATTGCCAATTTGCCATTGCCATATATATATATATATATATATACATATATCTTCAGGATTATTGCAGCTGTCAGGATTTTTACATGTTGTATACATATTTCACTGATTCAATCATCATTTTCTTTGTTCTCTTTGCAGCACGGTGAAGACGAATGCTACCTGAATATTATAGATGCCTGTATCATCAAAGCTTGGCCTGAAGTGGTGACATTTCTTTCTTTCTTTTTCTCTCTCTGAGAAACTATGTATACATAAAATTTTTGAAATCTGTTTAATTTGCTACTAGATTTTTTACCATAATTTGTTTGATCATTGTGCAGAAAAAACACTTCCTGTTTATCGGCTGCATTGAAGCTGAAAACTCTGCAATGCAAGTGAAACACAGTAAAGATGTGGAAAAATCTTGGAGGAAATGCGCTCATAACCTGGGGTTTCCTCAGGAACCCATTGACGAATGTTACAATAGTGGAGAAGGAATAAAGGTTATATCATATCATATATGTAATACAATTATTTTGGTCTATCAATTGCGTAGCCCTGACATTGGATGCAAATTAATATGCAGCTCACACTCCGATATAGTAATGAAACACCACCTCATGATTATGTACCGTGGATCACAGTGGATAATGTGCCACTTAAAGAGGTTATTCCCAACTCTCATCTTCGGGAAAAGTGTTTTTACGTGCATTGAATATATATACATTCATTTATATACATAACATTATCATGATGGATGAATGTTCATGCATTTGATCTCTCTCTCTCTCTCTCTCTCTCCCCGAATAATCTTGTTTTTTTTTTTCTTTTTCTTTTTTTGGATATGCAGAATTACCAAGATTATATACAATATGTGTGCAAGGCATACAAAGGCAAGCCTATTGAGGCCTGCAAATCAAAGTTGTCCTCATCAACTTTGAAGGACACATCTACCAATCCAGTATGCTACACAGAAAAATCAAGAAACTCGTTGTTTCTCGCAGCAAATGATTCGGAGACATAGGGGACGAAAAGACCACACCCACCGGATGATTTTTTCGACTCTCTACATCAGCTTTTGCTTGTTAGATCATGACCAGAACCAGTCCCGTATCATTATGCAATAATTGACTGGCTAATCAATGTGTTATAATAATCTATTTGTGTTTCGGTATAGTATAATGAATCGAATGCAATTTGCTTTTCGTATTATTCATGATCCTTCCAATCTTTTATTTGAAAGCAATTATATATTTATATGCAGCTGTTTAGTTGCATTAAATGATTTTGAGTAAACTAAGATGGAAAAAAAAAAAAAAACCCATAACATAATGTGAAATCAAAAGCTATTTTTACTGGAAAAATCTTAGCTACCATTAGTTTACAAGCTCAACCACCCAAACTTTTACTTCATAGATGTCTGTGTTTCAACCTTGCCTCTACCACCCAGAAGGCCTGAACTCTCCAAGTACAATACTCCAAACATCTAGCCTCCCTTGAAGACAGCCACTAGACATCTGTTTTCGTAAACGAACCAGTGTTCAGTTACTGAGCAAACTAGGTTACCAAACCAACACCACACACTGGCAATGGAACATTATGCTCTACAATAAGTTACCATATGTCGAATTGAAAGGTTATATATAACAAATGCAAAAATGGCAGTATCCTTAAAACCACGAGACAAACAGAAGAAATTACATGAAGCGTTGATCACACATGGAGTTACTTTATGTCATCTTAAGGAAAGAAAGTCCAGTATCTACGAGGAATTTATCGCCTTCCAAATGCTTTGACATATATCAAAATCTGTCATTTTTGCTGGGTCATACTCAAACTTCTCAACCACATTTTTATCCCTGTCCACAATATCTGTAAGTGTCACTGAGTTAAGATGAATCCACATTACACAACATTAAACATCGTCGTATATGAACATATACCAAAACAGATGATAATTAATGAAAATGAAGTGAGTCATAACAAAAGGATACAGCCTGAGACTTTGGACTGTTCATTCAAGTCTGGGATAATTTTCGTGACTGATGCGTACATTGAAAGCATCATCCTGCAAGATCAAAGAAAAAACACTTTTACTTCAGTAATCAACTCCTTCGAGAAGGGAAATAAACCCAACACAAGATGATTCAAGAAAGAATATTTTCATGGCTGCTACAGAGCATTTCACAAACGCAAATGATTTACCACATATCATGAATTTGCTGAATGAAGCAAAAGAACCCAAGAATACCAAAAATGTAAAACATAATTACACAGGCATGAATATCACGATACACATTAATACAATTGCAGTGTATTTTTATGCTTTTCCAAGCAAGAGCTTTAAAATGTTTTGAGCTGCTTAAGCATGATATATCATCAATTACTCTACTGACGCAGATACAATTATACAAATACATTGACTGCATAGATATACAAACTATAATTGCCAAGGGCATATACAATTCTGTCAATCCACTTACTCTGTCCTCAGATCGTCTTTTTCAGATTTTTTCAAAGCATGCTTTCTTTCTTCAATGGAGATCCTCTTAAGTTCCAAATCATTCATCTCGTTCGTAATAACTGTGTTGACACAAAAGGCAAGAACCAATCAATACCATCGATATACGACAAAAACGATCAAAAACCAATAAATTAATACCAATCATATACTTATCTAAGCTCCTCCTGAAGTGCACGTTCTTTCTCAAATTCTTCTTCTAAATCTTTTTGGAGAAGGTCAACTTCAGCTTCTGCAGTAACTTCGGATTTCGCCTGCTCAGTTTTCTGCTTGCAAACATCTATCTTCCTCTGATAATCTGCTTCGTATAAAAACTATCAACTCTATGAAAGAAGAATCAACATATCTAAACAACACACCCAAGGACCAAAAACCCGTCCTGATCTAAACATCATTTCCATTAGTTAGTCAAATTATCAAATCCCACCCCATTAGTCCAGTTAGAAAATTTTCCATTCTGAGAATTGAACAATTCAACTGTAAATATATGTGTTTTCGCGAATGATTGAATGATTACATGGTATATTATCAAATTCAACAGTATAAACCCTTAAACTTGTGCTACTTTTCGGACAAACCTCCAAAAAAAAAAAATAATAATCTAAATGACCCCAAATTTTCAAAAAATGCAACTATTCAATTCACTTTCTATAGCCACAACAAAAGAAACATCGTCTATCTCATATAAGTAGAAAAATATTACCTTGAATGGAGCTCAAGAGCTGGTTGAGATCGGCGTCGCAAGAGGAACGGAGAGACTTGGAGTGATCGAGACACTGAGTCAAGGTGTCAATGTCTCGTTTGTCCTTCAACACCTTCACGAGATCGTCACTGTACGATAAGAGTTTCTCCATATCGATCAGTCTAGACAATTCCGCCATTTTTTAGGGCAAAAAAAAAAAAAGCTATCGTTTACTCTGAACTCTAGGGTTTTCAACCTGTGCTTCGTTTTTCTCACGATTGAACTGGAAAAAAAAAAATTAAAATAAAATAAAATCAACTAAACGAGTATGGGGTTTTGTTATTGAAAGAAAATTGAATGAAAGCTCGGATGTGAATGCGTGAGATTGGTTTTTAGCGATGGGATGAACACTGAACAGTGAACCCAGTGAGAGACTGTCAGAGAGGGAAAATGTTGAATCTATTCGAATGGAAAATGAAATTAAAAGTAATTTTATTAAAAAGCTTTTTGTTCTTGTAGTTACATTGTAGTGTTATATATATTTAATTTGTTTTTAATTTACAAGCGTCGATATGTCCGAGTGGTTAAGGAGACAGACTCGAAATCTGTTGGGCTTCGCCTGCGCAGGTTCGAATCCTGCTGTCGACGATTTTCTATTTCTTGAAAACCTCCTTATTTTTTTTCTTTTTTCTTTTTATTTCATAAAAATTAAGAAAAATACCCATTAGTTAATTGTCTAAACATGTAAGTTGTAACATTTCTTTTAATAAAAAAATTGAATCTAAAAAAATGTTAAATATTTAGTTTAGCCTACTTTAATAAAAAAATTATCGATTCGTCATAGAGTAAGATCAATTCAGAATATTATTATATGTGATTTGGAATAAAGAACAAAATTGCTTGTTGCTTTGTTTACATTGGTCAAACTTTAATATTGTTGTGATTAGGATTTATTAATTGAGTTGTACACAATCACGTTTTTATCTATTATTCAAATTCAAAACTATTCAAAACTTATCATAATTTGAATAAACAATAACATTACATAATTATATAATTATATATATATATTATATAAATTTTGGCAATTTTTAGAGAGGGGGAAAACTCGAACCCACAATCTCGTAACGTATGTATGAGAGGTTTTACTACTTAACCAACCACATATTGTCTACATAATTACACGGTGATTAAAAAATTAACTATGGAGTGCACATTTTTTAGATTTTAAATTATGTAGTTATGTCAATTGGAATGCCCCTTTCAAGTTAACTGAGAGTCTTATTAAATCATGTTCTTAGAATCAAAAGGAGTAGCATTAATTATCAACTTCATTGATTGAAAATGTCAAAGCCGAATTGAGTTTATTAACACCTACTTAAATATTAAATGATCCATCATGGAATTCATAAGTCATAACCCATTTATTGATTGGTTTATATCAATTCAAAATCTTAATAGTTTTAATAACTTTTTATAAACACATATATTTGTTGAATTTGAGACCTCGATTTAGTTTGAAAGAAAAGGTAACCATCAAGCTATATATAAGGAGGTAAAAAAAATGGAGGAAGTCCATTTTAAATAAGTTCAATAAACCGGTATTCTTTGCCGTGCACACAAAGTTAATTGTGGGAGATACCTATCAACTATCATAGTCGAGCTTATAGAGCTTAATATAAGTAGGTATTGGTAAAACTTCGATAAACCTATAATTATAGGTTAGAGTATGTGCACCTGTACTGTTTGATCTATGTAAATTATGATTAAATCCTACACTAATAAGTAGAATCAGTCTTAAGAAAATTTAAGTTTAAGAGACTCATCCCCTTATCATTAGAATTGTTATATCGGTAATGATTATGGTGTCTGATCTAAATTTATATTATTAGATCGATTTAGGTTTTGATAGAACTCTAACTCGATATCAACTTATTATATAGTAAATTCTTCTTAACTTTGTTATGTTACGAAATCAGATTGGCTCCAAAACTCATTTATATTACATTATTTTTTTTCACCAAGCAAGAACCAAGCATATGCAAATGTGAATCTCGTGTAGGGACATTATAATCCTAGCACAGGCGCTCAGTAGCCAACCAAACATGTTATTAGGCAAAAAAAAAGAAACATCATTTGCCCCATTTTCGCACTCTATACCTTCCTTTTATCCCACACCCAATACTGATAAGACATTATGAGATAATACAAGGGGGAATTGCATTTTAGTCCCTGTAGTTTACCTTAATCCACGTTTAGTCCACGTTTATTTTTTATTATAGCTTTTAGTCCTTCTGTGACAGAATCCGTCAAAAGACAGATTCTGCCATGTCAGTCGGACTAAAAGACGTTTATGCCCCTCTGACTGTCTGATACCCTTTGAAAGACTGTTTTACCCTTATTTTTGTCTTTTGTGTGGCCATTTAACCTCCACATATTTATTAAATAAAAAATATATTAAAAAAACAAAAACAAAATTAAAAATGGAATTGAAAAAAAAAATGGATCTCCACTGTCCATCTCAAAGATGGACGGTGGAGATCTCTCTTTTTTAAAACTAATTAAATTTAAAATTAATATATATATAACTAATAAAAAATGAAAAGAAAAAAAAAGCTAATTAAATTTAAAATTAAAAAATATAAAAAACTAATTAAAAAATGAAAAAAATAAATAAAACTAATTAAAAAGATGAAAAAAAATAACCTAAATTAAAACAACCATTCAACCAAATCGTATTTCCCTAACCTAAATTAAACACCCATTTTTTTTTAATTAAAACTAAAAAATTAAAATTAAGATTCAAATAACAAATCTTCATATTTCCAGATTAAACACCAACCAAATTGTATCAAAAATTAAACATCAACCAACCAAATCATACCCAAAACCTGGAAAAAAAAATCAACAAATCTCCTCTTCAAGCTTCTCAATGTCACAAATTCTTCATATTTCCAGATTAAATACCAACCAAATCGTACCAAAAATTAAACATCAACCAACCAAATCACATCAACCAACCAAATCATACCCAAAACCTAGAAAAAAAAATCAACAAATCTCCTCTTCAAGCTTCTCAATGTCCTTGCCGATCCCAACACCCACGAAAGTGTAATACTGATTCAAAAGGAAATTGACGAGTGATCGAGGGATGTTTGGGGAGTGAATTAGTTGGAAGACGAGACATCGGCGACCCACGCACAGCTAGAGAGTGGCCACTAATGTTCTCGATAAACCTCTCAGCAAAGGCAAACAAGAGGCGTCGAAGAAGGAGAAGGCTCCACTGCTGTCATCGAAGCGAAATCCGGTGGCGGCAAGAGACGGGAAGCAGAAGAAGAAGAAGAAGAAGAAGTAGAAGATGTGTAAGGATTGGAAAATTTGGGGGTTTTACTCTAGAGATTGGTTTGTCGAAGAGAAGAAGATTTGTGGATTTTATTCTAGGGATTTTGCTTTGTCGAAGAAGAAGAGGATTTGGAGATATAATTCTAGGGATTTCGGTCTTTGGTTTGTTGAAGAAGAAGGGATTTTGGTTTATGAAAATGATGATGAACTGGGTTTATGACATCGGTTTGGTTTGTGAGGCTGATGATGAACTGGTTTTGGTATTGTTTTGGTTTTAAAAATAAATTTTTAGTATAAATTTTTAAATATTTAGTAAAATGATGATCTCATCAACTCATTTTTTTTTAATATATTATTAATTATATATATCAAATTACCATTATAACCTTCAGCCCTAATTACCCTTCATGTCCCCATTGATGAATTTACCTATTTACCCTCATTGACCTTCGTTGACTTAACGAAACCCTAACAGAATTGGACGGTAGGGACTGGAATTCACATTGTCAGAATACAGATGGACTGAAAGTTACAATACCAAAAAACCGTGGACTGAACTTGGATTAAGTCAAACTACAGGGACTAAAATACGATTTTCCCATAATACAATGATAAACTATTCACAATTACATCCAAATAATACTAATACAATAAGATGAGGTGGGCTCGATAACAAACCTTTCGGAATTACATCCAAATATTAATACGACAAGATGTGATAGGTTCGATAATAAACCCTTCACAACTACATCCACAAGATTATGAATTTGAATCGATGATAAACCCGTTCGCAACTGTATCCACGAGATCATGGATGTGAATCGTGTCTCATTTCCCAAATTCCGAAATGTGTAAACAAATACCAATAGCATTATACCAATACCAAACCAAATTATCAATACGCAACCGTCTTATATACTCTCTCTCTCTCTCTCTCTTCTTGGTCTCTCCATACAAAAAGAGAGATTGGAATGAAACTCACTGACCTCACCACTACCATCGCATCTCATCTCATCTCAAAACCCTAATCGAAACGCAAACCTAAAAAACAATTATTCTCTCTTCCTCTACTTTTCTTCTCCGTTTTAACTTGGTATATCTTCCTCTACTTTCTCTTGAATATTCTTTGCTTTATTTATTTATTTATTTAGTTTTGATTTGGTTTTAAATACCTGAGAAACGATCGATTTAATTCAATATCATCGTCACGGTTTCGTTGTTTGGATGCCGAGAAATATCTGTTAAAATTTGAAATGGAAAGGAAAAATATAATATATATATCTGTTTTAATTTTTTAATTAAAAAATGTTGGATTGTTGTTTAGTGGATATTTGAAAATTAATGAGTGGTTTTTGATGGTATATATATGTATATATTTGATGAAATGAAAATGCATGTGAACAGTTCAGAGCTCTATATGCTTCCTTGCAAGAGAGCTGGTGGAGGAGAGGTTGCAGTAGTTGAAGAAGAAGGATCAATCCACTCACCGGAGACTCTGATTAAGAAGCCAAGGAGGACCGATTTGCCTCCTATCGCTTCGGCGACCACCGCCACCACGGGGAACGCTAGGAGCACCGATAACTCCTCTGCCACCACCACTACTACTACTAACAGCAACAGTCACGGTAGCAGCGGAGGCGACAACGGTACCGATTCGCTGATTATGGCTCTAGGCAATGGAAACTCTGCCGATATCGATGAGGATCTCCACAGTCGCCAGCTGGCGGTGTACGGTCGTGAGACCATGAGGCGGCTCTTTGCATCCAATGTTCTGATCTCTGGAATGCAAGGTCTTGGTGCCGAGATTGGTACGTAGAGAAATGGATGACCTTATTGCTCTGGATGCGATTTTGACCAGATTATTTTATCTATATTTTGTTATGATGTGGATGTTGTATGAAATTGCTTGCTTGAGTTGTTGTATTGAGTAAGCAGAGAGAGCATTCTCTTAAATGGGTGGGTCTTGTATGGAGTTGTTATTGGGATGGTGTTATTAATTTATTTTAGTATTGATTTTGGTTCACTGATTTCTTTTTGAATATTTTTGTGTTTGTTGTTGCAGCAAAGAACCTTATCCTTGCTGGTGTCAAGTCTGTGACATTGCACGATGAAGGAGATGTGGAGTTGTGGGATTTGTCAAGCAATTTCATTTTCTCTGAAGAAGATGTGGGGAAGAATCGAGCACTTGCCTCTGTTCAGAAGTTGCAAGAACTGAATAACTCTGTAGTCGTTTCTTCTTTAACTGCTGAATTGACTAAGGAGCAACTCTCTGATTTTCAGGTAATATGTGCTTGAGTTGTAACAAGTAGCAACTTAGTGCATCTGTTTGTTTTGTTATTTATTGTCTACAAACATTGATTTTATATACTTAATTTGTTTTGGGTCATTTAATCTTTATTTAAAGTTCTTCAATTATGTGCTAAGTCTCTCATTTATATATTTCTTATTCCAAATAATTTGGGTTAAAAATAGCTGTAACTTGTGCATAAACGCAATGTTCACATTTTGGAATCTTGTTCTCAACAATGTAGAAGGTACTTAAACATGACACATCTATACTGGTGGTGTTATGCATCCCAATTTAAGCTGTCCAAAATTTAAACAAAAGGCTCATTGACTACCGTGCTTGTATGCTAAATGGTGTTTACCATGCATGTTGGTGCTGCTATGCTAATGTTCTATTCTGTGAATTTTCTTGTTAATAAGTCAAAGCCAAAGAGTTTACATGCATGATAGTGGGACCTGGAATTCTGTGAAGTAAATATTCACCACTGTCCAGTCTAATTTCTTGAATAAACATTTTTGTGAAACCAAGTGATTATATTAGTAAGTGAGATATCATAATGGTTATATATATATCATGGTTTAATAAATTTGAAGTGTCTTTACATATTCAATTTCCGTCACTCTTTACTTCTTTAGAATTTTTGTCGGTCTTCAATCGCTTCAGCTTATAAAATTCTGATACTTTATTTTGGCGTTTTCACCACTCTTTAGTTGGTCATAGCTTTTGAAGTTTCGATTCTTTATGTTACATTTGATATTTTTCCCATATATCTTTAGCTACATCCTGTAATGCTGCTGATAGCTTTTGGGGTGCTGATATGAATAATTATGTGCGTTCTTTGACTGGTATCTGGAATTGTACACTGCACTTCAGGGTTTTGGGCCTTTCCTTTAGTAATTTTATACTCCTAAACGCTGTTCAATATCTACTTTTTTTATGCAAAAAAAAAATGGTAGTAAATAATCTCCATATTTTTAAATGAGTTTAATTCATATTCTTGCTTTATTTAATACTTGAATGCTTATGATTCAATCATTTGACTTTTGTTGCTCAGGCTGTAGTCTTCACAGATATCAGCTTAGAGAAAGCAGTGGAGTTTGATGATTACTGCCATACCCATCAGCCTCCAATTGCTTTTATCAAATCTGAAGTACGGGGGCTTTTTGGTAATGTGTTCTGTGACTTTGGCCCCAAATTTACAGTCTTTGATGTTGATGGGAATGATCCACATACTGCTATAATTGCATCTATCAGCAATGACAACCCTGCTCTTATATCTTGTGTCGATGATGAGAGGGTTGAGTTTCAGGATGGGGATTTGGTTATGTTTTCTGAAGTCCATGGAATGACAGAATTGAATGATGGAAAGCCAAGAAAGGTTAAGAACGCTAGACCATATTCATTCTCTATTGATGAGGACACTACAAATTATTCCGCATACGAGAAAGGTGGTATAGTCACTCAGGTGAAAGAGCATAAGTTGTTAAACTTTAAGCCATTGCGGGAAGCATTAAAGGATCCTGGTGATTTCCTTTTGAGTGATTTTTCCAAGTTTGACCGTCCACCTCTTCTACACTTGGCATTCCAGGCACTGGATAAGTTTATTTTAGAGTTGGGACGCTTCCCTGTTGCTGGGTCAGAAGATGACGCTCAGAAATTAATATCTCTGGTCACTAGCATCAATGACAGCTCAGCAGATGGGAGGATTGAAGAGATTGACCTCAAACTTCTCCGTCATTTTGCATTTGGTGCTAGGGCCGTGCTGAATCCCATGGCTGCCTTGTTTGGCGGTTTAGTTGGACAGGAAGTTGTGAAAGCCTGCTCTGGGAAGTTTCATCCTCTCTTTCAGGTTAGTCATCTTTGTTAGGACTTTGTTCTAGATGGTCACTGAAGCTTGTTATACCCATGATGCTTAAATTTCTTTTTATGGGTTGATGGTAGTGCTGTTTGGTTCACATATGATGTGTCGAAATAGAAATTGCTTATTATTAGAGTTATACTAACATGTGTTATATTTTGTTTTGGACAGTTTTTCTACTTCGATTCAGTTGAGTCACTCCCCACGGAACCTTTGGATCCCAGTGACTTGATGCCCTTAAATACTCGATATGATGCACAAATTTCAGTGTTTGGATCCAAGCTCCAGAAAAAAATGGAGGAAGCTAAAGTATATATTGTAGGATCTGGTGCACTGGGGTGTGAATTCTTGAAAAACCTAGCTTTAATGGGAGTTTCTTGTGGTAACCAAGGGAAGTTGACAATCACAGATGATGATGTCATAGAGAAGAGCAACCTTAGCAGGCAGTTTCTTTTCCGTGATTGGAACATTGGGCAAGCTAAATCAACAGTTGCTGCTTCAGCAGCTGCTTTGATAAATCCACTTCTCAAAATTGAGGCATTGCAGAACCGTGCAAACCAAGAGTCTGAGAATGTATTTGATGACACATTCTGGGAGAATCTGAATGTTGTTGTCAATGCTCTTGATAATGTCAATGCTAGGCTTTACATTGACCAGAGATGCTTATATTTCCAGAAGCCACTTCTGGAGTCGGGCACCTTAGGCGCAAAGTGCAACACTCAGATGGTTATTCCTCACTTGACTGAAAATTATGGTGCCTCACGAGACCCACCTGAAAAACAAGCACCCATGTGCACAGTTCATTCGTTCCCACACAATATTGATCACTGCTTGACTTGGGCTCGATCTGAGTTTGAGGGTTTGCTTGAAAAGACACCAGCTGAAGTGAATGCCTATCTGACCAGTCCGAGTGAATACACATCCGCAATGAAGAATGCTGGAGATGCTCAGGCCAGGGAAAACTTGGACCGTGTTCTTGAGTGTCTTGACAAGGAGAGATGCGAGACATTCCAAGACTGTATCACCTGGGCCCGTCTCAAGTACTATGCTTGCTTATTGGCTGCATATGTTTAAGTTTCGTTACAGCATCAACTTTCTTATTTCAGTTTCTGACATTCTGCTTTCAATTTAACCAGGTTTGAAGATTACTTTGCTGATCGTGTTAAGCAATTGACATTTACTTTTCCTGAGGATGCTACAACCAGTAATGGGACACCCTTCTGGTCTGCCCCCAAGCGCTTCCCCCGCCCTCTGCCGTTCTCAGTTGATGATCTCAGTCACCTTCACTTCGTAATGGCTGCATCCATTTTACGAGCAGAAACATTTGGCATCCCTATTCCTGACTGGGCCAAGTCTTCTACGAAGTTGGCTGATGCTATTAACAAAGTGATAGTTCCCGATTTCCAGCCCAAGGAAAATGTTAAGATTGTGACAGATGATAAAGCCACAAGCATGTCCACTGCATCAATAGATGATGCTGCAGTAATCAATGAATTGACAATGAAGTTAGAAAAATGCCAGAAACAGCTACCGCCTGGTTTCAAGATGAACCCAATTCAGTTTGAAAAGGTATTTCTTACCCATTTCTTTTACCCTGGCTAGACTTAGGTTTGGTTTGGAAGGGGATAGGCTAGGGGACCTATTCTTCTTGATTGTAATGTTTTTGCCATCTCGTTGAACTAAGCTTGAAGTTTATGGAGTGTTATGTGAAGGTGGACTAAATGAGGGGAAGAAAATTATCACTTCTCGTCTAGTGTCCTTGATCATAATTATTTTTTGAAAAATGAATTCAATGATTTCTGAAAGGAGGAAATTGATTTGCTTATGTTCTAAATATATAGGTTAGCTATGCTCAAGTATGTTTTTCATGATTCATTGTACAATATAGTTATCTATGTACCATATGATATTCCAGTAGTTTCATTGACGTGATAGCAACATCATTTAGACTTTTTTTTAAATGTTTGAAAAATCTACTTGCATACTTTTTCTTTATAGTACTTTCACTCCAATTTTTGTTTGCTTTCTCTATATACGCATCTAATTTAATTTTTGTTACTGTAAATGCATCTCTAATTGTCCAGGACGATGACACAAACTATCATATGGATTTAATTGCTGGACTTGCAAACATGAGGGCTAGGAACTACGGAATCCCTGAAGTCGACAAGCTTAAGGCCAAATTCATTGCAGGGAGGATTATCCCAGCAATTGCAACTGCTACTGCTATGGCTACTGGTTTTGTCTGCTTGGAGTTGTATAAGGCTCTGGATGGAGGGCACAAACTGGAGGACTATCGAAACACCTTTGTCAATCTGGCGCTCCCTCTGTTTTCAATAGCTGAGCCGGTTCCACCTAAGGTGGTCAAGCATCAGGATATGAGCTGGACAGTGTGGGACAGGTGGATATTGAGAGACAATCCAACGTTAAGAGAGCTTCTTCAGTGGCTGCAAGACAAGGGCTTAAATGCATACAGCATTTCTTTCGGGAGTTGCCTGCTTTATAACAGCATGTTCCCAAGGCACAAAGATCGCATGGACAAGAAAATGGTGGATCTGGCCAGGGATGTGGCCAAGGCTGAACTCCCCTCTTATCGACGACACTTTGATGTCGTAGTCGCATGTGAGGATGAGGATGACAATGATATTGACATCCCACAGATCTCAATTTACTTCAAGTAGGTATTTTGATCAACTTAGGCGGATTACATCTTTGTAGGATGAGAAGCGGCAGTGATGTTGTTACTGCAATCTTTATGGATTTCTGTTAAACTAAGCAGTTGTATGCGATTATCTATTATGCTTTACATATTTAAGTAGAAGCTGCACCGATGCCATTTACATATCGTTTTGTGCTGCTTGTTTGTTTGTTTACATGCCCGGTTTTTTTTTATAAAAAAAATCGATTTGTGCAACATGTTTTGTGACCGACTGTTGTGGATGAGATCTATGAGCTTCTGTTATCAAGTAAAGTAAACGAATCATAACTTTTCGAGTTGAAAGGGAATGACATTTTGAACCATGTGAAAACTAGGCTTTGATTTGATTTTACATCTCTTTTAGATTCTGGTTTTTATCTAATTTGTGATATTTGCTAGGAAGGTTACCTTAATGTGTTTTATTAGAACATTAGAAAGTGTTATTAGAACATTAGAACGGCTCTTTAATGTAAGATAGTTGAATGAATTAACAAGTTAAGAGTTGTTTTTAATGAAAGAATAAAATTTGAAAATTTGAATCTAGAGAGAAGTACATTGCTTTTTACAATGCTTATATTCAATTGTCAATTTGACCAATAATTTCCTGAGGAGGATACATTTGTCATTTGATCTATACAACAAAGAAAAAAATAAATGTATGTTTCTATGTGTCAAATCAAATTTACTTTTGATCACTTTTAGCTTTAGTTTCTCCAACTAGACACTCTGACTAACGGTGTTTTTCCCCATTCAAGAACCATCTCGTTCTCACTTTGTCCTCCAATTGTCACTCCAAATAAACTTTCACCGCTCACTATTTCTCTGGCTTCCATCAAAATGTCTCTGCTAAATTTACTTTCCTTCAATCCAACTCCAGTCTGGAGATGGTAACCTTGCCGCATCTCCTCCCATTTTTCGAACCAAACTTGGGAAGAGACACAAGGCGTTACGAACAGAGTCTCCATTGCCATTCTTGCCTCTGCAAGATGCACTGGAAAATTGTATTTCATTGATTCTAAAAGGGCTTGGTAATGCTCCAGATACCCATCGAAAAACAACCCGAATCTGGAACAATCCGTCAGCCTCTCACAAGCGTCTCCATCACCTAAAGTTACAATCCCTCTGTTTTTTGTAACGTTGCTTCCTGTACTTGATAGCAATTCCTTGGCTACCTGTAGAAACTCCTTCACTAGCTTTCTGCTTCTCACTCTCCCCGCCATGTGTGGAAGCCCCACCATGCAATTGAAAACCAACCACTCTCCGCCTCCTCCTCTGCGGTCACCTCTCTTCTTTGTTTTCTTGATCTCTTTCACCAAATCCTCAATTCCCATCTCCTCTATCTTCAACTTCAGTCCAAACGATCTCGCGTAATCGATTAGTCGCCTTCTTGTCTCCTCAAAACTTGACGACACAGAGACACAAGCAAAGTCCTCATCCTCATCCTCCTCCTCCCTCTTCATTGCTGTCAATCTCAACATTTTGTTCTTCCTTGCAACGTCCTCAATCAGTGAAGGCCATTGAATTCCTTCTCCCAAGTCAAAATCCACTATGTGTACAATCTCAACATCATCAGGAATGGCTTCAATGATGGCTGAATTCGCCGTGAAATGAGCGAATCTACCGTAAGGAAACATCTGGTAAAACGTCCTGAAAGCTGCCTCGTAGTTTTTGATACTTTCTTGCAAAAGATAGTCGCCTTGTTTTTCAACATCAGGCGACAATTTGAATGCAATTCTCTCCAAGGCTGTCTCACTAGCTGGACTCACTTTCTCGCTCAGGCATGTCATGATCACCTCCGCGAGCTCGCTCTGATCACTCTCCTGATCCTCCATGGCCTCTCCATAGGCCTTGAGAAGATGGAAAACACCCAGTTGGTTGTCTATTTCCATGGATTCTCCTGGAAGTGTCAGTGAAGTGTCCATCGACCCTAATTCGCTGGATTTCATCGACTGGCTCGGACTACAGACATCGTCAGTACTGTCTCTGTTTTCGAAAACTTTGTCACTCAAAACAGAGTCCCATCCTTCTAACTCCATACCAAAATCCTCCACTGTTGGTAAAATACCTTGTAGCTGGTCCTCACAAGGTGGAAACTGGAGAAATTCATTGGAGAAAAAGGAAGCAAAGTTGGAGATGGAGGGGATTCTGGAAAAATCATTTGACATGGTAAATGGAGCAGAGAAATCACAGCTACCCATATAAGCATCAACGTTGAAATCACCATAGATGGAAACTTGATCATCATCATCATCAGGAGATGGGTTCATGTCTTTGTAGAGTGGTGTCCAAGAAGGATGAAAAACTTCTGTTTGCATCATGGTTACTTTTTTGGATGTTGATTTTGTCTTACAGAGAAAGGAAGAAGAAGACTTTGATATTGAACTCTGCTAACAAGTCTTCATGGTCCTATTTATACCTAAAATTAATATTAAAATTAATATTAAAAAAATCTATTCAAAAAAAAAAAAAAAAAAAAAAAAAAAAATCAAAATGAAAATAGAGAGCGAAAAACTAATCACTATCACCAGCCCCTTCTACAGAATTTTATTCCTGCAAGGCAAGGTTCCCTACTGAGTCGTCTTTGCATTTTTTCTTGGAAGCTTCTTGGAGTTGGTGATTATGCATGCAATTTCCATTTAAAAGCTTATTTTAATAGGTTATGTTAATATGTGCTTGAAGGTATATGTTAAGGTTTTTTTTTAATTTTTTAATTAATTAATTAATTATTTTTTTTTTTTATACCACCATTCGTGGCGGTGATTCGAACTTAGAATATTACCTGATTGAATGAGTGTTCTTATCATTTAGCCACATTTAACTGTTGTTAAAGTCGGTTATCGGTACAGATAATTGACATTAAAAAAATGATGTTAATATATGTCTTAAGGATATAAGTAGTAAATAATTGTCTATATATATTCAATTTTTCTATTATCAGTTAAACTGACAAAAGATATGTCAGTTATTTGTATGTGGGCTATTGGATTTAAATACTTTGGCTTGACTGCATACACTTATCAACCCATCTTTTAAATTTAGTGATCCACATGTAAGGAATTGACATATTTTATATCAGTTTGGATTGATAATAAAAAGATTGTATATATATTATCATCCATAACCGTACAAATTATATAATTGACTTTATGCTGTACACATATTAAGGTAATCATGTTTTTTTAATCCAAAATTAGGTAGACTTACTATTCTTTATTCATTTTTTTTTTTTTTTGATGGAAATAGCACCTGAAAATCTGGAAAACCAGATCCAGGGCAAGGTTACAACCAGACTGGGACTCCACAAATAAAACTAATTGAGTACAAGCCCAGATCAGAGTCCCACAACGGGAGAAAAACGCCCACACAAGAGTGGGATTACAACCAAAGCAAAACTAAACAGGACAAACATATAAAATTAAATAGGTTGCATGAAAAACTTCATGAATATATTAATGATGGATAAGGTCAAATTTACCTTTCAATCTTTTTTATTTTCAATATAGAATTGAAAAAGGATGCCAAAAGCACATGTAATATTCCATGACCCATGACTTTAATTGTAGCACAGGATTGGTCTAAGATAAAAATATTGTATTGGACCAATAAATGTGATTCAAATAGAATGATTTTGATGAATCTTGATGATTGTGACATATTAGATTAGATTTATAACTAAAAACTAATTTGGTTGACCGATTGAATTCTTAGTTAATTTTATTTTATTATATAAAAAATTATCCAATCCAAATGTAATTTAAAATTTTAATTAGAAATGGTGTGTATTATATTCAAAATTTTACAAACCAATTCAAAATATTGTCAATTAACACATCAAGACCTTAGATTTTTAGTATTACTAGTTAATAATATTGTATCGAATTGAATTGATTTACATTTATTTTTATTGTTTTCAAATCGATAGAGTAGCATCCTTAAGAGTCAACATTTTCTTTTTTATATATATAAAAAATTCATTGCACACATTAGTGGTGAGGGTTTGAATCTCAACGTATACATTTTACAGGTTTCAGTGTTGTGAGAGTAGATTTCTCCCGTTATGAAAGTACATCTCTAGACCGCACATTATACTACTTTTGATCCGATTATTAGGTGTCTAAATTTTTTGTTATATTAAATATTAAAGTAAATCCCTCTATATCTGGATGAAGTCATCAAGAAAAGAGTTGAACACTTGAACCCTTGTAAAGGTGAGCGAGAATTGGACCAAAAACTTCTTCCACATTAACAAAGAAATCTTGGGATGCATTTTTTTTTTTTTTTTTAATATTACAATAAATATAAACCAAATCCATTCCCACATAATGTGAACTATATTTGATTAAGTTAAATTAAGACCATAAAATCACCATCACAATCTGAATTATATATGGACAGATTGGTGTAAAATGCAGTTAAACATACGTAGAAGGCAAAGAGTTTGAAAACTTCATGCAATCTACAAAAAAAAAAATTAAAAAAAATTAAAAAAAAATTAAAAAATTATCTTGTTGTCTTTTTGTTGTTCACGAATGACGATTGCCATGATATATATATATATACCATTTGGATAATAATATGTATCTTTCCAAAGATCTTGTAATCAAAATTATAAAATAATTAGAAACCAAATCTTCTATGTACATTGTAGATAAATATATTAACCATTTATCCAATTGTGGGGGACACCATCCTATACGGTATTCAATTGATATATAATAAATTAAAATAGTAGAGGATTTTGTAGGACCGTATCTAATTTTGTATAATTATTAATTAACTCCTAATTAATTTATGTTAAATATTGTTTAATTATCTCATCAATTAATTAATTCACGTTTCTTCAATTAATCCAAGGATATGTAGCTGTTTCCTTGCAAGAAACATGGGAACAAAGTTGAAGTTTTTTCTTGCCAAGTCATCGTTTTAAGTACTGCCATGCACATCAGACAAATATAATCTTGGAATTTTAGACAACTTGAAGATTCACGACTGTTATGGACTGTTATGCACATCAAACAAATTTATGTTTCTTCTTCCAGGTTCCAGCTTTGGAGGCCACAAAAATATATTATTGGATCTTCTTGATTTATATTAATTCTGTTTTTATAATAACATTTTATTTCTTGTTTCCGTTCTCTGAATGGATAAGCATGCCAAACTTTATCAATATTATAAGGATATATAATTAGTTCTTTAATTATTTCAACATCAGGTCCCAAATATATGTAAAGTGATGAGTTTGCACGTTACAAAATGACTTTATATATATATATAGTCTTTCTATTACTAGTTCGTTTTTGACAATAAATATATCAGGATGAAGAATGTGGACCACGGACTATAGAGAAGTTTTGATAAATGCATTCACTTTGAGTTAAAATATGTAAATCTAGTGATCCACATTCTTTGTCCTGATATATTTATTGTCAGGATGAACTGATAATAGAATATATATATATATAAGTGATTATGTTATTATATAATATAATCGAGTGATTCTGTAATATTACAGAGTCAATCCACATGTGAGAAATCTAGCATTTAAAATCTTATATATGAAGAAAGAAAGAAATATGAACTTTAATTTCTTGTTACTTCTTAAAGTTACACGTCGACAGTATATATAGAGTTGGATAGTAAGATTATTTGTTTGTGCCGTCTCTAGTGATTCTTTATAATTGTTTAATATAATGTTTGGATTGCAAAATCTCATGCATTACAAGGCAAGTATCTTTATTTTATTATGTTTAGAACATCTTTAATGGTATCCTCAAAAAGTAAGAGAGTAATCAAAATTTAATTATTTATCCTAAAAACATCATCTAATAGAGTCACAAAAATTTAGCAATATCTTTAATCAATAATCAAATTTGAAGATTGACTTTCAATCATCAAATACAAACTTAACCCAAATTCTTTTTTTCTCTTTTTTTTTCTTTGATTGCCCCAAAAAATTTAATCAGGTAAAATTTGTCTCTTCATTATGAATAGATCAATACCCATATCATATACCTTCTCGACTTGAAAATTTTATTAGGATTCTGTAACAACAGGTTGATTTTAGGACAAAATATTTATTAACCGAGATTTAACTGAGAATATAGTTTTGAATATAGTAGATTTTTGATTTAGTTAAAGTGTACCATTGTGGACTACACAATCATCAATTTTAGCAATCCCTGAAAACAATCCTTAAATGCCGAGGTGGCAACTTCTAAGGATTCAAATTTACTTATATCATTAAATATGCTCTTATAAACTGTCTACGTGTTTGCTTTTGCAATAGTACCCATTGCTATGTTTATAGTAATTGTATTTTTGATTATTATATATATAATACAGTATAATCACAGGTAATCTTTGCTTCTTATCTCCAAAATTATTGTAGCTTTGTGCATATGAAAACAAACAACAGATTGAGTCTTATCGAATTAATAACACAATCTGAGAGATGACCTATCACATCCCCATGATCATTAGTTAATTAAGAACAAGCTTTTATCGAAAGAATGTACGAATATTTTTGTTTATATAAAAAAACTATTACAATAAATTCAAGGTGTGAGTGAGGGGATTACGATTAGAATCCACAAACTTACGGTGTAAGTGTAAATAATATATCATTTAGTCAACCTTATTTAGTAACATATGATTGTATGAATAACTCAGAACATTTGTTTTATTAAAAACGTTTTTTTTTTTTTTTGATATTTTGGACATTAATAAGGAAGACCATTAATTATTTCTCTTTCATTTTTGCATGGCCCGTATTGATATCCTGCAAATCTAGCTAACAAAACATTAATGATAGGTACATGATATTGTTTGATCTGATCAACTGATATCAAACATTGTGAAAATTAATATATCTTTGCACTCTTGTGTTGGAAATCTGGATCTTCTTGTTTGTGCCGGATTTTTACATTTTCTTGGAAGAAAAAAATCAACTGGTTATAATTAGTCGATGAATCAAAACAAAATTAAGAGATATACCAATCACGATTTGGAACAACACTCAATATATATAGTTAATAATTATTAAAATGGTGTTGGTCAAAAAATATCTTGAATTCTGGATTCTTAAGGAAAAAAAGTACCGAAACAAGACAATTTTTTCGATTACACATTATCTATCTATCAACTTCATTTGTATCACGTTCCGTTAAGTTTTCAAAATCTCAGATCTTTTCCTATCATTGTCTTGTAATAGTCTGGCAAATCTTTTCTTATGGATAATGTATGGATAATGCGAACAGGATTTGATGGACTTAAAAAGTAGAACAACTCATTTTCGATATTATTTAGAATGACTTTAATTGGAACAAAAGTTTTAATTCAAAAAACTCTTATATTGTTAATTAATAAATTAAGATGATCATAAAGTGGTAATGAGAAGGAGTTAAATTTTTGAATAATGTGAATGGATAATGATCAAGTGGGAAAACAATCAAGATTATCATTAATTACAGTACAGAGATTGGAATTTCGAGTACTCTCTCTATATTCGAAATTTGGTTGGTGCATGCATGAACGAGAGAAACGTTGCATGAAAATTAAAATAATTTATTTATTCAAGGACAACCAATGGCACAAAATATTGATTTCTCTCTAAAGGCATACGTACAATTAGGTTGAAAATCATCACCACAATCCCACAAACATTATATAATTTAATTAATTAATTAATTCATTTTAAAGATAGGGATTGGAGTTTCCTTTAATTCGAACTCACAATTTTTCCATAGAAAATGACAAGAAAGAAAACAAGTTTTACGGGACTTGATCAACTATCTTGAAAAACATTATATATCTTTTCATATATATGCATTCTTTCAAATCTATATATCCTTAGAATTCCATTCAAAAAAATAAAAATAAATTCAAAGCCCTTTTGAGAAAATGATACAACCAGACCGATTTGATCATCAACATTCAAGCTCTCATAAATCTAACATGTTCGAATATTTATCGGTTGATGAGTACATCAATTACGGTGAAGAAATGGAGGGATTTGTGTTTAATGATCACATTCATGAACCCTTTTCTCCCCCTTTCAATGAAATCGTTTCCCAATTCACACTTCCTCGTGAAAATAATAATATTTTCAATTCCTCGCTCGATAGTTTAGAGGATTTGAACATTTTCGAAATGGAAGCAGAGGTGAGAGACTGGTTGGCTGTAGACGATGACGATCACGAAACAGCAAGTATTTCTTCAATCAAGTCATCTCTTATTTTACCAACGGAAGATATGGAGATCGAGAACCAACTTGGCTCGAACCAGCTTACCGAGGCTTATAGTGAAGCCATCGAAAAGGAACACAGAGTGCTCGCGAAGGTGATCGCGAGACGCATCAATGAGAAGGTCAGTCCCGTTGGTGAGGCTCGGGAGCGGCTCTTGTACCACTCATTTCATGCCTTGGACAAAAAGCAATTAGCCGATGGTGGCGGCTACATCAAGCATGAGTCTAGCAAGGTCTTCCATGCAGCTTTCGAAGCAATTTATCGAGTCTTAGTAAATGGAATGTTTGCTCATTTTGGTGCGAATTCAGCGATTTTAGAAGCTATGCCTCGTGACATTGACATCCTTCACGTAGTTGATTTCGACATTGGAGAAGGAATTCAATGGTCTTCTTTGATCGTCGCTCTTGCACAACAACACAAATTGATGCAACAACATAGTTTCGGTCTTGTTTCTCAACAATTGTCATTAAAAATAACATCAATCAAGTGGAAGGAGGAGATTTCTACAGATTCTTCACAATGGCGATTCGAAGAAACAAAGAAGAGACTCCAAGACTATGCAAAATTTCACGGTTTGAAGTTGAAAATTGAAGAGATTGAACTTCAAGATTTAATGAAGGAAATAAAGATGACAACAAAGAAAAGATCAAGAGAATTTTTGGCTTTCAATTCCATGTGGGCTCTTCCTCACATGGGAAGAAGAAGAAGTACAAAGAAAGCTATGGAGTTTCTAAATGCCGCGAAAGGGTTTCTAGAAGAAAATTCTCATGAGAGTACTTATGGTGCTATGATCACTTATGGGGATGGAGAGAATTTGCAGAGAATCATCAAGAGCTGCTCTTGTTTCACATCGTTTTTCGAAAGTTACATGAAGCATTATCAGGCCTTGTTAGAGTCGATGGAACGTAGCCTCCCACCGCGACTTGCAGTGGCAAGAATAGCTATGGAGAGCTTGTTTGTGGCGCCATATGTGTCTTCTGGAGCTTTGCATGATATGTGGAGGGAAATGAAAGAAGTCGAATTATCGGTTTGGGGTGATTTTGATCATTTTCAACCAGGTGGGTTTGGGTTGAAAGTGAGCTCTGAGAGATTGATGGAGGCCAAAGTGATGATGATGGTGAGATCACAAGGAGAGAATTTGTATAGTGTGAAGGTTGAAGGAGAAAATAATAATTCAAATGAGATGGTGTTGGAGTGGAGAGAGACTCCATTGGTTAGGGTTTCTGCATGGAGATCATGACAATAACATTGATATACATTAAAGATTCAGAAATCAGAGTAAATCCACATTGACATATACAATATATACTAGTTATATTATATGCATTCATTTTGTTTTTGTGTTTAATTATATTTGATTTTGTGGATATTGTACAATTATTGATTATTATCGGTTGTAATAGAGCAACTGTACGTGAATATTGTACAATTAAAACTTTTAAATTAATATTGTATGTAATGAACATGTAACATGTACACAACAAAATTCATGCATTTTCTTTTTAATTACATTACCTTTTTGTTTTAACACTTTAATGTGGTTCGGCGGTAAGAGATCGCCTCTCCCGATATTGGGAGCCAACTTCTTCCGATTATGAAGATAGACATCTGAATCGCAGTATAATGTTTAATCTCAATTGGTCTCGACAGCCCTTTGACCCTTCTCGTGTCATTTTTATTTATTTATTTATTATTTAAATTAAGTGCTATAAACTTGTAATCTATATTCTAACTTGTGCTCTATGTCAAATATTATTTTATTTAAATGAAGATATATTCGATGATTATGTGGTCATCAAGCTTTTGACCAAAAAAGAAGACAAGCACAAATATTCATAATATCCAAGCCCATGAGGCCATGATCTTCCAGCCCAATTAAAGTCTTTTTCTAGTTTTTATTTTATTTTTAAATTATATATATTTAAATAAAGTCTTTTTCTAGTTCGAATTAACCTGCACGACAAGTAGATGGAGGAAGAGGAAGTCATGCATAGTCATAGTCTCATAGACGGCATCAAAGAGGAACCTTGCAGACGTTGTTAATGAGTTCCATTGACTTACCGATTTTTGGTAGCTCTAAGTCAATATATTCGTGAAACGATCCAAACTTTTATGAGCGTAGAAATGTATAATTAATGTGTGATCTCCTATGGTAGGTACGTAATTGACGATGAAATTATTTAGTGATATGCGTGTACCACTTATTCGTATTCAACTATTCATACATCCATTCCATTAAAGTTTGACACTTAAGAATTTGTCTTATCAAATAAAGAATATAAGAGGTGATATATACATATATATATATATATTTTTTTTTCTATTATCAGTTCGTCATGACAATAAATATATCAGGACGAAAGGACCGTCTCTAGACATTTTGGGGCCCTATCTATTTAATGATATTAACAAAAATCGGGGCCCCAAATAAAAATTATTATCATTAACATTAAAAAAAAATTAAATTAATAATTCTTCTTTTACCAAATACAATGTAATCCACAAAAATTAAAATAAAATAAAATAATTATCGTATCTAATAACATAAAAGCATAACACTTTTTAAATTTCTATTCTTTTTGCTTTCTAAAGTGCATATTTACTAATTATACTACCACCATTACAATTTTCTATTCATTTAGAACTTTAGCCTTTAAGTCATTGTTGTTGTTTTTAATTAATTTGATGTTTGTTTTTGTTTTAAATAATGTAGTCTCAGAAATTAGAATCACAAGTATATTGGGTCTTTGAAGTTTATTTTTGATTAATTGACTTAGTCCATTAGGTCTTGATTTGAAAAGAAAAATAAATAAATAAAAACAATAAAATGTTTGGAATTGGGCATTGTTTAAACTTAAATAGATTGGGTCTTGAGGACCCTGATTTTATAAAAGAAGAAGAAGTAAATTTGGCCAATTGGGGGCCCTAGCAAATGGTTGGGTTTGCTGCCCCCATGCCAGCCATGAGGACAAAGAACATGGACCACTAAATCATACTTTAACTTAAAGTGTATGCACTTGTCAAAACTTCTTTATAATCTATGGTCCACATTCTTCGTTCTAATATATTTATTATCAGAACAAACTGACAATAGAAAAACTATATATATATATATCCATTCCATTTGACACTTAAGAATTTATATTTTATAGAATAAAGAATATATGAGGTGATATATATCCTAAAGTATCAAGAAGTAATTAGAGTTATGTATTTTATAATATAGTATTTCAATTTAGTTGGAAGATAAATAGAAAACAAAAAACTGTGACCGCAAATTATTCCAACTTAATTAATAGGTTGTTGTTTGCTAATCATTTGAGCTAGAATACTCTATATAATTTATTATTAGGGGTCATAATTTATTCTATTAATTAAAATCTACCTTTTGACATTAATCCATGATCATTAAGATTGTTATAAACAAAGTTATTTAAACTAAGTAATTCTTCATTGTTTGTACTTTATACATATCAACTTTTCATAATCATAATTAAGAAGTGAATCTAAGCATCTTTTAGGCCATGTTTGGTAAGAGGGAGAGAGAGTATGAGGGATGAATAAATTAAGAGGGAAAGAGTGTAGGAGGGATGGGGAGAAAAACATCTATCCTTCATGTTGTTTGGTACTGAAAAGATAGTTGAATGGATGGATTAGTATATAATTTATAAAATTACTATATTATCCTTTAAAAAATTAGAGAGTATTATAAAATTGGAAGGCATTTTTGTCTTTGCCCCCATCACTCTTCCTCCTTTGTCATCCACCCATCATTGGGCGAATCCAAAATGGTGGGCCCAGAAGGATTTGCTCTCCCTCCACTCCTTTTCTCCCTTCTCTTCTTCCTCCAACCAAATAAGGGATTGAAGTTCTCCTTCAAACCCTCTTCCCATCTTACCAAACACAGCAGTAATGTAAGACATTTGTAGAAGCCCACAAAAGAGACAATCAATGTCATATTTGAGCCCATAACATACTATTGGAATCATCTCGACAAGCCATAGAAAAGACATGGAGAAACCTCGTGATGTGCTGTAATTTCCTCAAATTTAGGGATGGTAATGAGGCGGGTTCGGGGCAAGGTGACTCTCCTCGCACCTCGCCCCATTTATTTTTTGAAAACTTGTCCCCTCATAAAACCCCTTAATAGATGGAGCAGGGTAGGGTATGTTTTCCCCATCCCCACCCACTTTACCCCATTTAACTCATTTATCTAAATTATTTATTAAAATCCTGTCAAAAAAATATTTATTAAAATAATAAATATATATATCATAATGAATATGATATAATATATAAAGTAATTCCAAAAAACTATTGAAAATCATCCCATAAATATAAATCTCAAAACTAAACAAATAAATTCAGTTATTTTAAAACATAAACATTGATCGAACTAAATAATAAAATAAGTAACTATTGTATTTTAAGAGGGGCGGGGAGGGTCGGGATTATAAAACATATCCCTGCCTTATACCCATTGCGGGTTTTATTATCTATCCCCATCCCCACCCTATCCCCACCAAATTGAAACTCATCCCCACCTCATAAGTGCGGATCCCCTTTGGTTATTTTGTCATCCTTAACCAAATTTCGTTGTTTTTGACATTCATTATTCAGTGTTTAATTTTTTAAAAGGTATTTTCATATTTTAATAACTTTTGACATATATTTTTGTTTTCAATACAATTTTTTTTTTTTTTTTTGGAACTAAAATAGTCAATACAATTTATTTTGTTGAGCATGTTTAGAAAAAGATCTTTTGAAATTCTTAATAACTTAATTTTTCTTGGGGTAGATTTCAAATTGTCACTATTAGTCCCGGTCCTAATTGGAACCCGGTTTTTATTTTTTTGTATTTATACATGAATCCAAAGACTTATATATTTATCAATTATCATTGATTATTGTTGATAAAAAAAAGATTCTTCTTCAATTATCACTAATTATTGCAACTCATGATGAACCTAGAAGGAATGGAAAATTTCAAATCCTATCAACTACGGCATATAATCATTATCACCAGAATTGTATATATAATTATATATATATATATATTCCCATTTACATGGAAAACTCTTAAAAGACTTTGACTAACTTATGTTGCCCGGTTGCCCCCATCAAAGCAATTAATCTACATCGCATGTTCTTTATCACTTTATGTACGTCTCCTGTCTTCATTATATTGTCTTTAATTAGTGATTTATAAAATCACAGTTTTTGCTTGACTACTCACACAAATTACTTTAAAATAATCTATCATCTTCCAAATTTCCAATGGCCTCATCAACAAGTACACTTTCCTTAGTTTTTCAATCGCTTCTGTTTCTAATCTTCTTCTTTCCTGTTAATTCTGTATCTCAATTATCTGAAAACAACGTTGAATTCATCTACAATGGATTCAACGAAACCGAAAACAATAGCATAAAACTCACTCTAGAGGGAGCTTCCATTTTCAAACCATATGGTGCACTCAGGCTCACCAACAGATCAAATGGTGTCATAGGCCATGCATTTTATCCTCACAAAATACAAATGTTTGATAAAAACAACAACTCCAAAAACGATTCTTCTTTCAGCACACATTTTGTATTTGTAATACACACTCCATATCCAGGCCAAGGAGGCTTTGGTCTTGCTTTCACAATAGCTCCTTCAACGAAGTTCCCAGGCGCCGCGAGCGAGCACTACATGGGGATTTTCAACTCCTCCAACGATGGACAGTCCTCCAACCATGTCTTCGCAGTCGAATTCGATACCGTCAATGGCCATAACGAAGAGACTGACTCTCAAGGAAACCATGTTGGTATAAACATCAACGGCATGGCTTCTAAGCAGTTGGAACCGGCTGCTTATTATAAAGGCGACGGCACGGGTAAGGATGAAATGCAATTGGAAGGTCATGGAAATCCAGTCCAAGCTTGGATTGAATATGATGGTGCAAATAAAGTTGTTAATGTAACAATTTCTCCTTTCAACGTCACAGAGAAACCATCAACACCATTATTGACTCATTCGGTTGATTTGTCGATTTATTTATTGGAATCCATGTATGTTGGTTTCTCAGCTTCTACAGGAAGCAAAGCATCAAGCGCTCATTACATATTGGGTTGGAGTTTTGCGATGAATGGATCAGCTCCACCACTCAATCTTTCAAAGCTTCCAATACCGGAATTTGAGAGTACTAGATCATCTTCTTTGAAACCCCATATCAAGATTCTCATTGCAGTTTTATCTGCTTTGACAATCGTTTTGTTGGGGGTTTTGATTTGTTTTAAGATGTATAGAAGATTTACCCAGTTTGAGATTCTTGAAGATTGGGAGCTGGATTGTCCTCACAGGTTCAGATACAGAGATCTTTATAGAGCAACTAAAGGTTTCAAAGAGAGTGAAGTGATTGGAGTTGGTGGTTTTGGTGCTGTTTATAAAGGTGTGTTGCCTACAAGTGGGATTGAAGTTGCTGTGAAGAAAGTCTCTCGTAATTCGATTCAAGGAATGAGAGAATTTGCCGCAGAGATTGAGAGTTTGGGACGATTAAGGCACAAACATTTGATCAATCTACAAGGCTGGTGCAAGAGAAAAAATGATCTCTTGTTAGTCTATGATTACATCCCAAATGGAAGCCTAGATTCTCTCCTGTTCGATGATATGCGAACGCGACAACAAGGCTCGATATTGAGCTGGGAAGAGAGGTTCAATATCATCAAAGGCATTGCATCCGGGCTATTGTATCTTCACGAAGAGTGGGAGAAAGTTGTGATTCACAGAGACATCAAGTCGAGTAATGTACTAATAGACGACAACATGAACGCGAGGCTAGGTGACTTTGGCCTCGCAAGACTATTTGATCATGGACAAATAGCACACACTACTAATGTTGTGGGCACGATTGGTTATATCGCACCTGAATTGGTTCGTACTGGTAAGGCCTCAGCTTGCACGGATGTGTTTGCATACGGGGTCTTACTTCTTGAAATAGCTACCGGAAGAAGGCCTCTCGACACAGATAACTTCATTTTAGTGGATTGGGTACTTGAATTCGAACAATTGGGTCAAATTCTTGATGTCGTTGATCCAAAATTGGGTTCTAGTTATGTAGTTGAAGAGATGGAGTTGGTTCTAGGACTAGGGTTGATTTGCTCCCATCAAAGACCTGAAGCTAGGCCTACCATGAGACAAGTTTTGAAGTATCTCAACGAGGATGATTTGCTTCCGGCGATTGATGACCGGAGCTCAGTTGATTATTCTCAATGTCCCGATACGAACTCAAGATTCTTGGAAATAATGTCTGCAGATAGTATCAGACATCTTTCTTTTTCCAATGGTGGCATCTCTTCTAGTTCTTTAAAACCTGGTAGATATTAGATCAATTCTCGATAATGATTTCTTTTTTGTGAATTATCTCTCACGTTAATATTATTGTTTCTACATCCAATCTTCGTTTTGTTCCATTGATAAATAAAAACCTTAAGACTTGTATGCTACTGTGGTCCACGCATGTGCAGCAACACAAGTCTGGAAAAATAGTTGAATTATGGAATTATAGAATCTTTTTCAAGTTATTTTGACCAAAATTACAAAAATAACAGTAAATAAATTTAAGAGGTTGGGCATTGTTAAATTAATGGAAGAAAGAAAAAATTATCAATTGCGGAATCCTAATTTCGATCGTATCGAAACAAAATTTGTTTCCTCACTAAAAAAAAGAAGTGGACCAAATAAATCTTACTCTTAAAAATATTAAAATTCAGATAAAATATTCACAACATAGGTGGAGTGGTGTAGGATCACACCAGAGAAGAGGCCGGTAGAAAATTCCGGTCATCTGGTAGAAGACTCGACCTTCTCCACATATTTTGTTATCAGAAGAACGACCTAAAAATGCAGAGACTTGACCCGGTTGGATTTTCGAGTTATTGTGGGCACGTTAGAGGAAACTATTGACTTGTGTTCCGACGTGAACGACCATGTCATCCAAACAGCTTACGTTACATGCACATCAGTGAGGTCAAAATAGGTGTTCTGATATGTTTAAACATGTCAGCAAAACATAGTGACGTGTTAAAACATGTCGGCAAAGAAGGCTAGCGTGCCTACAGTAAGTGAGAAACAAGAGAGGCGGATCAATAAATTTTTAAATGGATTCGGCCCGTTGTTTGATTATTTTTAGTGGGCCTAAAAGTAGCTTAGCCCAGTAAGTATTTGCTTTATTTGGGCCAAAAATATTTATGTTGGGCAACCTCTTCCTTATTAAATCAGAAATCTCCAAGAAAACAAAGCCAGAGGCCCAGAGCTGAGTCGCTGACTGTCTGTCTTCGATATGCGAGTGTCGATGGTGGCAGTGGTGGGATGGCGGGGATCGGAGCGGAGACGGTGGTGGTTTGGAAAGCTCCGACCGGATCATTAGAGATTGTGGTATGTATTTTTTCCATCTATTTTTTGTTCTCGTCACTCTCGATTTTTTATTTTTTTTTTGTTTCCTCAAACAAATCTCAAATCAGCTTTGAGTTTCCGTTTCTCGCTGCAAATAGATTTAATGGAATTGTTGACGAAGATTTGCAGAAGTACAGTTTTTCTAAGCTGGTTTCGCTGACGTGTCCGCGCACGTCACCATGTTTGTCTGAGGCACGTCACGCATGACCCGATGACATGGTCGGACACGTCTCCCATATCCTGCTTACGTGACAGGGACTGATGTGTCCAGGCACGTCACCATGTCACGCTGATGTGTCCGATCAAAGTTTGACATGTCAGTACATATTGGCTGACGTGCTCTGACACATCATGAATTATCAGATGACGTGTCATGTAGTGCTGACTGCTGAGTGATGACTGGGATAGTCAACCGTCATCAACCCAATTTTTTTTAATTTTTTTTTCCATTCCAATGATTCAATGAACTTGAATCTTAGAAAAGGAACAGATTTTCACTTCCCCTCAAGAAAACAAATTTCCATAGCTTGTTTGTTTCGACAGAAAACATGTAGAAAAAATTTCCAGGAAAATGCAGCTTTTCTTTCGACAGAGGAAGTTAAAAACTGTTCCTTTCTACATGTTTTCTGTGAAAAGAAACAAACGATTGATTTGCACAAACTAATAGAACTAGGTTCGGTTTCTGGGTGAATCGTATTAAGACAAAACATTTTATACCGAAAAAAGCTGCTAGATAGTTTGTTATGTGATTTCTTGTTTATTTCAATGTTTACAAGTATCTCCATTTCGTTTTTCAACTGGACATTTGAACTTTTATATAATGAAATGCAATTTGTTAATTGTTGTTTTGATTTCCTTGAGATGTCAAGCCTTGTATTAGTGATTGTGAAGGTAACAAGCCATTGATGTCTTGATGCCTTGGCTTGTTGGAATTTTGTAGCTACCCTGGAAAAAATTTAGTGCATATTAATTACAATCAGATGTTGATCCAAGTTGGGTTCAAGTTTATATGTTGTTGAAGAAATGGATAGAGTTTGGTTTCTATAGGATCAGAGTTGTTTTGTTCCCATTAGAAATCAAAAGCTAGGCCTAAGAGACAAGTTTTAAAGTGATTTAATGGGAGATGACGTGCTTCCTGTGATTGGTAACTGGACCTTTGTTGAATCTCAAATTCTCAACCCTTCAAGATTTTTTATATTTCTGTTTAGTAGTGAACTTCTGAGTCAGTTTAGTTGAGTTATGACCATAGAGTTACCATTGGATCATCTCACTTTCGTTGTCCAATAAATATTGTTAACGATATATACATCTAACTTTTCCCTAGTATAGTTCATACTCTTTTTTTTTTTTTTTTTTTTTTTTTGAACTTAATTCGGGGTTTGGGAGAGGGTAAGGACTCGAACGCACAACCTCAAAGGTATTAGATAGATTGAGTCAATTATTTGGGAATATTAAGGGACCTCTTATTATATTTAATTAGGATAAGGTCTAGATATCTCGATATCAATACACTGTCGGTCATACGTATCAAATCAAAACCATGTGATTCTCTTTTAAAAGAAGACCACAGTATTTACACAAATCCATTTAAACGAAACACCAAATGTACTGTTATGATAAAGAATTCAAGTTGTAGCCAGTAACCTTAAGAAAATATATAACAAGATAGATTTACCAAGCTTTAGTTGAATATATAGTTGTTTTCTGGAAAATTTGAGTAGTAAAAGGTCTATAATTCAACAAATTTCATATTTAATGTTATGTATATTGATTTATATATAATTTGTGTTCTCAATACTCGTTTTATTTTAAGGATACATTGTCATATCATAAGTTGGGATACCAGGTGAGATGTGGGTTGTGTTAGGATGTCTGCTTGTATTGATTACAGAGAACTAACGTACTGAATCCTTACGCAATCCTTGGAGAAATCATTGCTTGCAATGGATTCTTCATAACAACTGTAAACTCTTGCTTCTCTGACAAATCAACTTCATTTCCCTCCACAGCTTTCCACTCAAAACTCCAAACCAAATTGGCCACAAAATATTCCAAATGAAGCATAGCCAGGCCAACCGCAGGACAAATTCTCCTCCCAACCCCAAATGGCATCATCTTTATCTCCCTGCTCCCTGTTATATCAAACAGTTCCCCACTTTTCTTATCATCATGATCAGTACCATCACCACTGTTCAAAAATCTTTCCGGCTTGAACCCCATCGGATCCTCCCAGACTTTGGGGTCCCACCCAATCTCAGCCACCGTGAAATTTATAGTTGCATTCTTTGGTATTATGTATCCACCTAGCTCCACATCTTCTGTCACAGCGTGTGGCAACACAAGATATCCAGGAGGATGTCGCCTAAAACCCTCCAAAATTACCGCTTTAAGATATGGCAGTTTCTGCAACTTATCTTCCTCTACTTCGTCTTCCTTGTTCATGACCCCTTTAATCTCCATATACAGCTTCTCTTGGATTTCCGGGTATTTTACCAAATTCGCCATGATCCATTGCAACACTGTGGAGGTGGTGTCTGTGCCACCGTTGATAAATTCTGAGCATAAAGTGACAATTTCCTCTTCATTAAGTTTTCTCTTCTCTTCTGGGAGCTGTAAATCCAACAAAGTATCAACATAAGATAAAATATACTGGTCATCCTCCTTAACCTTGCTTAAATTTTCTTCTTTCAATTTCTTTCTTGCTCTTATCAGTGGAATCAATACGTTTTCCTGATCTTTACGCGTTTGAAGGAACTCCTCCCACTTGCTACGAAGCACAATCTTGGTCAATCTCGGCCAGAAGTTGAGTATATTGTAGCGAACATAACCGAATAAAACTCTACGCTGAACTTGCTCAATTTCTTTGATTTTTTTCTCATCAAGTTTGTCCCCAAAACACATAAGCACCAACAGACAAAACATTGCGTATTGAAAATGATCAATTACACGAACTGGGTGGTGATCACCTTTTTTTTTGGACTCTGATTTGATGGAGTCCATGAGGATTTGCAACACCCACTTGCGCGCATGCTTGTATGATTTCACACGCGAAGGATGGAGAATCTCTGATGTGAGATTACGTCGCAGAACCCGCCACATAGGGCCATAGAAGCCAGAGCTGATGTTATGCTGGTTGCTGCTACTGACTTTGTTGGTGGCCGGAGCGCTTGGACGTTCAGCGAAAACAGCACCCTTTTGGACCAAGGCCTTGTGAGCAAGGGAGCGATCTGCGACAAAGATGACAGGGCGAGAGCCGGTATGAAGAGTGACCAGGGGGCCGAATTTTGCATGGAGATTGCTGAGGAGGACAGCATCTGTTTCGGAAGAAGATCTGTGAAGCCATAGGAAGTCATTGCCGAGGATGGGGAAGTTGGCCGGTCCTGGAGGGAGGTTTCTGGCGGCAGCCGGGAAGAGAAGGTTGATGAAAGCTTTGAGGAGAGCAACAATGGATATGGAGACTATGATGATGAACCAGGCTTCCATTTCCATAGTCACAAAAAATCTTAGTACAATGGTGTTCTAAATGGTAACAAGCTATAAGCATATATCCATGGTGTGGTGTGAATATTTATGATTATTTTGATTTGTTTAATTTTATATTAATTTTTTTCTTGACCCAGTTTAATTATTCTAATACAAACAATACTTGTAATCTAGCTAATGACATGTTACAAAGATAAATTTGGTTTAAATATTTAACTGAGCCATCAATGACATATTACAAAGATAAATTTAAATATTTTGATTGGTATCATACTTTCGTATCTTTGTAACGATAAATTTAAATAGATCTTCTTAAAAAATCGATTAAATTGATATATAGCCACTGACTACCGTATTATTTAAAGGGTTTGATACTTTCAAAAATCGGTTTGATTAAACTATCAAAGAAGCAATTATCAAGATTACGATCATGAAGAAATTTGTTGCACTCATTTACTCAATAAACCTATCCAATAAATTTTAAAATTGTAATTATATTCTATACATCCTCTAACATTAAGAAATTGATCTTACTACGTTCAATTTTTATTCCTTCCTTGATAACTTATTCTACAAAATAAGTTTCTAAAGAAATGTATGGAATTCTCTTACAAATTATACATTTTTAGAGCAGGTTATGTTAATCAGTTTATCGAACCAACCCAATTTTTTTTGTTTTTTTTTTTGTTTTTGTTTTTTTTTTTGGTTAGAGTGGCGGTATTTGCACCCATATAAAATTGTATGTGCATCCCATATTAATAGTTTTTTTTTAATTCCAAGATTACCCTTTAAGTAAAACTATTAAAAAGATTAAAATAATTATGTATATATATATTGTATATTATTATTAATACAATATATAATATTTTGAACATTTTAACAAACATTCATAATTAACTATATTTCAATCTATGATAATTAAAAACTAGAAAACCAGAATTTTTTTTATCCCTTAAAGTTTGTTTTTGATTCTTAGAATTAATGGTTTGTTTAAATCTATTTGATGTTTTTCATTTCTCATATTTTAGGTTTGCTTGTCTTTTTCTCTCCTCTAGTATTTTTTAAAAGGGAAATAATCATCTTTTCCCCTACTGTTTATCATATTGTTAAAGTGAGGACATGGTTTCCCGAAATTAGTCAGTCTCCCCCCTGAAATGAAAATAATATTCAAACACCCCCTTCTGTTAGATTTTTTAAGACAGAAACCAACTCTGACATTGTTTTACACGTGAATTGACCAAAATACCCTCATGTGTCTTTTAAAATCAGATTGCACGTGGTGACCAATGGGTACATAGACCAAAATGCCCTCTAAATATAAAATTACTATTATACCTTCTAATTAAATAATAATAATAATAAAAAATTAAAAACAAAATTAGAAGATAGATCTTCACCGTCCATCTTTGAGATGAACGGTGGAGATCTCTTTTATTATTATTTATTTAATTTTAAAAATTTAAATTCAATTATTATCTATTTAAAAAAAGGATTATCTAATAATTTAATAATTAGCTAAATAGAAAACCAAAAAATAAAATAAAGTTCAATTTCCAGAAAAAGCCACATTCAACATAGACACCACCACCATTATCATCAATTCATCATCATCGCCACCAAACTCCAAACCCAGATTTGTTCCAAATAATTTTAAAAAAATAAAAATTAATTTCTAATTTGCCAAGTATCTGAACGATCCAATCTCAGATCCATCTTCAACTTCATCGATCCAATCTCAGATCCATCTTTTTATCAAATAACAAAAAATTAAAATAAATTTGAAGATCTGGAAAACACACCACCACCACCACCATCACCACTACCACACCACCACCGCCAAACACACTGAATGTCTGAAACCATAGCCAAACGCAACCCAGAACCCAGTCCATCAACCATAGCCAAACGCAACCCAGCTGGTATTTGTCACTCTCCCAGATCTCCATCATCAATCAAACATAAAAGTCCAAAAAAATAAAAATAAATATACAACCCAGATTTGCAAGAACCCAGTTTCAAACCCAGATTTCGTTTTCGTTTCTTCACCAAATTCATCAATCCACCACAAATTCACCAAACAATCCACCATCATCCCACAACCCAATAGCACCCAAACATCTGTCAAAGGAAAGAAAATGGAGAAGAGAAGGAGAAAAAAAAAAAAAAAAGACAATCGACGGCAAGAGGAGATCGATCGAACACCGATCTCCTCGTTTGGAAGGAGATAGAGTGCCAATCTCCGCGTCCGGGAGGAGATCGAACGCCGATTGGCGGTGAGAGGATGACGATCAACGGTCGTAGGGTGGCGGCTAGGGTGGGTTTTTTTGTTTGTTTTTTGTTTTTTTGGAACGATTAAGAAGATGATGGACATCTTTGATGAAGAAGAAGATAGTCGCTTGGTGGTGGTGGATCTGGTGTTCAATTATGGGTGGATCTCTTTGAAGAAGAAGAAGAAAATCGCTAGAAGGAAATGTTTTTAAGGAAAAAAAAAATTGAATGAAGAAGAAGAAGATGAAGGAAATATCTAAGACAGATCGTTTAAGAGAGATGAGGTGGCATCATATCTTCCACTCAATTCTTTAATTTTAAATATATTATTAATTTTAAATATAAAATGACTTCCATACCCTTCAGTATATATCACCTTTCCTGATCCCACGCCAAGATTACGATTTTACCCCTCAACAGTAACGGTCAACGTCCAATTTGGATGTTTTCCGTTACAGAAGGGGGTCTTTGATAAATAACTTAGTTTCGAGGGGGTTTACGGCCAATAATCACAAACTCTGTCCTCACATTTCTAATATAGTAAACAGTAGGGGGGAAAATGATTAAATCCCTTTTTAAAAACTAAACACTCAAAGATTGAGGTATGTTTTTGTTTCTATTTTTCGTTCTTTTTTTTTTTTAAATAATAAAAATTTAGCTCATCACTCTCGAATTTCTGATTTTTGCTCTCTCGAATTTTTTATTTTCCATTTTTCTTGCCACAAAATGATTTTACAGAATTGTTAGTAAAGTTTTTTTAAGCTGGTGATGTGACCGGACACGTCACCATGATCCACTAACGTGTCATGACACATTGACATGGTGACTAGGTGATGTGTCCGGGAACGTCACACATGCCTTGATAACTTGCCCTTCACATCGGCTTGACTGGTTGACATGGCCGGTCAAGTAGTATCGTATTTGTACGTATAGATTGACGTGCCCAAACAAGTCTTGACATACATGATACGTGTCATTTAGTCTTGCCCAATCCAATTCGTTTTTATTTTATTTTATTTTATTAAGCTTAATTAGCATGAATTATCTATTAGTTATGTGGTTGATCCAATGGAGTTTGGTTCTATTAATAATTTTCTAGTCATGACACCGTTGCTTTCAAATTACATTAACAAAAGCTTCGTTAAATTGCTTGGTTCTATAATGTTACTGTGTTAATTATGTAACTTTACAAAACAAATGTGCTAATTTTTATTTTTATTTTTCAGAATCGTTCTGATAAAAAATATATATATATATATACATAAATTTTCAAGTCAGTGCATCCTGATATAATTTCGTGAGGATATTGAATGTGAGCCACTCGTTTTACATGCTTTGACTCAAATGTGTATGCACTTGTCAAAACTAATGGCTCACATTCAATATCCTAATAAAGTTATATCAGGATACACTGAATGTGAATTTTACATACTTTGACTCAAGTGTTTATACACTTGTCAAAACTAGTGGCTCACATTCAATATTCTGATAAAGTTATATCAAGATGAACTGATCAGATCATGACTATATATATATCTTTGATGTTAAAATTAGACCAGCCCAATCATGCTTCTTCGATTAGTTCATCATGGTCCGCGTTATTGACACCCCACAAATGTAATAAAAAAAAAAAATTAATTTAAAAAAAAAAAAAAAAGCCAAGTGCAGCTTAATATATTTTCAATGGTTGGTGATTGTTTGTTGAATTTAAAATATAAATAAAATTACACATTCTTATTCAGCAACTAATTAATTCTAAACAAATAATAATTAAAATTAAATTAACATTAAAACATAAGAGCATCTCCAATGGTATCCTCAAAATTAGGAGAGTAATCAAAATTTGATTATTTAACCAAAAAACACTGTTCAATGGAGTCATTAAAATTTAGCAATAGCAGTTATCAATAATCAAATTGCCTCTTCAATAATCAAATTTGAAGATTGACTTTCAATCATCAAATACAAATTTAACCCAAATTAATTGTTATAATTTTATTATTTCTCTCTCTTCTGTTACTTTTTTTTTCCCTATTTTTTTCTCTGATCATCTATGTATTTCATCATTGTTTCAACCCAAAAATTTCAATTAGATAAAATTCGTCTTTTCATTACGAATAGATCAATACTCATATAATATACCTTCTCTTGTTTTTTATAATTATTTTTATTTTTTAGCAAAAAAAAACTAATATATCATTGTGGTACCATTACAAGTGTACCATTGTGGATTATACAATCATCAAATTTAGCAAACCCTGAAAACAATCCTCAAATGTTGAGGTGGCAACTTTTGAGGATCCAAATTTGCTTATACAATTGGAGATGCTCTAAATCATTATTATCCCATTGCCCATTACCGGTAGAAAAAAAAAATCCCTTAACAACTCAATAAAATCCAATTAAAAATTAACACGTTTCACTTGAGATTGGTAACTAGCAACTTGCCAACACATATGGAGCCCACAACCTTGTTTTACGATTGGTTGATGCGTTTGACTTTTCTAGGTCAACACCTAGGTAGGAACACAAATGTGTTTTCACATGGAATGATACTATCATGTCACTCAAACCCCTTTTATATTATTCAAATTTTACAATGATTTGATAGATATGTAATATGTTAGTGTGAGATTGAGTTGTATTTTTAAGTAGAGACGTACACGGTTTTACGATCCGATAAATCGAATCGAATCGAATATAAAATATGTATTTGGATTGAGTCATCTTGTTAATATAAATCAATCCGATTCACAAAAAAAAAACTTAAACTGAATTTATATCGGTCAATTTAAATATTTTTTTATCGATTGGGTTCAGATATCGCTTTCAATGTATCTTAAAATTTGTTAATAAAAAATTTCTTAGACTTTGTGTAGCATTATTGTTCAAAAAACACATATAGAAAAACGTACATGCCATTGTTTTTAGACTTGGGCAATTTCTTTATGGCTAATATTGTTTCAAACAGGAATAATACAAAATTGATCACATTTGTCTACGGTAATGAACAGAGCCTCCCTTGCTACCGCAACTTCACAGTAAGCGGTCTCACCACGCGCCCATATTCATAGACTTGTTTTTTTTTTACTCTTGTTGTGTTGGAAATTTATTTGGTGATTTTTGATTATTTTTCTTGGTGTTCCTAAACTTTTCTAGTAGATTGTGATATGTTTCAAGATTCCTGGTCTTAGATTTCATATAATGTAATCCTTTTATTTTGATTACAGTGAAAATTTATTTACGGAATTTGATCCACATGGATGTAGACATTAAATCTGATCGAACCATATAATATCTTAGTGTTCATGTGTTTATTATTTATTTGCTTGCTAAGTTTGGTATTGCATCATAATCCCATCACTTTGACATGATTATATATATACCAACTTGCTTGTTTTCTCTTCTCTTGAATGTGAAAACTTGAAGTTTTATTTGCATACACATACTCTTCTTTCTAATCAAACCATGATTGTTTTTACAAAATAATTGCATACAACAGGTTACAACAAATAAAGTCAAATCTCTACTCTCATGGCAAAAATGAAGAATTCTTTGCCTTTCTTTCTCTTGTTGTTGTTGTTGTTGTTGCTGTTGTTTTTCTCTGCTTTTGCTGATCAATCTAATGAAACCAGTTTCAGCTTTGAAGGATTTGATGAAGATGGTGAAAATCTTACACTAGAGGGAGCTTTGATCATGAAGCCTAGTGGTGTACTTAGGCTCACTAAGAGGTCAACTAATGTTACAGGCCATGCATTCTTTGCTGAATCAATACAATTGTTTGACAAAACCAATACAAATGCTTCTTCTTTCAGGACATCTTTTGTATTTGAGATCGTACCTTCAGGTTCAGACTCCGGCGGTCATGGACTGGCCTTCGTGCTTGCTCCTTCTGCAAGACTTCCTGGAGCTGAACCGGGGCACTACCTCGGAATTCTCAACAGTAAAAACGATGGTAAAGACTCAAACCATATCTTCTTTGTTGAATTCGACACTGTTAATGGTTTCAATGATAACACGAATGCTCAAGGAAATCATGTTGGAATCGACACCAATGGAATGTATTCACGTGTGTCAGAACCAGCTTCTTATTATGTCAATAACACAGATAATAAAGTGTTCCTCTGACATATCTCAGAATTCTTTTTGCAGCCTCCCAGTGATTTGAAAATGGTTTCTCCATAAATCTACTAATCAAACTTACAGCATACATTATGTCAGGCCTTGTAGCTGTCAAATACATAAGATTTCCAACCAAGCTTCGAAATAAAGTGGAGTCAACAAGCTTTCCTTCTCCATTTTTGCTCAACTTCAATCCTGTAATACACGGAATTGAAACCGGATTTGCATTCTCCATCTTGAATTTTCTCAGAATTTCTTTTGCATAATTCTCTTGAGAAATGAAAACACCATTCTTGGATTGATGAACTTCAATACCAAGAAAATGATGTAACTCTCCCAAATCAGTCATCTCAAACTCCTTCATCATAGCAATCTTAAAATCATTCAACAAATCAAAATTATTTCCGGTAAAAATAAGATCATCAACATAAAGACTCACAATGATGAAACCTCCATGTGGACCGACTTTGGTGAAGAGAGTGTGTTCATACGGACATTTCTGAAAATTATTCTTCTCAAAAAACACATTGATCCGGCTATACCAAGCTCTTGGTGATTGCTTTAGCCCATACAGTGCTTTCTTCAATTTGTAGACTTTACTTTCTTCACCATTTTTCGCAAATCCAGCAGGCTGCTCAACATAAACTTCTTCCTTTAGAACTCCATTCAAAAAGGCTGATTTGACATCCATTTGGAGCAATTTCCAATTGTTCTGAGCTGCAACAGAAATGATTAATCGAACAGTGTCAAGTCTTGAAACCGGAGCAAAAACTTCAGTAAAATCCTGTCCTTCTTTTTGCTTGTATCCCTTTGCAACTAGTCTTGCTTTGTGCTTGTTGATGGAGCCATCGGGATTCATCTTTGTCTTGTAAACCCATTTAACACCAATGGGAATTTTATGTGAAGGCAAGTCTGTGAGTTCCCATGTATCATTCTTCTCGATAGCCTTAATCTCATCCGACATAGCATGTTGCCATTTTTCTTCTTTGTTTGCATCATCAAAACTTATTGGATCTTCACCTGCAAAGAAAGCAAAGAAAATCGAGTCATCTGTTTCCACTTGTTCGGTGGAGTTGTAAATTTCTTGTAGGCTTTTCATCTTTCTTTTTGGAGAGAAATCTCCACTTGATGGTTGTGAAGAATCATCACTTTCTTCAATTTCTTCATCAACAAAATCTGGTAACTTGACAGGTTCCTTTTTTTCATCAAACAATGAGTCTTCATCAACTCGAACATCTCGACTGATCACAATCTTCATTGTCTTTGGATTGAACAACTTGTAAGCTTTGCTTTTCTCACTATATCCGATGAAAAAGCATTTCTCGGATTTGTCATCAAATTTGTTTCGCATAGCTTCTGGAATTAAAGAATAAGCAATACTCCCAAAAACTTTCAAGTGTTGTATGTTAGGCTTTCTCCCATACCAAGCTTCATGTGGAGTGATATTATTCAGGCATTTTGTTGGTGATCTGTTAATTAAATAACCTGCACAAGAAACAGCTTCTGCCCAAAAATCATTTGGCACATTTTATCTTTTTAACATACATCTCACCATCTCCATAATTGTTCTATTTTTTCGCTCACTAACACCATTTTGTTGAGGTGTATAGCGAGTTGTAAGTTCATGCCGAATACCATGTTCTCTGAAAAAATTCTCTGTGTTGTTTGAAACATATTCCCCACCACGATCAGTTCTCAAAGTTTTAATAGAAAAACCTGAGAATTTCTCCACTTCAGATTTGAAAATTTTGAAAGCCTCAAAAGCTTCAGATTTTTCTTTGAGAAAGTAAACCCAAATTTTTCTTGAAAAATCATCGATGAAAGTTATGAAATACCTGCTCCCACCAAGAGATGCAACCGGCATTGGTCCACACAAGTCTGAATGTACTAGCTCCAACAACTTCTTTGATCTCCATGAAGATTGGGAAGGGAATGGGTCTCGATGTTGCTTTCCGAGTTGGCAAGCTTCACAAACTTCATTAACTTGATTAATTCTTGGCAGCCCTTCAACCATGTTTTTTGTAGACATCAACTTCAAGCTTCCATAATTCAAATGTCCAAACCTCTCATGCCAAAGTTTGGATATACTGTCATCAACACCAGCAAAACAAGCCAAGTTTGCTGTTTGTAGCTTGAGAGGAAATAAATTATTTGTTGCAGCACCAATCTTTGCAACCAGTTGATTATTCTTTGATAAGAAACAAGTATTATCACGAAAGTGTACATTAAAACCCTTTCTCAAAAGATGGCCAACACTAAACAGATTATTTTTCAATCCTGGAACATAGTAAACATCAGACATTTTTTCAATTTTTCCGGATTTTGCTCTAAAAGCCACTTCACCCATTCCTTCAATTTTATAAGCTCTGGCATCACCTATTTTCACTTGTCCATGATTCATCATAGATAAATTTGAGAGCAGATTTTTGTTACCTGTCATGTGTTTGCTAGCACCACTATCAAGATACCAAACTTCATCAATGTCATCACCATAGCAAGCGAGCAAGAGAGTTTCTTCACTGTTTTCATGAATGAGAACTGCATCATTTTTCTTGTCTTCTGCCTGCTTGTGCCAGCAATCCGAGATCACATGTCCTGGTTTGTGACAAAAGTGACACTCAAAATAACCACGACCTCTGCCTCTTTGAAAACCACGACCTCTGCCTCTTTGTTGGGAATTAAAATTCTGATTTCGATTACCTCCATGATGGTTGTTACCATTATTGTTGTTGCCCGAGTTCTGGTTGCTTTCATGTTGGTTGTTGCTGCTATAGTTGTTGCCAGAGAAATTTCTTCCTCTTCCTCTAGAATTTCCACCACGTCCTCGAAAATTTCTGCCTCTACCATGGTTATTGTACGAACCACGGCCTCCCGAAGACGAAACTTCAAATTTTAAAGCTTGATCAGGATGACGAGGTTGAGGATTCAACAAGTTGATTTTTGCTTCATACGCCTTTAAAGTTCCTTGTAAATCTTCCAAGGTGAACACTTTGTCAAGTTCTTCAAGCACAGTAACAAGAGAAAAGTATTTTTGAGGCATAGAACGCAGAATCTTCTCCACCACTCTTTGATCATCAAGAGCTTCTCCATTTGTGGCCATTTGATTAACCACCGATGTAGCTTTTGCAAAGAACTCGTCAATGCTTTCATCTTCCTTCATCTGTAACTTTTCGAATTCTGATCTGAGACTTTGAAGTCGAACCTTTTTTACTTTGTCATCGCCTTTGTAAGTTTTGTTAAGGATTTGCCACGCCTCCTTTGCATTTTTTGCCTTTGAAATTTTTTCATACACCGCCTTCTCAATTGCAAGATTAATCTGGTTACAAGCATCAATATCTTTCTTTCGATTTGTCTCCAGAGCTTTCTTCTGTTCGTCAGATAAACCTGTCTCATCTTCAGGTTCATCAAAGCCTTCATCAACAATTTTCCATAGATCAAAAACTTTAAGCCAAACTTCGAATCGGCTGCTCCAATAATCAAAATCTTCCCCATTGAAGGTGTGAGGGAACGGAGTTGTTATAACTTTAGTTGCCATCAGGAACTTTCAACACAGCTCTGATACCAATTTGTAAGAATTGGGTTGAAATATTGTTACAAAACTAAGAACAAAAACAGAGAAGAAAATATTTGAAGGCTGATTCTTTTCTGTCATTCAATTTCATGCCTTGAAAATTACACACAATAGCTGCTAAATATATAGCATTACAAAAGACTTATCAAAGGACACTTAGAAACTAACAAATTACTTTTAAACTTTCTAGGTTCATTGACATAAGACTTCAAACTCCCAATGTTCATAAATAAAACTTCAACTTCCTATGCAAAGTTGATTTAACTTCCCAACAGAGAGCAGTCAACCTATCCAATCTTGGATTGAATATGATGGTGTTAACAAAATTGTGAATGTCACAATAGTTTCAGGAGGCATGAAAAAACCTGTGAAACCCCTCATTTCGTTTCCTACCTCTCTGAAACTGTCAAGGAAGCCATGTATGTTGGTTTCTCCGCGTCTACTGGAGCAGATTCAAGCTCTCATTACATTCTAGGATGGAGTTTTTCATTGAATGGATTGGTTGCTCCTCCACTCAATTTTACTAATCTTCCTAGACCGCCAAAGGAGAAACATTCGACAGCTGATGATCCAAAAACTATAGCTCTGATATCTGCCTTGTGCATTATTACTGTTCTATTGCTATGGAGTTTCTGAATGCTGCGAAAGGGTTTCTAGCAGATAATTCTCATGAGAGTACTTATGGTGCTATGATCACTTATGGGGATGGAGAGAATTTTCAGAGAATCATAAAGCACTGCTCATGTTTTATATCGTTCTTCGAAAGTTACATGAAGCACTACCAGGCTTTGTTAGAGTCAATGGAAAGCAGCTTCCCACCGCGACTCGCGGAGGCTAGAGTAGCCATTGAGAGTTTGTTTGTGGCGCCATATGTGTCTTCTCGCGCTCTGCATGATATGTGGAAGGAAATGAAAGAAGTCGAATTATCGGTCTGGGGTGATTTTGATGATCATTTTCAACCAGGTGGGTTTGGGTTGAAAGTTAGCTCTGAGAGATTGATGGAGGCCAAAGTGATGATGTTGGTGAGACCACAAGGAGAGAATTTGTATAGTGTGAAGGTTGAAGGAGAAAATAATAATTCAAATGAGCTGGTGTTGGAGTGGAGAGAGACTCCATTGGTTAGGGTTTCTGCATGGAGATCATGACAACAACATTGCTATACATTAAAGATTCAGAAATCGGAGTAAATCCACATTGACATGTACAATACTAGTTATATTATATGCATTCATTTTGTTTTTGTGTTTAATTATATTTGATTTTGTGGATATTGTACAATTATTGATTATTATTGGTTGTAATAGAGCAACTGTACGTGAATATTGTACAATTAAAACTTTTAAATTAATATTGTATGTAATGAACATGTAACATGTACACAACAAAATTCATGCATTTTCTTTTTAATTACATTACCTTTTTGTTTTAACACTCTAATGTGGTTCGGCGGTAAGAGATCGCCTCTCTCGATATTGGGAGTCAACTTCTTCCGATTATGAAAATAGACATCTGAATCGCGATGTAATGTTTAATCTCAATTGGTCTTGACTGCCCTTTGACCCTTCTCGCGTCATTCTTTTTTATTTATTTAAATTAAGTGCTATAAACTTGTAATCTATATTCTAACTTGTGCTCTATGTCAAATATTATTTTATTCAAATGAAGATATATTCGATGATTATGTGGTCAACAAGCTTTTGACCAAAAAAGAAGACAAGCACAAATATTCATAATATCCAAGCCCATGAGGCCATGATCTTCCAGCCCAATTAAAGTCTTTTTCAAGTTTTTTATTTTATTTTAAAATTATATATATTTAAATAAAGTCTTTTTCTAGTTCGAATTAACCTGGACGACAAGTTGATGGAGGAAGAGGAAGTCATGCATAATCATAGACTACATCTTTGCAGACGTTGTTGATGAGTTCCATTGACTTATCGATTTTCGTGAAACGATCCAAACTTTTATGAGCGTATAAATGTATAATTAATGGTCGGTACGTAATTGACGATGAAATTATTTAGGGTGCATTTGGTACGGACATGGGACAGGACATGTTATTCCGTATTGTGTTTGGAATGCCTGAGACAGAACTGTAGACTGTACTATTATACGTTTGGTATGGTTGGGACAGGACATGACAGGACAAGAGGTTCAAATGACCAACATGCCCCTATTGTGATTGAAAAATATTATTGATTAATAATTTTATAAGATTATTTAAGATAATAGTTGGGATCAAATTAATAAATTTTTAAAATATTCTTAAAATATATTTTTTAAAATTTATCTCCACCATTCATATTCGTGATGGATGGTGAAGATTAAATAGAATTTACCACAAAAAAAAAAACACAAACTGAAAAATGAAAACATATATATATATATATATATATATATATAAATTGAGGTGAAGATCCAATCTCCAGATTGGATCTCCACCGTCCATCATGATTGATGGACGGTGGAGATCCAATCTGTAGATTGGTCTCCACTCTCCACCAACATCTGATTCAACCATTTTTTAACTGGAAGATCAACCTTTTTTTTACTTGAATTCGAAATCTTTATCAAAATCTTAAACACATCAAATTAGATTCAAACATCATCTAAATCTTTATCAAACCTCTTCTTCATCAAATCATAATCAAATCGAAAACAAATTCTGAGATATTCATCAAACCTCTTCTTCATTAATCTATAATCATCATTACATACACAAAATTTGAAAAAAAAAAAAAATCTGGAAAATTGAAGAAAAATCTGGAAAATCGAAGCTCTTCTTCAAAATCGAAGAAAAATCTGGAAAATCAAATTTCTTCTTCTTCAAACCTCTTCTCCATCAACCTCTTCTTCTTCAACCTCACGAACCCAGCCACCGTGAATCAAAAAACCCCAAATCGAGAACCTTAAATCGATTTCTCAAAATCGAAATCATCTGAAATTCTTCATCAAACCTCTTCTTCATCAACCTCTTCTTCTTCAACCTCACGAACCCAGCCACCGTGAATCAAAAACCCCCAAATCGAGAACCCTAAATCGATTTCTCAAAATCGAAATCATCTCCAGCCACCACCTCCAAAATCGAAGGTCGAACGGAGGGAGAGACAAGTGGGAGAGACGGAGATCTTTGCTCCTCACCGTCGGCGGTCGGCCAAAGAAGAGAGAGAGAGAGAGAGAGAGAGAGAGAGAGAGAGAGAGAGAGAGAGAGAGAAACGTGAGAATGTGAGATGGCCAGATGGGTGGGTTTCAGAGAGAGAGAGAAGCATGAAAATGTGTTTGAGTTTTATTTTATAGTTGGTATTTTTGTAATTTTTGGGAGAATTGAGGGCAAAAATGTCTTTTCCAGACTTGTCCCATGCATGGGACAAGTCTGGCCGACCTATTTGGGTGGGACAAGTTTTTGGGTTTTTTGTCCCACCTTGTCCCGTCCCGTCCCATGTTAATAGAGCGCCAAACGCGGGACAAGAGAAAATTGTCCAGTCCCGTCCCGTGCTGTCCCGCGTACCAAACGCACCCTTAGTGATATGCGTGTACCACTTATTCGTATTCAACTATTCATACATCCATTCCATTAAAGTTTGACAGTTAAGAATTTGTCTTATCAAATAAAGAATATATGAGGTGATATATATATATATATATTTATATTATCAATTCGTCATGATAATAAATATATCAAGGACGAAGACCGTCTCTAGACATTTTGGGACCCTATCTATTTAATGATATTAACAAAAATCGAGGCACCAAATAAAAATTATTAACATAAAAAAAAAAAAATTAAATTAATAATTCTTCTTTTACTAAATACAATGTAATACACATAAATTAAAATAAAAAAGATTTATCGTATATAATAACATAAAAACATAACACTTTTTAAATTTCTATTCTTTTTGCTATCTAAAGTGAAAATTTACTAATTATATTACTACCATTACAATTTTCTATTCGTTTAAAACTTTAGCCTTTAAGTCATTGTTGTTGTTTTTAATTAATTTGATGTTTGTTTTTGTTTTAAATAATGTAGTCTCAAAAATTAGAATCACAAGTATATTGGGTCTTTGAAGTTTATTTTTGATTAATTGATTTAGTCCATTGGGTCTTGATTTGAAAAGAAAAATAAATAAATAAAAGCAATAAAACGTTTGGAATTGGGCATTGTTTAAACTTAAATAGATTGGGTCTTGAGGTCTCTGATTTTATGAAAGAAGAAGAAGTAAATTGGGCCAATTGGGGTCCCTAGCAAATGGTTGGGTTTGCTGCCCTCATGGGCCAGCCATGAGGACAATGTGGACCACTAGATTTACATATTTTGACTCAAAGCGTATGCACTTGTCTAAACTTCTCCATAATTTATAATCCACATTCTTCGTTCTAATATATTTATTATCAGGACAAACTGACAATAGAAAGACTATATATATATATTTATATATCCATTCCATTAAAGTTTGACAGTTGACACTTAAGAATTTATATTTTATCGAATAAAGAATATATGAGGTGATATATATCCTAAAATATCAAGAAGTAATTAGAGTTTTGTCTAAATCAAAATCTATCATATTTTTTATAATATCGTATTTCAATTTAGTTTGAAGATAACTAGAAAACATAAAACTGTGACCGTAAATTCTGGCAAATTATTCCAACTTAATTAATAGTTTGTTGTTTGCTAATCATTTAAGATATAATACTCTATATAATTTATTATTAGGGGTCATAATTTATTCTATTAATTAAAATCTACCTTTTGACATTAATTGATGATCATTAAGATTGTTATAAACAAAGTTATTTAAACTAAGTAATTCTTCAATTTATTTTATTTTTTATTTTTTTGTACTTTATGCATGAAGAGCCTGAAAATCTCCAGTTGAATTTTTCGTAAGTCGGTGGGCACTGACAATGGTAGAACGAAAAATAGTAGGTCGTGCGCTGTGAGAGCCTGTAAAAAATAAGAAGGTTGAACGAAGCGAGAGGGGGGTGTCCCGTCAGGGACTCTCCGATGCTCGAGTTAGACAATTTTTATCAATAAATAAAATAATTTCGAATCAACAATAAAAATGAATAAAATCTAAATCAAACCGTAAATGAAGTTGTCGAATCCTGGGTGGTGTCGTTCGGAGAGCCTTATGTTCGCTTGGGCTGAGCGTTTAGTTTAGCACTTTAAATTGCTAGGAAAACTCATAATAATATAATATGTTGGACGAGTGGTCCAATAGAAGATGACTTGGGTGTTGGTCGAACGACTTCAACTGATGTTATAATAAAGTCAGTAGGTGGTTTTGTAGAATATGGCTTGAGTTTTGGTCGAACGACTACAATTGGTATGGAGGATGGTGTAGACACTTGACAACAAATGCATGTAGAGCATTAAGTGTTGCTTGGACTATTAAGTGTTGCTAGACTATGATGAGGAAAGTGGATGTCGTATGAATGGATGTTGGCCGAGTGGCTTTGTACAATGTGATATATTTGTATTATATTGAAATGAGATGACCTCATTATGCCTCTTGTTCCCTTCTGTCCCCTCAGTTTATGAAATGGTGGAGGCTTTTTATAGCGGGTGAGGAGTGTTACCCAAGTGAAGTGGTTGTATGATCCTGAGATCGTGGGATGAAGTTGTGGTTTTTATCCTCCGAGATCTTTGGGATCTCAATCTATTTCAACTGTATTGACTTGGTCTTTACTGACTTAGTCAAGGTTTGCACTTGCTCTTGGGCCTACGATTAGGCTTGATTCATATAAAGTATTTGGGCTTGTCAGAAGTCCAGATCGAATAAAAGTCTGGTTACTATTTGAGTTGTGCTATTTTTGGCTACCACAGTTAGCCCCCCACTCTCTGAGTTGAAGTCTTCAAGTTAGAGAGTGGACTGTGTCGATCGAACTCTTGCGTTGAAACAATCGTTGGTAAAGTAGAATCGAAAAATCACGGATTAGATTATTTAAATAGTCCCATTCTTTGTAGAGCTCGATGTAGAGCAAAGTTTGTAGAATGCTCGATGTAGAGTGACATTTGTAGAATGATCGTGGTAGAGCGACATTTGTAGAACGCTCGTTGTAAAACGACATTTGTACATCCTTATAATACAAGTAAGCAAGTAAACAATGCTTTTATTGAAACGACAAAAGTAAGAAACATAGAGTGAAATGTGTGTGTGAGGATAGATAGATAGATAGAAGTGTTAGCTACCATGCAATGTCGTGATAATATAAATAAAAAGTAAAAGATAGGAGAAGATATATAATTGTAGAGTGCATGATATACCTTATAATTCCAATTTAGCGGTAGTATGCTAACTCCGCAAGTAGTGATATATTCATAGCTTTAGTTTTTTCGTTCACTTTTTGTTACAATTCGTCGTTCGACTTGGAGTTGTTGAGTGTGCCCAAAACTTGGCCTGATTTGGAGCAAGCAATATAGCACGACGGAGGGTTCAACATTCGACATGTAGCTCGACGGAGAGGGATATAGCTCGACGGAGGTAGTTCGATAGTCGACATGTAACTCGACGGAGTTATTTGGACAGTCGACATGTAGCTCGACGGAGGTAGTTCGACAGTCGACATGTAGCTCAACGGAGGTATTTGGATAGTCGACATGTAGCTAAACGGAGGAATTTGGGCAGTCGACATGTAGCTCGACGAAGGTAGCTCGACAGTCGACATGTAGCTTGACGGAGGTAGCTCGACAGTCGACATGTAGCTCGACGAAGGTAGATCGACAGTCGACATGTACCTCGACGGAGATAGTTCGACAGTCTACATGTAGCTTAACGGAGGAATTTGGACAGTCGACATGTAGCTCGACGAAGGTAGTTCGACAGTCTACATGTAGCTCAACGAAGGTAGTTCGATAGTCGACATGTAACTCGACGGAGGTAGTTCGACAGTCGACATGTAGCCCGACGGAGGTAGTTCGACAGTCGACATGTAGCTCGACGGAGGTAGCTCGACGGAGGTAGCTCGACAGTCGACATGTACCTCGACGGAGGTAGTTCGACAGTCTACATGTAGCTCAATGGAGGAATTTGGACAGTCGACATGTAGCTCGACGAAGGTAGTTCGACAGTCTACATGTAGGTCAACGGAGGAATTTGGACAGTCGACATGTAGCTCGACGGAGGTAGCTCAACAGTCGACATGTACCTCGACGGAGGTAGTTCGACAGTCTACATGTAGCTCAACGGAGGAATTTGGACAGTCAACATGTAGCTCAACGGAGGTAGTTCGACAGTCGACATGTAGCTCGACGAAGGTAGTTCGACAGTCTACATGTAGCTCAACGGAGGAATTTGGACAGTCGACATATAGCTCGACGAAGAGCGATATTTTTATGAATTTCGGCTCGACTTGGAGCATGAAATGTAGCTCAACAGAGAGCAATATTTTTATGAATTTCGGCTCAACTTGGAGCACGAAATGTAGCTCGACGGAGAGCAATATTTTTATGAATTTCGGCTCGACTTGGAGCACAAAATGTAGCTCGACTGAGAGCAATATTTGTATGAATTTCGGCTCAACTTGGAGCACAAAATGTAGCTCAACGGAGAGCAATATTTATACGAATTTCGGCTCGACTTGGAGCACGAAATGTAGCTCGACGGAGAGCATATTTATATGAATTTCGGCTCAACTTGGAGCACGAAATGTAGCTCGACGGAGAGCAATATTAGTATGAATTTCGGCTCGACTTGGAGCACGAAATGTAGCTCGACTGAGAGCAATATTTGTATGAATTTTCGGCTCAACTTGGAGCACAAAATGTAGCTCAATGGAGAGCAATATTTATATGAATTTCGGCTCGACTTGGAGCACGAAATGTAGCTCGACGAAGAGCATATTTATATGAATTTCGGCTCAACTTGGAGCACGAAATGTAGCTCGACGGAGAGCAATATTAGTATGAATTTCGGCTCGACTTGGAGCACGAAATGTAGCTCGACGGAGAGCATTATTAGTATGAATTTCGGCTCGACTTGGAGCACGAAATGTAGCTCGACGGAGAGCAATATTTGTATGAATTTCGGCTCGACTTGGAGCACGAAATGTAGCTCGACGGAGAGCATATTTTTATGAATTTCGGCTCGACTTGGAGCACGAAATGTAGCTCGACGGAGAGCAATATTTTTATGAATTTCGGCTCAACTTGGAGCACGAAATGTAGCTCGACGGAGAGCAATATTTTTATGAATTTCGGCTCGACTTGGAGCACGAAATGTAGCTCGATGGAGAGCAATATTTATATGAATTTCGGCTCGACTTGGAGCACGAAATGTAGCTCGACGGAGAGCAATATTTATATGAATTTCGGCTCGACTTGGAGCACGAAATGTAGCTCGACGGAGGGCATATTTATATGAATTTTGGCTCGACTTGGAGCACGAAATGTAGCTCGACGGAGAGCATTATTAGTATGAATTTCGGCTCGACTTGGAGCACGAAATGTAGCTCGACGGAGAGCAATATTTGTATGAATTTCGGCTCGACTTGGAGCACGAAATGTAGCTCGACGGAGAGCATTATTAGTATGAATTTCGGCTCGACTTGGAGCACGAAATGTAGCTCGACGGAGAGCAATATTTGTATGAATTTCGGCTCGACGGAGAGCATTATTAGTATGAATTTCGGCTCGACTTGGAGCACGAAATGTAGCTCGACGGAGAGCAATATTTGTATGAATTTCGGCTCGACTTGGAGCACGAAATGTAGCTCGACGGAGAGCAATATTTGTATGAATTTCGGCTCGACTTGGAGCACAAAATGTAGCTCGACGGAGAGCATATTTATATGAATTTCGGCTCGACTTGGAGCACGAAATGTAGCTCGACGGAGAGCGATATTTGTATGAATTTCGGCTCGACTTGGAGCAGAAAATGTAGCTCGATAGAGAGCATATTTATATGAATTTCGGCTCGACTTGGAGCACGAAATGTAGCTCGACGGAGAGCAATATTTATATGAATTTCGACTCGACTTGGAGCACGAAATGTAGCTCGACGGAGAGCATTATTAGTATGAATTTCGGCTCGATTTGGAGCACGAAATGTAGCTCGACGGAGAGCATTATTAGTATGAATTTCGGCTCGACTTGGAGCACGAAATGTAGCTCGACGGAGAGCAATATTTGTATGAATTTCGGCTCGACTTGGAGCACGAAATGTAGCTCGACGGAGAGCATTATTAGTATGAATTTCGGCTCGACTTGGAGCACGAAATGTAGCTCGACGGAGAGCATATTTATATGAATTTCGGCTCGACTTGGAGCACGAAATGTAGCTCGACGGAGAGCATTATTAGTATGAATTTCGGCTCGACTTGGAGCACGAAATGTAGCTCGACGGAGAGCAATATTTGTATGAATTTCGGCTCGACGGAGAGCATTATTAGTATGAATTTCGGCTCGACTTGGAGCACGAAATGTAGCTCGACGGAGAGCAATATTTGTATGAATTTCGGCTCGACTTGGAGCACGAAATGTAGCTCGACGGAGAGCAATATTTGTATGAATTTCGGCTCGACTTGGAGCACAAAATGTAGCTCGACGGAGAGCATATTTATATGAATTTCGGCTCGACTTGGAGCACGAAATGTAGCTCGACGGAGAGCGATATTTGTATGAATTTCGGCTCGACTTGGAGCAGAAAATGTAGCTCGATAGAGAGCATATTTATATGAATTTCGGCTCGACTTGGAGCACGAAATGTAGCTCGACGGAGAGCAATATTTATATGAATTTCGACTCGACTTGGAGCACGAAATGTAGCTCGACGGAGAGCATTATTAGTATGAATTTCGGCTCGATTTGGAGCACGAAATGTAGCTCGACGGAGAGCATTATTAGTATGAATTTCGGCTCGACTTGGAGCACGAAATGTAGCTCGACGGAGAGCAATATTTGTATGAATTTCGGCTCGACTTGGAGCACGAAATGTAGCTCGATGGAGAGCATTATTAGTATGAATTTCGGCTCGACTTGGAGCACGAAATGTAGCTCGACGGAGAGCATATTTATATGAATTTCGGCTCGACTTGGAGCACGAAATGTAGCTCGACGGAGAGCAATATTTATATGAATTTCGGCTCGACTTGGAGCACGAAATGTAGCTCGACGGAGAGCATATTTATATGAATTTCGGCTCGACTTGGAGCACGAAATGTAGCTCGACAAAGAGCAATATTTGTAGAACGCTCGATGTAGAGCGACATTTGTAGAACGCTCAATGTAGAGCGACATTTGTAGAACGCTCGTTGTAGAGCGGATTTTTTTTTTATTTTTTTTATTTTTTTTTTATTTTTTTAGGTTTCGTATTGCGCTTTGTGTAGCTCGTTGTAAAGCATTTTTTTTTTATGCTAAATGAAATTAAATACTTAGCTTTACTATTTGAAACATCAAACAAAGAACATAATTTTGATAATGCAGAAACAGATTTTTGTTGGAGAAGAAAACTAAAATTGGAAATAGAAATCTTTACCTTTTCCGAAGGGATTACAGGAATTGAAACATCACAGCCGGTGCGGTGTATTTTGCATTACATAATTGCCAAAGCCCCACGGTGGGCGCCAAACTGAAGAGCCCGAAAATCTCCAGTTGAATTTTTCGTAAGTCGGTGGGCATTGACAATGGTAGAACGAAAAATAGTAGGTCGTGCGCTGTGAGAGCCTGTAAAAAATAAGAAGGTTGAACGAAGCGAGAGGGGGGTGTCCCGTCAGGGACTCTCCGATGCTCGAGTTAGACAATTTTTATCAATAAATAAAATAATTTCGAATCAACAATAAAAATGAATAAAATCTAAATCAAACCGTAAATGAAGTTGTCGAATCCTGGGTGGTGTCGTTCGGAGAGCCTTATGTTCGCTTGGGCTGAGCGTTTAGTTTAGCACTTTAAATTGCTAGGAAAACTCATAATAATATAATATGTTGGACGAGTGGTCCAATAGAAGATGACTTGGGTGTTGGTCGAACGACTTCAACTGATGTTATAATAAAGTCAGTAGGTGGTTTTGTAGAATATGGCTTGAGTTTTGGTCGAACGACTACAATTGGTATGGAGGATGGTGTAGACACTTGACAACAAATGCATGTAGAGCATTAAGTGTTGCTTGGACTATTAAGTGTTGCTAGACTATGATGAGGAAAGTGGATGTCGTATGAATGGATGTTGGCCGAGTGGCTTTGTACAATGTGATATATTTGTATTATATTGAAATGAGATGACCTCATTATGCCTCTTGTTCCCTTCTGTCCCCTCAGTTTATGAAATGGTGGAGGCTTTTTATAGCGGGTGAGGAGTGTTACCCAAGTGAAGTGGTTGTATGATCCTGAGATCGTGGGATGAAGTTGTGGTTTTTATCCTCCGAGATCTTTGGGATCTCAATCTATTTCAACTGTATTGACTTGGTCTTTACTGACTTAGTCAAGGTTTGCACTTGCTCTTGGGCCTACGATTAGGCTTGATTCATATAAAGTATTTGGGCTTGTCAGAAGTCCAGATCGAATAAAAGTCTGGTTACTATTTGAGTTGTGCTATTTTTGGCTACCACACTTATATATTTATCAATTATCATTGATTATTGTTGATAAAAAAGATTCTTCTTCATTTATGTTTATGCACTCACTAATTATTGCAACTGCATGATAGGTCAATAAACACAGAAGGAATGGAAAATTTCAAATCCTATCAACTACGGCATATGATCATTATCACCAGAAGTGAATATATAATTATATATATATATATATTCCCATTTACATGGAAAACTCTTAAAAGACTTTGACTAACTTATGTTGCCCGGTTGTCCCCATCAACGCAATTAATCTACATCGCCGTGTTCTATTTGACTTGGACAATTTCAGGTACGTCTTCTGTCTTCATTATATTGTCTTTAATTAGTGATCTTAATTGTTATATATATATATTTATAAAATCACAGTTTTTGCTTGACTACTCACACAAATTACTTTAAAATAATCTATCATCCTCCAATGGCCTCTTCAACAAGTACACTTTCCTTAGTTTTTCAATCGCTTCTGTTTCTAATCTTCTTCTTTCCTGTTAATTCTGTATCTCAATTATCTGAAAACAACGTTGAATTCATCTACAATGGATTCAACGAAACCGAAAACAATAGCATAAAACTCACTCTAGAGGGAGCTTCCATTTTCAAACCATATGGTGCACTCAGGCTCACCAACAGATCAAATGGTGTCATAGGCCATGCATTTTATCCTCACAAAATACAAATGTTTGATAAAAACAACAACTCCAAAAACGATTCTTCTTTCAGCACACATTTTGTATTTGCAATACACACTCCATCTCCAGGCCAAGGAGGCTTTGGTCTTGCCTTCACAATAGCTCCTTCAACGAAGTTCCCAGGCGCCGCGAGCGAGCACTACATGGGGATTTTCAACTCCTCCAACGATGGACAGCCCTCAAACCATGTCTTCGCAGTCGAATTCGATACCGTCAATGGCCATAACGAAAAGACTGACTCTCAAGGAAACCATGTTGGTATCAACATCAACGGCATGGTTTCTAAGAAGTTGGAACCGGCTGCTTATTTTAAAGGCGACGGCACGGATAAGGAGGAAATGCAATTGGAAGGTCATGGACATCCAGTCCAAGCTTGGATTGAATATGATGGTGCAAATAAAGTTGTTAATGTAACGATTTCTCCTTTCAACTTCACAGAGAAACCATCAACACCATTATTGACTCATTCGGTTGATTTGTCGATTTATTTATTGGAATCCATGTATGTTGGTTTCTCAGCTTCTACAGGAAGCAAAGCATCAAGCGCTCATTACATATTGGGTTGGAGTTTTGCGATGAACGGATCAGCTCCACCACTCAATATTTCAAAGCTTCCAATACCGGAATTTGAGAGTACTAGATCATCTTCTTTGAAACCCCATATCAAGATTCTCATTGCAGTTTTTTCTGCTTTGACAATCGTTTTGTTGGGGGTTTTGATTTGTTTTAAGATGTATAGAAGATTTACCCAGTTTGAGATTCTTGAAGATTGGGAGCTGGATTGTCCTCACAGGTTCAGATACAGAGATCTTTATAGAGCAACTAAAGGTTTCAAAGAGAGTGAAGTGATTGGAGTTGGTGGTTTTGGTGCTGTTTATAAAGGTGTGTTGCCTAAAACTGAGATTAAAGTTGCTGTGAAGAAAGTCTATCGTAATTCTATTCAAGGAATGAGAGAATTCGCCGCGGAGATTGAGAGTTTGGGACGATTAAGGCACAAAAATTTGATCAATCTACAAGGCTGGTGCAAGAGAAAAAATGATCTCTTGTTAGTCTATGATTACATCCCAAATGGAAGCCTAGATTCTCTCCTGTTCGATAATATGCGAACACGACAACAAGGCTCGATATTGAGCTGGGAAGAGAGGTTCAATATCATCAAAGGCATTGCATCTGGGCTATTGTATCTTCACGAAGAGTGGGAGCAAGTTGTGATTCACAGAGACATCAAGTCAAGTAATGTACTAATAGACGACGACATGAACGCGAGGCTAGGTGACTTTGGCCTCGCAAGACTATTTGATCATGGAAAAATATCACACACTACTGATGTTGTGGGCACAGTTGGTTATATCGCGCCTGAATTGGTTCGCACTGGTAAGGCCTCAGCTTGCACGGATGTGTTTGCATACGGGGTCTTGCTTCTTGAAATAGCTACCGGAAGAAGGCCTCTTCATACAGATAACTTCATTTTAGTTGATTGGGTACTTGAATTCGAACAATTGGGTCAAATTCTTGATGTCGTTGATCCAAAATTGGGTTCTAGTTATGTAGTTGAAGAGATGGAGTTGGTTCTAGGACTAGGGTTGATTTGCTCCCATCAAAGACCTGAAGCTAGGCCTACCATGAGACAAGTTTTGAAGTATCTCAACGAGGATGATTTGCTTCCGGCGATTGATGACCAGAACTCAGTTGATTATTCTCAACGTCCCGATACGAACTCAAGATTCTTGGAAATAATGTCTGCAGATGATATCAGACATCTTTCTTTTTCCAATGGTGGCATCTCTTCTAGTTCTTTAGAATCTGGTAGATAGTAGATCAATTCTTGATAATGATTTCTTTTTTGTGAATTATCTCTCACGTTAATATTATTGTTTCTACATCCAATCTTCGTTTTGTTCCATTGATTTTGATAAATAAAAACCTTAAGACTTGTATGCAACTGTGGTCCACGCATGTGCAGCAACACAAGTCTTGAAAAATAGTTGAATTATGGAATTATAGAATCTTTTTCAAGTTATTTTGACAAAAATTACAAAAATTATAGTAAATAAATTTAAGAGGTTGGGCATTGTTAAATTAATGGAAGAAAGAAAAATTTATCAATTGCGGAATCCTAATTTCGATCGTATCGAAACAAAATTTGTTTCCACAATAAAAAAAATAAAAAAAGGACCAAATAAATTTTACTCTTAAAAATATTCAAATTCGGATAAAATATTCATAGCATAGGTGGAGCGGTGTAGGATCACACCAGAGAAGAGGCTGGTAGAAAATTCCGGTCATTCGGTAGAAGACTCGACCTTCTCCACCAATTTTGTTATTGGAGGAACGATCTAAAAATGCAGAGACTTGACCCGGTTGGATTTTCGGGTTATTGTGGGCACGTCAGAGGAAATTGTAGACTTGTGTTCTGACATGAACGACCATGTCATCCGAACAGCTTACGTTACAGGCACATCATTGAGGTTAAAATTGGTGTGCTGATATGTCTAAACACGTCAGCAGAACATAGTGACGTGTTAAAACATGTCAGCAAAGAAGGCTAACGTGCCCACAATAAGCGAGAAACAAGAGAGGCGGATCAATAAATTGTTAAATGGATTCGGGCCTGTTGTTTGATTATTTTTAGTGGGCCTAAAAGTAGCTTAGCCCAGTAAGTATTTGCTTTATTTGGGCCAAAAATATTTATGTTGGGCAACGTCTTCCTTATTAAATCAGAAATCTCCAAGAAAACAAAGCCAGAGCAGACTGTCGTCTTCGATATGCGAGTGTCGATGGTGGCGGTGGTGGGATGGCGGGGATCGGGGCGGAGACGGTGGTGGTTTGGAGAGCTCCGACCGGATCATTTGAGATTGTGGTATGTATTTTTTTCATCTATTTTTCGTTCTTTAAAAAAAAAATAGCTCTTGTGACTCTCCATTTTTTTATTTTTGTTTCCTCAAACAAATCTCAAATCAATTTTGAGTTTCCGTTTCTCGCTGCAAATAGATTTAATGGAATTGTTGACGAAGATTTGCAGAAGTACAGTTTTTCTAATATGGTGACGTGCTCGATTTGCTGACGTGTCCGCGCACGTCACCATGTTTGGCTGAGGCACGTCACGCATGACCCGATGACGTGGTCGGACACGTCACCCATATCCTGCTTACGTGACAGGAACTGATGTGTCCAGGCACGTCACCCATGCCACGCTGATGTGTCCGATCAAAGTTTGACATGTCAGTACATATTGGCTGACGTGCTCTGACACATCATGAATTATCAGATGACGTGTCATGTAGTGCTGACTGCTGAGTGATGACTGGGATAGTCAACCGTCGTCAACCCAATTTTTTTTTTTTTTTTTTTTCCATTCCAATGATTCAATGAATTTGAATCTTAGAAAAGGAACAGATTTTAATTTCCCCTCAAGAAAACAAATTTCCATAGCTTGTTTGTTTCGACAGAAAACAACATGTAGAAAAAATTACCAGGAAAATGCAGCTTTTCTTTCGGCAGAGGAAGTTAAAAATTGAACGATTGATTTGCACAAACTAATATAATTAGGTTCGGTTTTTGGGTGAATCGTATTAAGACAACATTCAACACCGAAAAAAGCTGCTAGATAGTTTGTTATGTGATTTTTTGTTTATTTCAATGTTTACAAGTATCTCCATTTCACTTTTCAACTGGGCATTTGAACTTTTATAATCATGAAATGCAATTTGATAATTATTGTTCTGATTTCCTTGAGATGTCAAGCCTTGTATTGGTGATTGTGAAGGTAACAAGCCATTGATGTCTTGATGTATTGGCTTGTTGGAATTTTGTAGCTACCCTGGAACAAATTTAGTGCATATTAGTTACAATAAGATGTTGATCCAAGTTGGGTTCAAGTTATGTTGTTGAAGAAATGGATAGAGTTTGGTTTCTATAGGATCAGGGTTGTTTTGTTCCCATTAGAAATCAAAAGCTAGGCCTAAGAGACAAGTTTTAAAGTGATTTAATGGGAGATGACGTGCTTTCTGTGATTGGTAACTGGACCTTTGCTGAATCTCAAATTCTCAACCCTTCAAGATTTTTTATATTTCTGTTTAGTCGTGAACTTCTGAGTCAGTTTAGTTGAGTTATGACCATAGAGTTACCATTGGATCATCTCACTTTCGTTGTCCAATAAATATTGTTAACAATAAATACATCTAACTTTTCCCTAGTATAGTTCATACTCTTTTTTTTTTTTTTTTTGAACTTAATTTGGGGTTTGGGAGAGGGCAAGGACTCGAACGCACAACCTCAAAGGTATTAGATAGATTGAGTCAATTATTTGGGAATATTAAGGGACCTCTTATTATATTTAATTAGGATAAGGTCTAGATATCTCGATATCAATACACTGTCGGTCATACGTATCAAATCAAAACCATGTGATTCTCTTTTAAAAGAAGACCACAGTATTTACACAAATCCATTTAAACGGAACACCAAATGTACTGTTATGATAAAGAATTCAAGTTGTAGCCAGTAACCTTAAGAAAATATATAGCAAGATAGATTTACCAAGCTTTAGTTGAATATATAGTTGTTTTCTGGAAAATTTGAGTAGTAAAAGGTCTATAATTCAACAAATTTCATATTTAATGTTATGTATATTGATTTATATATAATTTGTGTTCTCAATACTCGTTTTATTTTAAGGATACATTGTCATATCATAAGTTGGGATACCGGGTGAGATGTGGGTTGTGTTAGAATGTCTGCTTGTATTGATTACAGAGAACTAACGTACTGAATCCTTACGCAATCCTTGGAGAAATCATTGCTTGCAATGGATTCTTCATAACAACTGTAAACTCTTGCTTCTCTGACAAATCAACTTCATTTCCCTCCACAGCTTTCCACTCAAAACTCCAAACCAAATTGGCCACAAAATATTCCAAATGAAGCATAGCCAGGCCAACCGCAGGACAAATTCTCCTCCCAACCCCAAATGGCATCATCTTTATCTCCCTGCTCCCTGTTATATCAAACACTTCCCCACTTTTCTTATCATCATGATCAGTACCATCACCACTGTTCAAAAATCTTTCCGGCTTGAACCCCATCGGATCCTCCCAGACTTTGGGGTCCCACCCAATCTCAGCCACCGTGAAATTTATAGTTGCATTCTTTGGTATTATGTATCCACCTAGCTCCACATCTTCTGTCACAGCGTGTGGCAACACACGATATCCAGGAGGATGTCGCCTAAAACCCTCCAAAATTACCGCTTTAAGATATGGCAGTTTCTGCAACTTATCTTCCTCTACTTCGTCTTCCTCGTTCATGACCCCTTTAATCTCCATATACAGCTTCTCTTGGATTTCCGGGTATTTTACCAAATTCGCCGTGATCCATTGCAACACTGTGGAGGTGGTGTCTGTGCCACCGTTGATAAATTCTGAGCATAAAGTGACAATTTCCTCTTCATTAAGTTTTCTCTTCTCTTCTGGGAGCTGTAAATCCAACAAAGTATCAACATAAGATAACACATACTGGTCATCCTCCTTAGCCTTGCTTAAATTTTCTTCTTTCAATTTCTTTCTTGCTCTTATCAGTGGAATCAATACGTTTTCCAGATCTTTACGCATTTGAAGGAACTCCTCCCACTTTCTACGAAGCACAATCTTGGTCAATCTCGGCCAGAAGTCGAGTATATTGTAGCGAACATAACCGAATAAAACTCTACGCTGAACTTGCTCAATTTCTTTGATTTTTTTCTCATCAAGTTTGTCCCCAAAACACATAAGCACCAACAGACAAAACATTGCGTATTGAAAATGATCAATTACACGAACTGGGTGGTGATCACCATTTTTTTTGGACTCTGATTTGATGGAGTCCATGAGGATTTGCAACACCCACTTGCGCGCATGCTTGTATGATTTAACACGCGAAGGATGGAGAATCTCTGATGTGAGATTACGTCGCAGAACCCGCCACATAGGGCCGTAGAAGCCAGAGCTGATGTTATGCTGGTTGCTGCTACTGACTTTGTTGGTGGCCGGAGCGCTTGGACGTTCAGCGAAAACAGCACCCTTTTGGACCAAGGCCTTGTGAGCAAGGGAGCGATCTGCGACAAAGATGACAGGGCGAGAGCCGGTATGAAGAGTGACCAGGGGGCCGAATTTTGCATGGAGATTGCTGAGGAGGACAGCATCTGTTTCGGAAGAAGATCTGCGAAGCCATAGGAAGTCATTGCCGAGGATGGGGAAGTTGGCCGGTCCTGGAGGGAGGTTTCTGGCGGCAGCCGGGAAGAGAAGGTTGATGAAAGCTTTGAGGAGAGCAGCAATGGATATGGAGACTATGATGATGAACCAGGCTTCCATTTCCATAGTCACAAAAAATTATAGTACAATGGTGTTCTAAATGGTAACAAATATATATCCATGGTGTGGTGTGATTTATGATTATTTTGATTATTTTGATTTGTTTAATTTTATATTAATTTTTTTCTTAACCCAGTTTAATTATTCTAATACAAACAATACTTGTAATCTAGCTAATGACATGTTACAAAGATAAATTTGGTTTAAATATTTAACTGAGCCATCAATGACATATTACAAAGATAAATTTAAATATTTTGATTGGTATCATACTTTCGTATATTTCTAACGATAAATTTAAATAGATCTTCTTAAAAAATCGATTAAATTGATATATAGCCACTGACCACCGTATTATTTAAAGGGTTTGATACTTTCAAAAATCGGTTTGATTAAACTATAAAAGAAGCAATTATCAAGATTACGATCATAAAGAAATTTGTTGCACTCATTTACTCAATAAACCTATCCAATAAATTTTAAAATTGTAATTATATTCTATACATCCTCTAACATTAAGAAATTGATCTTACTACGTTCAATTTTTATTCCTTCCTTGATAACTTATTCTACAAAATAAGTTTCTAAAGAAATGTATGGAATTCTCTTACAAATTATACATTTTTAGAGCAGGTTATGTTAATCAGTTTATCGAACCAACCCAATTTTTTTTATTTTTTTTTGTTTTTGTTTTTTTTGGTTAGAGTACCCATATAAAATTGTATGTGCATCCCATATTAGTAGTTTTTTTTTAATTCCAAGATTACCCTTTAAGTAAAACTATTAAAAAGATTAAAATAATTATGTATATATATATTGTATATTATTATTAATACAATATATAATATTTTGAACATTTTAACAAACATTCATAATTAACTATATTTCAATCTATGATAATTAAAAACTAGAAAACCAGAATTTTTTTTATTAAAATACTACACAAGAGAGAGAGGTTTACAAAATAAAAACCAGAAATCCAGAGATTTTGTATTAAAAAAACTAGAGAGAGAGAGAGAGTTTGATTTTGGTCTTGGTTTAAATCAACATTCATCCAGCTCCAATATTTAATTATTTTGTTTTCAAGTAAATTTAGGTTTATCTTTTCTTTGGATCATTTTTTTTATCCCTTAAAGTTTGTTTTTGATTCTTAGAATTAATGGTTTGTTTAAATCTATTTGATGTTTTTCATTTCTCATATTTTAGGTTTGCTTGTCTTTTTCTCTCCTCTAGTATTTTTTTAAAGGGAAATAATCATCTTTCCCCCTACTGTTTATCATATTGTTAAAGTGAGGACAGGGTTTCCCGAAATTAGCCAGTCCCCCCCCTGAAATGAAAATAATATTCAAACACCCCCTTCTGTTAGATTTTTTAAGACAGAAACCAACTCTGACATTGTTTTGCATGTGAATTGACCAAAATACCCTCATGTGCCTTTTAAAATCAGATTGCACGTGGTGACCAATGGGTACATAGACCAAAATGCCCTCTAAATATAAAATTACTATTATACCTTCTAATTAAATAATAATAATAATAAAAAATTAAAAACAAAATTAGAAGATAGATCTTCACCGTCCATCTTTGAGATGAACGGTGGAGATCTCTTTTATTATTATTTATTTAATTTTAAAAATTTAAATTCAATTATTATCTATTTAAAAAAAGGATTATCTAATAATTTAATAATTAGCTAAATAGAAAACCAAAAAATAAAATAAAGTTCAATTTCCAGAAAAAGCCACATTCAACATAGACACCACCACCATTATCATCAATTCATCATCATCGCCACCAAACTCCAAACCCAGATTTGTTCCAAATAATTTTAAAAAAATAAAAATTAATTTCTAATTTGCCAAGTATCTGAACAATCCAATCTCAGATCCATCTTTTTATCAAATAACAAAAAATTAAAATAAATTTGAAGATCTGGAAAACACACCACCACCACCACCATCACCACTACCACACCACCACCGCCAAACACACTGAATGTCTGAAACCATAGCCAAACGCAACCCAGAACCCAGTCCATCAACCATAGCCAAACGCAACCCAGCTAGTATTTGTCACTCTCCCAGATCTCCATCATCAATCAAACATAAAAGTCCAAAAAAATAAAAATAAATATACAACCCAGATTTGCAAGAACCCGGTTTCAAACCCAGATTTCGTTTTCGTTTCTTCACCAAATTCATCAATCCACCACAAATTCACCAAACAATCCACCATCATCCCACAACCCAATAGCACCCAAACCTCTGTCAAAGGAAAGAAAATGGAGAAGAGAAGGAGAAAAAAAAAAAGACAATCGGCGGCAAGAGGAGATCGATCGAACACCGATCTCCTCGTTTGGAAGGAGATAGAGTGCCAATCTCCGCGTCCTGGAGGAGATCGAACGCCGATTGGCGGTGAGAGGATGACGATCAACGGTCGTAGGGTGGCGGCTAGGGTGGGTTTTTTTGTTTGTTTTTTGTTTTTTTGGAACGATAAAAAAGATGATGGACATCTTTGATGAAGAAGAAGATAGTCGCTTGGTGGTGGTGGTTCTGGTGTTCAATTATGGGTGGATCTCTTTGAAGAAGAAGAAGAAAATCGCTAGAAGGAAATGTTTTTAAGGAAAAAAAAATTTGAATGAAGAAGAAGAAGATGAAGGAAATATCTAAGACAGATCGTTTAAGAGAGATGAGGTGGCATCATATCTTCCACTCAATTCTTTAATTTTAAATATATTATTAATTTTAAATATAAAATGACTTCCATACCCTTCAGTATATATCACCTTTCCTGATCCCACGCCAAGATTACGATTTTACCCCTCAACAGTAACGGTCAACGTCCAATTTGGATGGTTTCCGTTACAGAAGGGGGTCTTTGATAAATAACTTAGTTTCGAGGGGGTTTACGGCCAATAATCACAAACTCTGTCCTCACATTTCTAATATAGTAAACAGTAGGGGGGAAAATGATTAAATCCCTTTTTAAAAACTAAACACTCAAAGATTGAGGTATGTTTTTGTTTCTATTTTTCGTTCTTTTTTTTTTTTTTTAAATAATAAAAATTTAGCTCATCACTCTCGAATTTCTGATTTTTGCTCTCTCGAATCTCAAATCATTTTTTATTTTCCATTTTTCTTGCCACAAAATGATTTTACAGAATTGTTAGTAAAGGTTTTTTAAGCTGGTGATGTGACCGGACACATCACCATGATCCACTAACGTGTCATGACACATTGACATGGTGACTCGGTGATGTGTCCGGGAACGTCACACATGCCTTGATAACTTGCCCTTCACATCGGCTTGACTGGTTGACATGGCCGGTCAAGTAGTATCGTATTTGTACGTATAGATTGACGTGCCCAAACAAGTCTTGACATACATGATACGTGTCATTTAGTCTTGCCCAATCCAATTCGTTTTTATTTTATTTTATTTTTTTAAGCTTAATTAGCATGAATTATCTATTAGTTATGTGGTTGATCCAATGGAGTTTGGTTCTATTAATAATTTTCTAGTCATGACACCGTTGCTTTCAAATTACATTAACAAAAGCTTCGTTAAATTGCTTGGTTCTATAATGTTACCGTGTTAATTATGTAACTTTACAAAACAAATGTGCTAATTTTTTTTTTTTTTTTTCATAATTGTTCTGATAAAAATATATATATATATACATAAATTTTCAAGTCAGTGCATCCTGATATAATTTCGTGAGGATATTGAATGTGAGCCACTCGTTTTACATACTTTGATTCAAATGTGTATGCACTTGTCAAAACTAATGACTCACATTCAATATCCTAATAAAATCCTAATAAAGTTATATCAGGATACACTGAATGTGAATTTTACATACTTTAACTCAAGTGTTTATACACTTGTCAAAACTAGTGGCTCACATTCAATATCCTGATAAAGTTATATCAAGATGAACTGATCAGATCGTGACTATATATATATATATATCTTTGATGTTAAAGTTAGACCAGCCCAATCATGCTTCTTCGATTAGTTCATCACTAGTAAAATGGCCCGCGTTCTGCTGCGGGAGTATTATACCGTTTTATATATTATTTTCAATTTTAATAAATTTATTGATCTAAATTATGAAACAAACAAAATTAAAATATAAAAAATATATTAATCAAAAATAAAATGCAAATATATTTTCAAATGTAAATCTATCGTCCTCTATCTCTTCTTCAATTCTTGACCATCCATTATCTCTACCAAACAATTTTTTTTCTCTCAACAATCAACTCATCTCTCACCTAAATCATCTTTTTTATCTTTTTTTTTTTTTTTCTCTTTCAGACAGAGAGAGAATAATTATTCATTAAAAAAATTTAAAAAGTAAATAAACCATTTGAAACAACCAACCGCTAGGGCGCTGTCACAATAATTCTATGAACACATCATGTGATTTGACAAATATAAATAAGATATAATTACTTTGGTGGATATCTATTTAGTTAAACTCTATCAAAATGGTCATTAGATTGGAAATTTGTTTCAAAATGACTATTTTGGCAAACAATGACCATTTCCATCACACTATTTGTCAAAATAGCCATTTTGATAGGTAATAACCAAATTGGTGGTCACCAAGGTAATTATCCCTATAAACAAATTAAGATGAGCATACCACATATATCAAAAAATTCTCAGTAAACAGCAAATCAAAATATCAAACATCCAAACGTTATAAAAATCACTCCATCAGTTGACAACTATGAAAATATTCCACAAAAGTCTCGTAACAAAGAGAAAGATAATGATAAGCTTACAGCTTGGAGTTGTGAGCTTTAGTGTTCGGAAGCAAATATCATATAGGGCTTTATTGTCCAAAACCATACATTCATCTACATTTTCAACCAACTGGTGAACAAAGAGGGTTGCATTGTATGGTTCGACAACAATGTTGGAAACCTTCAAGGATGGGAACACCAAGAAAGTGAGAATCATTCGGTTTGAGACAAAAATTTCCTCACTTCGTTTTTTCCCTCATAATTTTTTTTTCTTGCAAATCGAGACTTATTTTGTAAATTCGAGACTTATTCTGTAAATTTGAGACTTACTTAGGCAAATTCGATACTTATTTTGATAATTCGAGACTTATGGGGTATTTTTACAAATTTGAGATTTACAGAGTAAAAATAAGAATTTTTTAAAAAAAATATTTAATTCGTCTTCTTCATCCATCAATGGAGGATGACACTGTTTCCAGATTGACGATGAAGGCTTGATTTTTTCTCTAGATTTCAACTTCTCGAGTGTTCGTCGAATAGTTTCTTATCTAATGTCAAATTTTGTCCAGTGAGAAGGCTACTCGCCTACTCAAGCCTTTGTCTCCAAAATAGCTACTCGATCAACGAAATCCAGCGAGAAGAAGTGACGAAGGCTCGATTTTGTCTTTGGAGACTACTCGTCTAATTTCGTTGTGCCTTCGTTTCAAGCTAATTTTGTCACCGGATTTTATCGCGCGAATCAATGAAGATGATGCCTTTTCTAGGCAATGACAGAAACTCGTGAAGCTACTCAACAAAGACGGTGAAGGCTCCGATTTTTGGAGCTCCTCCATTGATGGAGCTTTGAACTCCATCGATGGAGGTTTTTGAAAAATAAAATAAAAAAGGGACTAATAAGAGATAATTATTGAAAAGTGGGGGTATTTTTGTCCAAAATCAATCTTTGGTGCTATTTAAACTCGAGTTATTAAAGCGATGCTAATTCCAAAAATCACTCTTTAAAATGTGTTATATTATATATATATATCACATGCTATGAGATGACTTGAATCTGAGACATTATTAGGCTGAATGAGCGTTCTAATCACCAAGCCACGTTGGGTGATAGTATATTAGAAAGTTTTGATGGTTGAGATTTTATCTTATATATAATTTTCATATTACATTAGTTATTTATTTTCGAATGATTAAGAAAAAAAAAATGATAACTAATTAATAATTTACATAGAAATATATTAAAGTTGGTTAGTATTAAAAAAGATGGAGAGATTTATTCAAAAAAAAAAAAGATGGAGAGAGATTGAGAGAAAGAGAGGACGGTGGGTGGTTAGAGAAAAAGAGAGTGAGGGAGGTGGTGAGAGTACACCTGCTATCTTTTTTTTTTTTTAACAACACATCAATGGCATTTTTGTAAATAAATTGAAATCCCCTCTATTTCACTGTTCACGTGAACAGTGCAATTTCATCTCCAGTTTTAGTTTATTCAAAAAAAAAAAAAAAAAAAAAAGATTGAGAGAGATTGAGAGAAAGAGAGGACGGTGGGTGGGTAGAGAAAAAGAGAGTGAGGGAGGTGGTGAGAGTACACCTGCTATCTTTTTTTTTTTTTTTTTAACAACACATCAATGGCATTTTTGTAAATAAATTGAAATCCCCTTAATTTAACTATTCACGTGAACAGTGCAATTTCATCTCCAGTTTTAGTTTATTCAAAAAAAAAAAAAAAATGGAGAGAGATTGAGAGAAAGAGAGGACGGTGGGTGGGTAGAGAAAAAGAGAGTGAGGGAGGTGGTGAGAGTACACCTGCTATCTTTTTTTTTTTTTTTTTAACAACACATCAATGACATTTTTGTAAATAAATTGAAATCCCCTTAATTTCACTGTTCACGTGAACAGTGCAATTTCATCTCCAATTTTAGTTTATTCAAAAAAAAAAAAAAATGGAGAGAGATTGAGAGAAAGAGAGGACGGTGGGTGGGTAGAGAAAAAGAGAGTGAGGGAGGTGGTGAGAGTACACCTGCTATCTTTTTTTTATTTTATTTTATTTATTTATTTATTTTTTAACAACACATCAATGGTATTTTTGTAAATAAATTGAAATCCCCTCAATTTCACTGTTCACGTGAACAGTGCAATTTCATCTCCAGTTTTAGTTTATTAAAAAAAAAAAAAAAGATGGAGAGAGATTGAGAGAAAGAGAGGACGGTGGGTGGGTAGAGAAAAATAGAGTGAGGGAGGTGGTGAGAGTACACCTGCTATCTGTTTTTTTTTTTTTTTTTTAACAACACATCAATGGCATTTTTGTAAATAAATTGAAATCCCTTTAATTTCACTGTTCACGTGAACAGTGCAATTTCATCTCCAGTTTTAGTTTATTCAAAAAAAAAAAAAAATGGAGAGAGATTGAGAGAAAGAGAGGACGGTGGGTGGGTAGAGAAAAAGAGAGTGAGGGAGGTGGTGAGAGTACACCTGCTATCTTTTTTTTTTTTTTTAACAACACATCAATGACATTTTTGTAAATAAATTGAAATCCCCTTAATTTCACTGTTCACGTGAACAGTGCAATTTCATCTCCAGTTTTAGTTTATTCAAAAAAAAAAAAAAAAAATGGAGAGAGATTGAGAGAAAGAGAGGACGGTGGGTGGGTAGAGAAAAAGAGAGTGAGGCAGGTGGTGAGAGTACACCAACAACACATCAATGATATTTTTGTAAATAAATTGAAATCCCCTCAATTTCACTGTTCACGTGAACAGTGCAATTTCATCTCCAGTTTTAGTTTATTAAAAAAAAAAGATGGAGAGAGATTGAGAGAAAGAGAGGACGGTGGGTGGGTAGAGAAAAAGAGAGTGAGGGAGGTGGTGAGAGTACACCTGCTATCTTTTTTTTTTTTATTTTTTTTTTTTAACAACACATCAATGACATTTTTGTAAATAAATTGAAATCCCCTCAATTTCACTGTTCACGTGAACAGTGCAATTTAATCTCCAGTTTTAGTTTATTCAAAAAAAAATAAAAAAAATGGAGAGAGATTGAGAGAAAGAGAGGACGGTGGGTGGGTAGAGAAAAAGAGAGTGAGGGAGGTGGTGAGAGTACACCTGCTATCTTTTTTTATTTTATTTTATTTATTTATTTTTTTTTTAACAACACATCAATGGTATTTTTGTAAATAAATTGAAATCCCCTCAATTTCACTGTTCACGTGAACAGTGCAATTTCATCTCTAGTTTTAGTTTATTAAAAAAATAAAAGATGGAGAGAGATTGAGAGAAAGAGAGGGACGGTGGGTGGGTAGAGAAAAATAGAGTGAGGGAGGTGGTGAGAGTACACCTGCTATCTTTTTTTTTTTTTTTTTTAACAACACATCAATGGCATTTTTGTAAATAAATTGAAATCCCCTCAATTTCACTGTTCACGTGAACAGTGCAATTTAATCTCCAGTTTTAGTTTATTCAAAAAAAAAAAAAAAAAAAAAAGATGGAGAGAGATTGAGAGAAAGAGAGGACGGTGGGTGGGTAGAGAAAAAGAGAGTGAGGGAGGTGGTGAGAGTACACCTGCTATTTTTTTTTTTTTTTTTTTAAAAACACATCAATGACATTTTTGTAAATAAATTGAAATCCCCTAAATTTCACTGTTCACGTGAACAGTGCAATTTCATCTCCAGTTTTAGTATATATAATAATGGTCCGCGTTATTGACACCCCACAAATGTAATAAAAATAAAAAATTAATTTTTTTTTTAAAAAAAAAAAGCCAAGTGCAGCTTAATATATTTTCAAAGGTTGGTGATTGTTTGTTGAATTTAAAATATAAATAAAATTACACATTCTTATTCAGCAACTAATTAATTCTAAACAAATAATAATTAAAATTAAATTAACATTAAAACATAAGAGCATCTCCAATGGTATCCTCAAAAGTAGGAGAGTAATCAAAATTTGATTATTTAACCAAAAAACACTGTCCAATGGAGTCATTAAAATTTAGCAATAGCAGTTATCAATAATCAAATTGTCTCTTCAATAATCAAATTTGAAGATTGACTTTCAATCATCAAATACAAATTTAACCCAAATTAATTGTTATAATTTTATTATTTCTCTCTCTTCTGTTACTTTTTTTTTCCCCTCTTTTTTTCTCTGATCATCTATGTATTTCATCATTGTTTCAACCCCAAAAATTTCAATTAGATAAAATTCGTCTTTTCATTACGAATAGATCAATACTCATATCATATACCTTCTCTTGTTTTTTATAATTATTTTTATTTTTTAGCAAAAAAAAAAACTAATATATCATTGTGGTACCATTACAAGTGTACCATTGTGGACTATACAATCATCAAATTTAGCAAACCCTGAAAACAATCCTCAAATGTTGAGGTGGCAACTTTAGGTGGTAACTTTTGAGGATCCAAATTTGCTTATACCATTGGAGATGCTCTAAATCATTATTATCCCATTGCCCATTACCAGTAGAAAAAAAAAATCCCTTAACAACTCAATAAAATCCAATTAAAAATTAACACGTTTCACTTGAGATTGGTAACTAGCAACTTGCCAACACATATGGAGCCCACAACCTTGTTTTACGATTGGTTGATGCGTTTGACTTTTCTAGGTCAACACCTAGGTAGGAACACAAATGTGTTTTCACATGGAATGATACTATCATGTCACTCAAACCCCTTTTATATTATTCAAATTTTACAATGATTTGATAGATATGTAATATGTTAGTGTGAGATTGACTTGTATTTTTAAGTAGAGACGTACACGGTTTTACGATCCGATAAATCGAATCGAATCGAATATAAAATATGTATTTGGATTGAGTCATCTTGTTAATATGAATCAATCTGATTCAAAAAAAAAAAACTTAAACTGAATTTATATCGGTCAATTTAAATATTTTTTCATCGATTGGGTTCAGATATCGCTTTCAATGTATCTTAAAATTTGTTAATAAAAAATTTCTTAGACTTTGTGTAGCATTATTGTTCAAAAAACACATATAGAAAAACGTACATGCCATTGTTTTTAGACTTGGGCAATTTCTTTATGGCTAATATTGTTTCAAACAGGAATAATACAAAATTGATCACATTTGTCTACGGTAATGAACAGAGCCTCCCTTGCTACCGCAACTTCACAGTAAGCGGTCTCACCACGCGCCCATATTCATAGACTTGTTTTTTTTTACTCTTGTTGTGTTGGAAATTTATTTGATGATTTTTGATTATTTTTCTTGGTGTTCCTAAACTTTTCTAGTAGATTGTGATATGTTTCAAGATTCCTGGTCTTAGATTTCATATAATGTAATCCTTTTATTTTGATTACAGTGAAAATTTATTTACGGAATTTGATCCACATGGATGTAGACATTAAATCTGATCGAACCATATAATATCTTAGTGTTCATGTGTTTATTATTTATTTGCTTGCTAAGTTTGGTATTGCATCATAATCCCATCACTTTGACATGATTATATATATACCAACTTGCTTGTTTTCTCTTCTCTTGAATGTGAAAACTTGAAGTTTTATTTGTATACACATACTCTTCTTTCTAATCAAACCATGATTGTTTTTACAAAATAATTGCATACAACAGGTTACAACAAATAAAGTCAAATCTCTACTCTCATGGCAAAAATGAAGAATTCTTTGCCTTTCTTTCTCTTGTTGTTGTTGTTGTTGTTGCTGTTGTTTTTCTCTGCTTTTGCTGATCAATCTAATGAAACCAGTTTCAGCTTTGAAGGATTTGATGAAGATGGTGAAAATCTTACACTAGAGGGAGCTTTGATCATGAAGCCTAGTGGTGTACTTAGGCTCACTAAGAGGTCAACTAATGTTACAGGCCATGCATTCTTTGCTGAATCAATACAAATGTTTGACAAAACCAATACAAATGCTTCTTCTTTCAGGACATCTTTTGTATTTGAGATCGTACCTTCAGGTTCAGACTCCGGCGGTCATGGACTGGCCTTCGTGCTTGCTCCTTCTGCAAGACTTCCTGGAGCTGAACCGGGGCACTACCTCGGAATTCTCAACAGTAAAAACGATGGTAAAGACTCAAACCATATCTTCTTTGTTGAATTCGACACTGTTAATGGTTTCAATGATAACACGAATGCTCAAGGAAATCATGTTGGAATCGGCACCAATGGAATGTATTCACGTGTATCAGAACCAGCTTCTTATTATGTCAATAACACAGATAATAAAGAGGAACTTTTGTTAGAGAGCAGTCAACCTATCCAATCTTGGATTGAATATGATGGTGTTAACAAAATTGTGAATGTCACAATAGTTTCCGGAGGCATGAAAAAACCTGTGAAACCCCTCATTTCGTTTCCTACCTCTCTGAAACTGTCAAGGAAGCCATGTATGTTGGTTTCTCCGCGTCTACTGGAGCAGATTCAAGCTCTCATTACATTCTAGGATGGAGTTTTTCATTGAATGGATTGGTTGCTCCTCCACTCAATTTTACTAATCTTCCTAGACCGCCAAAGGAGAAACATTCGACAGCTGATGATCCAAAAACTATAGCTCTGATATCTGCCTTGTGCATTATTACTGTTCTATTGCTATGGAGTTTCTGAATGCTGCGAAAGGGTTTCTAGCAGATAATTCTCATGAGAGTACTTATGGTGCTATGATCACTTATGGGGATGGAGAGAATTTTCAGAGAATCATAAAGCACTGCTCATGTTTTATATCGTTCTTCGAAAGTTACATGAAGCACTACCAGGCTTTGTTAGAGTCAATGGAAAGCAGCTTCCCACCGCGACTCGCGGAGGCTAGAGTAGCCATTGAGAGTTTGTTTGTGGCGCCATATGTGTCTTCTCGCGCTCTGCATGATATGTGGAAGGAAATGAAAGAAGTCGAATTATCGGTCTGGGGTGATTTTGATGATCATTTTCAACCAGGTGGGTTTGGGTTGAAAGTTAGCTCTGAGAGATTGATGGAGGCCAAAGTGATGATGTTGGTGAGACCACAAGGAGAGAATTTGTATAGTGTGAAGGTTGAAGGAGAAAATAATAATTCAAATGAGCTGGTGTTGGAGTGGAGAGAGACTCCATTGGTTAGGGTTTCTGCATGGAGATCATGACAACAACATTGCTATACATTAAAGATTCAGAAATCGGAGTAAATCCACATTGACATATACAATACTAGTTATATTATATGCATTCATTTTGTTTTTGTGTTTAATTATATTTGATTTTGTGGATATTGTACAATTATTGATTATTATTGGTTGTAATAGAGCAACTGTACGTGAATATTGTACAATTAAAACTTTTAAATTAATATTGTATGTAATGAACATGTAACATGTACACAACAAAATTCATGCATTTTCTTTTTAATTACATTACCTTTTTGTTTTAACACTCTAATGTGGTTCGGCGGTAAGAGATCGCCTCTCCCGATATTGGGAGCCAACTTCTTCCGATTATGAAAATAGACATCTGAATCGCGCTGTAATGTTTAATCTCAATTGGTCTTGACAGCCCTTTGACCCTTCTCGCGTCATTCTTTTTTATTTATTTAAATTAAGTGCTATAAACTTGTAATCTATATTCTAACTTGTGCTCTATGTCAAATATTATTTTATTCAAATGAAGATATATTCGATGATTATGTGGTCAACAAGCTTTTGACCAAAAAAGAAGACAAGCACAAATATTCATAATATCCAAGCCCATGAGGCCATGATCTTCCAGCCCAATTAAAGTCTTTTTCAAGTTTTTTATTTTATTTTAAAATTATATATATTTAAATAAAGTCTTTTTCTAGTTCGAATTAACCTGGACGACAAGTTGATGGAGGAAGAGGAAGTCATGCATAATCATAGACTACATCTTTGCAGACGTTGTTGATGAGTTCCATTGACTTATCGATTTTCGTGAAACGATCCAAACTTTTATGAGCGTATAAATGTATAATTAATGGTCGGTACCACTTATTCGTATTCAACTATTCATACATCCATTCCATTAAAGTTTGACAGTTAAGAATTTGTCTTATCAAATAAAGAATATATGAGGTGATATATATATTTATATTATCAATTCGTCATGATAATAAATATATCAAGGACGAAAACCGTCTCTAGACATTTTTGGACCCTATCCATTTAATGATATTAACAAAAATCGAGGCACCAAATAAAAATTATTAACATAAAAAAAAAATTAAATTAATAATTTTTCTTTTACCAAATACAATGTAATACACATAAATTAAAAAAAAAAAAAATTATCGTATATAATAACATAAAAACATAACACTTTTTAAATTTCTATTCTTTTTGCTATCTAAAGTGAAAATTTACTAATTATACTACTATCATTACAATTTTTTATTCGTTTAGAACTTTAGCCTTTAAGTCATTGTTGTTGTTTTTAATTAATTTGATGTTTGTTTTTGTTTTAAATAATGTAGTCTCAGAAATTAGAATCACAAGTATATTGGGTCTTTGAAGTTTATTTTTGATTAATTGATTTAGTCCATTGGGTCTTGATTTGAAAAGAAAAATAAATAAATAAAAGCAATAAAAGGTTTGGAATTAGGCATTGTTTAAACTTAAATAAATTGAGTCTTGAGGCCTCTGATTTTATAAAAGAAGAAGAAGTAAATTGGGCCAATTGGGGCCCTTAGCAAATGGTTGGGTTTGCTGCCCTCATGGGCCGGCCTTGAGGATAATGTGGACCACTAGATTTACATACTTTGATTCAAAGTGTATGCACTTGTCAAAACTTCTTCATAATTTGTTATCCACATTCTTCGTTCTAATATATTTATTATCAGGACAAACTGACAATATAAAGACTATATATATATATATATTCCATTAAAGTTTGACAGTTGACACTTAAGAATTTATATTTTATCGAATAAAGAATATATGAGGTGATATATATCCTAAAAATATCAAGAAGTAATTAGAGTTATGTCTAAATCAAAATCTATCATATTTTTTATAATATATTATTTCAATTTAGTTTGAAGATAACTAGAAAACATAAAACTGTGACCGTAAATTCTGGCAAATTATTCCAACTTAATTAATAGGTTGTTGTTTGCTAATCATTTGAGCTAGAATACTCTATATAATTTATTATTAGGGGTCATAATTTATTCTATTAATTAAAATCTACCTTTTGACATTAATTGATGATCATTAAGATTGTTATAAACAAAGTTATTTAAACTAAGTAATTCTTCAATTTATTTTATTTTTTATTTTTTATTTTTTTGTACTTTATGCATATCAACTTTTCATAATCATAATTAAGAAGTGAATCTAAACATCTTTTAGGCTATGTTTGGTAAGAGGGAGAGAGAGTATAAGAGATGGATAAATTAAGATGGAAAGAGTGTAGGAGAGATGGGGAGAATAACATCTATCATTCATGTTGTTTGGTATTGAAAAGATAGTTGAATTGATGGATTAGTATATAATTTATAAAATTACTATATTGTCCTTTAAAAAATTAGAGGGTATTATAAAATTGGAAGGCATTTTTGTCTTTGCCCCCATCACTCTTCCTCCTTTGTCATCCGCCCATTATTGGGCGAATCCAAAATGGTGGGCCTATAAGGATTTGTTCTCCCTCCTCTCCTCCTCTCCTCCTCTCCCTTATCTTCTCCCTCCAACCAAACAAGGGATTGGAGTTCTCCCTCCAACCCTCTTCCTCTCTTACCAAACACAGCGTTAATGTAAGACATTTGTAGAAGCCCACAAAAGAGACAATCGATGTCATATTTGAGCCCATAATATACTATTGGAATAATCTCGACAAGCCCTATAAAAGACATGGAGAAACCTTGTGATGTGCTGTAATTTCCTCAAATTTAGGGATGGTAATAAGGTCGGTTTGGGGCAAGGTGACTCTCCTCGCTCCCTGCCTCATTTATTTTTTGAAAACTCGTCCCCTCATAAAATCCCTTAATAGATGGAGCAGGGCAGAGTATATTTTCCCCATCCCTACCTACTTTACCCCATTTAACTCATTTATTTAAATTATTTATTAAACTTTTGTCAAAAAAATATTTATTAAAATAATAAATATATATATCATAATGAATATGATATAATATATAAAGTAATTTCAAAAAACTATTGAAAATCATCCCATAAATATAAATCTCAAAACTAAATAAATAAATTCAATTATTTTAAAACATAAACATTGAACTAAATAATAAAATAAATAAATATTATATTTTAAGAGGGGCGAGGAGGGACGGGGATTATAAAACACATCCCTGCCCCATACCCATTGCGAGTTTTATTATCTATCCCCATCTCCACCCTATCCCCACCAAATTGAAACCCATCCCCACCTTATAAGTGTGGATCCTCTCAGGTTATTTTTTCATTCTTAACCAAATTTCATTGTTTTGACATTCTTTATTTAATGTTTTATTTTTTAAAAGGTATTTTCATATTTTAATAACTTTTGGCATAGATTTTTGTTTTCGATACAATTTTTTTTTTTTTTTTTTTTTTGGAACTAAAATAGTCATTACAATTTATTTTGTTGAGCATGTTTAGAAAAAGATCTTTTTGAAATTCTTAATAACTTAATTTTTCTTGGGGTAGATTTCGAATTGTCACTATTAGTCCCGGTCCTAATTGGAACCCGGTTTTTTTTTTTTTTGTATTTATACATGAATCCAAAGACTTATATATTTATCAATTATCATTGATTATTGTTGATAAAAAGATTCTTCTTCATATATGTTTATGCAACTGCATGGAAAATTTCAAATCCTATCAACTACGGCATATAATCATTATCACCAGACTTGACTAACTAATGTTGCCCGGTTGTCAACGCAATTAATCTACATCGCATGTTCAATTTCAAGAACGTCTTCTGTCTTCATTATATTGTCTCTAATTAGTGATTTATAAAATCATAGTTTTTGCTTGACTACTCACACAAATTACTTTAAAATAATCTATCATCTTCCAAATTTCCAATGGCCTCATCAACAAGTACACTTTCCTTTGTTTTTCAATCGCTTCTGTTTCTAATCTTCTTCTTTCCTGTTAATTCTGTATCTCAATTATCTGAAAACAACGTTGAATTCATCTACAATGGATTCAACGAAACCGAAAACAATAGCATAAAACTCACTCTAGAGGGAGCTTCCATTTTCAAACCATATGGTGCACTCAGGCTCACCAACAGATCAAATGGTGTCATAGGCCATGCATTTTATCCTCACAAAATACAAATGTTTGATAAAAACAACAACTCCAAAAACGATTCTTCTTTCAGCACACATTTTGTATTTGTAATACACACTACATATCCAGGCCAAGGAGGCTTTGGTCTTGCTTTCACAATAGCTCCTTCAACGAAGTTCCCAGGTGCCGCGAGCGAGCACTACATGGGGATTTTCAACTCCTCCAACGATGGACAGTCCTCCAACCATGTCTTCGCAGTCGAATTCGATACCGTCAATGGCCATAACGAAGAGACTGACTCTCAAGGAAACCATGTTGGTATCAACATCAACGGCATGGCTTCTAAGCAGTTGGAACCGGCTGCTTATTATAAAGGCGACGGCACGGGTAAGGATGAAATGCAATTGGAAGGTCATGGAAATCCAGTCCAAGCTTGGATTGAATATGATGGTGCAAATAAAGTTGTTAATGTAACAATTTCTCCTTTCAAATTCACAGAGAAACCATCAACACCATTATTGACTCATTCGGTTGATTTGTCGATTTATTTATTGGAATCCATGTATGTTGGTTTCTCAGCTTCTACAGGAAGCAAAGCATCAAGCGCTCATTACATATTGGGTTGGAGTTTTGCGATGAATGGATCAGCTCCACCACTCAATCTTTCAAAGCTTCCAATACCGGAATTTGAGAGTACTAGATCATCTTCTTTGAAACCCCATATCAAGATTCTCATTGCAGTTTTATCTGCTTTGACAATCGTTTTGTTGGGGGTTTTGATTTGTTTTAAGATATATAGAAGATTTACCCAGTTTGAGATTCTTGAAGATTGGGAGCTGGATTGTCCTCACAGGTTCAGATACAGAGATCTTTATAGAGCAACTAATGGTTTCAAAGAGAGTGAAGTGATTGGAGTTGGTGGTTCTGGTGCTGTTTATAAAGGTGTGTTGCCTACAAGTGGGATTAAAGTTGCTGTGAAGAAAGTCTGTCGTAATTCGATTCAAGGAATGAGAGAATTTGCCGCGGAGATTGAGAGTTTGGGACGATTAAGGCACAAACATTTGATCAATCTACAAGGCTGGTGCAAGAGAAAAAATGATCTCTTGTTAGTCTATGATTACATCCCAAATGGAAGCCTAGATTCTCTCATGTTCGATAATATGCGAACGCGACAACAAGGCTCGATATTGAGCTGGGAAGAGAGGTTCAATATTATCAAAGGCATTGCATCCGGGCTATTGTATCTTCACGAAGAGTGGGAGCAAGTTGTGATTCACAGAGACATCAAGTCAAGTAATATACTAATAGACGACGACATGAACGCGAGGCTAGGTGACTTTGGCCTTGCAAGACTATTTGATCATGGAAAAATATCACACACTACTGATGTTGTGGGCACGATTGGTTATATCGCGCCTGAATTGGTTCGTACTGGTGAGGCCTCAGCTTGCACGGATGTGTTTGCATACGGGGTCTTGCTTCTTGAAATAGCTACAGGAAGAAGGCCTCTCGATACAGATAACTTCATTTTAATTGATTGGGTACTTGAATTCGAACAATTGGGTCAAATTCTAGATGTCGTTGATCCAAAATTGGGTTCTAGTTATGTAGTTGAAGAGATGGAGTTGGTTCTAGGACTAGGGTTGATTTGCTCCCATCGAAGACCTGAAGCTAGGCCTACCATGAGACAAGTTTTGAAGTATCTTAACGAGGACGATTTGCTTCTGGCGATAGATAACCGGAGCTCAGTTGATTATTCTCAACGTCCCGATACGAACTCAAGATTCTTGGAAATAATGTCTTCAGATAGTATCAGACATTCCATTGGTGGCTTCTCTTCTAGTTCTTTAGAATCCGGTAGATAGTAGTACTAGATCAATTCTTGATAATGATTTCTTTTTTGTGAATGATCTCTCAAGTTAATATTATTGTTTCTACCCAATCTTCGTTTTGTTCCATTGATTCTGATAAATAAAAACCTTAAGACTTGTATGCAATTGTGGTCCACGCATGTGCAGCAACACAAGTCTGGAAAAATAGTTGAATTATGGAATTATAGAATCTTTTTCAAGTTATTTTGACAAAAATTACAAATATAATAGTAAAATTAATGGAAGAAAGAAAAAATTATCAATTGCTACATTTATTTATTCAAATTGAAAAACAATTTAGAAGCATTAAAGGAGTGAAGGTGGCCCGCAATTGCAGAATTTGGATTCATAATTACAAAAGCCCGGTATTGGAGTATTGGACAATTAATTAGGCAGTCAAGGTCAATTATGCATGGTATTTTGTCCTGCGTGGCTCCGGTCGAATGTTTTTGACTCGTCCCTGTTGACAAAGATAGGCCTATAATCAAAAGGAATGTAAAGAAAGCCATGGTGGAATAAGTCTTCTCCATTGTTGATTCTAAATTTCTAATTGTTAAAAAATTATCAATTGCGGAATCCTGATTTTGTATGGAAACAAAATTTGTTTCAACACTAAAAAAAAAAAAAAAAAAAAAAAAAAGTGGACCAAATAAATCTTACTCTTAAAAATATTCAAATTCGGATAAAATATTCACAGCATAGGTGGAGCGGTGTAGGATCACACCGGAGAAGAGGCCGGTAGAAAATTCCAATCATCCGGTAGAAGACTTGACCTTTTCCACATATTTTGTTATTGGAGGAACGGCCTAAAAATGCAGAGACTTGACCTGGTTGGATTTTCAAGTTATTGTGGGCACGTCAAAGGAAACTGTCGACTTGTATTCTGACGTGAACAACCATGTCATCCGAACAACTTACGTTACAGGCACATCAGTGAGGTCAAAATTGGTGTGCTGATATGTCTAAACACGTCAGCAGAACATAGTGATGTGTTAAAACATGTCGGTAAAGAAGGCTAACGTGCCCACAGTAAGCGAGAAACAAGAGAGGCGGATCAATAAATTGTTAAATGGATTCAGGCCCGTTGTTTTATTATTTTTAGTGGGCCTAAAAGTAGCTTAGCCCAGTAAGTATTTGCTTTATTTGGGCCAAAAATATTTATGTTGGGCAACCTCTTCCTTATTAAATCAGAAATCTCCAAGAAAACAAAGCCAGAGCAGACTGTCGTCTTCGATATGCGAGTGTCGATGGTGGCGGTGGTGGGATGGCCGGGATTGGGGCGGAGACGGTGGTGGTTTGGAGAGCTCCGACCGGATCATTAGAGATTGTGGTATTTATTTTTTTTCATCTATTTTTCGTTCTTTTACAAAAATAGCTCTTGTCACTATCGATTTTTTTATTTTTGTTTCCTCAAACAAATCTCAAATCAGTTTTGAGTTTCCGTTTCTCGCTGCAAATAGATTTAATGGAATTGTTGACGAAGATTTGCAGAAGTACAGTTTTTCTAAGCTGGTGACGTGCTCAGGCACGTCACCCTTGATTTGCTGACTTGTCCGCGCACGTCACCATGATTGGCTGAGGCACGTCACTCTTGACCCGATGACGTGGTCGGACACGTCACCCATATCCTGCTTACGTGACAGGAACCGATGTGTCCGGGCACGTCACCCATGCCACGCTGATGTGTTCGATCAAAGTTTGACATGTCAGTACATATTGGCTGACGTGCTCTGACACATCATGAATTATCAGATGACGTGTCATGTAGTGCTGACTGCTGAGTGATGACTGGGATAGTCAACCGTCGTCAACCCAATTTATTTTTTATTTTTTATATTTTTTTTATGTTTTATTTTTTATTTTTTTCCCATTCCAATGATTCAATGAACTTGAGTCTTAGAAAAGGAACAGATTTTAACTTCCCCTAAAGAAAACAAATTTCCATAGCTTGTTTGTTTCGACAGAAAACATGTAGAAAAAATTTCTAGGAAAATGCAGCTTTTCTTTCGGCAGAGGAAGTTAAAAACTGTTCCTTTCTACATGTTTTCTGTGAAAAGAGACAAACGATTGATTTGCACAAACTAATAGAATTAGGTTCGGTTTCTGGGTGAATCGTATTAAGACAAAACATTTTATTCCGAAAAAAGCTGCTAGATAGTTTGTTATGTGATTTCTTGTTTATTTCAATGTTTACAAGCATCTCCATTTCGCTTTTCAACTGGGCATTTGAACTTTTATATCATGAAATGCAATTTGATAATTATTGTTCTGATTTCCTTGAGATGTCAAGCCTTGTATTGGTGATTGTGAAGGTAACAAGCCATTGATGTCTTGATGTATTGGCTTGTTGGAATTTTGTAGCTACCCTGGAACAAATTTAGTGCATATTAGTTACAATAAGATGTTGCTGATCCAAGTTGGGTTCAAGTTATGTTGTTGAAGAAATGGATCGAGTTTGGTTTCTATAGGATCAGGGTTGTTTTGTTCCCATTAGAAATCAAAAGCTAGGCCTACGATCACGAGACAAGTTTTGAAGTAACTTAATTGGAGATGACTTGCTTCCTGTGATCGTTAACTGGACCTTTGATGAATCTCAAATTCTCAACCCTTCAAGATTCTTTATATTTCTGTTTAGTCGTGAACTTATGAGTCAGTTTAGTTGAGTTATGACCATAGAGTTACCATTGGATCATCTCAACTTTCGTTGTCCAATAAATATTGTTAACGATATATTCATCTAACATATCAAACCAAAACCATGTGATTCTCTTTTAACAGAGGACCACAATATTACACAAATCCATTTAAACGAAACACCAAATGTACATGTACTGTTAAGATAAAGAATTCAAGTTGTAGCCAGTAACCTTAAGAAATTATATAGCAAGATAGATTGACCAAGCTTTAGTTGAATATATAGTTGTTTTCTAGAAAATTTGAGTAGTGATAAAACAATGGAAACAATGGATTTTGGTGTCTCGTGACAAGGAAAGTTGGGTAGTTGATAAGTACTATGTTCTCAAAGAGTGAGAGTTGGAGTTTTTCTCAATCGATGATGTCTTTTCAAGAGCCAGAAGGTCTATAATTCAACAAATTTCATATTTAATTCTATGTATATTGATTTATATATAATCTGTGTACTCAAAAGATACATTGTCATATCATAAGTTGGGATACCGGTTGAGATGTGGGTTGTGTTAGGATGTCTGCTTGTATTGATTACAGAGAACTAACGTACTGAATCCTTACGCAATCCTTGGAGAAATCATTGCTTGCAATGGATTCTTCATAACAACTGTAAACTCTTGCTTCTCTGACAAATCAACTTCATTTCCCTCCACAGCTTTCCACTCAAAACTCCAAACCAAATTGGCAACAAAATATTCCAAATGAAGCATAGCCAGGCCAACCGCAGGACAAATTCTCCTCCCAACCCCAAATGGCATCATCTTTATCTCCCTGCTCCCTGTTATATCAAACACTTCCCCAATTTTCTTATCACCATGATCATCATGATCATCATGATCAGTACCATCACCACCGTTAAAAAATCTTTCAGGCTTGAACGCCATCGGATCCTCCCAGACTTTGGGGTCCCATGCCATCTCAGCCACCGTGAAATTTATAGTTGCATTCTTTGGTATTGTGTATCCACCTAGCTCCACATCTTCTGTCACAGCGTGTGGCAACACAACATATCCAGGAGGATGTCGCCTAAAACCCTCCAAAATTACCGCTTTAAGATATGGCAGTTTCTGCAACTTATCTTCCTCTACTTCGTCTTCCTTGTTCATGACCCCTTTAATCTCCATATACAGCTTCTCTTGGATTTCCGGGTATTTTACCAAATTCGCCATGATCCATTGCAACACTGTGGAGGTGGTGTCTGTGCCACCGTTGATAAATTCTGAGCATAAAGTGACAATTTCCTCTTCATTAAGTTTTCTCTTCTCTTCTGGGAGCTGTAAATCCAACAAAGTATCAACATAAGATAACACATACTGGTCATCCTCCTTAGCCTTGCTTAAATTTTCTTCTTTCAATTTCTTTCTTGCTCTTATCAGTGGAATCAATACGTTTTCCTGATCTTTACGCGTTTGAAGGAACTCCTCCCACTTGCTACGAAGCACAATCTTGGTCAATCTCGGCCAGAAGTTGAGTATATCGTAGCGAACATTACCGAATAAAACTCTACGCTGAACTTGCTCAATTTCTTTGATTTTTTCCTCATCAAGTTTGTCCCCAAAACACATAAGCACCAACAGACAAAACATTGCGTATTGAAAATGATCAATTACACGAACTGGGTGGTGATCACCATTTTTTTTGGACTCTGATTTGATGGAGTCCATGAGGATTTGCAACACCCACTTGCGTGCATGCTTGTATGATTTCACACGCGAAGGATGGAGAATCTCTGCTGTGAGATTACGCCGCAGAACCCGCCACGTAGGGCCGTAGAAGCCAGAGCTGATGTTATGCTGGTTGCTGCTACTGACTTTGTTGGTGGCCGAAGCGCTTGGACGTTCAGCGAAAACAGCACCCTTTTGGACCAAGGCCTTGTGAGCAAGGGAACGATCCGCGACATAGATGACAGGGCGAGAGCCGATATGGATAGTGACCAGGGGGCCGAATTTCACATGGAGATTGCCGAGGAGGACAGCATCTGTTTTGGAAGAAAATCTGCGAAAGCATAGCCATAGGAAGTAATTGCCGAGGATGGGGAAGTTGGGCGGTCCTGGAGGGAGGTTTCTGGCGGTGACGGGAAAGAGAAGGTTGATGAAAGCTTTGAGGAGAGCAGCAATGGATATGGAGACTATGATGATGAACCAGGCTTCCATTTCCATAGTCACAAAAAATCTTAGTACAATGGTGTTCTAAATGGTAACAAATATATATCCATGGTGTGGTGTGATTTATGATTATTTTGATTATTTTGATTTGTTTAATTTTATATTAATTTTTTTCTTGACCCAGTTTCATTTTTCTAATACAAACAATACTTGTAATCAAAGAAATTGACCTTAATACGATCAATTTTTATTCCTTCCTCGATAACTTATAACTTATTCTACAAAATTAATAAGTGAATCAAAGAAAAATTAATAACAAGAAATAAATGAGATGAGATCAGATGAAGAGAGAGAGTGCTTTAGTTCAAGGGTTACAAATGAGATAATGATCTATTATGTAATCTGAATGATGATGAAGCAAGTGGAAGGTGAGGAGGTATGATGTCATGAGAAGCTGATAGGCGGTGGGAAGGTATTAGGTGAGAAAGAGAGAGAGGCGGTGGTGTATAGGGAGATATTAGGGAGATATTTGTGTGATATTCTGTAGGATATTTGAGTGTATAACACATGTGGTAAAAGCCACATATATTATAACATCTAAAGAAATGTATGGAGTTCTCTTACAAATTATACATTTTCAGAGCAGATTATGTTAATCAGTTTATTGAACCAACCAAAATTTATTTTTTTAGTTAGAGTGGTGGTATTTTGCACCCCTGTAAAACTGTATGGACATCCCATATTAGTAGTTTTTAAAAAAAATTCTAAGATTACCCTTTAAGTAAAACTATTAAAAAGATTAAAATAATTATATATATAGTATATTATTATTAATACAATATAACAATATTTCAATCATAATATTAATTGTATTAATCGAAAATAATAAAATAGTCATTATTTGACTTTATGATAAAAAAAATAAAATTGGAAGTAACTGTTACGATAATTAAAAACTAGAAAAACAGTATTTTTTTTATTAAAATACTATACAAGAGAGAGGTTTACAAAATAAAAACCAGGAATCCAGAGATTTTGTATATAAAATAAATAAATAAATAAAACTAGAGAGAGAGAGTTTGATTTTGATCTTGGTTTAAATCAACATTCATCCTCTGTAGCACCTTTAATCTATGAATCCAGTTCCTATATTTAATTATTTTGTTTTTAAGTAAATTTAGGTTTATCTTTTCTTTGGATCATTTTTTTTTTTATTCCTTAAAGTTTGTTTTTGATTCTTAGAATTAATGGTTTTGTTTAAATCTATTTGATGTTTTTTGATATTTTGGTATCTGTAGATGTCCGGGCTAGCTTGTGTACACCTCGACTAATCCCACGAGGCCTTAAAGTTAACAGCCGGGTAAACCTTCAGTGGCCCCAAGAGAAACATGGCTGCTAGGGATCGAACCCAGGACATCCGAGTTTACGACTTGCCCCAGTGACCAGCAGCACCACCCTTTGGGGTTATATTTGATGTTTTTCATTTCTCATATTTTAGGTTTGCTTGTCTTTTTCTCTCTCTCTAGTATTTTAAAAAACTAAACACTCAAATGCAAACACTCAAATGCAAACCCACCATCTGTGACTTCAAAGTGGAGTGTTCTTTGGTACTTTTCATTTTTTTTTTCTATTAATTATTTTATTATTTATGGTATTTATACAAATTTTAGGGAATGGATAATTTGGTAAAATGCAGGATGTATTTATATTTTTTTATATTTAAAATTTTTAATAGGGTGTACACATAGTTTCTGAGAGGTGTGAATATCGTCACTCTTTTTGTTATACTGTAATAGGAGAAAGAGAGAACTATTAAAATTTATTGTTTAATTTAATAGTGGGTGTACTTAAAGAAAGCTGGTATGTATTTAGCATATCATTTGAACAACAGATTTCTAAATATAGCCCAGCCCAGTAAGTATATGATTTATTTGGGCTTTAAAATATATATCCTCTTCGTCATAAATCAGAAAATCTTATAGAAAACAAAGCCGAGCAAACACCAGATAGTCATCTTTGATATGCCAGTGTCATTGGCGGTGGGCATGGCGGGGATTAGAGCGGAGACGGTGTTGGTTTGGAGAGCGCCGACTGGACCATTAGAGATTGAGGTATGTTATTGTTTCTATTTACGTGTCATGACACGCTAACGTGGTGATTTGGTGACGTGTCCGGGCACGTCACAAATGCCTTAATGACTTGTCTATCACATCGGTTTGACTGGCTGATAAGGCCGGTCAAGTAGTATTGTGTCCATACTTATATGTTGACGTGCCCAAACAAGTCTGACATACCTGATACGTGTCATTTAGTCTTGCCGAATCCAATTCTTTTTTTTTTTTTAAGCTTAATTAGCATGAATTATCTATTAGTTATATGGTTGATCCAATGGAGTTTGGTTCTATTAATAATTTTCTAGTCATGACACCGTTGTTTTCAAATTACATTAACAAAAAACTTCGTTAAATTGTTTAGTTCTATAATGTTACGGTGCTAATTATGTAACTTCACAAAACGAATGTGCTAATTTTTATTTTTAATATATATATATATATATCTTAGAAGTTAAAATTGGACCAGCCCGTCATGCTTCTTCGATTAGTTCGTCATAGTCCGTGTTATTGACACCCCACCAATGTAAAAAAAAAAAAAAAAAAAAAAGCCAAGCCAAGCCAAGCCAAGTACAGCCTAATATATTTTCAAAGGTTGGTGATTGTTTGTTGAATTTAAAATACACGACATGAAGAGGTTATCTAATTTAAATAAAATTACACATTCATATTCAACAACTAATTAATTCTAAAAAAAATAATAATTGAAACATAAATCATTATTATTCCATTGGCCATTACCAATAGAAGAAAAAAAATTCCCTTAACAGCTCAATAAAATCCAATTAAAAATTAACACGTTTCACTTGAGATTGGCAACTAGCAACTTGCAAACACATATGGAGCCCACACCTTGTTTTACGATTGGTTGATGCATTTGACTTTTCTAGGTCTACACTTAGGTAGGAACACAAATGTATTTTCACATGGAATGATACTATCATGTCACTCAAACCCTTTTATATTGTTTTTTTTTTTTTGATGGAAATAGCACCTGAAAATCTGGAAAACCAGATCCAGGGCAAGGTTACAACCAATCTGGGACTCCACAAATAAAACTAATTGAGCACAAGCCCAGAACAGAGTCCCACAACGGGAGAAAAACGCCCACACAAGAGTGGGATTACAACCAAAACATAAAACTAAACACAAATAAACACACAAGCTGAAAACTGATCCGGAGGAGAGACCCAAGTCGCCGGAGAAGATCCACCCAAGACGTCGCCGTCGGAGATGCCGATCAAAACCTCCAAACCACCATGCCAATCAAACCTCCATCAGTAACAAAGCCCGACTCCGCAAAGCAAAAACCGACCAAGCCAAAACCAAGATCAGTGAGAGGAAGACATCGACGCTGCCGGCGGTGCCCCGGCGGAGAGGATGGGGTCGGACGGACTCCTAAACCACCGATCAAGACAACTCACACCGAATCACACCAGATCTGGCCGGACCCAAGAGGATCGGGCAATCTAACGGCTGCCGTCGTCGCTTGGACAAAACATCCCTCCCTGTGACTCAAGAAAGATTTCCAGGCGACGGACAGGGCCGTCATAGCAGCGCCGGCGTCCCCCATTTGACCGGAAAGGCCAAGCAAAGAGAAGAAGAAGAACCATCGCCGCTGGCTCCCGCTGCCACAGCGAGAAACCGGCGACGGAAGGATCAAAGCGGCGAGGCTTGGAGATGGGAGAAAAGAAGAGAGAAGAAAAGAAGAGAGAAGAAGGGTCTCCCTTTTTATATTGTTCAAATTTTACAATGATTCGATAGATATGTAATATGTTAGTGTGAGATTGAGTTGTATTTTTAAGTAGAGATGTATACGGTTTTACTATCCGAGATAAATCGAATCGATCCGAATATAAAATATGTATTTGGATTGAGTCATCTTGTTAATATGAATCAATCCGATTCAAAAAAAAAAAAAAAAAAAACCTTAAACTGAATTTATATCGGTCAATTTAAATATTTTTTCGTCAATTGGGTTCATAATCGCTTTTAGTATGCCTTAAAATTTGTTAATAAAAAATTCTTAGACTTTGTGTAGCATTATTGTTCAAAAAACAAGTATAGAAAAACATATGTGTACGTGCATGCCGTTGTTTTTAGACTTGGGCAATTTCTTCTTGCCTAATATTGTTTCAAACATGAATAATACAAAATTGATCTCATTTGTCTATGAAAATGAACAGAGCCTCCCTTGCTACCACAACTTCACAGTAAACAGTCTCACCATGCACCCATATTCATAGACTTGTTTTTTTGACTGTTGTTGTGTACGTTGGAAATTTATTTGGTGATTTTTGATTATTCTTCTTGGCCTTCCTAAACTTTTCTAGTAGATTGTGATTTGTTTCAAGATTCCTGGTCTTAGAAGTCATATAATGTAATCCTTTTATTTTTGATTACAGAGAAAATTTATTTACGGAATTTGATCCACATGGACGTAGACATTAAATCCGAACCATATAATATCTTAGTGTTCATGTGTTTATTATTTATTTGCTTGTTAAGTTTGGTATTGCATCATAATCCCATCACTTCGACATGATTATATATATACCAACTTGCTTGTTTTCTCTTCTCTTGAATGTGAAAACATATTCTTCTTTCTAATCAAACCATGATTGTTTTTACAAAATAAATGCATACAACAGGTTACAACAAATAAAGTCAAATCTCTCCTCTCATGGCAAAAATGAAGAATTATTTGCCTTTCTTTCTCTTCTTGTTGTTTTTCTCTGCTTTTGCTGATCAATCTAATGAAACCAGTTTCAGCTTTGAAGGATTTGATGAAGATGATGAAAATCTTACTCTAGAGGGAGCTTTGATCATGAAGCCTAGTGGTGTACTTAGGCTCACTACGAGGTCAACTAATGTTACAGGCCATGCATTCTATGCTGAATCAATACAAATGTTTGACAAAACCAATACAAATGCTTCTTCTTTCAGCACATCTTTTGTATTTGAGATCGTACCTTCAGGTTCAGACTCCGGCGGTCATGGACTGGCCTTCGTGCTTGCTCCTTCTGCAGGACTTCCTGGAGCTGAACCGGGGCACTACCTCGGAATTCTCAACAGTAAAAACGATGGTAAAGACTCAAACCATATCTTCTTTGTTGAATTCGACACTGTTAATGGTTTCAATGATAACACGAATGCTCAAGGAAATCATGTTGGAATCAGCACCAATGGAATGTATTCACTTGTATCAGAACCAGCTTCTTATTATGTCAATAACACAGATAATAAAGAGGAACTTTTGTTAGAGGGCAGTCAACCTATCCAAGCTTGGATTGAATATGATGGTGTTAACAAAATTGTGAATGTCACAATAGTTTCCGGAGGCATGAAAAAACCTGTGAAACCCCTCATTTCGTTTCCTATCGACCTCTCTGAAACTGTCAAGGAAGCCATGTATGTTGGTTTCTCCGCGTCCACTGGAGCAGATTCAAGCTCTCATTACATTCTAGGCTGGATTTTTTCATTGAATGGATTGGTTGCTCCTCTACACTCAATTTTACTAATCTTCCTAGACCGCCAAAGGAGAAACATTCGACAGCTGATGATCCAAAAACTATAGCTCTGATATCTGCCTTGTGCATTGTTACTGTTCTATTGCTATGGAGTTTTTGAATGCTGCAAAAGGGTTTCTAGCAGATAATTCTCATGAGAGTACTTATGGTGCTATGATCACTTATGGGGATGGAGAGAATTTTCAGAGAATCATAAAGAACTGCTCATGTTAATTTTATATCGTTCTTCGAAAGTTACATGAAGCACTACCAGGCTTTGTTAGAGTCAATGGAAAGCAGCTTCCCACCACGACTCACGGAGGCTAGAGTAGCCATGGAGAGTTTGTTTGTGGCGCCATATGTGTCTTCTCGCGCTCTGCATGATATGTGGAATGAAATGAAAGAAGTCGAATTATCGGTCTGGGGTGATTTTGATGATCATTTTCAACCAGGTGGATTAATTTGGGTTGAAAGTGAGCTCTGAGAGATTGATGGAGGCCAAAGTGATGATGTTGGTGAGACCACAAGGAGAGAATTTGTATAGTGTGAAGGTTGAAGGAGAAAATAATAATTCAAATGAGCTGGTGTTGGAGTGGAGAGAGACTCCATTGGTTAGGGTTTCTGCATGGAGATCATGACAACAGCATTACTATACATTAAAGATTCAGAAATCGGAGTAAATCCACATTGGCATATACAATACTAGTTATATTATATGCATTCATTTTGTTTTTGTGTTTAATTATATTTGATTTTGTGGATATTGTACATTTATTGATTATTATTGGTTGAAATAGAGCAACTGTACGTGAATATTGTACAATTAAAACTTCTAAATTAATATTGTATTAATAGAATGAACATGTAACATGTACACAACAAATTTTGGGTTCTATTTTTGTTGTGTTGTGTTTCTTCTTGGGTTTGTTGCTTTTTGGTTTGTTGGGCAGCAGTTTGCGGTGGGTTTTGAGTAGCTTGTTGTAGCTTGCTTTTGGGTGTTTGCTCTGGCCGTGTGGTCAGCTCTGTTTTGTTCCTTGCTTTCGGCTTTCGTTTACTTTTCTCAATATATTGCCGTTCAAAAAAAGAATTCATGCATTTTCTTTTTAATTACATTACTTTTTTGTTTTAACACTCTAATGTGATTTGGTGATAAGAGACCGCCTCTTCCGATATTAGAAGCCAATGATCTTCCGATTATGAAAATAGACATCTAAATAGCGCTGTAATGTTTAATCTCAATTGATCTCAACAGCCTTTTGACCCTTCTTGTGTCATTTTTATTTATTTATTTAAATAAAGTGCTATAAACTTGTAATCTATATTCTAACTTGTGCTCTATGTCAAATATTATTTTATTTAAATGAAGATATATTCGATGATTATATGGTCAACAAGCTTTTGAACAAAAAAAGAAGACAAGAACATAAATCTTCTTAATATCCAAGCCCATGAGGCCATGATCTTCCAGCCCAATTAAAGTCTTTTTCTCTAGTCTTTTTTTTTTTTTTTAAATTATATATATTTAAATAAAGTCTTTTTCTAGTTCTAACCTGGACTACACAAGTTGATGGAGGAATAGGAAGTCATGAATATTAGTCACAGACGACATCACAGAGGAACCTTGCAGACTTGCAGACGTTGTTGATGAGTTCCGTTGACTTTTCGATTTTTTGTAGATATACTTGTGAAACGATGCCAAACTTTGAAAAATGTGAGCGTATAATTAATGTGACCTCCTATAGATGGTACGTATACCGTATTTGACGATGACAGTATTTACTATTTAGTGATATGCGTGTACCACTTGTTCCTATTCATACATGATACATCCATTCCATTAAAGTTTGTCTTATCGATTAAAGAATATATGAGTTATATATAAATAAATTGTAGTCAACCTCCTTTAGATTTGATCTTTGACAACTAGAAATAACTTTATCGGTAATTAGTAATAACCTCCTCTACCGTTAGTTAAATTAGATCAAACTTAACAGTTGGAACTTAACCAATTCAACAACAATGAAATTCATCACGTTCAACAAGTAGAAAAAAAAAAAAAATACCATCTGATACATTAACAAATTTGAATCATTAACAGATTCAACACCATTCATCCATCATTATCCATCATACATAAAATCAGAAACCCTAATCCCGAATTACACAACACAACACCAACAATTATCCATCATCATCCAGAAAATCAGAAACCCTAATCCCCAATTACACAACACAACACCAACAAACCAAATCCATCGATCCAAAAACACACCACCTTTGAACCAGAAAATCAGAACCCTAAATCCAGAAAATCAGATTCCCCCAACTCAACCCATCAACCTAGAAGCACACCATTATCAAAATCCCCACCAAAAATCAAACCCAGAACACCCCACCAAACTAAAGCTTCAACATCCCCAAACACAACAGATCGAATCGAAACCTTCAACCACCACAAATTGAATCGAACCTATGACCACTCAAACCGAACCGAACCTTCAACCACCCAAATCGAATTAATCTGAGAGGAAGAGTTCTGAGGCAATCTGGCGGCAGCAATAGAGGTGGAGAGGAAGAAGAGAACGAAGAAAAGCTTGGAGACACCACAGATATGAGAATCTATGGCACTCAAAAACAAAGAGAGAAGATAGATAGATGGATTATAATCAAACACGTTGTTGTTTAAGATTAATTTTGATTCAAAAATCAATATTTAGTTTAGTTGTTGCAAGTCTATGAGCTGATGATGGTGTAGTCGTGTAGAGCACCAACTCCTTAAGATGATCGATTCATCTTTTTTTTTTTTTTTAATTGTATTTTTTTAATAAATTAGATTTTAGGGGGCCTCTTGCCAACGTGGTTGGACCCTCCCTGGGAGCCTCCACCATCAAGGTTTAAAGCCCATTGTGTACATGTGTATATTTCTATCATTTGTACCCCTTGGCCTTTAATCCCAAGGGTGGGTGGTGTCCCACCAATTGTGGGTTCTCTCTCCCGTTTATGGGAGCTGTAGTTCGGGCTGCGCTTGTAGAATCTAATCTCGTCGGGTCCCGACAGTTGTTGTATATTAAAAATAAAAAAAAATAAAAAGATTTTAGGAAATTTTTTTATTATTATTAAATTTAATGAAAATTTAGTTTTGACATGCATTAAATACGTGACCATCTGATGTGTACAGTGGACAAATTAAAGTTATTTCTAAAAATACCAAAATGACCTTAGGATAACGGTAAACTATTTGAGTTAACAGGTGTTGACTAATTGGAGGGGAGGTGATTGTCAATTAATGAAAATGTTATTTCTAGTTGTCAAGGAGTAAACCTTAGGGAGGCTGGCTGCAATTTGCTTTATATATATACATCCATCCCATTAAAGTTTGACAATTTATCCTAAAATATCAAGAAGTAATTAGAGTTATGTCTAAATCAATATCTATTATATATTTTATAATATAGTATTTCAATTTAATTTGAAGATAACTAGAAAACATACAACTGTGAACGTAAATTCTGGCAAATTATTCTAACTTAATTAATAGTTTGTTGTTTGCTAATCATTTAAGATAGAATACTCTATATAATTTATTATTAGGGGTCATAATTTATTCTATTAATTAAAACCCACCTTTTGACATTAATTGATCATGATCATTAAGATTGTTATAAACAAAGTTATTTAAACAAAGTAATTCTTCATTGTTTGTACTGTATACATATCGACTTTTCATAATCTTAATTAAGAAGTGAATCTAAGCATCTTTTAATGTAAGACATTTGTAGAAGCCCACAAAAGAGACAATCGATGTCACATTTGAGCCTATAATATACTATTAGAATCATCTCGACAAACCATAAAAAAGACATGGAGAAACCTTGTGATGTGCTACAATTTCCTCAAATTTAGGGTTGTTAATGGGGCGGGTTTGGGGCAGGGTGAATGATCCTCCCTGCACCCCGCCCCATTTATTTTTTGAAAACTCGTCTCTTCATAAAACCCATCAATAGATGGAGCAGGGCAGGGTATGTTTTCCCCATCCCCACCCACTTTACCCCATTTAATCTATTTATCTAAATTATTTATTAAAATCTTGTTAAAAATATATTTTAAAATAAATATTATATTTTAAGAGGGGTGGAGAGAGACAGGGATTATAAAACATATCCCCGCCCCATACCTATTACGGGTTTTATTATCTATCCCCATCCCCTCCCCATCTCCTCCCCATTCTCATCAAATTGAAACTCATCCACACCCTATAAGTGCAGTTCCCCTCGGGTTATTTTGACATCCTTACCCAAATTTCGTTGTCTTGACATTCATTTTTCAATGTTTTCTTTTTAAAAAGGTATTTTCATATTTTAATAACTTTTAGCATAGATTTTTGTTTTCAATACAATTAATTATTTTTATTTTTATTTTTTTTTTGGAACAAAAATAGTCAATACAATTATTTTGTTGAGCATGTTTAGAAAAAGATCCTTTTGAAATTCTTAATAACTTAATTTTTCTTATGGTAGATTTCGAAATTGTCACTATTAGTCCCGGTCCTAATTGGAAACCGGCCGGTTTTTATTTTTTTGTATTTATACATGAATCCAAAGACTTATACTTATTTATCATTGATTATTGTTGATAAAAAAGATTCTTTAAAGCCAATTTCTTCTTCATATATGTTTATTCACTCACTAATCTTGTACAAAGACTTTAGGCAAAAATTATTGCAACTGCATGATAGATCAATAAACCTAGAAGAAATGGACAATTTCAAATCCTATCAACTACGGCATATGATCATTATCACCAGAAGTGTATATATAATTATATATATACTCCCATTTACATGGACAACGCTTAAAAGACTTTGACGAACTTATGTTGCATCCATCAACGCAATTAATCTACATCGCTTGCTCTATTGACTTAGACAATTTCAAGTCTTTTGTCTTCAATATTATATTGTCTTTAGTGATGATCTTCCTTGTTATATATCAGCTTCCAAATTTCCAATGGCCTCATCAACAAGTACACTTTCCTTTGTTTTTCAATCGCTTCTGTTTCTAATCTTCTTCTTTCCTGTTAATTCTGTATCTCAATTATCTGAAAACAACGTTGAATTCATCTACAATGGATTCAACGACACCGAAAACAATAGCATAAAACTCACTCTAGAGGGAGCTTCCATTTTCAAACCATATGGTGCACTCAGGCTCACCAACAGATCAAATGGTGTCATAGGACATGCATTTTATCCTCACAAAATACAAATGTTTGATAAAAACAACAACTCCAAAAATGCTTCTTCTTTCAGCACACATTTTGTATTTGCAATACACACTCCATCTCCAGGCCAAGGAGGCTTTGGTCTTGCTTTCACAATAGCTCCTTCAACGAAGTTCCCAGTGAGAAAATTTCAGAGTAAGGTAAGTGGAAGCGTTGATTTTTCATTGATGTTTCTTGGTGAATATATACACATATGAGTAATTACAGAGTCATAATGATATACATCAGAAATAGAAACAATCCCATTAATTTTGCTAATATAATGGGAATATATTCAAAATCCCTCTAATTGTGAATTGACTTGCTTTGCAGTGATTGGCCTTGAATCAAGCTGGAGAATCAATCACGTTATCCTTGAATCATGCTAGCAATTACGTGTGATCTGATTTGGAGTCAAAATATTCTAATTGTTTAATACCGGGTGATTTTGTTTCCTTAACATCCCCCCTCAAGTTGGTGGGGGAATGTGAATGAACTCCCAACTTGCTTCGAAAACGCTGAAAGACCTCCTTTGACAACGGTTTAGTGAGAAGATCAGCAGGTTGGGCATGAGTTGATATATGTCGAGTAACAAGAGTGCCCATAGCTACCTTTTCTCGTACAAAATGGTAGTCTAACTCGATGTGTTTGGACCGGGCATGAAACATGGGATTGATAGACATGTATAAGGCACTAAGATTGTCACAAAACAACTGGGAAGGTACAGATAAACTCACACCAAGATCCTTGAGTAGAAATGTTATCCATGTAAGTTCGGCCGTTGTGGAGGCCATGGATCGATATTCCGCTTCAGAGCTAGAACGAGAGACTGTGGGTTGCTTCTTTGAGCTCCATGAGATGCAATTTGCACCAAGAAACACACAATAGCCAGTGGTACTTCTTCGAGTGATGGGGCAGCCAGCCCAATCAGCATCACTAAAGGCATAAAGAGTCTTTGGACTTTGAGAAAGATAGCGAAGACCGTAGGTAGAGGTACTCTTAAGATAACGCAAAATTCGTTTAACTGCCTTCAAATGAACAAGAGTTGGAGTGCTGAAATGTTGACATACTCGATTGACAGCATAGGTAATGTCAGGTCGTGTAAATGTGAGATACTGCAAAGCACCCACTATGCTGCGAAACAACGAGGCATCCACAGGATCAGTGTCCGAGCTAAGTGGTTTCTCCTTGAGAATCATTGGTGTAGCAAAAGTAGTGCTCTCAGTCATTTGTGTACGATGTAAGAGATCATGAATATATTTTTGTTGTGATAAAAATATACCACCAGGGAACCGTTTAATTTCCACTCCAAGGAAGTAGTGAAGAGAACCAAGATCCTTGATGGCAAACTCAGTACCAAGTTGGATAATGAGAGATTGGAGAAAAGAATCATCATTGCCGGTAAGAATCACATCATCCACATAGATAAGTAGAATGGCAGTAACTGTACTAGAGCGATATACAAAGAGAGAGCTGTCAGCTTTGCTACAATAGAAACCAAGATGAAGAAGGAACTGTGAAAGACGATCAAACCAGGCACGTGGTGCTTGTTTGAGGCCGTAGAGAGACTTTTTGAGAAGGCAAACATAATCACTGTTGATTGAATCAACAAACCCAGGCGGCTGCTCCATGTATACGGTTTCTTTGAGATTCCCATGCAAAAACGCATTCTTGACATCTAATTGACGAAGAGACCAGTGAGAGGAGACCGAAAGAGCAAGGACAAGTCTGATAGTAGATGGTTTTACCACAGGACTAAAAGTCTCATCATAATCCAAACCGGAAACTTGAGAATATCCTTTAGCAACTAATCGTGCCTTAAAACGATCAATGGAACCGTCTTCCTTTGTTTTAATCCGAAACACCCATTTAGACCCAATAATATTGACACCGAGAGGACGTTGAACAAGTTGCCAAGTGTTATTATCATGGAGAGCACTTAGTTCTTCTTTCATAGCACTCACCCAACGTGAATCTTTTAATGCTGTTTTGAGTGTTTTTGGCTCAATAGGAAGAGAATTTAAATCAGTAATATTAGTAGCAAGAGTTGCATAGTCTTTCAAGTATGTTGGTGGATTTCTCGATCGAGTTGGACGTACAGAGGGCATCGAAGCTTCAGGCAAAGAGGAAATTGGTTCAGCAGTGGTTGGTTCAAACAAAGAACTCGTCGGTGCTTGACTGACTGCATTCGGGTCAGATGAATCGTCGGCGCTAGTAGCGGATTGGTCATCAGTGTTGGTGACGGGCTGGACATCAGCACTTTCTTCTGAATTGCAGCTACTGTCTGGTGTGAATGACTTGGGAGGAATCACAACATTAATGGGAGGCTCTGGTGAAGTGATATGAGAAGAATCAGTGTGACTTTCTATGTTGGAAGTAGACAAAGGCCTAGAGTCTTGTGATGAATTTGTGCCAAATTCTCCGCTGAAATTATCCTCCAATATTTTAGTCATATGATCAGCACTTTGAAATTGATTTCCTGCAATCAAAAAATTATTAGATAAATCTATTGAATTTAAATTTTGGGAAGTCTCTGAAGCATTGGATGAATTTTCAATGTCAACATGGGGCCCAATCCATTCATCCAAAGAAGGAAATTCTGATAAAGTCAATTTTGGAGATGTTGAAATCAGTTGATCACTTTTCTTGTAAGGAAACACTGCCTCATCAAACACAACATGCCGAGAAATATAGATGCGTTTTGACTTGGGTTCTAGACACCGATATCCTTTGTGAATCGGACTATAACCAACAAAAACGCAAGGATAGGTCTTAGTAGCAAACTTCGAACCATTTTGATGCCGTAAAGAGGGGAAGCATTGGCATCCTAACACCCGCAAGCCACCATAATCAGGATGCTTTCTGTAGAGTTTATAGTAAGAACTTTCATTTTGTAAAACTGAGGAAGGTAAACGATTAATGAGATAAACTGCTGTGAGAAATGCTTCAACCCAAAGAGACAAAGGCAAGTTTGCATGAAAAATCATAGTAAGCCCTGTTTCTACTATATGGCGATGCTTTCTCTCGGCAACGCCATTTTGTTCAGGAGTTCCGGGACATGAAATATGTTGTTCAATTCCACAATTCTGAAGATGAGTAAGAAAGAGACGGGAACTAAATTCCCCACCACCATCACATTGGAAAACTTTTATCTTGCAAGAAAGCTGATTTTCCACCAATTTTTGGAATTTAATAAAACAATCCATGAATTCTGATTTTCGTCTGAGGGGGTATATCCATGTGAATCGAGAAAAATCATCAATAAACAAGGCATAATATCTGAAGTGTTGATTTGAGGTAATTGGGGCAGGTCCCCATAAATCGCAATGAATTTTTTCAAGAGGAAATGTTGAGATTTTATTCGACCGATTAAAAGGTTTCTTACAACTTTTGCCTAATTGGCAACTAACACAAACAGATGAGATGGTTGACCATTTTGTAACATCAATAATATTTTTCTCTTTTAATAAAGACAAAAATCTTGGATGTGGATGTCCAAGACGTTGATGCCAAATGGTTGATGAGGAGCCACCTTTTCTTATTGCACTCAAAGCCTCTTGAAAAATTCCATCTAAAGCATATAGCCGACCCTTCTTATGCCCCTTCGCGATTATCCTCTGTTTTTGGTCCTTAACAACAAAATCAGAAGACGTAAACTCAAAAGTACAAGAATTATCCGATGTAAATTTTCCAACAGACAAGAGATTCTTTTTCAATTCGGGAACCACAAGCACATCATTTAATCTTAAATTCCCATTCTTTGTAGTAACACAAGCATCACCAATATGAGAAATAGGCAATCCCGTTCCATCACCAACATATATCATATCACTACCAAAATAAGGTTTCAAAGTGGATAATTTACCTGCGTCATTTGTCATATGCGCAGTAGCTCCAGAGTCCACATAAAAGGAGGGGTCATTCTCCTCGTTGAGAGTAAGAGCAGCAAGAGCTTGAGGAAAATCTTCCGATTGATACGAGTAGTCAAACCTATACCAACAGTCCAAAGCAACATGGTTTGATTTTCCACAAATCTGACATATAGGCTTACCATCTGTATTGCTATTGTTTGAACGTTGTGGCTGTCCTTCAGTTTTTAGCTGAATTTGATTGGCATTCTGGGTTCGAAAATTGCTAGCACCTCCACTGCTTTGGCCATTGTTATGTCCTCTACCATTCTGGTTGTTATAGCGTCCAGCTGGTGTAAAACCACGGCCGCGAGAATTGAACTGTCCTCGTCCTCCACGGTTTCCACGGCCTTTTCCACGTTGACTGAAATAAGCCTGAGCATGCTCAAGATAGCATTTCTGCTCCTCAAGTTGTGCAGAGATGGTTTGCTCATGGCCTTGCAAGGCTAGGACAAATTGACTGAAAGTTGGATAAGGTGGTTTGGTGAGCATTGCAGTGCGAAAATCCTGGTATTTTTCGCCCAAGCCTCGAGCAAACTGAAAAACTTTATCAAGATCTGAAACAGGCTTTTTGATGGCAGCCAGGTTATCACAAATAAACTTAAAATCTTTCAAGTATACATCAATGGAACGGGAACCTTTCTTTATTCCCATTAGCATATTTTTCAGATTTCCTTCCTTCTCAATAGTAACAGGAAGAAGTTGTTGTTCAAGGGAAGTCCATACCTCATATGCAGTATCTGCTTCTTGGAAGATAAGACTGAGAACCTCCTCTTTCATGGTTCCAAGCAACCATGAAATCAAAAGTCCATCATTTACACACCACGTCCGATAGAGAGGGTTGGGGATCTTCTCACCTTTGTCATCCTGAATGTTTGCGGCTGGTTGCTCCTTCTCATTAAGATGGTGGGAGAGACCAAGGCTGCGGACTAATGGGATAATTTGTGAACGCCATAGGAGGAAGTTGGAGGTGTTTAGTTTGGCTGAAATCAAACTAGAACACTGATGGAAGGCCTGAATATTGAGTTCAGATTCCTTGATGGAGGAAGATGAAGACATTTTCGGGCTTGCAGGTTTGAGCTCTGATACCATGAGAAAATTTCAGAGTAAGGTAAGTGGAAGCGTTGATTTTTCATTGATGTTTCTTGGTGAATATATACACATATGAGTAATTACAGAGTCATAATGATATACATCAGAAATAGAAACAATCCCATTAATTTTGCTAATATAATGGGAATATATTCAAAATCCCTCTAATTGTGAATTGACTTGCTTTGCAGTGATTGGCCTTGAATCAAGCTGGAGAATCAATCACGTTATCCTTGAATCATGCTAGCAATTACGTGTGATCTGATTTGGAGTCAAAATATTCTAATTGTTTAATACCGGGTGATTTTGTTTCCTTAACACCCAGGCGCCGCGAGCGAGCACTACATGGGGATTTTCAACTCCTCCAACGATGGACAGTCCTCCAACCATGTCTTCGCAGTCGAATTCGATACCTTCAATGGCCATAACGAAGAGACTGACTCTCAAGGAAACCATGTTGGTATCAACATCAACGGCATGGCTTCTAAGCAGTTGGAACCGGCTGCTTATTATAAAGGCGACGGCACACGGGTAAGGATGAAATGCAATTGGAAGGTCATGGAAATCCAGTTCAAGCTTGGATTGAATATGATGGTGCAAATAAAGTTGTTAATGTAACAATTTCTCCTTTCAACGTCACAGAGAAACCATCAACACCATTATTGACTCATTCGGTTGATTTGTCGATTTATTTCTTGGAATCCATGTATGTTGGTTTCTCAGCTTCTACAGGAAGCAAAGCATCAAGCGCTCATTACATATTGGGTTGGAGTTTTGCGATCAACGGATCAGCTCCACCACTCAATCTTTCAAAGCTTCCAATACCGGAATTTGAGAGTACTAGATCATCTTCTTTGAAACCCCATATCAAGATTCTCATTGCAGTTTTATCTGCTTTGACAATCGTATTGTTGGGGGTTTTGATTTGTTTTAAGATGTATAGAAGATTTACCCAGTTTGAGATTCTTGAAGATTGGGAGCTGGATTGTCCTCACAGTTCAGATACAGAGATCTTTATAGAGCAACTAAAGGTTTCAAAGAGAGTGAAGTGATTGGAGTTGGTGGTTTTGGTGCTGTTTATAAAGGTGTGTTGCCTACAAGTGGGATTAGAGTTGCTGTGAAGAAAGTCTATCGTAATTCGATTCAAGGAATGAGAGAATTTGCCGCGGAGATTGAGAGTTTGGGACGATTAAGGCACAAACATTATCAATCTACAAGGCTGGTGCAAGAGAAAAAATGATCTCTTGTTAGTCTATGATTTCATCCCAAATGGAAGCCTAGATTCTCTCCTTTCCTATAATATGCGAACGCGACAACAAGGCTCGATATTGAGCTGGGAAGAGAGGTTCAATATTATCAAAGGCATTGTATCCGGGCTATTGTATCTTCACGAAGAGTGGGAGCAAGTTGTGATTCACAGAAACATCAAGTCAAGTAATGTACTAATAGACGACGACATGAACGCGAGGCTAGGTGACTTTGGCCTTGCAAGACTATTTGATCATGGAAAAATATCACACACTACTGATGTTGTGGGCACGATTGGTTATATCGCGCCTGAATTGGTTCGTACTGGTGAGGCCTCAGCTTGCACGGATGTGTTTGCATACGGGATCTTGCTTCTTGAAATAGCTACAGGAAGAAGGCCTCTCGATACAGATAACTTCATTTTAATTGATTGGGTACTTGAATTCGAACAATTGGGTCAAATTCTTGATGTCGTTGATCCAAAATTGGGTTCTAGTTATGTAGTTGAAGAGATGGAGTTGGTTCTAGGACTAGGGTTGATTTGCTCCCATCGAAGACCTGAAGCTAGGCCTACCATGAGACAAGTTTTGAAGTATCTTAACGAGGATGATTTGCTTCCGGCGATAGATAACCGGAGCTCAGTTGATTATTCTCAATGTCCCGATACGAACTCAAGATTCTTGGAAATAATGTCTGCAGATAGTATCAGACATTCCATTGGTGGCTTCTCTTCTAGTTCTTTAGAATCCGGTAGATAGTAGTACTAGATCAATTCTTGATAATGATTTCTTTTTTGTGAATGATCTCTCAAGTTAATATTATTGTTTCTACCCAATCTTCGTTTTGTTCCATTGATTCTGATAAATGAAAACCTTAAGACTTGTATGCAATTGTGGTCCACGCATGTGCAGCAACACAAGTCTGGAAAAATAGTTGAATTATGGAATTATAGAATCTTTTTCAAGTTATTTTGACAAAAATTACAAATATAATAGTAAAATTAATGGAAGAAAGAAAAAATTATCAATTGCTACATTTATTTATTCAAATTGAAAAACAATTTAGAAGCATTAAAGGAGTGAAGGTGGCCCGCAATTGCAGAATTTGGATTCATAATTACAAAAGCCCGGTATTGGACAATTAATTAGGCAGTCAAGGTCAATTATGCATGGTATTTTGTCCTGCGTGGGTTCTCCGGTCGAATGTTTTTGACTCGTCCCTGTTGACAAAGATAGGCCTATAATCAAAAGGAATGTAAAGAAAGCCATGGTGGAATAAGTCTTCTCCATTGTTGATTCTAAATTTCTAATTGTTAAAAAATTATCAATTGCGGAATCACACGGGAGAAGAGGCCGGTAGAAAATTCCAGTCATCCGGTAGAAGACTTGACATTTTCCACATATTTTGTTATTGGAGGAACGGCCTAAAAATGCAGACACTTGACCCGGTTGGATTTTCAGGTTATTATGGGCACGTCATAGGAAATTGTCGACTTGTATTCTGACGTGAACAACCATGTCATCTGAACAACTTACGTTACAGGCACATCAGTGAGGTCAAAATTGGTGTGCTGATATGTCTAAACACGTCAGCAGAACATAGTGATGTGTTAAAACATGTCGGCAAAGAAGGCTAACGTGCCCACAGTAAGCAAGAAACAAGAGAGGCGGATCAATAAATTGTTAAATGGATTCAGCCCGTTGTTTGATTATTTTTAGTGGGCCTAAAAGTAGCTTAGCCCAGTAAGTACTTGCTTTATTTGGGCCAAAAATATTTATGTTGGGCAACCTCTTCCTTATTAAATCAGAAATCTCCAAGAAAACAAAGCCAGAGCAGACTGTCGTCTTCGATATGCGAGTGTCGATGGTGGGATGGCGGGGATCGGGGCGGAGACGGTGGTGGTTTGGAGAGCTCCGACCGGATCATTAGAGATTGTGGTATGTATTTTTTTCATCTATTTTTCGTTCTTTTACTAAAATAGCTCTTGTCACCCTCGATTTTTTTTATTTTTGTTTTCTCAAACAAATCTCAAATCAGTTTTGAGTTTCCGTTTCTCGCTGCAAATAGATTTAATGGAATTGTTGACGAAGATTTGCAGAAGTACAGTTTTTCTAAGCTGGTGACGTGCTCAGGCACGTCACCCTTGATTTGCTGACTTGTCCGCGCACGTCACCATGTTTGGCTGAGGCACGTCACTCTTGACCCGATGACGTGGTCGGACACGTCACCCATATCCTGCTTACGTGACAGGGACCGATGTGTCCGGGCACGTCACCCATGCCACGCTGATGTGTTCGATCAAAGTTTGACATGTCAGTACATATTGGCTGACGTGCTCTGACACATCATGAATTTATCAGATGACGTGTCATGTAGTGCTGACTGCTGAGTGATGACTGGGATAGTCAACCGTCGTCAACCCAATTTATTTTTTATTTTTTTTATTTTTTTATGTTTTATTTTTTATTTTTTTCCCATTCCAATGATTCAATGAACTTGAGTCTTAGAAAAGGAACAGATTTTAACTTCCCCTCAAGAAAACAAATTTCCATAGCTTGTTTGTTTCGACAGAAAACATGTAGAAAAAATTTCTAGGAAAATGCAGCTTTTCTTTCGGCAGAGGAAGTTAAAAACTGTTCCTTTCTACATGTTTTCTGTGAAAAGAGACAAACGATTGATTTGCACAAACTAATAGAATTAGGTTCGGTTTCTGGGTGAATCGTATTAAGACAAAACATTTTACACCGAAAAAAGCTGCTAGATAGTTTGTTATGTGATTTCTTGTTTATTTCAATGTTTACAAGTATCTCCATTTCGTTTTTCAACTGGGCATTTGAACTTTTATATCATGAAATGCAATTTGATAATTATTGTTCTGATTTCCTTGAGATGTCAAGCCTTGTATCAGTGATTGTGAAGGTAACAAGCCATTGATGTCTTGATGTCTTGATGTCTTGGCTTGTTGGAATTTTGTAGCTACCCTGGAACAAATTTAGTGCATATTAGTTACAATAAGATGTTGCTGATCCAAGTTGGGTTCAAGTTATGTTGTTGAAGAAATGGATCGAGTTTGGTTTCTATAGGATCAGGGTTGTTTTGTTCCCATTAGAAATCAAAAGCTAGGCCTACGATCACGAGACAAGTTTTGAAGTAACTTAATTGGAGATGACTTGCTTCCTGTGATCGGTAACTGGACCTTTGTTGAATCTCAAATTCTCAACCCTTTAAGATTTTTTATATTTCTGTTTAGTCGTGAACTTCTGAGTCAGTTTAGTTGAGTTATGACCATAGAGTTACCATTGGATCATCTCAACTTTCGTTGTCCAATAAATATTGTTAACAATATATTCACCTAACATATCAAACCAAAACCATGTGATTCTCTTTTAAAAGAGGACCACAATATTACACAAATCCATTTAAACGAAACACCAAATGTACATGTACTGTTAAGATAAAGAATTCAAGTTGTAGCCAGTAACCTTAAGAAATTATATAGCAAGATAGATTGACCAAGCTTTAGTTGAATATATAGTTGTTTTCTAGAAAATTTGAGTAGTGATAAAACAATGGATTTTGGTGTCTCGTGACAAGGAAAGTTGGGTAGTTGATAAGTACTATGTTCTCAAAGAGTGAGAGTTGGAGTTTTTCTCAATCGATGATTTCTTTTCAAGAGCCAGAAGGTCTATAATTCAACAAATTTCATATTTAATGCTATGTATATTGATTTATATATAATCTGTGTACTCAATACTCATTTTATTTTAAAGATACATTGTCATATTATAAGTTGGGATACCGGTTGAGATGTGGGTTGTGTTAGGATGTCTGCTTGTATTGATTACAGAGAACTAACGTACTGAATCCTTACGCAATCCTTGGAGAAATCATTGCTTGCAATGGATTCTTCATAACAACTGTAATCTCTCGCTTCTCTGACAAATCAACTTCATTTCCCTCCACAGCTTTCCACTCAAAACTCCAAACCAAATTGGCCACAAAATATTCCAAATGAAGCATAGCCAGGCCAACCGCAGGACAAATTCTCCTCCCAACCCCAAATGGCATCATCTTTATCTCCCTGTTCCCTGTTATATCAAACACTTCCCCACTTTTCTTATCATCATGATCAGTACCATCACCACTGTTCAAAAATCTTTCCGGCTTGAACCCCATCGGATCCTCCCAGACTTTGGGGTCCCACGCCATCTCAGCCACCGTGAAATTTATAGTTGCATTCTTTGGTATTGTGTATCCACCTAGCTCCACATCTTCTGTCACAGCGTGTGGCAACACAAGATATCCAGGAGGATGTCGCCTAAAACCCTCCAAAATTACCGCTGTAAGATATGGCAGTTTCTGCAACTTATCTTCCTCTACTTTGTCTTCGTCTTCCTCTTTCATGACCCCTTTGATCTCCATATACAGCTTCTCTTGAATTTCCGGGTATTTTACCAAATTCGCCATGATCCATTGCAACACTGTGGAGGTGGTGTCTGTGCCACCGTTGATAAATTCTGAGCATAAAGTGACAATTTCCTCTTCATTAAGTTTTCTGTTCTCTTCTGGGAGCTGTAAATCTAACAAAGTATCAACATAAGATAACACATACTGGTCATCCTCCTTAGCCTTGCTTAAATTTTCTTCTTTCAATTTCTTTCTTGCTCTTATCAGTGGAATCAATACGTTTTCCTGATCTTTGCGCGTTTGAAGGAACTCCTTCCACTTGCTACGAAGCACAATCTTGGTCAATCTCGGCCAGAAGTTGAGTATATTGTAGCGAACAAAACCGAATAAAACTCGACGCTGAACTTGCTCAATTTCTTTGATTTTTTTCTCATCAAGTTTGTCCCCAAAACACATAAGCACCAACAGACAAAACATTGCGTATTGAAAATGATCAATTACACGAACTGGGTGGTGATCACCATTTTTTTTGGACTCTGATTTGATGGAGTCCATGAGGATTTGCAACACCCACTTGCGTGCATGCTTGTATGATTTCACACGCGAAGGATGGAGAATCTCTGCTGTGAGATTACGCCGCAGAACCCGCCACGTAGGTCCATAGAAGCCAAAGCTGATGTTATGCTGGTTGCTGCTACTGACTTTGTTGGTGGCAGTAGCGCTTGGACGGTCAGCGAAAACAGCACCCTTTTGGACCAAGGCCTTGTGAGCAAGGGAACGATCCGCGACAAGGATGGCAGGGTGAGAGCCAGTATGGACAGTGACCAGGGGGCCGAATTTCGCATGGAGATTGCCGAGGAGGACAGCATCTGTTTTGGAAGAAAATCTGCGACAGCATAGCCATAGGAAGTCATTGCCGAGGATGGGGAAGTTGGCCGGTCCTGGAGGGAGGTTTCTGGCGGTGACGGGAAAGAGAAGGTTGATGAAAGCTTTGAGGAGAGCAGCAATGGATATGGAGACTATGATGATGAACCAGGCTTCCATTTCCATAGTCACAAAAAATCTTAGTACAATGGTGTTCTAAATGGTAACAAATATATATCCATGGTGTGGTGTGATTTATGATTATTTTGATTATTTTGATTTGTTTAATTTTATATTAATTTTTTTCTTGACCCAGTTTCATTTTTCTAATACAAACAATACTTGTAATCTAGCTAATGAAGTTTGAAACTTGATTTCCAAGTTTGGTTTAAATATTTAACTGAGCCATCAATGACATTACAAAGATAAATTTAAATATTTTGATTGGTATCATACTTTCCTGTCTTTCTATAAATTTAAATAGATCTTCTAAAAAAAAACGATTAAATTGCAATTGTGTGCCCTATATGTCATCTAGCCACCGACCGCTGTATTATTTTAAAGGGTTTGATACTTTCAAAAATCGGTCTGAATAAACTATCAAAGAAGTAGTTATCAAGATTATAATTATGAAGAAATTTGTCGCACTCATTTACTTAATAAGCCTATCCAATAAATTCAAAATTTAAAATTATATTCTATACATCCTCTAACATTACGAAATTGACCTTAATACGATCAATTTTTATTCCTTCCTCGATAACTTATTCTACAAAATAAGTTTCTAATGTTGTGAATCAAAGAAAAATTAATAACAAGAAATAAATGAGATGAGATCAGATGAAGTGATGAGGATGGGTTACAAATGAGATAATGATATATGGTGCTTCGAGAGCACCAATTGCCAACTTGCCAACTTGTAATCTGAATGATGATGAAGCAAGTGGAAGATGAGGAGGGATGATGTCATGAGAAGTTGATAGGCGGTGGGAAGGTATTAGGTGAAAAAGAGAGAGAGGCGGTGGTGTAGGGGAAGATATTTTGGGGAGATATTTGTGTGATATTTTGTAGTATATTTGAGTGTATAACACATGTGTAAAAGCCACATATATTATAACATCTAAAGAAATGTATGGAGTTCTCTTGCAAATTATACATTTTCAGAGCAGATTATGTTAATCAGTTTATTGAACCAACCAAAATTTTTTTTTTTTAGTTAGAGTGGCGGTATTTTGCACCCCTGTAAAACTGTATGGGCATCCCATATTAGTAGTTTTTTTAAAAAAATTCCAAGATTACCCTTTAAGTAAAACTATTAAAAAGATTAAAATAATTATTAATACAATATAACAATATTTCAATCATAATATTAATTGTATTAATCGAAAATAATAAAATAGTCATTATTTGACTTTATGATAAAAATAAATAAAATTGGAAGTAACTGTTACGATAATTAAAAACTAGAAAAACAGCATTTTTTTTATTTGTTTTTTTGTTTAAATCTATTTGATGTTTTTTTTGTTTTTTTTGGTATCTGTAGGTGTCTGGGTTAGCTTGCGCGCACCTCGACTAATCCCACGAGACCCTAAAGTTAACAGCCGGGTAAACCTCCAGTAGCCCCAAGAGAAACATGGCTGTAAGGGATCGAACTCAGGACATCTGAGTTTACGACTTACCCCAGCGACCAACAGCACCACTCTTTGGGGTTATATTTGATGTTTTTCATTTCTCATATTTTAGGTTTGCTTGTCTTTTTCTCTCTCTCTAGTATTTTTAAAAACTAAACACTCAAATGCAAACCCACCATCTGTGACTTCAAAGTGGAGTGTTCTTTGGTACTTTTCATTTTTTTTTCTATTAATTGTTTTTATTATTTATGGTATTTATACAAATTTTAGAGAATGGATAATTTGGTAAAATGCAGGATGTATTTATATTTTTTTATATTTAAAATTTTTAATAGGGTGTACACACAGTTTCTAAGAGGTGTGAATATCTTCACTTTTTTTGTTATACTGTAATAGGAGAAAGAGAGAACTATTAAAATTTATTGTTTAATTTAATAGTGGGTGTACTTAAAAAAAGCTGGTATGTATTTAGCATATCATTTGAACAATAGATTTCTAAATATAGCCCAGCCCAGTAAGTATATGATTTATTTGGGCTTTAAAATATATATCCTCTTCGTCATAAATCAGAAAATCTTATAGAAAACAAAGCCGAGCAAACACCAGATAGTCATCTTTGATATGCCAATGTCGTTGGCGGTGGGCATGGTGGGGATCAGAGCGGAGACGGTGTTGGTTTGGAGAGCGCCGACTGGACCATTAGAGATTGAGGTATGTTATTGTTTCTATTTACGTGTCATGACACGCTAACGTGGTGATTTTGTGACGTGTCCGGGCACGTCACAAATGCCTTGATGACTTGTCTATCACATCGGTTTGACTGGCTAATAAAGCTGGTCAAGTAGTATTGTGTCCATACTTATATGCTGACGTGCCCAAACAAGTCTAACATACCTGATACGTGTCATCTAGTCTTGCCCAATCTAATTTTTTTTTTTTTTTTAAGCTTAATTAGCATGAATTATCTATTAGTTATGTGGTTGATCCAATGGAGTTTGGTTCTATTAATAATCTTCTAGTCATGACACCGTTGTTTTCAAATTACGTTAACAAAAAGCTTCGTTAAATTGTTTAGTTCTATAATGTTACGGTGCTATTATGTAACTTTACAAAACGAATGTGCTAATTTTTATTTTTAATATATATATATATATATATATCTTAGAAGTTAAAATTGGACCAGCCCGTCATGCTTCTTCGATTAGTTCGTCATGGTCCGTGTTATGGACACCCCACCAATTTAAAAATTAAAAAAAATGCCAAGCCAAGCCAAGTACATCCTAATATATTTTCAAAGGTTGGTGATTGTTTGTTGAATTTAAAATACACGACATGAAGAGGTTATCTAATTTAAATAAAATTACACATTCATATTCAACAACTAATTAATTCTAAAAAAATAATATTTGAAACATAAATCATTATTATTCCATTGGCCATTACCAATAGAAGAAAAAAAATTCCCTTAACAACTCAATAAAATCCAATTAAAAATTAACACGTTTCACTTGAGATTGGCAACTAGCAACTTGCAAACACATATGGAGCCCACACCTTGTTTTACGATTGGTTGATGCATTTGACTTTTCTAGGTCTACACTTAGGTAGGAACACAAATGTGTTTTCACATGGAATGATACTATCATGTCACTCAAACCCTTTTATATTATTCAAATTTTACAATGATTCGATAGATATGTAATATGTTAGTGTGAGATTAAGTTGTATTTTTAAGTAGAGATGTATACGGTTTTACGATCCGAGATAAATCGAATCGATCCGAATATAAAATATGTATTTGGATTGAGTCAACTTGCTAATATGAATCAATCCGATTCAAAAAAAAAAAAAAAAAAAACTTAAACTGAATTTATATCGGTCAATTTAAATATTTTTTCGTCGATTGGGTTCAGAATTGCTTTTAGTATGCCTTAAAATTTGTTAATAAAAAATTCTTAGACTTTGTGTAGCATTATTGTTAGTATAGAAAAACATGTGTATGTGCATGCCGTTGTTTTTAGACTTGGGCAATTTCTTTGTGGCTAATATTGTTTCAAACATGAATAATACAAAATTGATCTCATTTGTCTATGATAATGAACAGAGCCTCCCTTGCTACCACAACTTCACAGTAAACAGTCTGACCACGCACCCATATTCATAGACTTGTTTTTTTTTACTGTTGTTGTGTTGGAAATTTATTTGGTGATTTTTGATTATTCTTCTTGACCTTCCTAAACTTTTCTAGTAGATTGTCATTTGTTTCAAGATTCCTGGTCTTAGAAGTCATATAATGTAATCCTTTTATTTTGATTACAGTGAAAATTTATTTACGGAATTTGATCCACATGGCCGTAGACATTAAATCTGAACCATATAATATCTTAGTGTTCATGTGTTTATTATTTATTTGCTTGCTAAGTTTGGTATTGCATCATAATCCCATCACTTTGACATGATTATATATATATACCAACTTGCTTGTTTTCTCTTCTCTTGAATGTGAAAACTTGAAGTTTTATTTGTATACACATATTCTTCTTTCTAATCAAACCATGATTGTTTTTACAAAATAATTGCATACAACAGGTTACAACAAATAAAGTCAAATCTCTACTCTCATGGCAAAAATGAAGAATTCTTTGCCTTTCTTTCTCCTCTTGTTGTTGTTTTTCTCTGCTTTTGCTGATCAATCTAATGAAACCAGTTTCAGCTTTGAAGGATTTGATGAAGATGATGAAAATCTTACTCTAGAGGGAGCTTTGATCATGAAGCCTAGTGGTGTACTTAGGCTCACTACGAGGTCAACTAATGTTACAGGCCATGCATTCTATGCTGAATCAATACAAATGTTTGACAAAACCAATACAAATGCTTCTTCTTTCAGCACATCTTTTGTCTTTGAGATCGTACCTTCAGGTTCAGACTCCGGCGGTCATGGACTGGCCTTCGTGCTTGCTCCTTCTGCAGGACTTCCTGGAGCTGAACCGGGGCACTACCTCGGAATTCTCAACAGTAAAAACGATGGTAAAGACTCAAACCATATCTTCTTTGTTGAATTCGACACTGTTAATGGTTTCAATGATAACACGAATGCTCAAGGAAATCATGTTGGAATCGGCACCAATGGAATGTATTCACGTGTATCAGAACCAGCTTCTTATTATGTCAATAACACAGATAATAAAGAGGAACTTTTGTTAGAGAGCAGTCAACCTATCCAAGCTTGGATTGAATATGATGGTGTTAACAAAATTGTGAATGTCACAATAGTTTCCGGAGGCATGAAAAAACCTGTGAAACCCCTCATTTCGTTTCCTATCGACCTCTCTGAAACTGTCAAGGAAGCCATGTATGTTGGTTTCTCCGCGTCTACTGGAGCAGATTCAAGCTCTCATTACATTCTAGGATGGAGTTTTTCATTGAATGGATTGGTTGCTCCTCCACTCAATTTTACTATTCTTCCTAGACCGCCAAAGGAGAAACATTCGACAGCTGATGATCCGAAAACTATAGCTCTGATATCTGCCTTGTGCATTGTTACTGTTCTATTGCTGTGCATAGTGGGTTGCTTTCTGTTTTTTAGATGGAGAAGGAATTCTGAAACTCTTGAAGATTGGGAGATAAATAGTCCTCACCGATTACGATACAAGGATCTTTATGCAGCAACAAAGGGTTTTAAAGAGAGTGAAGCGATTGGAATTGGCGGATTTGGTGCAGTTTACAAAGGTGTTTTACCAAATGATGGAAGGGAAATTGCTGTGAAGAAGATTACCCGTAATTCGCTTCAAGGAATGAGGGAATTTGCAGCGGAGATCGAAACTTTGGGATGTATGAGACACAAGAATGTGCTCAATCTCCTTGGATGGTGTAAGCAAAAGAATGATCTACTATTAGTCTATGAATACATGCCAAATGGAAGCCTTGATTCTCTTCTCTTCAATCCGAAAAACGGGTTTGTGTTAAACTGGGAACAGAGGTTCAATATCATCAAAGGTATAGCAGCTGGGCTACTATATATGCATGAAGAATGGGAGCAAGTGGTGATTCATAGAGATGTGAAGCCTAGCAATGTACTAATAGATGCTGAAATGAATGCTCGGTTAGGTGATTTCGGTCTTGCCAGGCTCTATGAGCCCGGAAGAGTTTCACACACCACCAATGTTGTTGGCACAATAGGGTACATTGCGCCTGAAATGACTAGCACGGGCAAGCCCTCGACCAGTTCAGATGTATACGCATATGGGGTTTTGCTGCTTGAAATGGTCACTGGGAGGAGGCCTACCGATGCAGGCCACTGGCTGCTGGTGGATTGGGTGAGAGGCTGTCAACAACTAGGCCAAGCTCTCAATGTCATCGATCCATTGCTGGGTTCAAATTACGCTGTTAAAGAGATGGAACTGGTCTTGACATTGGGTCTGATTTGCTCTCACCACGTACCAGAATTTAGGCCAACCATGAGACAAGTTATGCGGTACCTCAGTGGGGACGATGATCTTCCTTTCGTGGATGATTGGAGCTCTGCTGATCGTTTTCAACCAGGTTCTGACCACGAGAACAGATTCCTGCTAGGATTATCCCGCGATACGCTCCAATCGTACCCTCAACATTGGAATTCTCTTCCAGCTGGTAGATAATTAATAATCAATCAAATTACATTCTTTCTTTTCCAATATGTTCTTTTGTTAAGTGAACTTACACATGTATGAATGCTCTTCCAATTGTGAATCTGTAGCCTGACTCTTAATTTATCGAATTGGATACACTTTCGGATCAAAAGATTATACAAATGCTTGATAAATTTGTGGTTGGTTTTATGCGTTGAAGTAATGAATTTGCTTTGCTATATGAAACACAATTTGCTAAAGTGATTGCCAATGTGCACTGATGTGTTCGCTTGTTGGAATTTTGTAGCTGCCCAGGAGCGAATCTAGTGGTGTTGGATTCTAGCGCAAAAGATTAGTAGAAGATGATCATGTCATTGATAATTGGAGCTATGTTGATACTCATCATCTACTCAACCTTTTGAAATGATGAGCTCAAGATTCTTGGAAATTGTTTATTTCTAGAGATAAATTTATCAAAAGCTCATGTCTTTTTTCATCCAATTGTTGGCATCTTTTTCTACTTCTAGAATTTGGTAGATAGTACTTCTTCATGTCTTGATTTTCTTCATGTGGTATAACAAAAACACCGTCCAATCAATGGAGAGCTGATCAGTTACGGGATCTCGTACGTTTTCATTTTACCAATATCAATTCATTTTACATTATTACCAATTAAGATTCTGTATAAGAAAAACGTGAGAATCCTCTCATTCAATAATTTTTAGCTAGCCTACGAGTAATAAATAAATAAATATATGATGAATTTTAGAGTTTACCCATATGTAATTGTGTTTTTAATCAAAGAATTACCAAAGAAAAAAAGTCTCACAAGTTTTTAATCTTTCTTATTTGAGTGTTGTATTGCTTTGAGAAGGTTGGGCTTTCACTTGACAATTCTCTTCAAAGACAGGCCTAAAATTAAAAACTAGCCCACCTCATTATGCTTTACTTGGCCTAAATTTATGCTGGTTGTTTTCTCTTAAAAACAAAACAAAACAAAAGCTTTTGTCACTCTTTCTCAAATTTCTAATTTTGTTCTCTCAATCTCCTACTGATTTGAGATTGTGGAAAGCATATTATTTTCTCAGTTTCTTGATTTTCAACTTTAAATTTTATACTTTTAAGTTTAATATTGTTTGTTTGTTCATTTGGGTAATTTTGAGGGTATAAAGCATTTGATTCAATTATTCCTTCCATTATTAACATATTTTACAAAGTTAAGATGTGTTTAGCAAGTCACTTTAATTACAAATCAAAATACAAGGTAAAGTTGACTAAACAATATGCTTTTTATGAGAGAATTTTTTGTGAAATGGTTTTACTAAGAGATTTTCACTCAAAAAACAATATGTGACACATCCAACCAATCATATATTATCTTGTTTTATATGTCGTTTTTTCTGAATGAAAGTCTCATAATTAGATCGTCTCATCGAAGATTTTCTTGTACCTTACACCCAAATCAATAAAATTACATGTCAATCATGCTCCTCTCTTTAAACTCTAAATTACAAATCATATCGTCTCACGGAAGATTTCCTCGTTCCTCGCTCCGAATATTATATGCTTTGCAAACACTACCATTTCCTCGTAGGAACTTTAATAGAAAACAAATTTTGACAAGCTTAAGCCAAGTACAAGAACAGCCAAATATTGTCAAGGATTTGTGTGATCTTTGACCTAGAAAAATGAATTTAATCACACACTTTGTCTCCTTTAAAAAAAAATTTAATACACTTTGTCTGATATATAAATAGCAAGAAGAGTTTATCTAATTGAAATAATTACACATTCAATTCAACAATCAAGCTTAATCAATCATTAATTAAATTAAAAATGAAATAAAATTGAAACATAATCATCATCATCCAAATCGGTAGGAAAACTCAATTAATAAAGATCAAAGCTCAAATATATCCAATCAAAAGTCAACACGTTTCACTTCAGTTGCTATCTACACGCGTACGGCGTACGACGTACGGCGTACTTATGGTGGTAGTTGATGCCTTCATGAGCTTATCTAGTTTGATTTTAATAGGTCAACTCTTTGAGCCTGGATGCTTCTTTGGACCACATTGACAAAATATTATTTTATCATTTGAATAAAATTTTATTAATATCTTATTATTTGTTATCTTATTAACTTTCTATAAAGGGTAAAGTTTAAGATTCTTGATCAATTGGGTGAAAATATAACTAAACTTAGATAAATAATATTATTTTGTTTAAATCAAATGATGTGGCATCACTGTAATCATATCCACATTCATGGACTTTGTTCTCATTACTCGGATATTACCATCACACTCTCTTAAAAATAGAATTACTCTACAAGTATTAGCTTTGTTTAACTGATATATTTTTTTTGAACTGTTATATGGAACACAATTTGCTAACTAGTAACTCTGTATAAGTGATTGACAAGGTCCACTGATGTGTTGGCTTGTTGGAGCAAATCTACTGGGGTTGGATTCTAGCTTGAAAGATTAGTAGAAGATGATGAACTCATGATTCTTGGAAATGATTTATTTCTGAAGATAATTTATCATGAGTTCATGTCTTTCTCTAGAATTTGGTAGATATATAGTACTTCTTCAAGTCTTGGTTTTCTTCATGTGGTATAACAAAAACACTATCCGGATAATGGAAAGCTGATCAATTGTGGGATTCTGTACGTTTTCATTTTAGATGGATGTTAGTTCATTTTACACCGATATCAATTGAGATTCTGCATGAAAAATGTGTGAAATTCTCATATCTAATAATTATTTTTTTTGGCTAATCAACAACGAATGATGAATAAATAAATATATGATGAATTTTAGAATTTACCATATGTACTTGTGTTTTTACTTTTTAATCAAAGAAACAAAAAAGTCTCAAGTTTTTAATCTTTCTATTTTAGTGTTGGATTGCTTTGAAAAGGTAGTTGGGATTTCACTTGATAGGTCACTTCAAAGACAACCTAAAATTTAAAAGTGGCCCACCTCATTATTCTTTATTTGGGCCCAAATATATGCCGGTTGTTTTCTCATTAAAAAAAAAAAAAACAAAACAAAAAACAAAAACAAAAACTTTTGTCACTCTCAAGTTTGTTATTATTTTCTCAATTTCTTTATTTTCAACTTTATATTTTATACTTTTAAGTTTATTATTGTTCGTTTGGTCATTTGGGTTTATAAGGCATTCGATTCAATTATTCCTCCATTATTAACTTTTTTTACGAAATTGAGATGTATTTAACATGTCACTTTAACTACGAATTAAAATACGAGATAAAGTTGACTCCACAATATACTTTTTATAAGAGATTCTTTTGTGAGATGGTTTTACTAAGAGATTTTCTCTCAAAAAATGATACGTGACACTTCCAACCAATCGTATATTATCTTAGTTTACATGTCGTTTTTTAAATGAAAGTCTCATAATGAGACCGTTTCATATAAGATTTTCTTATACCTCACACCCAAATAAATAAAATTACATGTATCAATCATATTCCTCTCTTTAAACTCCAAATTTTCTCGTTCCTCACACCAAAGATTTTATGCTTTGCATAAACTTCCATTTCATAGGAACTTTAAAAGAAAAACAAATTTTGACAAGCTTAAGCTAAGTACAAGAACAGCCAAATATTGTCAATGATTTGTGTGATCTTTGACCTAGAAAAATGAATTTAATAACACACTTTGTCTAATATAAAAAACAAGAAGAGGTCATCTAATTGAAATAATTACTCATTCGATTCAACAATCAAGCTTAATCAATCATTAATCAAGCTTAATCAATCATCTTCCTAATCAATAGGAAAAGTCAATTAATAAAGACCAAAGCCCAAATGTGAAAATCCAATCAAAAGTCAACATGTACTTACGGTAGTTGATGTCTTCATGAGTTCATATAGTTTGACTTTAATAGGTCAATTCTCCGTCACTCCGGTGGTTCTCTGGAGTCTGGACCACGTTGAAAAATATTATTTTATCATTTGAATAGTATAATATTTTATAAAACAAAATTTATTAATATCTTATTATAGTAGTTATCTTATTAACTATCTATAAAGGATAAAGCTTAAGATTCTTGGTCAATTGCGTAAAAATATAAGTAAATTTGTTACTTTATTCAAATTTGATGTAAAGATCTGGTGTCCAAATAATGTGGTATCATTGTAATCCATTCATTTAAATTGTATTAGATTTGTATGATTTAAATGAATGGATTATAGTAATGTCACATAATTTGGACACCAAATTTGGACACAGTAGCATTACTTTTTGACAAAAAAATGTGAGGAAAATCACTTCTAAAAAATTGTTACAAAAGTTTACTTGATTATTCATCACACAAAAGTTTGCAGATATTATTCTCTGTGTAAGACTTTCTAGATAACTATCAATGTGGCCACTATCAAAACAATCAACAAAAAAATGCCGAATTTGTCTATGAAAATGAATGGAACAGGAGCCTTCCTCGCACGGCAAGTAGTGCACAATAAACAATCCCAATTCCTATCACCACCCACGTTCGTGGACTTTGTTCTCATTACTGGGACATCACAATCACACCCTCTCAAAAATAGAATTATCGTTTGTTCAGTCTAATAATATCTCAGTTCGAGTCGCTATTACAGTATGTATGTGGTATATATAAAAAAAATGGAATTACTATTACAAAAGTGAAGTGAGAGTAGTCTCCTCCATCAACCTCTAGTTTTTTTTTTTTTTGTTTTTTTATTTATTTATTTTTTAACTTGATTGTTTGATTGTTCTCTGATTTTCTCTTGACTTTGAAAACTTCAAAGTCTCCCTTCCATCTCTTGTTTATTCTATATATCAGTTTCCTTTCTCCTTCTAAATTCTAATCAATCCATGACTGTTTACAGTTTATTATAATAGTTGCATCATGTTATGTTATATATAGATTATATAGCAAAATAGTGTGTCAACTCTCAAAATCTTCCATGCCAAAAATGGGGTCTTTCTTGGTGCTCTTCTTCTTCTTCTTCCTTTTTCCTGTTTTTCTTCAGTCTCAAAATACCAGTTTCATCTTTGAAGGATTCAATGAAGCTGATAATAATCTAGATCTACAGTCAGAAGCTTCAATTATGAGCAATCATGGAGGTGTACTCAGGCTCACTGACAAGTCAAACAATGTTATAGGCCGTGCATTCTATAACAAACCAATACAAATGTTTGACAAAACATCTTCTCCAAATGCTTCTTCTTTCAGCACATCTTTTGTCTTTGAAATTGTACCTCCAAGTTCAGGTTCCGGCGGGTACGGACTAGCCTTCTTGCTAGCTCCATCCACACAACTTCCGGGAGCTGAAGCTGGTCACTACCTCGGAATTCTTAGCGATCAAACCGAAGGCAATTCTTCAAACCACATCTTCTTGGTTGAATTCGACACCGTTAATGGGTTCAATGAAGCTGTAGACAGGCAAGCAAGCCATGTTGGGATTGGCCTCAACCGAATCTTCTCAAATAAATCAGAACCAACTTCTTATTATTTTAACGACACGGATCACAAAGAAGACTTCCAGTTGGAGGGCTCTGGACCAATCCAAGCTTGGATTGAATATGATGGTGTACAACAAGTTGTCAATGTAACAGTGAGTCCAATAGACATGAAAAAACCAGTGAAGCCTCTCATGTCCTTGAAAAGAGACCTCACAGGTATCCTTACAGAAAATATGTATGCTGGTTTCTCCGCGTCTACCGGAGATAAATCAAGCTCTCATTACATTCTAGGATGGAGTTTTCAATTGAATGGCGAGGCCCGTCAATTAAATGTGTCTAAGCTTCCTAGACCACCACCAAGGCCCGTCAATTCAGCATCTTATGATGGAAAAACTGTAGCTCTTATCTCTTCTCTGTGTGTTGTTACTGTTCTATTGATGGGTCTGTTGGGGTATTTTTTGTTGCATAGAAGGGAGGAGGATTCTGAGGTTCTTGAAGATTGGGAGATAGATTGTCCTCATCGGTTTCGATACAAGGATCTTTATGTAGCAACAAATGGTTTTAAAGAGAGTGAAGTGATTGGAACTGGTGGTTTTGGTTCAGTTTACAAAGGTGTTTTATCAACTAATGGAAGTGAAGTTGCTGTCAAGAAGATAACTCGTAATTCGCATCAAGGGATGAGGGAATTTGCAGCGGAGATCGAGAGTTTGGGACGTTTGAGACACAAGAACTTGGTTCATCTCCTTGGATGGTGTAAGAAGAAGAATGATTTACTATTAGTCTATGAATACATTCCAAATGGAAGCCTTGATTCTCTTCTCTTCAAACCGAAAAACGGGTTCGTGTTAAACTGGGAGCAGAGGTTCAATATCATCAAAGGCATCGCCTCAGGGCTGCTATATTTGCACGAAGAGTGGGAGAAAGTGGTGATCCATAGAGATGTCAAGTCTAGCAATGTACTAATAGATGCTGAATTGAACGCTCGTTTAGGCGATTTTGGGCTTGCCAGGCTCTATGATCACGGAGGAATGTCACACACCACCAGTGTTGTGGGCACAATTGGGTACATTGCGCCTGAACTGACTCGCACAGGCAAGGCCTCGGCTAGTTCGGATGTGTTTGCATTCGGGATTCTGCTTCTCGAATTGGCTACCGGAAGAAGGCCTATCGGTTCAGGTGACTTCCTGCTGGTGGAATGGGTGCGAGATTGCCAACAACTGGCTCAAATTCTAGACACTGCCGATCCATCGTTGAATTCGAGTTACAGTGTTAAAGAGATGGAACTGGTTCTGACATTGGGTTTGATTTGCTCTCACCAAAGAATAGAAGTTAGGCCGACCATGAGACAAGTTATGCGGTATTTCAATGGAGATGACATTCTTCCTTTCGTTGATGATTGGGGCTCTGCAGATTATTCTCAACAAGGATCCGAATTTGGCTCCAGAATATTTCAGATTTCTGATGGTACGTTCAAGACATCTCATCGTTCTCATCGATCATACTCCTATCGTTCTCATCATTCATACTCCTCCTCGGGATTCTCTTCCAGTTCAATGTACTCCGGTAGATAGCATTCAATATGTAGCAAATTTCCAAATTTCTAATTTGTTATGATTCATTCGATTTGCATTTATGTGAATGCTCTTCCACATCAGAATTTGTGAAACTGAAGCTTTCGTTACACTCTCGTCCCTGCAAGAACATAGAAAGTAAAGCAATTAGGACCACAACAGAGGAAGAAACCAAACACATAATATGACAAAGAGGGCGGGAAGATACCTCTGTCTGTCTCTGAAGACCAACTCAATAAACTGCAATAGATGTTGGGCATACGGCATCATGACCTCAGCCTTTGCATTCTTGAATCCCTGTAGAATACCTGAATAAGCTTCGAAGATGCTACGCCTGAGCTGGTTCCCATAATCCATCAACTCCTCATCATCGACATCCAAATGGGCGCAGGCCTTAGCAGCATCCTGCATCATCTGAAGAGCATGGGGGACGTACTTCTCAAAGTGCTCTCCAATCGCAAGAGCAATGTCCCCAAAGCAAGAGAAAATGGGAGGCTTGACAGACCGGTGTAGTTGACTACTAGAGAGATCAGTGAGAAGAAGGGTCATGATCCCATCACAAAACGGTAAGATCTTGTCATCCAAGGCACGGCAAATGTCACCCTCCAATCGTACCCTGAACATTGGAATTCTCTTCCGGCTTGTAGATAATTAATAATCAATCAAATTACATTCTTTCTTTTCCAATATTTTTTTTGAACTGTTATATGGAACACAATTTGCTAACTAGTAACTCTGTATAAGCGATTGACAAGGTCCACTGATGTGTTGGCTTGTTGGAGCGAATCTAGTGGGGTTGGATCCTAGCTCGAAAGATTAGTAGAAGATGATGAACTCAAGATTCTTGGAAATGATTTATTTCTGGAGATAATTTATCAAGAGTTAATGTCTTTCTCTAGAATTTGGTAGATATATAGTACTTCTTCAAGTCTTGGTTTTCTTCATTTGGCATAACAAAAACACTATCCAGTTAATGTAGAGCTGATCAATTGCGAGATTGTGCACATTTTCATTTTACATGGATATCGGTTCATTTTGCACCGGTGTTAATTAAGAATCTGTTTGAAAAACGTGTGAAATTCTTTCTTCTCATAATTTTTTTTGCTAGTCAACAACGAATGATAAATAAATAAATATATGATGAATTTTAGAATTTACCAAATGTACTTTTGTTTGTACTTTTTAATCAAAGAAACAAAAAAGTCTCAAGCTTTTAACCTTTCGATTTTAGTGTTGGATTGCTTTGAAAAGGTTGTTGGGATTTCACTTGATAGTCCACTTCAAAGACAGACCTCAAATTTGAAAGTAATCCACCTCACTATTCTTTATTTGGGCCCAAATATATGCTGGTTGTTTTCTCTTAAAAAAAAAAAAAAAAAAGCTCTTTTGTCATTCTCTCAAATTTGTGATTTTGTTCTCTCAATCTCCTACTGATCTGAGATTGTGGTATGCATATTATTTTCTCAATTTCTTGATTTTCAACTTTAAATTTTATACTTTTAAGTTAATTATTGTTCGTTTGTTCATTTGGGTTTTGAGGGTATAAGGCATTCGATTCAATTATTCCTCCATTATTAATTTATTCTACAAAGTTGAGATGTATTTAGCTAGTCACCTTAACTACGAACAAAAATACGAGATAAAGTTGACTCAACAATATACTTTAATAGAGATTCTTTTGTGAGATGGTTTTACTAAGAGACTTTCACTCAAAAAATGATATACGATACATCCAACCAATCATATATTATCTTGTTTTACATGTCATTTTTTAAATGAAAGTCTCATAATAAAACTGTTTTACATAAGATTTACTTGTATGTCACAACCAAATCAATAAAATTACATGTGTCATCGTGTTTCTCTCTTTAAACTCCAAATTTTCTCGTTCCTCGCACTAAAGATTTTATGCTTTGCAACACTTCCATTTCGTCATAGGAACTTTAAGGCTATGTTTGATAAGAGGGAAGGAGAGTATAGGAATTAATGAATTAAGAGGGAGAGAGGTTAGGAGGGATGAAGATGATAACATATATCATTCATGTTGTTTGATATTGAAAAGAAGGTTAAATACTTAAATGGATGGATTGATATTTAATTTGTAAAATTACTATATTACCCATAAAAAAAAATTGGAGGGCAATGAAAAATTGAAGGGCATTATAGTAATTCCCCTCTAATCCTCTCTCCCTCCTCTCATCTGCCCATCATTAGGCGGATCCAATATAGTGGGCCTAGATGGATCTTCTCTCCCTCATCTTCTCCTTTCCTCCCTCTTATCCCTCCAACCAAACAAGGGATTAGACCTCTCCTTCTAACTCTCTCCCTCATATCAAACAAAGTGTATAAGAAAAAACAAATTTTGACAAGCTTAAGCTAAGTACAAGATCGGCCAAATGTCAAGGATTTGTGTGATCTTTGTCCTAGAAAAATGAATTTAATAACACACTTGGTCTCCTTTAAAAAAAAGTAATACACCTTGTCTGATATAAATAAAAAAGAAGAGGTTATCTAATTGAAATAATTACACATTCAATTCAACAATCAAGCTTAATCAATCATTAATCAAGCTTAATCAATCATCATCCAAATCGGTAGGAAAACTCAATTAATAAAGACCAAAGCCCAAATGTATCCAATCAAAAGTCAACATGTTTCACTTCAGTTGCAATCTACCCGTGTACTTACGGTAGTTGATGTCTTTATGAGCTCATCTATTTTGACTTTTATAGGTCAATTCTCTGTGTGCTTCTCTAGATCAAGTTGAAAAATATTATTTTATCATTTGAATAATATAATATTCTCTAACGATTTATAAAACAAAATTTTATTAATATCTTATTATAGTAGTTATCTTATTAACTTTCTATAAAGGGTATAGTTTAAGATTATTGGTCAATTTGGTGAAAATATAAGTAAATTTGTTACTTTATCCAAATTTGATTATCCAAATTTGATGTACAAATCTGGTTTCCAAATGATATGGTATCATTGTAATCCATTCATTTAAATTGTATTATATTTATATGATTTGAATGAATGAATTACAATGATGCTACATTATTTGGACACCAAATTTAGACATAGTAGCATACGAAAAAATGTGAGGAAAATCACTTCCAAAAAATTGTTACAAAAGTTTACTTGATTATTCATCACACAAAAGTTTGGTGGGTCAATGTAGTTGCTATCCTTCTGAAAAACGCGTACTTACTTGCAGGTATTATTCTCTCTGTGTGTAAGACTTTCTAGATAACTATCAATGTGGCCACTATCAAAACAATCAACAACAAAAAAAAATTGCTGAATTTGTCTATGAAAATGAATGGAACAGGAGCCTTCCTCGCACGGCAAGTAGTGCACAATTAACAATCCCGATTCCCATCACCACCCACATTCAGGGACGAAACACAACAGGGGCTAGGGTGGGCTTGAGCCCACCCTGACCCATCTTAAATAAAAAAGAAAAATTAAAATTGAAAAATTATAGAATAGTTCTTATAATATGTTTAATTATCTATTCAGATCAATTATATAAGCAAATACCATACATGTCCTTTCACTTGTTTCTTTAGTTTATTTTATTTCTTACATTTTTTCAATTTTTACTCACTCTCACCACTTCAAATAAATAAATACTTTTTTATTAACTACTCTCTCCCATTCTCTAAATTTGGCCTAATTATCTAAAAAACTTTGGTTTTCAAAGTAGGTATATTTTAATGAATTATATATATATATTATTATTATTATTATTTTTGAAATTTTAGTGCTTATCTAATTTATAGTTTTTTGAATTATATAATTTTTTTGTTTTGAAATTTTAGGGTTATTATATTTTTTTTGGTTATAAAATTTTAGGGTTAATCTACTTTCAAAATTACAAAGTATTGATATAAAAATTGAGTGCAACATCAAATGAAAATACAAGTATATAATACATTATTTAGTAAAAATCTTGTTGATGTTGTTTTGGTGTGGCATGAGCTAACAAATAAGGAATTTATTTCAATTTTTTTTTTTTTTTGAAATATTACATAATTTCGGGGGTTTTTTTTTTTTTTTTTTTGGAGGGGAGACTCGAATCCATAATCTCGTAGTGTAGCTGTATAGGTGTGATGGATATACCACCGGATTAACCTCATCTCTTAAATTTATTTAAATTTTACTTTGTTAAAGTTGAGTTAAAACTTTTCAAAAAGTTCTTTAGTACATTATTGGTAACCTTCCACCGAAAATGTATACATTATTATTTCAATTTTTCCTTGTTAACTATTAGGTGTATCTTTATTTTTCAATTATTAATTTTTTTTTCATTCCGTAGAGGCTTATTAAGAAGATTTATTCTAGCCCCCCCTAGCGATGAATCCCGGTTACGTCCCTGCCCACATTCATGGACTTTGTTCTCATTAGTCATTATTGGGACATCACAATCACAACCACAACCACTCAAAAATATAATTACTAATTGTTCAGCCTGATAATATCCCGGCTCGAATTGTCACTACAGTATGTATGTATGTATGTGGTATATAAAAAAAAAAATAATTGGAATTACTATTACAAGAGTGAAGTGAGAGAAGTCTCCTACATCAACCTCTAGTTTTTTTTTTTTTTTTTTTTTTTTTTTTTTTTTTTTTTTTTTTTTTTTAACTTGATTGTTTGATTGTTCTCTGATTTTCTCGACTTTGAAAACTTCCAAGTCTCCCTAGTTCCTTCCATCTCTTGTTTATTATTATTTTTATTATATATATCAGTTTACTTTCTCCTAAATTCTAATCAATCCATGTCTGTTTACAGTTTATTATAATAGTTGCATCATGTTATGTTATATATAGATTATATAGCAAACTAGTGTGTCAACTCTCAAAATCTTGGATCCATTCCAAAAATGGGGTCTTTCTTGTTGCTCTTCTTCATTTTTCCTGTTTTTGTTCAATCTCAAAACACCAGTTTTATCTTTGAAGGATTCAATGGTGCTGCCAATAATCTAACTCTAGAGTTAGAAGCTTCAATTATGAACAATCCTAGAGGTGCGCTTAGGCTCACTGACAAGTCAAACAATGTTATAGGCCGTGCATTCTACAACAAACAAATACAAATGATTGACAAAGCATCTTCTCCAAATCCTTCTTTCAGCACATCTTTTGTCTTTGAAATTGTACCTCCAAGTTCAGGTTCCGGCGGGTACGGACTAGCCTTCTTGCTAGCTCCTTCAAGACAATTTCCGGAAGCTGAAACTGGTCACTTCTGTTGGATATGAACACTTCAAGTGAACAAATGAATTAAAGCAAAAAGTTATTTTTTGGACTTTTGTGAAATTGATATGCAAAGCAAATATTGGGTTGGCGAAGTGTGCGGTGCAAAGTAAATTAAAAACAATGAATATGAAATGGCTCACGCTGTTGCAATGTAGCGTGATGTGCAGCGTTTCAAATTGTGGTAAGCACTACGCATTCAAGAGCGGTTGGGCAGCGGTCTTGTGCTATGTATTGCGCTGCTAATTTCTTGGCAGCGGTTGAGACAGCAGTACTGTCTCCAGAGGTTCACGCTGTGAGAAGCGCTGCCAGAGCGTTATGACACCGACTACAGTCCGACACAACTCCAAGTGAAATAAGACTTGTACAATAAAGAGAGAGCAAAAAAGGAAATAGATCCAAATTAGGACTTGACCAACCCTAGTGCTCCCATATAAATACCACCATTATGTCAACTTTAATATGTGTGAGAAAAATTGCTAGAGAGATAGAGAGCAAATTGTAGAGAGACTGAGAGAGAGAGACAAAGAGATTGTAATCAACTCTGAAAGTAGTGGATTGAGTGCAGTGCGCTCCGTGGACGTAGGTAAATTGCTGAATCACGTCAAATCTTTGGTGTCATCTTTTTCTTCTTATTGCTTTCATATTATCTGTGTGTTTAGATTTGTGTGTGCGATTTTTCTTACAACAATTGGTATTAGAGCCCTAGGTTGGGGTAGGTTATTTTTCACACAAATCTAGGTTATCTCGAGATCAACGATTTTATCGGAAGGATGGGATCTAAGAAAGATTCTCAAAAAATTAAGAAATTCGATGGGACGAATTTCTATTTATGGAAGATGCAGATGGAGGATTATCTATACTAGAAGGACCTTCATTGGCCGATAAAAGAGAAGCCGGCAACCATGACCGATGCAGATTGGTCAAAGAAGCGGATGCCAAAGAACATGGATGAAAAGGAGTTCGAACTGCTGGACAGGAAAGCATTGGGAGCAATTCGTCTTAGTTTGACGAAGCAGGTCGCTTTTAATGTAAAGGATCAGCTAACTGCCAGAGATCTGATGAAGACTTTATCAAACCTGTATGAATAGCCTTCTGCGGTAAGGAAGGTTCATCTTGTCAAGAAGTTATCAAATTTAAAGATGACGGAAGGTCAGGGTTTTATAGAGTATCTAAACCAGTTCAATGAAGTGAATGATGGGTTAATTTCTGTGTCTATGGGTTTCAATGAAGAATTCTTGGCGATGTTTATGCTCACCTAATTGCCGGAAAGTTGGAAGATGACATGTCAGTTAATTGCCAACTCGTTCGGAAAAGAGAAATTGGATTTCTCACAGGTTGTGAACATGATCATGACCGAAAAGATAAGGATGCGTGAAGAGGCATTTGGAGCGTCTACATCTTCAGCATTGAATATGGATGGTAAAGAAAGCAGAAAAAGAAATCGGAACATGAATCAACGAGGAAGATCAAAGTCAATAGGTAAGTCTAAATTCAGGTATCAGGTCAATTATTCTGGAAATTAGCAAAGAAACAAGAAAGATGTAGAGTGCTGGAACTGTGGTAAGAAAGGTCACTTCTCGTATAAGTGTAGATCTGAAAAGAAAGATAAAGGCAAGAGCAGTGTGAACTGTGTGTCAGAGGAGTCAGATGACTGTCTCATCTGCTCGTTGGAAAGTAAGACAGAGTCTTGGGTTCTGGATTCATGAGTGTCTTTCCATGCCACACCTCATAGAGATTTATTTAAGAATTACGTCTCCAAAAATTTGGATAAGGTGTATCTTGGTAATGATCAAGCATGCAATATTACTGGGAATGGAGATGTGAAGATTCAGCTGAAATGGTCAGTTTGGAAACTCAATAACGTGAGGCACATACCGGATTTGAGGAAGAATTTGATCTCCATTGGGCAACTGGCGTCAGAGGGTTACATGACAACTTTCACAGATGATAAGTGGAAGATTTCGAAGGGTATTATGACAATCGCCCGAGGAAATAAGAACGGGTTGCTTTACACAACAATGGATGGTTGTGGTTCAATCGCTATGGTGGAAGGTAAAGACGATCCGAACTTGTGATACCAGAGGTTTGGGCACATGAGTAGTTAGAGGCTGAAGTGTCTACATTCTAAAGGTAAGTTGCCAAATTTGAAGAGTGTTAAGGTTGATTTATGTGAGAGCTGCGTATTGGGAAAACAGATGCGAGCAATGTTAGGATTATGCTCAATAGCAAGAGTGTAATATTGTACTTGACAGTCTTCTCATATCAATAAAGTGATTTCTGTTTTAACAAAATCTTATAGCATTTATAATTATAATTGTCAAAGTAAATAATCATAATGTTAGGATTATGCTCAATAGCAAGAGTGTAATATTGTAATTAACAATCTTTTTCATATTAATAAAGTGATTTCTGGTTTAAACAAATCTTATAGCATTTATAGTTTAATATTATAATTGTCAAAGTAAATAATCATAAGGTCTAAAGACTATGAGAAAAGAAGAATTGTTCGTACATCTGGATATGTATGTGGTAGACACAATTCTTTAGTTAGTCTTGAATATTGTTCACAACTTAAGTTAAAGGTTGGGCACATTTATCTTGTTAAAGTAGTAAAATTCTTTTGCTAGCATTTGAGTGGGATCAAATGAGATATGATGAGTCTAAAATCATCGGAGTGTCTTCGAGCAAAATAATCTAGTGCACTGGGTGCATTGAACTGAATCACAATGAAATACTTTATCTATAACCGTCAGTAGATAAAAGTCATTTCATTATCAGGACAATCGGAGAGTCTATCTTAATCCTGAGATAAATGATGGATTTATGATTGCAAGTGATATCATTTGAGTTATCAATGAGTACGATTATATCGCATAGTCTATCCTCGATAGTTTGATGATATTCATTTATTAATCGATAGAGGACTTCATTTATAGATATGGACATCGTGGCTCCATTTATCAAATGAGAGTATAATATCATCATATGGATGTTTTGAGGTAATTGTATATTAAATCTCAATGTTGAGTTTTCGATAGTGTCTATTGAAAACATGGCTTCTGGACAAGTCAAAATATCCAAGTTCAAAACGTGGTCATATGAGTAAATATGTTAACTTGGAGAGTTATAGACGGTCTATGAACTCTTGGCGATTACTGATATTAATCACGAGGATACACTATCTCCAACATGATTGTCTAAGGTATGAATGAGGAAACATCTTCCTTTTCTGTCTTTATTTAAGAGTTCAATTTTAGCTCTTTAGTGGAATGAGTTAAAATTAATGGATCGGACCTAAGTGAATCATTTGTTGATTGTGATTAGGTTATGTCTATTGAAGCTTAAATTTAGATAGCCCGCCAAGATCCCCAATCCACACGGACTTGCATGGATCACTTGATATATTCTACCGGACCAATTTAAGGGTCCATCTAGAATTGCATTTAATATATTAAGAATATAATTTGCACATTATTTATGTAATGGGCTGCTCAATTATATTTATATATTAATGAATGACATGTGAGCTTGTTTCTTTTAGTAAGAATGGGTCTAGTTCACATGTGGGCTTTTTATTTAAAGTCCAATGGATTAAATGAAATAAGAAAATAATATATAGGCCATTTATTTTAAGTGGGGCGGCAAAGGTGAATTAATTAACCAAATATATTATTTTGTTTCATTGTTTAATTAAATAAGAATTAATTAATTGTTTAATTAAGAAACAAATCTTTTCTGATTAGGAAATATGATTCCTAAAGGTATATTATTGGTAGTAGTATACTTAAATTAAAAGACTTGTTTGACAAGAAAATAAATAATTAATTTTATTTATTTAATCAAATAAGAAGTCTTTTTATTTAGTCAAATAAAAGAATAAAAGATTTATGAGTTGGATTAGGGTTTGGGAATCTTAAACTAAATAGGAATTAGGGTGCAATAAAAACTCCTTTTTGGCTTGAGTATTGCGGCAACCCTAGTCCCTTTTAGGTTATTTTTTTTCGGCCACCCTAATAGAAAGAGAGAAAGAAAATTTTGCCACCTATATATGTGGACTTATAGAATTCGGCCACTTTAGGGTTTTTGGTGCTTGATTCTATTTTCTTCTTCTTCTCAATTCATAGAAATATTATGATTATTCTACTAAAAACATAAAAGAGATATAGATTATTCTTTGATGGTATACTATTTGCTTATTCATCAATAAGCTTGTGTGTACAACATCGATCTTGGTTCACGCGAGTTTCGATCATTAGATTGAGAACTCAAAAGTGACCGGAATAATCTTAGTATTCTTTTGATTGTTTTGTGACTAACAAAGAAAAGAAAAGTTTGTTTTGTCCATTCACAGGTTTGCAATTCAAAAAAAAGGGAGACCACGCTCCTAGGTGATCCACGTTCGTGCTAGGATTGAAGATCTTGCGGATTACCATCGACGCAAGTCAATCGGATCACGCGACAAAAGATATTCTTCTTTTGTTAGATAATATATATGTTTAATTGATTAAAAGGGTTAAGGTTCATAAAAGGAAAAAATTTTAAAAGCTACTAAATCTATTTTTTAAATTTTTAGTCTCGCTTCCGCTACGTGTACTATACGGTATTTTTCCCTACACATAAGGTCAAAAGACTATGAGAAAAGAAAAATTGTTCGCACATATGGATATGTATGAGGTAGACACAATTCTTTAGTAGTCTTGAATAACGTTCACAACTTAAGTTAAAGGTTGGGCACATTTATCTTGTTAAAGTTTTAGAATTCTTTTACTAGCATTTGAGTGGGATCAAATGTATTATGATGAGTTTAAAATCATTGAAGGGTCTTCGAGTAAAAGAATCTAGTGCACTGGGTGCATTGAATTGGATCACAATGAAATATTTTTTTCTAGAACTGTCAATAGATAAAAGTCTTTTCATTATCAGAACAATCAGAGAGTTTATCTTAATCCTGAGATAAATGATGGACTTATGGTTACAAGTGTTATCATTTGAACTATCAATGAGTACGATTATATAGCATAGTCTATCCTCGATAGTTTGGTGGTATTCATTTGTTAATCGATAAAGGATTTCATTTATAGATATGGTTATCGTGGCTCCATTTATTAAATGTGAGTAGAATATCATCATATGAATGTTTTGAGGTTTTGGATATTAAATCTTAACGTTAAGTTTTCAATAGTGACTATTGAAATATGACTTCTGGACAAGTCATAATATATATCCAAGTTCAAAGTGTGGTCATATGAGTAAATATAGTAACTTGGAGAGTTATAGGCGGTCTATGAGCTCTTGGCGATTACTGATATTCTTCACAAGGATTCACTATCTCCTATAAGATTGTCTAAGGTATAAATGAGAATCATTTACTTATTCCAATTTTATTTAAGAATGCAATTTTAGTTCTTTAATGGAATGAACTAAAATTAATAGATTAAACCTAAGTAAATTATTTGTTGATTATGATTGAGTTATGTCTATTGGAGCTTAAATTTAGATAGGCCCACCAAGATCCCCAATCCACATAGACTTACATGAATCACTTGATATATTCTACCGGATTATTTATGGGTCCATCTAGAATTGTATTTAATATATTAAGAATATAATTTGCACATTATTTATGTAATGGGTTGTTTAATTATATTAATATATTAATGAAAGGCTTGTGGACTTGTTTCTTTTAGTAAAAATAGGTCTAGTTCACATGTGGGCTTTTTATTAAAGTCCAAATGGATTTAATAAAATAAGAAAAACAATATATGGCTCATGTATTAGTCATGGGTGGCAAGGCTATTTTTATTAGCCCATTATATTGTTTATTTTATTATTTAATTAAATGGAAATTAATTAATATGTTAATTAATTATTTAATTAAAAATCAATTTTTTTTTCTAATTAGGAAATATGTTTCCTAGTATTATACTATTAGTAGTAATATATTAAATATAAAATACTATATTTGACAAATAGACAAATAAGGAATTTTATTTGTCTAGTCAAATTATGAAGTTTTTTATATAGTCACAAATTCATTAAAGAGTTGGATTATGGTTTGAATTCTAAGAAGATTAGAAGAAGTCTTTTGTGGAAACACAAATCCTTTTTGGAAAAGGATTTTGGTGACCACCTTGTTTACACAAGAGTGAATTCGGCAACCCTAGTTTATTTTAGGCAAAATATTTGGTCCCTATATAATACAAGGGATAGAATTCGGCCACCCTAGCTTTTGATGATTGAGAATTGGTTTTCTTTTGCTAGAGAGAAAAAATAAAATCATTCCCTAAGACTAGTGAAAGAATTCGGCCAACAGAGATTGAGAGAAGAGATTGTTCTTGTTTCGATAGTGCACTACTAGCCTTTACATCAAAAGGTTTTGTGCGCAATTTCGAATAAGGTTCACGCGAGTTTCAATCTAACGATTGTGAATTCAAAAGTGACCGGGACATTCTTAGCAATCTTTTGGAGTTTATTGTGACTAACAGAAATCAGAAAAGTTTTGTTATCCATTCTCAGGTACACAATTCAAAGAGAAGGGAGACCACGCTCCTAGGTGATTCACGTTCGTGATCGGATTGAAAGATCTTACGGATTACCATCGACGCATAGTCAATCGGATCACGTGACAAAGGTATGATATCTTTTGGTGTATATGTTTAATTAATTAAAGGGTTAAGGTTCAAACTTGGAAAAATTTTAAAATATACTAAACTTCTTTTAGTCTCGCTTCCGCTACGTGCAAACGTTTTTCCCTACAAGTAAGTGGGAGCTTGTAATGAAGGATGAGATGAAGTCGTTGATTTCAAATCAAACTTGGGAGTTAGCCAAGTTGCCTGAAGGAAAGAAAACCCTACAGAATAAGTGAGTATTTTGGATCAAAGAGGAACATGATGGTTCCAAGAGATACAAGGCACGACTAGTGGTCAAAGGCTTCCAACAAATAGAAGGTATTGATTACTCTGAAATTTTTTCTCCTCTTGTTAAACTAACTACGATCCGGTTAGTGTTAAGTATTGTCGCAGCAAAGGGGTTATATTTTGAGCATTTAGATGTGAAGACTGTCTTTCTTCATGGAGATTTGGAGGAAGAGATATACATGCAGCAACTAGAAGGGTTGCAGAAGATGGCAAGGAAGAGTTGGTGTGTAGGTTGACAAAGAGCTTATATGGTTTAAAACAAGCTCCTCGACAGTAGTACAAAAAGTTTGATGGGTTTATGCAAGGCAATGGATATTTGAGATGCAATGCTGACCACTGCTGTTACTTCAAAAATGTTAAGTCAAGTTTTATTATTCTTCTACTTTATGTTGATGACATGTTAGTAGTTTATGCAGATTTATAAGAGATTAACAATTTGAAGAAGCAACTCTCGAGTGAGTTCAAGATTAAGGATTTAGGTGCAGCAAAACAAATTCTTGGAATGAGAATTAGCAGAAACGAACAGGAAGGTACATTGAAGCTTTCACAAGTAGAGTACGTTCAGAAAGTGTTGCAGAAATTCAGTATGGGTGATGCAAAATCGGTAAGAACACCTTTGGCTAGTCATTTCAGGTTGTGCAAGGACCAAAGTCCGAAAACGGAAGAAGAGAAGAACTTTATGGCTAAAGTTCCTTATGCTTCAGCCATTGGAAGCCTAATGTATGTCATGACTAGCACAAGACCAGATATTTCCCATGCAGTGGGAGTTGTGAGCTGTTATATGTCATCTCCAGGTAAGCCTCAGGCGGGATGGGGTGGGGAGTGCTTCCCCATCCCTATTCGCCCTGTCTCACATTCGGGAACAAGACTTTATCCCCATCCCCATCCCCATCCCCGAATATTATCCCCCATCTCGGCCCTGTTTGGGATGGAGCCCCACAAAACCCCGGTTCCACAAGGAATACTGTCATCTCTACCTTGATGATGTCATGATGATGTCATGCTGACGTGATAGCATCAAGGTGGAAGATGCATGGTGCATCATGCTACACCCAAGTTTTAGCCCGGTCTAGGAACTTTAAACGAAAAACAAATTTTGACAAGCTTAAGCTAAGTACATGAACAGCAAAATATTGTCAAGGATTTGTGTGATATTTGACCTAGAAAAATGAATTTAATAACACACTTTGTCTAATATAAATAACAAGAAGAGGTCATCTAATTGAAATAATTACTCATTCGATTCAACAATCAAGCTTAATCAATCATTAATCAAGCTTAATCAATCATCATCCTAATCAATAGGAAAAGTCAATTAATGAAGACCGAAGCCCAAATGTGGAATGTATCCTATCAAAAGTCAACATGTACTTACGATAGTTGATGTCTTCATGAGCTCATCTAGTTTGACTTTAATAATAGGTCAATTCTCCGTGTGCTTCTCTGGACCACGTAGAAAAATATTATTTGTGTGATATTTATCTAGAAAAATGAATTTTAAAAAAAAAAGTAATACACTTTGTCATATATAAATATCAAGAAGAGTTTATCTAATTGAAATAATTACACGTTCAATTCAACAATCAAGCTTAATCAATCATCATCCAAATCAATCATGTATCCAATCAAAACTCAACACGTTTCACTTAATTTGCAATCTACACGTGTACTTACGGTAGTTGATGTCTTCATGATCTCACCCTCATCTAGTTTGACTTTTATAGGCAATTCTCCGTGTGCATCTCTGGACCACATTGAAAAATATTATTTTTTCATTTGAATAATATAATATTCTCTAAAGTTTTAAAACGATTTATAAAACAAAATTTTATTAAGGGCAAATTGCACTTAGATGGAAATATTCGGTTATTATACACTAACACCCCCAAAACTTAAATTTAACTTTTAAAATATCTAAAATGCCCCTAGTTATATTATTTTAGACTTTTTTTTTACCTTTTAACCAAAAACTTTATAAACTTTAATAAAATAAAATTAAAATTAATAAAAGATATGATTCATTAAATAAATTAATAGTTTACAAAAATAAATAAATAAATAATTTTAAATAAATAAATAAATAATTTTAAATAAATAAATAAATAAATTTTAAAAAATAAATAAATAAATAGTTTTAAAAAATTAAATAAATAATGGGTTTAAATAACTAAAAAAATAAATGAAAAAAGTTAAAAACATTAATTTTTTTAAAGATATCCATTAATATGGACAAAAAAAGCTCTAAATATCCAAACTTTTATGGTAAGGATGATGGTGAGAGAAGGTTCAAGGTTCCCAACACTAGGAGTCTTCTTGCCTTCTTCAACCACTTCCTTCAGTGTTGGGAACCTTGAAGTTTCTCTCACCATCATCCTTACCGTAAAAGTTTGGATATTTAGAGTTTTTATTATCTCTATTAATGGATATCCTTAAAACAAATTAATGTTTTTAATTTTTCCATTTATTTATTTAAACTATTTATTTATTTGATTTTTTAAAACTATTTATTTATTTATTTACTTATTTTAAACTATTTATTTATTTAATTTTTTAAAACTATTTATTTATATAATTTTTTAAAACTATTTATTTATTTAATGAATCATATCTTTTATTTAATTTTTTTATTTTATTAAAGTTTATAAAGTTTTTGGTTAAAAGGTAAAAAAAATAAAGTATAAAATAATATAACTAGAGACATTTTAGGTATTTTAAAAGTCAAATTTAAGTCTTTAGGATGTTAGTGTATAATAACAAAACTTTTCAAGATAAGTGTAACTTGCCCAAACCTTAAGGGGTCCAATGCAATTTACCCTTTTATTAATATTAGCAGTTATCTTATTAACTTTCTATAAAGGGTAAAGTTTAAGAATCTTGGACAATTGGGTGAAAATATAAATAAATTTAGATTAATAATGTTACTTTGTCCACATTTAGTGTATAAATCTGGTGTTCAAATGATGTGGCATCATTATTATCTATTCATTTAAATTGCATTAAATTTGCATAATTTGAAAGAATATATTAAAATAATATCACATCTTTTAAATACCAAATTTGAACAAAGTAGTATTACTCTTTCACGAAAAAATGTGAGAAAAATCACTTCTAAAGAATGGTTACAAAAGTTTTTCTACAAAAGTCTATTTGATTATTCATCACACAAAAGTTGGGTCAATGCAAAATGCAGTTGCTATCCTTCTGAAAAACATACGTACTTGCATGTATTATTCTCTGTGAGACTTGAGACTTTCTAGAATCAAAAAATGATCAATTTGTCTATGAAAATGATGGAACAGGAGCCTTCCTCGCATGGCAAGTAGTGCGCGATTAACAATCTCAATTCCCATTACCACCCACATTTATGGACTTTGTTTTCATTACTCTGGCATTACAATCACACCCTTTCAATAATAGAATTACCGTTTATTCAGCCTGATAATATCCCAGTTCAAATCATTACTACAGTATATATGTGGTATATATGTATAAAAAATAAGTAAATAAATAAATAAAAGGAATTACTATTACAAGGAGTGAAGTGAGAGGAGTCTCCTCCATCAACCTCTAGTTTTTTTAATTTTTAAATAAAAAAGCTTGATTGTTTGATTATTCTCTGATTTTCTCTCGACTTTGAAAACTTCCAAGTCTCCCTTCCATCTCTTGTTTATTATAAATCTCAGTTTACTTTCTCCTTCTAAATTATAATCAATCCATGACTGTTATATATAGATTATATAGCAAAATAGTGTGTCGACTCTCAAAATCTTCCATGCAAAAAATGGGGTCTTTCTTGTTGCTCTTCTTCTTCTTCTTCATTTTTCCTGTTTTTGTTCAATCTCAAAATACCAGTTTCATCTTTGAAGGATTCAATGAAGCTGCTAATAATCTAACTCTAGAGTCAAAAGCTTCAATTATGATCAATTCTGGAGGTGTACTCAGGCTCACTGACAAGTCAAACAATGCTATAGGCCGTGCATTCTACAACAAACAAATACAAATGATTGACAAAGCATCTTCTCCAAAAGCTGCATCTTTCAACACATCTTTTGTCTTCGAAATTGTACCTCCAAGTTCAGGTTCCGGCGGGTACGGACTAGCCTTCTTGCTAGCTCCATCCACAGAACTTCCGGGAGCTGATGCTGGTCACTTCCTCGGAGTTTTCAACGATAAAACCGATGGCAACCCTTCAAACCACATCTTCTTGGTTGAATTCGACACCGTTACTGGGTTCAATAAAGGTGCACACATGCAAGGAAACCATGTTGGAATTGGCCTCAACCGAATCTTCTCAAATAAATCAGAACCAACTTCTTTTTATGTCAACGACACGGATCACAAAGAAGACTTCCCGTTGGAGGGCTCTGGACCAATCCAAGCTTGGATTGAATATGATGGTGTACAACAAGTTGTCAATGTAACAGTGAGTCCAATAGACATGAAAAAACCAGTGAAGCCTCTCATGTCCTTGAAAAGAGACCTCACAGGTATCCTTACAAAAAATATGTATGCTGGTTTCTCCGCGTCTACCGGAGATAAATCAAGCTCTCATTACATTCTAGGATGGAGTTTTCAATTGAATGGCGAGGCCCGTCAATTAAATGTGTCTAAGCTTCCTAGACCACCACCAAGGCCCGTCAATTCAGCATCTTATGATGGAAAAACTGTAGCTCTTATCTCTTCTCTGTGTGTTGTTACTGTTCTATTGATGGGTCTGTTGGGGTATTTTTTGTTGCATAGAAGGGAGGAGGATTCTGAGGTTCTTCAAGATTGGGAGATAGATTGTCCTCATCGGTTTCGATACAAGGATCTTTATGTAGCAACAAATGGTTTTAAAGAGAGTGAAGTGATTGGAACTGGTGGTTTTGGTTCAGTTTACAAAGGTGTTTTATCAACTAATGGAAGTGAAGTTGCTGTCAAGAAGATAACTCGTAATTCGCATCAAGGGATGAGGGAATTTGCAGCGGAGATCGAGAGTTTGGGACGTTTGAGACACAAGAACTTGGTTCATCTCCTTGGATGGTGTAAGAAGAAGAATGATTTACTATTAGTCTATGAATACATTCCAAATGGAAGCCTTGATTCTCTTCTCTTCAAACCGAAAAACGGGTTCGTGTTAAACTGGGAGCAGAGGTTCAATATCATCAAAGGCATCGCCTCAGGGCTGCTATATTTGCACGAAGAGTGGGAGAAAGTGGTGATCCATAGAGATGTCAAGTCTAGCAATGTACTAATAGATGCTGAATTGAACGCTCGTTTAGGCGATTTTGGGCTTGCCAGGCTCTATGATCACGGAGGAATGTCACACACCACCAGTGTTGTGGGCACAATTGGGTACATTGCGCCTGAACTGACTCGCACGGGCAAGGCCTCGGCTAGTTCAGATGTGTTTGCATTCGGGATTCTGCTTCTCGAATTGGCTACCGGAAGAAGGCCTATCGGTTCAAGTGACTTCCTGCTGGTGGAATGGGTGCGAGATTGCCAACAACTGGCTCAAATTGTAGACACTGCCGATCCATCGTTGAATTCGAGTTACAGTGTTAAAGAGATGGAACTGGTTCTGACAGTGGGTTTGATTTGCTCTCACCAAAGAATAGAAGTTAGGCCGACCATGAGACAAGTTATGCGGTATCTCAATGGAGATGACATTCTTCCTTTCGTTGATGATTGGGGCTCTGCCGATTATTCTCAACAAGGATCCGAATTTGGCTCCAGAATATTTCAGATTTCGGATGGTACGTTCAAAACATCTCATCGTTCTCATCGATCATACTCCTCGGGATTCTCTTCAAATTCTATATACTCCGGTAGATAGCTTTCAATATGTAGCAATTTTCCAAATTTCTAATTTGTTATAATTCATTCCACGTCAGAATTTGTGTCATGACAGATGTACTTATTTTAATAAATGGATCACTCTTTACGCAATCTTCCATGTGAATCTGAACCAAACAAATTCAACATAAACCATGTAATAAAACACTAACCCAGAAAATTGTGCATCGGTGAAGAGAATATATGTAAATTTGCAAGCAGAAAAATACGAAACGAAACATAAGTGACTCGATAAACCACCGATTAGTGGTTGGCATTAAACAGAGTTTCAATAAGTAACAGACCACCATTTCTATCCAGTGACCTTAAACATTGTAGTAGCTTCCTATACCACAAAATGTGGATCAACAAAAACCCTGAAATTTCAGAACTAACACCTGCAAATACAGAAAAGATATTGATACACATGACTGTCACCGACTTTATAGTTCCCCGACACCCTTTACCGGAAAAATTGGAAAAAAAGAAAACTACGTTTAACAAAGAAAAAGTAAAGAATTTTGATCCCGTTGACTATTTTCTCGTCACGGACTGTGGCTTGCTTGCTTTATTGATCATGAAACCATAACTCGTCCAATCATCCCCTGGGTCCAACCAGCAGTCTCCTTGAGCTGTTCATCGTCGGATTGAAGACACTCGCCCAGAAATTCAGCACAGAACGAACAGTCTTTAAACAGTATCTTCGTGTTTGGACCAAGTGCATCTGCAAGATCACCCATAACAGCAACTGCAGCTTTCGTTACACTCTCATCCCTGCAAGAACATAGAAATTAAAGCAATTAGGACCACAACAGAGGAAGAAACCAAACACATAATATGACAAAGAGGGCAGGAAGATACCTCTGTCTGTCTCTGAAGACCAACTCAATAAACTGCAATAGATGTTGGGCATACGGCATCATGACCTCAGCCTTTGCATTCTTGAATCCCTGTAGAATACCTGAATAAGCTTCGAAGATGCTACGCCTGAGCTGGTTCCCATAATCCATCAACTCCTCATCATCGACATCCAAATGGGCGCAGGCCTTAGCAGCATCCTGCATCATTTGAAGAGCATGGGGTACGTACTTCTCAAAGTGCTCTCCAATCGCAAGAGCAATGTCCCCAAAGCAAGAGAAAATGGGAGGCTTGACAGACCGGTGTAGTTGACTACTAGAGAGATCAGTAAGAAGAAGGGTCATGATCCCATCACAAAACGGTAAGATCTTGTCATCCAAGGCACGGCAAATGTCACCAACCACCCCAACTGTGATAGAGCAAACCTGGTATTCCTCAGAGTTCTGCAATCCCATCTGCAGATACTGGAAGAACTCAGGCATATACTTTGCAAAATCCGGTCCAGTGGCATAAGCCAGAGCACCAATTGCAAGCATTGCTTCCTCATGCACTGTAGAACTACGGCAAGCAAACACCCTGAGGAACAATAGCATAATTTGATCCGCAGCCTGGAGTATAACGGATTTTGTGTCATCTGAACTGCTAAATTTCTGGATAATAACCTGGAGAACACCGCACAGAGCAGCTTGCAAATCTCCTTGCTTCTCTCTATCTTCCGTTGATACAATCTGAAGCTCTAGAGTCTGACTTAATCTACTCATGATTGCAGGAATTAGTTCTGCTATGATCTTAGATGTTTCTGCAATATTTGAACACCTCACAACTTCATTCAATGTTTCATATGCTGAAGATCTGAGTTTTGAGTCACCACCATCTGTACGATCGGCAGTTCTAAGAAGTTCAGTAATGATGCTCGTTAAGTATGGCGTAAGAAGAGAAGAGCTCGGTCCAGCATCTTCGTATCCCTGGGCAAGGTAATAGATAGCCCCACAAACCTTCTCAGCCACATTTGGAGCATCCTGGATGCTCTCCAATAACACTGCCAAAATTCTCTGGAGGTTCTCAGGGGATGTTATCACTGAAAATCCACTAGATGGACAGTGCAATAACTCAAAAATCCGGCTAAGAGTCCAAGCAGTTGTATCTTTCACATGATTGTTTTCATCCTTCATTGCGTTAAGCAAAAACTCCAGGCCTGCTTGAACCAGCGGGGCCAGCTTCTCTACGGTGGGACCTTCAAGGATTGAACAAAATGCATAAGTAGCTGCCTCACGACGATGCCAATCCGGCTTCACAATGTTCTCCTCCACAAACGGCATTACAAGGGGAATAATCCCATTCCCAACAGTTCTAGCAACAAGACATAGACACGTCCCACCAGCCATTGATATATTCCAGATGCTGTCGTCCTGGTCCTGATCCTCTTCCTGCTTCAGCAAAGTTTCGAGCAACATAGGAACTAGAGATGATTGAGCCTTCTCTATAAAGTGGGAATGGGGAGGACTAGAATCCCCAGTTTCAGGGGTGTCAAACTCTTGAAGCTCTATCTCTTCATCACAGATTGAACTCCAAAACTCGATTGCTTGGAGAGCAACAGCTTCTTCATCTCCTTTTACTGCATTTGAGGTAAGCTCAAAGAGTGTCTGCATGTATGGTTCCAGCACCTCATAGTATGTTGATGCTATTGAGACAAGACACTCAAAAGAAGCTTGTCTAATCTCCACCTCTTTGGCTTTGGCCGTCTCGCATACCATCTTCATGATGTAATTCCGCTCCATCTCATTTTGGAAGTTAGTCTGAGCAAAATCCAAGGCATTATATAAAGCCCTTGTTGCTGCAAGGCGGACTTCAACACTATGTTCGGCAAGGTTCATGCCTTGGACAACAGCAGTAAGAACAGCATTCACTTCATCTTGCACAAGATCCTCATGGGAAATCTCTTCACAAACATAACCAAGAGTTTCCAAGGTCGCCTGTTTCACTACAGCGTGACTTTCTGGCTGCGTCACATTGTTAAGCAACGATTGAATAAGGTCAGGCCACTGCTTCTGCGGAATCTCAATCGAAGCGATTTTTGCAATAACTTGTGCAGAAGTGTGCCTTGCCTCTGGCACAGGTGAGCCCAGAGTTCTCAAGACCAAGTCCTTGATTTGGGACTTAAAAGAAATATCTATTGCCATCCATTGTTGAACAAGAGTTTCCTTTGTATTAGCATCTTTTGCATCCAAAGAGTTTTTAAGCACGATACCAGCCAACCTGCGGGATTCAGCCGGTTTATCATTGTTTGCAAGCTCAACTGACAATGATAAAAGGAAGACAGGCAAATTTTGCTGCTGCAGCTGCCTAAGGTTAGCCTCTGCCTCATTTCGGACATTTGCATCCGCTGATTGAGCAGCCAATAGAAACTGGGTGATCTCCATAGCCATTTCCCCGCACTACCAATATTAACATCATGAAAAATATTAAAAACAATGAAGATGATAAATTGATAATATCAATACATAAATGGTCTACCAGTAAAACTCCATAAAATTATAATACACTTGGAAAACTGAAAACTGTAGGAAACAAACAGATTAAACATAAACGGCACCAAGGTCCACAACATCAGCAAAAGATAGACACAAACAGTACAGTACAATGACTATGACATATACAAAAATATGGCAGTATACACATTCAATCAACCTTTTCACATAACCCCCTCGAACACACTAATCCAATGAATAAACACAACAAAGATGAAACCGTATCAAAATCATCATCTGATATCAATACTACATCCAATACTAAATTAATAAAACAAAAATTACAATCATTCACAAGCATCAAACATCATCATACTCGAATTCGAAAACTATAACCAATTTTATCCTGATATCAACAGACATATTCAAATTTCATTTTTATATATCAATGAGGCGTATAGAAATGAAACGAAAATTCTAAATTACTTCATTTTGATAATAACAATAGCATATATCTTACCAATATGACCTATATACAGTCGAAAACGAGCGAGAAATAAACAAAAAGCTCAAACCAAAACAAAAACAGCAATCGGCATATAAACTGAAAGCAATCACAAGTGAGATAGATCTACAGATCAAAAAAACAGTAACGTACGAACAAGCTAGAAACCACGAAACCCTAACCACCGCAAAATAAATAAATAAATAATTCCTCCGATGAAGAAAAAAAAAATCACTTAAAAAATGCACAATAAACCACAGATCTAATCGTAATACTAAAAAGGAGTTCGAGAGTACCTGAAATGGAAATTATAAGTTAAAACCGGAAACAGCACTCTGAAAACCACCACAGGAAACCGAAACCGAGCTAGGGTTTCTCTCTCTCTCTCTAAAGAGAATCGAAGTTAGAAGAGAGATAAGTAGAGATGGTTATTGAATTTTGAAAACAAAAATCTGAGAGAGAGAGAGAGAGAGTCTGAGATTTTATTTCGAATGTTTAGAAGAAGCGGGAGGGAGGAGACTTCTCTCTTCGCTTGAAACGCTTGAAAATAAAAAGAAAAACACACAAAACGGGCAGGGGGGTTTGGGCTGCCCGTGCTTGCCCGAATACACCGACCCCAAAAACCCTAGGATTTTGAAATCTCCCACGTGTGACGCGGCTCCGCACGTGTTGGGATATGTAACGTTGAAACTTTTGAAATTGAATTGAACCGATTTTGTGACTTTTGGGCTCTGAATTCCAGATGGGCTCTTGGGCGGCCCAATCAGATTTTAAAATGACTTTAACCCAAAATTTAAGTAAATGAATTATCGTTAACACACAAACATAAGATGACGTGGTTAATAAAAAAATTACTTACCATATTACTTGGATTAGTTTTTGGACTAATTTTTTGATTTATGTAGCATTAACAAAATTATAGATATATAATCCGGTTATAAATTTGAAAATTATGTATTTGGATTTTAAAAATTACAACCTACCAGTGTGGCTTGAAAATTTGAAAATGGGTGTTCTTGTTGAAGCTTCTCCACTTTCTAAAACCAAATCAGATACACTAAATTATTACAGATTAAGAAATTAAAGGAATTAGACATCAATAGAACTAATAATCTCTTCAATGTGGATATGAATGACTTATTACTGGACAACCTCAACTTCCGTCTGATTAATAATTCGAAACCAGGAACAATTAGGAGTCTACAATATGACAAATTGACAACTATAGTATATACATCAAGTGTGCTTCTTTATATTTCCAAAATGTCTAACTAAGCTGCTACTACTACCTTTGTTTTTGTCACCACATTGAGGCTTCAAGTGCACTTTTGCAGTTGCAGAGCCATGCTTGACAGGGCTCTTTACGCCGCAAATCTTGTGTTTGATCCTCCATGGAAGCAGCATTTCAAGGCCACAACCTCCCTTTGTCAGAGAGTAGGATCGCTGGAGGCCTCCTCCACCTCCTGGAACAACATTACATGCATCTGGGTGGTTGCATACATATGGTGGGAGTTTCCTGCTCAGGTTTCTCGAAACATTTAGAGCTGATGATGCAGCCAATGCAGTTGCATCCGGAAGAAACCTTTCAATAATGTAACTTGGAGATATGCTGCCATTATTAGTCCCTAGAGTGTCTAGATTGAACCCATCTAATCCATGATGATGGTGATGATTTTCGGCTTCTTTTTCGACTATATCCATTGCTTCTGTTAATGACAATACCTCCAAAGCATCTGCGAAAATGTCATCATAATTGTTGTCGTCGTCATCATCATCATCATCATCATTATCCACATCTGCATCGCAACCCTCATCTATGTCATGATCAAGATCAAGACTATAATCATCAATAACTAGTTCTTCGTTGGGCGGATGCCATCTGCCAGGCGGTATCTTTAGACGAGGAGTGTCATTGTCACTATCGGCATATATGTTGTCAGTAGTACTCCTCTTCTTAGGCTTTCCAGGAGCTTGTTCCCAACAGAATGGAATCCTCTCACTTGTGTCCTGTAACTTGCCTTGTGAATTACTGGAGCAACAAGCTTCTTCACCACCACTACCAGGATGCCGCCTTGTCGACAAAAGTGGTGCACTGAAGTCTAGTTTTCTGGGGAATTTGAAATCTGTAGAGGCCCTTCTCTTCCGTTCTTCCATGGCTATTGCTTGATTGATTGATTGATTACAAATTTTCTATAACTTGAACCCTGCAAAAAAAGACCGTCACTTAGAAAAGTTGAACCAAAGTAGTTGAGTGAGATTTATAAAACACAGCTGGAAACTACAGGTTTCTCGTGTAGTTCATTAAAAACCAAGTTCTTTTTTCACTTTAAATTGCTCACACGTGAGGTCATATAGAGTTGAAATAAGGACCAGGAGGAATCTCACCACCGCCTGCCCAGCATTGCTAGAATTATCAATTGACACAACTTCTTCTATGGTAGATATAACAAAGAAACAAATCCCAATTGTGGGTTGTGACCATCAAAACTTCATTAACAGATATTGTGAGAGATGGAGTTCTCAATTGGTCATATCACAAGTAGTAATTGTAAGAACAAAGGCCCTTTCTGTTCAGGGGAAAATTTTAAGCTTTGTAAAACAATACAAAGAACAATATGAAAAAGTTCCAATACATAGTGTAACCATTTAGCAAAACGCATTACATCATACAATCTCTAAACTGAGGGCAGACTATATATATAGACTTCATCACAAGCTGCCACTTCATGTACATGATTCTTTTTGATCCGTGGTGCCGTGCTTTCACCATATACGGATATGGGGCAATGCAATGGCAGAAGCAGTAATACGTAGAACTTAAATCATCAGCTCAACCCAGAAAATATATTTACATTCTAACTTGATCCTCTACTCTCACTTTTCTTCCTTTTTCCGCTCTTTTTCCTTCTCAAGATCCACACACACTCTTGTTCTCTCCCAAACGCCTGCTCTTGAAAAGACTGAAGCGGATTTGCAACTAAATGTTCTAGAGACAATATCCAAAGATTTAATTTAGCCAGATTCGCATTGGCCAACCTTGTAATGGGAAAAAAGAAAAAAGAAAAAAAGAAAAAAAGATGTGGCTCCAATGGAATTCCCCCCATAAATAAAGACAATGTATAAATAACGGCAGCAATATAAACTTGTCTCTCACGTGTGTTGTTCATTGACCTTTTCCTTTGCTTTATTATAGAGATCAAGAGTATCGGCATGGCTGGGGTCAAGACAGAGGGCTGCTTCACAGTCTCTGCGGGTGGAGAGGGGATCACCCATTGAATCGTGAAATGCTGCTCTAAGATGTAGCAGTTGCAGGTCTGGCTTGAAAGATATGGCCCTCGTGAGCTCTACTATGGCATCAGCTTCTTTGTGATCATCCATTAGAACTGAGAAGACACAAAACACTATGTTAAGAAGGCCAAAAGTTACACCCAGATTGAGATAAGCTAGTGATGTTCAAGTATCTAAAACAACATTATAATTTTATAATAATGTTCTGATTTGAAACTAGTAACAATTGGTGCTCGTAATTTTCCCTATATCTCAAGTTAATATAAAGCATAGATTGAAAATAGACATATCCACTTCTCTAGCTGTAAGTTTCGTACTTTGGAATGAATTTCACAACATAAGATAATACCACTTCTGTTTCTATCCTAGGAACAAGCTAGCGGGTAAGCTAACATAATCATCTATTCCCTCACTCCATTTATGATGGTTTCACACTGAAGCCAACCAAAAAAGTCTCCGACTGAAATGAACTCAAAAAATTACTTTCCAAGGATCTCAGACACAGCATCCCCCTGTTTGTCCAATCTTGAGCACACAAAACTCTAACCGAAAATGATATATTATACCAAAGCAAAAACATTTCTGCAAATTATAGAAATACAAATGAAACAGTTGAGCAGCATGCAACAAGATTACAAGAAGTACCCGATTGTATATGCTTATTCCAGAACTAAGGAGGTTCGATTCATAATCAAATGGCAAGGCTCATGTCAACAAAACTGGCAGATTAGTTTTGACAAAATAACCCAGCACAACTTAACCACCACCTTGACTTAAGATTCCATTAAGAGTGACACCCAACAGGAAAACAGGAAGAGAAATTAAGTAAACTGCTGAAAGATGACTCAAGTAACAATCTGATATTTTCGCTAACTAGGTTGAAACTATTTCAAACCCATTTGAAATGCATTTCAATCAACTACTTCCTAGAGCAACATCTACCATCCTTCAACAAGTAATTGCTTCAAAAAATTATAATGCCCAAATGACCATTCTTCATTCAGAAGTGATCCACAAATATTTTAGACTTCTCAAGACTATATAGAAACAAACATACCAATTACAGTTCAAATAATCCTAGCAAAATGCACAAAAAAACAGCATGAATGGTTGCCAACCTTGCACGTTGTATGTGTCATCTTAATGTTGCAAAACCAATCAAACTTTACCTGGTACATCATGTGTCTACATAGCATGTACACATGACATGTACATGTTGACATGTTAGGGGAAGAAGCAAAGGTTACATAGGCAACCAAATAACATCCTTCTTCCATGTAGTTAATGGATCTCATAACAGCATATTTAATTGTTAAATTATGGTATTAAACTAAGAAACACCACAAAAATTTATATCAACCCCTCATCATTGATAGAAGTCATGACAAAAGGTAGACTAGAATCCAATGATAGACAAGCAAACAAATGAAAATCAGGACAAACATGTCATATATTATAAAGGTAAAGAAAAAGATATTAATCGCAGAGACAAATAGAAACTTTTTACAGTAGGGAGGATAGCTTTCATCGTTAGAATGGAACAATACAGTGGTTAAATATGAAAAGAGTTTCATTCTTATTCCTTAAATATGAGAATTGATGGATCAAGAAGTTGAGTTTACTTCATTAACACGGGTCAAACCCTGATTTGGAGGCTAAAATAATGATTATAAGAGGAACAAAAAAGGGAAAAATAAAACTCTTCAAAGATGGATCACTAGGTAAATTCATCACACAAGATGATCTAACATTTATGGTTTACAAATCTTGAGTTAGGAAGACAGCACCACCATAACTAAATCAATTCGTAAACGCTCTAGTGACAATAGCATGTTTGTATTGCCACAACAAAATCTATTAGGTTGACAGAGACAATAATTAAATGAATAATGAAACTATAACTGCAGTCATGGAATTTACCTGCTGCCCTGTAACGGTAGGGATATGTCCTCATTGGATCAAGTTGTGTTGCCGTACTAAGATCATTCTTAGCCATGTCACGATCGCAGTATTCTGAACGCTTCTCATAAGCTGATGCATTATTCTGGGCCTTCTCTATCAACTTTGTCATCTCATCATATGCTGCTTTCCGTTGATTTTTCAGATGATATACTCTTGCAAGACCCTGATGAGCTCGTGTATGCTTGATGTTGAGCGCATTCATGTAGCAATCAGCAGCCAGATCCAGCTTTTCACAGTCTACATAGACACTACCTAAATTATTCAATGCCTGCAAAATGGCAAAAAAAATCACCCAAAAATAACAATACATTCTCATATAATCCTGAATTCTCATATATGACGCAGTCAACCAAGATACTAGAATTGCTACAAAAAATATAAATACCTGTCCTTTCCGAAGGCCATCTGAAGGACATCTAAGAGCTTCCTCTAGAAGTTGAATTACATATGATGAAGATTCAGAATCAAGACTTGAATCTGCTAAAGCATATGCTTTAAGGAAAAAGGCTTCAAATGATCTCTGAATAAAAATGGACTCTTCAGCCTTAGCTAGTGCTTCTTCACGGTGGCCAGTGTCATACAGTATCCATCCTTCATAAACGAGCCGTTCATGCTCCGAAGTGGAATGATTTCTAGCCAAACGTAGACTACGCATTGCAGCTTTCTGACAATTTAACCTAAAATATCCAAGGAAAATAGTACGCAGTCGGACAAATATATTAATTTCTGAGGAAAAATCACACTTAAGAAGACAAAACCTTCCTTTGTATCTAAGACTAAAAGCCTAATGCACTATTAACACTCATACATTGAAAAGAAAATCTAAAAAAACAGAGTTAGAAGCATGCCTCATGGAATATATAATACATAAAAAGAGGCAAAAAGGATGTCTAACTGAAATTTAAAGTCATGATCAACATTCACCCATAACTAGGGAAAATTCAAAAGAAAAGCAATAATATATCTAAATAGAACAAGATCATAAATTTTCAATTCTTTATCATAGGGAATATGCTGAGGTGAGGCTATTCCCTATAGTCAACATTTCAGCATGTTATATGATTAATTCTAGGTTAAAGCATCCCTATGGAAACAAATAAAATTTGTTCCCTACAAAAGCAAGTTTATATTCACAACAAAACTCTAAAAAGTTTGAAGTTTAGTAGAGCTCAAAACCACTTTTAGACCATATAGACAGAATTGGATGCAAAAGCAAGCAGTAATTCTAAGTATTGCTATTTTAATAGTTGAACTACAAACATAATTCATAATTACCGTAAAAGAAGTAACGACTGCCTGAACCAGAGAAGGCTCTTCCCAGGGTCATTTGCTAACATATGGTGTACAACAGCCAGAGAACCAATATCATCAACAGAGGACCATCGATCATACAGCTGCATCCAGCAATCAGCCTGACTCCACTGCTGAACAAGAGGTTGGAGGATCTCTACTAAGTGGTCACCGGGCAAATGCCCGTAAAACATCATGTAATTTGGGTCCAAAGTCAAAAGTGCCCGGACATCTCTTAGAGCTCCTTCATAATCCTCCAAGGCAATAGAAATCCAAGCTCGCAATTCAAGGCAATCAGGGGAGACCTTGAAACCAATTACTTTGTTGATTTCTGAGATAGCTGCCGCAAGCTTGTTCTCCTCCACCAACATAACAGCCCGATACTTGTACGGAAAAGGAAGAGATGGATCCAATTGAGTAGCCGTGTTCAAATCCATTATCTTCTCCTTTCCAACACAGTACAAAGAACGTTCCTGATACATCCATCCGACTGGACTGTAATCAGAAATGAGCGAATTCATGAGCTTGTAGGCTGCATATTTGTGGCCACGCTTGAACTTAGTCCTCGCAACACCCACCAATGAATATACATGACCAGCTTCAACGGCTGCTTCAAACCAATTCTGGGCATCTTTATACTCTTGCCTTTCGAGCATCACAACACCTAATTGGTGAAACGCGTGTTGTTTCTGCCAATCTTCAGTTGCAGACTCCCCCAACCTCTCCAAAAGCATAACCGTTGTGTTTGATTTTATGTCTTCCTCCATAGCAATCTGGCTTAAGAAATAATACAACAGAAAAGAAGCATGCCCAACCATAGCCAACTTTTTTCTCGCTTCTGAACCACAAAAGATTTTCATTGCATTGGGATAGTGCATTGAGCTCGGTAGCTCTCTTAAAAGCACCTGTAAGCAAGCAGCCACGAGAAGATAGGCATGCTCCTCCAATCCATATTCGATAAACAAAAGTACATTCACCAAGTCACAAACTATAGATGACAAATAAGAATCACAAGCAGACTTCATCTCGTCACAACAGAACCTGTTTGCAAAAGAAAGAAGCTCCAAAACCACACGAGGATCAGAAGAACCTAACCGTTTTGTCCTGCTAAATATCTCAACAGCTCTCATCCCCTCCACTGAAATCCCACTCTGTGACAAATTTATCTTCTCCCTTTTTGACTCCATGAAACCACCATACAACATTGCCTTAAATGGTCTCGACAATGAAGCAATATTGTATCGCACACACCTAACCTCATTCTCTCCAATCCAGAATGACATATCCCCATCTTCGTCTGAAGTCGAACATTCCTCATCCTCCATCGAATTGTCATCCTGAAACTCCCCTCTAGGCATCCTCGAACACATACACGAATCATAAACTGACTCTGGATCATACCCAGACACCAAAGCAGCTTTAGGGCATTCAAGATTTCTTCCACAGCAGTCCATTGAAGAAGTGCCAATAAGTTCATCCTCTCTCCTCTCGTACCTCAACCACGCAGCCAGCACAATCTTCGAATGCACATCAACCGCGTGCTGTCTGGCAGCCCGAAGGCTCCTCCGGAACATTTTGGGATCAGACAATCCCCTAAATATGGCACATTGCTCTAAATACATTCCTGATTTCTCAAATTGGGGACATTTCTCAATCCTCCTATACACATCAGCTAAAGTCTCGATGAAATCAACGGATTTAAGGCAGGACTCGATCTGGGGTTCGACAAGATCTGTAATAGGCAGTCCATATGGGAGTACCTTTCCGGGGACAACATTAGGGGTCTGGTTTGGGGTTTGCTGGGTTCGATTCGATTTTGATCGAATTGAATTGGCTCTCAAATGATCATGAAAGTTAAGAACTTTCTTATCTCCTCCACCACCTCCACCTCCACCTCCACCACCGCCGCCACCACCACCTGCGCCACCGGTGGTGGTTCCAGTCGTATTAATGGCATACACCTGAGTGCCTTTACAACCATCTATAAGCTTTAAACTACGCATTGTTGAGAATATATTATGCTGCATCCTCTATATATGTAATTTTAATGGGTCCAAAATCAAAACTTTGACGAAAAAAAAAAAAAAAACTCTCCCCAACAAAAAAAAAAAAAAAGAAGCTTATATATATAAAAATGAAAGATCTAGATATCAAACGAAAAGGTATCAACAAATCAATAAAAACAAACCCAATTTACCTTTTGTGGCCTGCAAACACCACCGTTTTGGTTGATGATAGAATTTGAACACGATGGTGATGCAAGCTAATTGCGAGGGGGTGGAGTAAAAAAAACTAAAAAAACTAAAAAACTAAAAAAGAAACAGATGAGAAATGAAAAAAAAAAAAATATCTTTCTAATTTTTTTTCCTTTTTTTCTCTGGTGGGGTTTTCTAAAAATGTTCGATGTTAGAGAGCAAAGAAAAATAAAAAATTACGTTGAAGACCAACCAGAATTTTTAAGGTGGAGGTGGCCGTTGAAACGGCCACTCTCTCTCTTTCTGTGTATAATTTTCTTTTTTTTCTCTCTCTCGCTTTTTACGTGTGTTTAAAATCTAATCTAAAAACTCTCTTGTGTATGTCTGGTATCTGATAATTAAGGATTTAATTGAAATAAATGTCTTTATGTTGTGTCTCTGATCATATCATCAAAGGTTGATGCTGTGTGGGCGCGTGCATGCGTGTGAATTATTTTATTTTATTTTATTTCTTACAAAAGAGATCCTATAGAAGAGGAGAGCCGCTAAATATTTTCGCTTCATCAGCCTCCGCATCTCTCGCACCTATCTCACCTAGTCCTCCAGTCCTTTGATGGCCTTTTCCACGCCTCGTGAGCGTGTCTAGTTCGTGTCACATGCGAAAAATTTATTACTGTATTATCTCAACTTTGAATCAAAATGATTAAATATCAATTAGTTTAACGAAACACTAGTATTGATTTGTATTAGTCAATTGTTATGAGTCCGATTCGGTAACGAGATTTATTTTGTGTAAAATGTATTGTTTTTTTTCTTCCGAAGTAATACACTATTACATAAAATAAAAAAAATAAAAAATAGAAGGGGGAAGGACTCTAACCTGCAACCTCGTGGTACGGTTATATAGAGGTGGGTATATGAGATGGCTGCCCGGGCTAGCCCTCTAGGAAAAAAAAAATTAATACATAAATGGATAGTTATATAAAACCCCTAACGTTTAATAATATTACACTAATATGATATGTTTTACTATTAGTGAAATCTAACTATTTTGTTTTTCTAAGTTATAAAAATACACATAAAATTATGACTTCTAATATTATAGAATTAAGTTATTTGCAAGTTTAAATAAATTTTTTAACTACAAGTTTAAACAATTGTTTATACATAAATTTTACAATATATTTCATATTCTAAATAGTTCGAACTTTGATTCAATTAAGAGGAAAGCATTCACTTTGAGAGAGAAGGAATTGGTGTCATCTTATTATTAAAAAAAGTAAAGAAATATTTTCGTCAAGAATTATATATATAATAAAAAATAAAAAATAAAATAAAAACATTATCTTTCTAAGTTTCTAGAAAAAAAAAGAACTATATTATAAAAATAAATAAATTGCATTAAAAAACTAATTTTATCCGTTTATTGATGCAGACGAAAAGTATATTTATAGTCGCTGAAAAGGGCGCGTGGAGATGGATTTTCTCAGACAAAGTTTCAGATTGATCTGGTGCTACACTTATATACGTGGGAGTGTACACTTATATGATGCACGACATCAATCATATTTAAGGTGGGTCCTGCTCATTCAGTTTCTTTATTTAGGTTAGCACGCTTTGCGATTGATAGAGATGGCGATGCTTAGCTTTATCTTTATCTTTTCTTCAAGAAGATCTTGGGTGCAGTGGATGGACCAATACATTTCTCGTTTAGGTCTTATCACATGACATTTATGATTGCGGAGAGGGATGAGATATCACAACCATCATCATAACTTTTTAATAGTAATACATTTGACAGTTAAAGCGTCAATTGGGTGGTGGATACATATTAATAATAAACCTGATATATCTAGCATTACCACATGGTGTATTTATGTAGGAAATGTTAACGTGTGTTATTAGGATAAGTTTTCTTATAAACCTGCATTCGGCATACGAGATACGACTAAATTAATATATTTTCATCCCTTAGAATACATTTGGGATGTAAAAGAATATAACACGACCCAAACTCTTAATCCGATGTAAGTGTGAGGTCTTTAGACATATGTTAATGATTGAACAGACGAATAAAAAAGTTATATATATATATAGTCTTTCTATTATCAGTTCGTTTTGACATTAAATATATCATGACGAATAATGTGGTTCATAGATTATGGAGAAATTTTGACAAGTGTATAAACTTTGAGTCAAAGTATATAAATCTAGTGATCCACATTCTTCGACCTGATATATTTATTGTCAGAATGAATTGATAATTGAATATATATATTTAAAGATATACAAAGTTTTGCATGCATTAGAAAAAAAAATATATATAGATATTAATAGTTAAATACAAGACAAGTGTTAACATGATATTTTTATTTTATAAAAGGATTCATATGTATCATGCTTGGTCAAATGGATTTACTTTAACCCATCCGTATCAATTTTTTTTTTTTTTTTTTTGACAGCTCCAAAGAGCAGGAAACAACCCAGAAAAGGGCAGAACGACCAAGAGAAAAAAACAAGACAAGCACTAACAGCTGATCACATCCCTCCTTCTTTGCAGAGCTTGCCTAGCGAGACTGGAAGCAGCCAAACAAGACCCTTTAAACCCAGGAGAAATAGAGGAGATTCCCAGCTCATCCATGATGCTAAGGATATCATTGACGATATTCCCACAACGGGAGCTAAAATGGTTACCCTCATTAATCAAACTAACAGCACTAACCACATCAGATTCGATACAAAGCGGGAGGAGCCCCCTATCTTTACCGAAATTCAGACCAATAAGGATGGCTAAGACATTAGCAGTCACAAAATCCAGACCAGCATCTTTAAAAAGACTACCTGAAAACAGAGCAGACCCCTCATGGTTGCTAATCACAATGCCCAAGCCTGCAGAACGATTCCTGAAATCCGTGAGAGCCCGACAGTTGATCTTATAAGAACCCAAAGCAGGAGGAACCCAAGTATTCTCCAAAGTCTCCACAGAATTCACAGGCAAGGAACCCCCCTCAAGCTTGCTGCAATACTCACCCAGAAACGCCTTACTCCAGCTGATAGTGGCCTGAAATTCCTTCCTATTAGGACTGAACTGCAAAGAGTTTCTAATAAACCAGGACCTCCACAAAATAGTACACAATAAGCCAAACTCCTGCATACCCAACTTCCTGGAGCTATCAAAAAGAAAATCAGAGAAACTAGCAAAAGAACCTGAACAGCCAGGGTGCAAAAACTCCCACTCATGTCTGACCGAAGACAGCTTCCTACACTCCCAGAGGGCATGCAAAGTGGACTCGGCCTCCGAATGACATCGCTGGCAACTCTCCTCCAGAATAACACCTCTTCTTGCAAGGTTGGCACGAGCTGGAATCCAATTATGCCAGGCACGCCAAACAAAGATCTTGATCTTTAAGGGAATAGGGGTTCTCCACAGGGAATTCCACCAGTTAGCCAAAGCACAAGGGTTGGAATCAATGTTATGTGCTTAAGCTATCATTATACTTAATAAACTTCTCTTTTATTGTGGGAGTAGCTATACAATCCCGTTAAATTAATATTAAAAAAAAAAAGATTAAATCACTATTATAATTTTGGTGGCATTTAGTAGAAAGGCATGGACTTTATGGGATGACAACTTATCATGATATACTTCATGAGGTAGGAACTTGAGAATGGTCACCAAAGATCTAGACACAGACAACCAAGTCAGATCACCATACCATTCAAATCCTTCTCTCTCTCTTTTTCCCTTTTCATTTTTTTTTTTCCTGTGGTTTTGAAAATTGCAAAGGTGATTAGTAGATGGAAGATTCTATTCCACAATTCAATTATTTGTCAGCTAATTATTGAGATCAGTCAAATTTGTAGCAATTTTTTTTAGTGGGTGCAACATGAGGACTTTTTAGGAGGTCACCCATCCTATCCTAGTGATACTCTCGCTCAAACACGATTAACTTTAGAGTTCTAATGGGATCCGATATATTAGTGTTAGCATGGTCGCACCCTCAAATTTGTAGCATCTTCAATTGCATACAATTCCAAGAAGACAAACTTAACATTCTTGTCTCAAAAATAAAAAAAAAATAAAAAAAAAATAAAAAAAATAAAAAAATTTTGATTACCAATCAATCAAAACACAAATAAAAATACACGAGTTAAATTCAAATGTAGTTATTAAAATCATTATAATTTTTTTTTTTTCTAATCCTTATGATTCATAATTATATCCCAAAAATTACCGGTTACTTTTTTTATCGTTATGATTCATAATTATATTCCAAAAAACTGAGATCTGATGGTAAACATCTCACACTTACGTTATAATGTCGTGGGTTCAAGACTTCAAGTCCTCCCTCCTAAAAATACCTCGAATTTATTTAATATTTAAAAAATAAAATAAAAAAGTATTATAAGGAGGATATATGATTATATATTGCAATCGCAATCTATTATTGTGGCCACCTTGTGTTTAGACAGCTACTAGATCAATCAGTGCTTACCTCCCCATCGTCACCTCTCGTGTTGTGAATCTTGTGATATTGCGATAGTAATTATCCATACTGCGTATTCAATCCAGATAAGTCTCGATGTACTTTTTGACCGTCTTTTATATCAATTTTTTTTCCGTCATATCCAAATCCAACAAATGAATTACAAGTATATATATATTGGATTTGTTGTTAGGCAGCTGGCGGCAGCAAGAAGCTCTGCGATCCACGTTGAGACTCGAGAGGAAAAGTCAGCGTCAACACGGTTTTTAACATTTTCTGATAATTTTGGATCTGCTTAACATGATCACACAACTATGAAACTATCATTTTATATTTATTTATAATATTAAGTTTTATTGGGACAGCTCAATCACAGTGCGTGTATTTTTTTTCTCTTCATTTTGCACGGATTGTACTCTCACTACGGATTTGTACATACAGTTTGCTTATTTTAGATTTATTAATTCTCTATTGATTCAAATAGTTTGATTCAACCCGATATGATTTAGTGGTAAAATACGTATATTCAACATAACAATGTCTTAATATTGAATCTTCTACATCACATGTGATATATATATATATATAATTGATTCAACTACAAATGAGTCCGAAAATAGTTGTGCATTTCCCTTTCATATATGTGAATTGTGATCAATAAGAGTTCAAGTCTCACATTTTATCTGTGAAATTATAAAGTGTGGAGAGACCTCTCTTTTGAGACTTGCTTTCCAAACCATACTTAGGACAGTTGATATCGATAATTCTCGATAGACCCCAAACTGGGTGACAGACTTTAGAAGAAAAAACAAAAAAAAACTAGAAAATGATGTTTTATCTTGGGCCAAAACACTATGACGGGTCTTATAGAATGGGCTATTTTGGGCCGAAGTAAAAACACAGTTTCAGAGTTTGCTTTATGGGCTTTCAAAGCCTTGACGAGTCTCTTCTTTTGAAAAGCAAACCTAATAAAAATTCGGTCCATGTTATTTCACCCCACCATTGCTACTTTAAAACCCCTTTTATAATTGGCATCCAAATAATTTTCGAACATTTTTCTTGATGAAATAAAATGAGTCTCGAGATAACATTTGTGGGGTTGGGCCAAATGTCCATGATTCTTCCACCTTAGCTATTTTGTGCTAACATCTTTTCTGCTAGTTTTGGTTGAAAGGCTTTGAAGATGACACATCTATAATTTTCATCGACTTTTGAAAGTTTACTTTTTCCGGATTAGGTTAACTCCAACCCAAATAGTGTTTTTGGTGCAACTTTTACATTAAGATAGTGCAACTTTCACACTATTTCACTATTCCATCTCTAACCCATTGCACAAAATCTTACTCTATTCTTTTTTTTTTTTTTTTTAATCAACAAATACTCTTTCCAATCAATCAAAACCCACTTTGCAATTAAAAAAAAATAAAAATAAAAATAGGAAACCTAGCACAACAGTTGCGCCAAGTGAACAGTGTCACGCAATATATTACGCAACACTGTTCATTGGAGCAAAGATTGCGCAAGGTATGGCGCTGGGTTGGAGCAAGGTTTGACGCAAGGTTTGCTACAAATTGAAGGTATACCGTAGGGTTGGAGTTGCTCTTAGCAAGGCTATACAACGACATTTGATGATGTGGCATTTGAGGTGTGATCACCGTATAAATCATGAGACGACATAGTTGATGATATATTAGTTGCAACTCATTTGCTATATTTGAACAGTCTAATAAATTAAGAATAGACAAATGATATGACAACTGAGTTTTAATCACATTATAAATCATGATGTAACGTAATGAATAGTGTATTAGTATTAGTTACAACTCATTTACTACATTTTGATAGTCTAACAATAGACAAATGATGTAGCATCTGAGTTTATTATAAAAATCATGAGGTAAAACGGTCGATGATTTATTAGTTTAACTCATTTGCCACATTTGGGCAGCCCAATTGATGTGGTCTGGTTCCCGAATTGATGAAATAGTTGAGCACTTTATTTAGAAAGTACAACGTAATTGTTATCTATCTTTAGTAGATTATTAGATCTAAATATTATTTTTGTTTTTTAATTAATCTTTGAACCATTCATGATTACATGAAACTAAATATCATTAAATCCACCTTGTTGTTTCAAGTCAGAAACAAAATCACGTGTTTCTACATATAGAGCAAAAAAAAAAGGGTAGCCTTTAGTAGCTATGCTTCATTGCTTCAATGGTCAATTTAGTACCCATTTCATTGTATTTTCTTATCTATTTTTATATTTTTGATTGGCTCAGTCAATTGACCTTGAAGAATAAAGACATTGGCAACAATCAAAGTTAATGTTGCTTTAGAAAGAAAACTTGTAGAATTACTAAAAGGAAGTAGTCAATTTATATGTATTTTTTTTTTAAAAGTCCGATAAATCTATCGAAACTTGATAAAATCAAAAGTGTGAAATAGAGATGGGTCATTTCACGTTTTGTGACTTTATAATTCGAAACCTTGTCTCCAATGTGAAAGAGAATTACATAACCATTTGAGCTAAGAATGAAATGTGTGATTGTTATGTTGAAGTAACAGATGAAAGAAAATAAAATGGTAGAATTTTTATATATTATAAGAACACAACTAACACATAAAATACAATATAATGAAATCATTCCGTCTACACATTTTCGTAATAAGTGAGCAAGTGAAATTATTTTAATTTAAAACATCTTTCAATTGTAAAGATCTGAGAATACTTTTAACAATTACGTGAAGAGAGAGGAAGAATAATTTATTTAAGACATATCCACACAAGCAAGCATCTATGAATATCTTTCAAAAAAAAATTGTAATACTGACTTGGATGGTTTGTTTTTCTGCTAATAATAATTAATTAAGAGATGAGTCATTAACTCATTATAGAATACAATAACAATTTTGGTAACATGTTTGTGGCATTGACAGCCAATAAACCTCTGCAACTGTCTGAGAGGATTTCTTGTAAGAAATTAATAAGATTTATACAATCAAGAGGTTATAAAAAAGAAAAGAAAAGAGAAAATAATAATAATAATAATAATAATAATAATAATAAGATTTCGGTTAATCTATCACAAATCACAAGAGTTTGGATTATATCCTAATAATTATTCCATCTTTATTACATGATTTTTTTTTTTTATAAAAAAAAATTGTCACACATGTACAATATTTTTAGTAAGTGGTTAGGATTTAATTAATTTTTGTTACTGTTTAATTTGTTATATATTAACAGCCCGCTAATCACTAAAATGTTACGAGGTGAATTAGAATTTAAATTTAAATCTAAAAAATATTTTATTTCCCTTTAATTTTGCATTTTTAAGATATAATATGACATAGTTGGTAAGTTATATATATGTTTATATATTTGTTATCTCAGAGCATCTCCAATGGCATCCTTAAAAGTAGGAGAGTAATCAAAACTTGATTATTTAACAAAAAAAACATTGATCAACACAGTCACTAAAATTTAGTAACAGCAGTTATCAATAATCAAATTGCCTCATTTCTCTTATCTCAGGTTTTTTTTTTTTTTTTTTTTTCCCTCTTTTTTTTCTCTGATCACCTATGTATGTTATCATTGTTTCGATCCCAAAAATTTCAATCATGTAAAATTCGTCTCTTCATTACGAATAGATCAATACCCATATCATATACCTTCTCTTGTCTTTTATAATTTCTTTTATTTTTTAGCAATAAAAAAATAAATAATGTACCATTACAAGTGCACCATTATGAATTATACAATCATCAAATTTAGCAACCCCTGAAAACAATTTTCAAATGCTAAGACGGCAACTTTTGAGGATCCAAATTTACTTATACTATTGGAAATGCTGGGATCCCTTAATTTTATTTCGATAAGGACCTTGATGAAATCACATTAATTTCTATGAATTTTGATTATTTTTTTTTTTAATGAGAAGTTCAATGAAATATACTTATCAATAAAATTTAAGATTTTTTCAAGTACTACAACTATTTATCTCGATTTTGTTAAATATAGAGGCATCGAAAAATTGGCGAAATATAGGAAAATTCAAGAAAAATAGTTGTAGTGCTTGAAAAATTCTCAAATTTTATTCATTTGTAGATTTCATTGAACATATTATCCACACAAAAATTCAGATCAAAATTCATAAAAATTGATATAATTTCATCAAAATCCTTACCGAAATTAAAATAAATGATCCCTTATGAGAAAACAATTTTATATATTTATTCAAATAAGATATAATAATAAAATAAAATAACATATATGACATGGGGCCGGCTAGCATATTATTATATACAATGTAAATTGTAAGTATATAATGAAAGTCCAGTTGAGATCAAAATCTACCGAGATATTTCCTCTCTCTTCTTTTCTTCTCTCCTATTTTCTCTGCAACCAGTTCTTCACCGCCTCAAAGTTTTCAGTCGCCGGTTTCTCGCCTGTGGCAGCGGGATCCGGCGACGTTGAGTCTCCTCCCTTCCTTTGCTTGGCTGGCCCGGTCAGATGGGAGATTCCGGTGGCTGCTATGACGGCCCTGTTCGTCGCCTGGAAATCTCTTTCGTGTCACAAGGAGGGATGTTTTGTCCTCGCAACGACGGCAGCTGTTAGATCGGCCGATCTCCGGCCAGATCTGGTGTGATTATCGACGTGAGTTGTCTGATCGGCGGCCTTGGTGCCCCATCCTCTCCGCCGGGACACCACCGGCAGCTTGGGTTTCTTCCTTTCACTGACTTTGGGTTTTGCTTGGTCGGTTTATGTGTTTTGCGGAGTCGGGCGATGTGCTGATGGGGGTTTGATTGGCGTGGTGTTTTGGGTTTTGATCTGGCACCTCCGGCGTGCTTGGTTGGCGTCGTCGACGGTGGGTCTTCACCGGCGGCATGGATCTCTCCTCCATTCGGTCCTCTGCTCGTTTGTTTTGTGTTTTATGTTTAATTTCTGGTTTGTTTGTAATCCCACTCTTGTGTGGGTGTTTTTCTCCCGTTATGGGACTCTGATCTGGGCTTGTGCTCGAGTAGTTTTATCTGTGGAGTCCCAGTTTGGTTGTAATCTTGCCCTGGATCTGGTTTTTCCAGATTTTCAGGTGCCCTTCCATCAAAAAAAAAAAAAAAAAAAAAAAAAAAAAAAAAAAAAAAGTCCAGTTGAACTTTTGATGATTGGAATTTTAATTTGAATAATTGGGCAAAGAGAAGCTTAATTAATTTATTTGTATCTACACACAGCAGTTGAATTGACTGATCAATCACACACATACTTAAATGAAATAATTAGCAAGTGTAATTCAATTTAATATTATATAAACAGGAGATAAGGAGAGTCATTTGTCTTTTCACATATGTAGTTTTCATCTATATATATACAATATTACAATCCATTTATTAATTAGGTGGACAAAATTATCTTTTAAAGTTCTAGAATCCAAGAATATTCAAAAAGTGGTTTACTTGTGTTAATATATCTATTTTTTTTTTCTATTTTTTTAAAGAGTGTTAGTATATATACTAAATTGTAATTTTTTTTTTTTACAGGATCATAATTGTAAATTATTGTTATAACTGATATATGCAGTTTGAAATAAAAATACTTTTAATAATTTTGTATTATTTTAAAATATAAGATCGATAGTTTATATCATGTTTTTATATGTGTGACCTAAATATACATATGAAGATAAATCCGATACTCATAAATATTTGTAATTAACTAATTAAATATAGACATATATTTATTTATAGATAAAGTGATTATATATTTCTCATCCACATTCGTAATAGGGCTTCGAGTCTATTTTATATGTAAAATTATAAACCGCGAAAAGTTACTTTTTAAAATGTGTTTGTATCAATCGATCATATCGTTAGGTTCCTACGAACTCTTGACTCAATTAATATCAAATATTTATAAATAAATAAATAAATAAATAAATAACTAATTAAACTTGGGACATTAATGAGAATTGAATGATTAGAGGATAGGTGATACGTAACATGATGTGGGGTCTAATAAATTAAGCCAAGCATGAGATCGAAGAGAGACAAAACATACCTTTGACGTTGATAAAATAAATAATATATATATTTATATTGATTTATATAATAATAAAATATATGCTCTTCCAACAATGCATACGTACAGCTTAATATAAAAATATTTCCAAGAGAAGAAATTCTCATGACCCCCCACCCTACACACACCTATAGACACATAAACATTTAATTTAAAACAATATGAACATAAAAACATTCCTCATATTAATTCAACAGCGGTGGCTAGCTACCTATCTATTCTCTTTCGTTTTCAAAATTAGGAGCCAAGGTTACCATATATTGTATAAAAATTATGAATATTGATTAAATAATTTTAACCGGCTAATATGATTTAGTCATAAAAAAACGTTTATTTATCTAAATAATATTGTAAATTAATTCGAGTCACTTCATCAACCTAATTTTAACCGGCTAATTTGATTCAGTCATAAAAAAAAAACATTTATTTATCTATTGTAAATTAATTCGAGTCACTTCATTAACCTATATATACAGATTTTCTATTATCAGTTCGTACTGATAATAAATATATCAGAACGAAGAATGTGGATCACTCGATTTACATACTTTGACTCAAAACTTCTCCATAATCTTGTCAACACTTGTCAAAACTTCTCCATAATCTTTGGTCAACATTTTTCTTCCTGATATATTTATTGTCAGAACGAACTTACAATAGAAAGACTATATATATATATAATAGAAGAATTTTATAAGTCAGATGCATTTTACAACTTAAAATGTAAGATTTATTCAAATCACAACATCTTGTCATTGAGAATTTCTACCGATTAGCATTTATGTAAACGAACATTTTACAACTTAAAATGTAAGATTTATTCAAATCACAACATCTTGTCATTGAGAATTTCTACCAATTAGCATTTATGTAAACGAACAAATTTTGATCACCGTATATATATGTTGATTTTGATCAAATGTAAATTTCGATGCTTTATCGAAATATCTCTTATAAATTATAATTGTCATATAAAAATTTACATACTTTGATTTACATACTTTGATTTAAAGTGTATGCACTTATCAAAATTTCTTCATAATCCGTGGTTCACATTCTTCGTCCTGATATATTTATTGTCAGGACGAACTGATAATAGAAATACTATATATATATAAATATATATCAGTTTTTCTATCTTCATGACGAACTGATTTTATTTATATCAATTTCACAATTATCAACCATTAGATTCACATACTTCAATTTAATCAAATGCTTCTTAAACTTAATTAATGACTCACGTGTTTCGTCATAATCTTAAAAGTTCAGTAACTTAATCAAATAACTCACAAATCTTATCATAATCTCAAAAATTCAGTTTAGTCATGAGGAAATAAAAACTATATACATACATATATTATCTGCGGTACGTCGACTTGAATCAGAGATATTTTTTTTTTGAACAACAATTTATTGATAGAATGAAGGCACAAGCCTGGCGAAAACAAGAACGGCGCCACTGCACCCGAAGAAGCAAAAACAACAGCAGAGAAAGGAAATCCAGAAAAAACATAAACACAAAACAGACCTACAAGACAACAAATGTAAAGACATTGATAAACTGAAAGAGCGCCTTTTAACATATCAGACGGTGTTGAACTCAACATTAAGTCTCAAAACCGAGATTTATTTCATCGATTACCTGCTTAATTTCAGCTACAACAGTAAATTTATTTCAAACCTAAATTTGGACAATACTAATATCATTCGGTCTTGAATACATTCTCATTTATTTAGATATAAAACATTTGTTAACAAGAAATAAGAAAGAAAGAACAAAATGGGAAAACCCAGAATATTCTTGCTTAATTAGGTGAAATGAAATACAAAAAAATAAAATTCTTGAAAACATCAGTCTATCTACTTTATTCTAAGCAATCCTTTTCTAATTTTTATAAATATTTGCATGGCAATTTTTTTTTTTTAATTAAAAAAAGTCTAGATGGGAATACTTTCACCAACCGTATAAAAATAAATTGAGAGCAGTTGTGAAGCTTCTTTGAAACTCGAACCATGAATAATAATTTGATATATAAATTAAAAAATATATATATATTCAAGGCTGGCTAGCATGGATGCATGAGCATGTACATCATCATATACATGTTTCATGACAATTACATGTGTAATGTATATAACATTGTTGATATGACATCACATGTTCATGTTATATCACATAATTGAATTATGTGATGGATGATGATTCATGGAAGCATGCATGATTCACGACAGAGATGAGCAAAATTGTATAAAACGACAGACATGCCTCATTCTGAAAATGTATGGTAGATCCGCATTAATAGGTTCACGTATTCTCATGCAAATAAAATAATTGAATAAAAAATATATATAAATACAAGAAAAAGGTTACAAAACACACTGTTGGGAGTTGACTTCACAGGCTAGGTGTTGGAGTGAATCTTTTCAGACCTCTGTTTTTTTAATGACCATTTGTTTTCTCTCTATCTTTATATTTATATATCGATTTGTCTTCCATATATATATATATATTTACTTAATAATAATATATATATATATTTTTAACTCCTAGACAAATACACAATCCTCTTCGAATATGCTCTTATTGCTCCCTTTTCACAGTAAATTAATTTTCTATATATATATATATATATTTTTGATTGATGGTTAAAAATCGTGAAACAATTAAACAGATTTATGTAATGTTACATGGTCGATTCCATATGAAAAGACGACTCAAAATCTCATGACCAAACTGTATGAAATCCTCCCATGATATATGATAACATGAATTGATAAAAATATATATTGATGTACCAAAGACATTCCCTTCTTCACAACATAGTTTACAACTAACAAGGAAGCCAATAATTACAGGCGAGAAATCAATGTTAAAGTCCGCTGAAATTTTGTAGCACACTTTTTGTAGCAGTATTAATTTGGCATGCTCAAATGAGGCATAAATTAAAGGTTGAATCGTGCAAAATTTCACGTGTCTCTCGCAAGTTGATAATACAAGTAAAAAGATTTGCAGCTGGGTTTATAGGTTGTTTCTTGTTCGTGAGTTGCTGTTCTTGACAGCTCCTTTTTTCTGCAATTTTTGTTAAAATAAATTAAATGCATATATCACCTCCGTATATTTGTACATATTTAAATTGAAGGAAAATAGACACATTGACCAGCACTTCAAAGTCATGAAGATTGAGATACCCTTCACATCTTTAGAATATATTAAAAGATGATTGATGTGTGAAATTATTAAAAATTAATTACCCATCCGGAGTTGTAGATCCTATGCCACAACTTGTAAGATAAACAAATGAGATACTGACCAAATTTGAGTTATATATTCAGGGTTACAATATGATTATCACATTAGATATAATAGGTGAACCCGTATGAAAAAAAAAAAAAAAAAAAAGTATTGAGCTAGGGTTGAGTTCATTTGTGTTTAGAGATACTGACCAATTTAACGAGCCTTTATAAATATCCATTAATTATTTGGAATGTCCAAATAAAATTGTATGATCGATAAGATAGAAATTAACTCAAGTTTGAAGAATGAGGAGAAATAATTATTATTATAGAAAGAAGAAAAATGAAAGAAAGATTATATGTTTTACCCTGATTAGGAATTATCGGTAAATATTTAATTAATTAATTATTATTTTTAACTAATCTAGTTTTTTCAAGGGGGTCGGGGTGGGCTTGAGCCCACCCTCCGCATAGGTCCACCCTGGGTGTGTATATCCTATCACTGGTCATTTTGTCACCAACGAAATTTATACATTGTATGCATCGAATAATGAGAAAAAAATAATAGAAAACTTTAAAGAAAGAAGAAACGCCAACTGATCTTACAAGTGTGGTGGCAAGATCCATGTGATTGATTGGAACAGGAGTTATATAAAGGGAAGAAAACGTTGATTTGCTTTATCTTGGGTGTCAATTAATTTCACGGCCATGCACGTGGGAGGAATGAAAAAGTTTCAATTGTTGCAACTAGAACCTAATTGGAATTAGACCCAACGTTTGATTTTCCATAGATTAAATTAAGTTATTAATAACATGATGAGATTTTGGCTAGGTCTAGATGAGTTTAAGCAAATAATTTAAGAAGAAAAATAATTAGAAAAACCTGGGTCATACCTGATAGGAATAATAAGTGTTTGATGGAGTAGGCATTTAATTAATTTCTCCCAATCGAGGAGGAACAAACCCCGTGATTCCCGATGGAAAAGACATTATCAAAATCTTTCTTTTGAGTCTGGACCTGCATCAACTACAGCAGAGCATCACACACACACTCACAGCCACACCACAGCCACAGTCACAGACTCACACAACATAAGTGCTCTGTGCTAGCTTCAACAAGATTCTCATTTATGTAATTAGGTGATAATATTAGTTACTGTGACTTCAATACCCATGACAACCCAAATTTGCTCGGAGATTTTATGAAAAGTTTATGTGCCAATGTGAGTCTATTGTTAGTATATGTAAGACGTGAGATTTATGGTAATATGCTAACACGCGTCTTACATGTGATACGAATATAGATATTTTGTAAACATACGTGTCTAAAAAGGGATTTGAACCCCTTAGTTTATTATGTTAATAATCATTAGATCAAAAAGGTTAAGGTAATATGTAAAGTGCTAAGATATAAGATAAGATGAGGTCAATCCAATAGTATTCTTGTCACACCTACGTTATTGAAGTTGAGGGTTTAAATCATATCACCCTTTCCAAAATCCTAAATAATAATATATTTTTCTTAAAATGCAAGTCATTAGTGGCAGGTTTTATTTTTATTTTTATTTTCTATCGTATGGTGTGTCTACTACATGAACAGACGATCGAATTTCATCTGAAATTTTCCCATATTTTAATTGAGTTTTTTAAGAAACAATTGCTTGAATTTAGTGTAGGGACAATTCATCCAGTCTTGAATTTCTACAATCTTTGTTCATTTAGCCAAGGGACAAAATAACAACAAAAGTCTACTTCAAAGTTATTCAGCTCCAATCTCATGAGTTCCGACAGAGATAATAATTTATTTTTATTTTTTTGAAAGTAATAAGTTTTAAACTAATTATATATATATATATTAAAGTCAGTGCGCATTGATATAATTTCATTGGTGCGTTGGATGTGGACTATTAGATTTACATACTTTGACTCACAGTGTATATACTTGTCAAAGCTTCTCCATAATCAGTGGTCCACATGCATTAATACTGATATAATTACATCAGTGCGTACTGATGTGAATGAGACCGTGTATATATATATATACAATTTTTCTATTATCGGTTCGTCATGATATAAAATATATCAGGACGAAAAATGTAGACTATTAGATTTACATACTTTGACTCAAAGTGTATGCACTTGTCAAAACTTCTCTATAATCTATGATCTACATTCTTCATCCTGATATATTTTATATATATATATATCAGTCTTTCTATTGTCAGTTCGTCCTGACAATAAATATATCAGGACGAAGAATGTGGATCATAGATTATGGAGAAGTTTTGACAAGTACATACACTTTGAGTCAAAGTATGTAAATCTAATAGTCTACATTCTTCGTCCTGATATATTTTATATCAGGACGAATCGATAATAGAAAATCTATACATATATATAATCCGATACAACTCCATTTATCATTTCATTCTAACATTTAATTTCAAAGGAGAAAAAACTGAAAAACAAACAAAAATGTAAAAAAGAAAAAGAAAAAAGAAAAGAAAAAAAAGAAGATGAAATCTCACATGAGTGGTGAGTAAATTTATTATCACACATGTGACATCCCCATATATATACATACATATATAGCATAATGACATACACAATATACAAATAATATATGCACAAAAATTTAGGTTGAAGAATAGTTTACATGATTCAAGAGAGAGAGACAGAGAGAGAAAAAGAGAAAGAGAGACATAGCTATTCCTTCTTCTTCTATCTTTCATCTTCTATCTAGGTCAAGCATAGGCTCATGACCGAGATCTAGGGTTTCCCATCTCCATTTTTGTACATGGAACTGTAGCTGATCATCACGTGTACTGTTTTCATGTTTTTTTTTTTTTTTTTTTTTGCATGGTAATTAAAAGATCAATGTTTCTTTTCTTCTAAAACAACAGTAGTTTTTTTTTTTTTTCTCTGTCCTTCCATAGAGAAGACAAAAGGAAAGAAAAATCTGTCAATTGTGTGTGTTCTTCTTCTTCATCTTGAATCTTGATCAGCCTTGAAGAGCAGATAAAGAGAGAGATATGGAAGGAAGCAGGCGGTCGGAGTGTTCGAAAACAAGCCCTTCTAATGAAATTCTAGATGATGAGAGTGAAAGCGAAGAGAACGACGATGAAAGCAAGCAGAAAAATGGAGGAAGCAGCTCAAGCAATAGTACGGTTGAAGAAAATGATAAGAAGCCGTCGTCTTCGTCAGTCAGGCCTTATGTTAGATCCAAGATGCCTAGGCTCCGGTGGACACCCGATCTCCATCTTCGCTTTATTCAAGCTGTTGAACGACTCGGCGGACAAGACAGTGAGTTCATGATGTCTTCACTTGTTCTTCGTTGATGATTTTTCTATTTTCTTTCCATTTTTTTCTTTATATATATGAGTAGAATTTAATTAGTGGTGGAATTTTAGTTTGATCGATCGGTTGTGGTGCAGGAGCAACACCAAAGTTGGTTCTTCAGCTGATGAATATCAAAGGACTTAGCATTGCTCATGTCAAGAGCCATTTACAGGTTTGTATATATATATATATGAATTAAATTTTATTAATTAATCCATCAGTTACCCAATTAATTTCTCATGTTTTTGTTGGTCATCATGACTCTAACAATCTAATTATCTTCTGGTTTTCTTAATTATCTTATATCAGATGTATAGAAGCAAGAAAATCGATGATCCAAATCAAGGTAAACTGCTACTAATTTCTCTATTTAATTAATTTCTTCTTCTTTTTTTCCATCTTCCTAAACAAATTAAAAGATTAGTGTTTTCCATGTCTAACAATTGATTTTTAAATTATTTGACAGTCATAGGTGATCATAGGCATCTTATCGAAAATGGAGATCACAATATTTATAATTTCAGCCAACTTCCAATGCTACAAGGATATAACCAAAATCATGTCTCCAATTTCAGGTATAACAATTTAATTATTCCTGCAATACCCTTTTAAATCTCGACATTTTTGAATTTGATTAAGCCACTCGTATCAATTTTCGAGGAGTTGATTAAATCCTTTTATTTTATTTTTGACACTATGAGTCTAGTTTAATTTCACCAATTTTTTTTTAATCTTTTCAAGATATGGAGATGCTTCTTGGAGTGCTCGGGAATTCTTAATGCGTACTAGTACTACTACTCCATGTATAAGCCGGAGTTTAATCGATGAAACCAGTACTAGACCTAGATTATATGGCTCGGTGGCTGAAAAGATCCACGATAACAACAACAATAACTGGAGTAGTAGTACTAATTGCAACTTTCGTATGGGAGGTAGTACATCTTACGACACAAATTCTATGTGGAAAATGCGTGAATTCAAAGACAATTTCCAATCATCACCTCGCAATCAAGATAATTTCAACCTTCATCATCAACAATCAAGATCACTACGCCCGTTTATTGAACGACTCAACCCCATAACGTCCCAAATCGGTACTACTTCAGGTTTGAACTCGACAACAACAAAGGTCAATTATGCACAAGAGAGTAGTAGTAACAAGACTACGTTATTGAAAAGGAAGGCTTTGGATTATGATAATTGCAAGCTTGATTTGGATCTATCGCTAAGGCTGACTCCAGGTAATGTTGTTGATGAAAATAAACAGCGAAGTTTGAGGGAGGATAATAGCGAAATTGACAGTGAGTTGTCATTGTCTTTGTACTCACCATTATCATCATCGTCTTCAAAGCATAGCAAGTTGGTCAACAAGGAAGGACAAGATCATGGTACAAAAGTGAATTCTAGAAGGGCAAGTACTCTGGATCTGACTATATGAATGACAAAAAATATCACATTCTAAGTGAGATCTTGAGGTACTTGTTCAAAATGTTGCATTATCTGATTTGTAATATTCTACCAATAATATTTATACAAACTAATTCCATCTTTGTTTATTTTATATATATAGTTTCATTATGATTATATTCTTGTAATATATATATATATATATATTCTCTTTGTAGGCATTGGTTTGAAAGAAAATTCAACTAGAATGTTGAGCAAAATAAAATTCCCAATTATAATCTCCAAACAATAATGGACTTATTATTTCATAATACGATGAAAAGGAAAACAAACATAAGAGTTTGCAGGTGCTGCTGCAACCTTTCTCTGCCCACCATCATAAAGGCCTCAATCTCCCGATTCTTCGCTTCCAATTTAGCTGCGCATCAAAACATACACACAATTAGCATATTCGCAAATTATTCTTAGGTGCCTAAATTGCAGATTTTTCGTTTATTTGTAAACTTTTAAAGTTCCGAACCAACTAATCAGTTTTTCCCATAAAAGGTATATTAAAAAAACAAACAGCACAGAATTATATGTCTCGATTCTAGTCGTTGGATATGTGAATAATCCAACGAACGAAATTTGACTTCATATAGAATTGCGGACGTGTAGAGACAAAATAAAATAAAATATTGGAATGTGTTACCATCTTTGTGAGACAAGTAAAATTGACGAGCAGCCAACCCCTTCCTCATTTCATTGTTCTTCCATGCAAGCCATTTGTTGATATTCCGATAGTTAGCAAGCAGTGTAGTCATCAGAGCCACCGTTTTCTGTACATAATGCAAACATATTAGAAGCTGTTTAACATCTAAAAAAACATTTAACATGCATGAGAACCTATATATATTATGTATATATAAATTTTCAAGTCAATATGCACTGATATAACTTCACGAGGATATTGAATGTGAGTCACTTATTATGGAGAAGCGTTGACAGTCAAAGCATGTAAAACTAGTGGCTCATATTCAATATCCCCATGAAGTTATATCAGTGCGCACCGATCAAATCGGGATTATATATATATATATAGGGACAGATTATATAGAAACCAAATTGAGTACCTCTAGGAGGTCTAATTTTCTCTTGATTAGTTCGTAGTATTCCTTCTTTCGAAGGTACGACTTGCGTGCCGCCTCTCTTTTAGCAATCACTCTACAAAACAAACACGAAGATTAATATATTCTATGTTAAAAAAAAATAGAATAAAAAACTGGACAACGAACATAAGAAAGAAAAATTATATAGATCTTTCAAATATATATATATATATAGAGAGAGAGAGAGAGGGAAAAAATAAATATTTTTTTTTTTCCAAACCGTTTCATCAATATCGCCATAGGAGGATGTGAGTGATTAGGTATAGAAGGATCACTTGCATTTGTGTGAAAGGCTTGCATATGTAGCCCTATTTATCCAAGAATTCTGAGTTTTGAAATAGATTATAGATGGCATTTTTTTTTATTGTTAATGGCTATATTAAGCAATGCATTGCAAAAGTTAATTGCATAATTAAGGAGAAATAACTACAAATAGGCAACAACAAAAATTATGCTTTTTATATTTTTGTCCTATCTCCAATTATTTTTCTCTATTTTTGTCAATTGTAGTCTCTGAAATGACAAAAATAGCCCTCTAAAATTTATTTATTTTAATTAATTTTAGAGCAATTACCAATTAGGTCCTGGACCTTTTTTCTAATTCCAAGTTATTTTCCACTTTTACAAAAGTGACCAAATTGGTCCCCACACTTTTTCCAAGTGCCAAATTAGTCTCTTTCTTTTTAGAAGTGATCAAATTAGTCTCTTTAACGATTTAACGGTGTTAAATATAACAGTTGACTTTAACAATTTTAGTTAAAGTACGTAAATATCATTTATTTGTTATATTATAGCAAAGTTGTTTTGTCTTTTGTGCATTAAATTCTCCATTATAATTATAATAAAATCCAAAAATATTTGTAATGAAACACCATTTGTACCTCAATTAATATAAGTCTATGCATATATATATATATTCAATAGACTTATAGACCTCTATTGATCAAGCAATGGAGGTTTGTATACCTCCAATTTATTGATTCATTTTTTTTTTTTTAATAGACCTCCATCAGTCTGCATTGTACCTCACTATATATATATATATTTAAAAAAAAATTCTTTTGAAAATTCATTAAGATATTTTCTTCAACGAATATATGTGTTGATCATTGTTTTTTTTTTTTAAGGACAAAAATATTTGAAAATAAATAATTTTACGTTTGCCAAGTTGGGTTCGAGTAAGAATTGGGATTTTGTTTATTGGGGGTACTTCGGCTAATCTGTTTGTCAGCTGTCTGCCTTTTCTGTGTTGTTGTTTTTGCTGTTGTTTTCTTTCGTTTTTCGTTGTATCGTTCTAGTTTTTCGGTTGTGCTCGGTTTCTCGGCGCCTGTTGTTGGCAGGTGGTCTAGTTTGTGTTTTCTTCTGCTGTGTTGTGTTGTCTGTGCTTTTGGATGTGTGTTGTGCTTCTGTGTTTTTGTTTTCCTTCTGTTTGCTTGTTTCTGGCCTTTGTGGCCCTTAATAAAGATATCGTTCAAAATAAAATAAAATTACGTTTATAACCTTATGACTATAATAGCGAAGTTGACTGTGAGTTGTGATCATTATCTTTGTACTCACCATAAGCATTATCATCCTCAAAAGAGGGTCATCAAGGAAGGGCAAGATCATGGTACAATAGGGCATATGCTAGAAGGGAAAATACTCTAGATCTGACTATATGAATGGCACAAATATCAAATTCTAATTGAGATCTTGAGGTATTTGTTCAAAATGTTACATTAGTATCGCATTTGTAATATTGTACCGATATTATACAAATTAATTCCATCTTTGTTTATTATATATATATATATATCAATCGATACATGTAATTCATGTATAAATCTCTTTATAGCTAGACATTGATTTGAGAGGAAATTCAACCACAGTGTGAGCAGCGAGCTGAGCAAAATAAATTTCTCCAATTAAATCATTCTCCAATTTTTTATTTTTTTGAACGGTAAACTTTATTAGAGGCCAAGGAAGCCGGGAAAAGGAAACCAACAACAGGCGAAACAGGGCCAAGCGACCCCCTACAGAACAGACCAGGGGAAACCAACCCAAAAGAGCCAAAGAGAAAACCGGTTCTAAACACAACACCAGGCAAACAAAGAAAAAAGAAAAACGCAGAAATGACTGCAAGTCATTCTCCAAATTGACTGCAAGTCTGTAACCCAAACGGTTGACTTATTTCATGAAAAGAGAAAACAAAATACATAAACTAAAAACTTTCATGACATTTTTATTACAAACTAGGTAGTGCTTGCAACATGCTGCTTTTATTTTCAATTGCGCATCATCCAGGTCCTAATAATCGCCTTACGCTCTTCCATAAGCGCTTTGCATCTAGCTGTCATCAAAACATGCACTCAATTAGCATATACAGTATCAATGGGCAAAGCTATGAGTGGGCCTGCAGGGGCTATGGCCTTGCAGCCTTTTGGAAAATTTACTTTTAATCCTTATAATGAATTGAATTTTTTTTTTCTTTTAATTCCTTAAAATGAAAATTATAGAGTTTGACCCTCCAAACTTGGCACGCGAAATTTGAAATTATGGCTTTGCCTTTGATGGTATATACCACAAATTAAGTTCAAAAAATTCTTAAGCATGTGAAATGCTGATTTTCATTTTTTTGGGTAAACTTTAAAAGCTCTGGATTAACATTTTTCATAAAAGGTATATATTAAAAAAGCTATGCAGAATTATTTGTCTCTATCAACGGCTGATATTTAATATCAGATAGAATTACAGGCGTGTACACAATCTAAAAAAATGGAATGTGCATATATATATTAGGCAAACAGTTCATATTACCTTCCTCATATGCAATGTCAATTTCAGCAGCCGCACAAAACTCCATCATTTCATTGTTCTCCTTTTTCAGCCTTTTGATCTCATTCTCATAATAAGCAGTTTTTGCATCCATTAGATTCATTCTCTTCTGTACAAGCAAACATATTATAAGAAGTGGTGTTTCAAATATCTAAAAACACTAAGGTTCATGAATGCGAATCTATAGAGCAATAATCCAAGTACGTACCTGTATGAAGTTCATTTCCTTCTTGTTTGCTATCAATCTACGAAAAAAAAACAATGAATCTATGTTAAAAAAAATAATAATAATATAAAATAAAAAAATAAAATAAAAAACTTGACAACAAACAAGAATGAAAAATTATATATGTCTGGAAATATAAATATATATTTTGTCCAAACCGTTTCATCTTCTTGGAATCCAACAGGCTGAAATTGTCTCCTGCCTTCATTAAATTTTCGCTCATGGTGGTAAGAGCTATAAAAATAAAAAGGATTACTTGCAATTGTGTTAAAGGCTTGCATAGGTAGCCCTATTTTATCCAAGAATTCTCAGTTGTAAAATGGAATATAATACATATGGCATTTTCTTGTCATTAGCCATATTAAGCAATATGCACTGCAAAAATTAATTGAATAAAATCCAAAATTAATTATTATGGCAAGTAAATCTAATAAACATGGAAACAACACCCATGCCATTAGTTGTCAATGATTAGAATTAACTTTTGACTCTCTTGTGTGAATAAATGGTCCAAGATGGCCATATTTATTATTTAATTCAATTTTTAAAAAATGGTTAGATATCCTTGATCAGATTTGATGGAGGAGATTTATCCTTTATTTCATCTGATGGCGGAGATATGATCATACAGATTGATTTATCCTCCATATCAGATGGAGGAGACGATCTCTTCTGTCAAGAGGTAGTACGATCTCCTTTCTCATGGAAGATATCATGGTGGACAGTGGTGGAGCTAGAAAATTTATTCAATTGGGGCTTGATTTAAAAATACTAAAATTTACCAATGTTCAATGTGATCAAGTGGTTAGAGCGCTCATTCAATCCGATAATATTTTAGGTTTAAATCGTCGCGTATATATAAGAAATACTAAAATTTAAAAATATAAGTAATAATAAGTAATAATAAAAACAATTGAATTTGAAAGTATCACATAAAGTAATAATTTTAAAACACCACTTAATATTAATTGCAATTTACCACAAGTAAACAATTAACGATCGTAATTCCCTAATTACATAAATGTGAAAAGTGTTATGGAAAAAAATGTTATTAATTATATAAATAATTTTTTTAATTTTTGAAAAAACTGACCCCGCTATAGCTGGTTCAGCCCTCCATTCAAATCCACCCCTGCCCATAAGAAACCAACTCAACTTGTCATTGTTTTCAAAAATTGGACTTGATAAGATAATTAATTTTAAAGGGTTCCTTATTTGAAACTTCTGTACGGGTGGCAGTACCACTCTAGTAGTACTGCTGCTTAGTCACGAATTCAATGTGGAAAATACATGAATTCAATGACGATTTCCAATCATCACCTCGCAAATGTAGATAATTTCAACCATGCATGATCATCGACAATCAAGAATCCAAGATCACTAAGCACTTTGATTAATAGAAGTAAGCTGTGTTACACTCCATATTTTGGACATGTATGGAATACATGAGGGCACGTGTTCGATACGTTAAATAGCATATACGTTGCATTTTGGAAAGTTTGACTTGTGAATATGGTTGGGAATTTGGGATACATCTAGGATACGGCAATGATACATTTAGGGTAATTTTTGAATTATTTTAGTAAAAACGAGATCAATTTACAATTTTAAAAAGCAATGGGTCGAAATTGATTTTTTAACATCTTATTGCATCTACATTTTTGGGTTTCTTTCTTTCATTTGATACGGTAAGGATTGTGTTTTATTGAGAATATATTTTTGATTGAATTATCGTTTCATATATTATTTTTTTAATTAGAATATAAATATATACTATTTTAATTGACCTATCTTGTTCTATTTGTATTCTAATTTTTGAAAATTTACTGTATCTGTATATCGTATTTATGTCGTATCCGTGCAACGGAGGAAGTAAGTACCGTAGTTCCTTCAGGTTTGAACTCAACAATACCAACACAATGTTGAAAGGAAGGCCTTGGATTATGATAATTGCAAGCTTGCTTGAATTTGATCTATCGCTTAGGCTGATACCCGGTAACATGGTTGATGATGTTGATGAGAATAAACAGCGAAGATTTAGAATAAATAGCCAAGTTGACAGTGATATTCCGTTGTCTTCGTGCTTGTACTCACCATTATCATCATCATCTTCTTCAAATCATAGCAGGTTGGTCTTCAAGGAAGGACAAGATCATGGTACAAAAGTGAATGCTATAAGGGGTACATACTCTGGATCTCCCTACATGAATAACACAAATATCAAATTCTAGTGAGATCTTGAGGCACATGTTCAAAATGATGCATGTTATATATCTGATTTGTAATATTGTGCAATATATATATTTTTTTTTGAACTGCTTCAATTTATTAAACAAAGGAACGAAGGCAAGACTCAAGAGCCCTACAAAGGCACAAGCAAGCAAAGCCACAAAGAGACCCCAGAACATGAAAACAAGAGACCAACAACCAAACACACACACATGGGAACACAAACAACGCCCGCAACTAAAGCCCACAAAAACAGAGCTACAGCTAAAGAAAAACAGAGCAACAGCAGAACAACAGCACAAGACAAAACAGCAGGCCACAGCACCGGAGCAACTAGAGGAACACCTACGACCAAACAAATCCTCAAGTAATTTCCCACATCAGATTGTCTTCGCCCGAACTGGAACCAGACTTCACGAGCATGTCAGCAAAGGAGTTGGTTGATCTGGGATTAAAAATGATCGACATTCTACCCATCATCTGTAACCAGCTCAGAATATTGTAGGTGAGATTCACATGTTTGACACTTCCTAAGCCATCTCTGTCATTAACCTAAGAGACAGCCACCTTGGAGTCACTAGTGATGGCAATATCTTTGTTACGAAAGGCAGAGCAAGAAGCACATAGCTTGCAGGCTTTGTGAATAGCCAAAATCTCTGCTGTATTCGAGTCTTGGATTCCTACAAACAATGAGAAGGGACCTAAGACTTGACCCCTCCAATCATGAAGAACGCCCCCAATCCCCGCTGGACCCAGCTTTCCTCTAACAGAGCTATCCACATTAAATTTCAGGTCACCAACAGAAGGGTGGATCCAGACCTCAAAGGTAGGCTTACTATTGTTGAACGATTCTGCACAAACATTCATTAAGTTGAGCATCAAAGAAGTGATTGGGACTTTTGAACCTCTTTCTAGATGCTTGAACCACCATATAGCCCGGAACTTAACAATATCCTCCGCCAAACTGAGATCAATCTCCTTATTTTCAAACAACAACTTCTTTCTCGTTTCCTATATCATCCACAACATGGCAGACGAAATTCATATATATATATAATATGAATTTTCATCTTGTTAATTATTTTATACAAATTTATATATACTATATATAGAAATTCAACTAGATTATGTAAACAAAATAAAATTCTCCATTAAAATTATTGTCCAAATTAACTAACTGTATTGTAGACAATTGACTTAATTCAAATAAGAAAAGGAACATAACTAAAAAACATTAATATGAAGTTTTGAACATAACTAAAAACATTAGTATGAAGTTTTTGTAACTATAATTTTATTTCAAGCTAAGGCTTTCAACCCTAGAAAGATGCTGCTTTTACTTTCCTCTGAACTTCATCGGATGATTCAGATTGGCCGACATTCGCTCTTCCTCCCGAAGTATCTTGTCTCGTATTTCCACAAGCACCTTGTATTCAGCTGCGCAGATATATATACACTTAATTAGAATATTCCACAAATTATTATTTTTTTTAAAGGAAAAAAAAAAACCTTAGATGCATGCCTAAAATGTGGATTTTCTTCATTTGGTAAACTTTAAAAGTTCCGAACTAACTTTTCGAAAATAGGTATATTTTAAAAAAAAACTCTGACTTACTTTTCTCGTTTCTAGAATAGAGATTTAACATCAGATAGAATTGCGAACGTGTATGCGAAAAATAGGAATATGTACATAAAAGGTGTATTTAAAAAAACTTATAATTATTTGTCTCATTTTCGGTTCGTTGGATATAATTAAATCTGACAGAGATTTGTTACCATCCTTGGAAGCTTTGAGAAATTCAAGAGTCGCCATCTTCTTCTTCAATTCAGTGTTCTCCATCACCAACTGACTGTAATCATTCCGATTATAAGCAACCTGTCTAGCTTTGATATCGACTTTCATCTGTACATGCATGCAAACATAATAGAAGTGGTTTCAAATGCCTAAAAGCACTGACATACGTGCATGAGAATCTATATATATATATAGGGACAAATATATAAACCCCAACTACGTACCTGATCAAACTCTATTTTTCTCTTGATATACTCAACGTACTCCTGCTTTTTGGCTCGGGACTTCTTTGCTGACTCCCTGTTTGCAAGCAATCTACAAAACAAACACAAAGAATAATCTATGTCAAAAAAAAAAAAAAAAAAAAAAAAACTTGACAACAAACAAGAAATAAAAATTATAAAAATATATTTTATTTTTCCAAACCTTTTCATTCTTTTCGGATCCATTTCTCGAGCCTGATCAGCAGGTACAACAGGGTTAGGACCCCGTTGTTCATCCGGATCGACAACATCGGTGGATGATTCAGCTTTGAATAGAATCACTTTATCGCCAAAGCTGGGATTGTTGGAATCATCTCCAACATCTCCATCAATAAGCAAATCCAAGTGATCATCATCTTCTTGGCTGAAATCATCGTCACAAATTTCTTTCTTGCCATTCAGATGCTTTTTGTCGGTGATGAAAACGAAGGAGTCACTGGCAGTTCTTCGGTGCATAACTGGATGTGCCCTAGGTGGCGGTGAGGCCATGGACGTGAGATTATTCTCCATGGTATAGTACTCTGATTAAACCTGCAAAAAAAAAAAATGGAAAAAAAATAGTTGCATACTATACTTGAATTTGATTAACTAGAATTCGATCTATAAAAATTATAACAGAACAATTTTTTTGGAAGTCTGGAGAAGAGCTATACTTGAATTTGATTAGCTAGACTGTTCACTTACAATTGTGTGAAAAAAGGCTTGCACATCTAGCCCTATTTATTCAAGAATTCTCAGTTTTCAAATAGAATTAATATATATGGGTTTTTTTTTTTTTTTTTGTTTTATTGTTATTTGATAATATTGAAGCATTGAATTGCAAAAATAAAATAAAAATAATAATAATTGAATGAACCTAAAATTATCATGGTATGAAAATCTAAGATAAACATGGAAACAACTTGGGTATAGAAATAAATCATACCTGTACATTGTGGAGATAAAAATTTGGCATCGGTATTTCATACACACGGTGCGCAAATATTCTCTTCCCAAGCACAATATGCCGTTAGTGGTCAATAGTTAGAGTGCATATGATTCTCTTACCAAGCACTATGTCATTAGTGGTCAATCATTAGAGTTAACTTTTGATTGCTTGTTCGAATAAAATTATGGTCCAAAACTATTTCATTATTTTTTTAAATTTTTAATTAATTTTTTTCAATTAATTTTTTTAAAAATAATAATTTTAAAAAAACCGGTTTGATCTCCTCCATCATATTTGATCAGACTGATGAGCCCATTTGACAAGATGGAGGAGACAATCTCCACTATCAAGAGATAATACAATCTCATCTTTCTAGTGGAGGACATGATCTCCTCCACAGTGGAGAAGATCATCTATCTCCTACCAATGATCCCACCAACGATGAAGCTTTTTCAAAAAAAAAATTAAGTTTTCTTTTTTTTAATTATTTCTAAAATTATATTTATTTTTTGTTTGATCTCCTCCATTGATTGAATAGAATGAGTAGATCTCCTCCGTACATTTTGTCTTTCTTTTTTGCCTCTCATCCGTTAATTTCTAAATTGAGCACCACTAACAAAAGGGGCTGTTTGAGCAATTTCAGGAAAAGGATCCATATGAGTGCAATTAGACTAAATATCAGGTTATCTTTATGAAATAAACCAGATCCATATGAGTGCATTTATAATTATACTTAATATTTTGCCTACCAAGAAATTAATGGTTCCTACCTGGAGAAGAATACATGGTAAGTGTACAACTCATCTTGTTAATGTGTTGTTAGAAGTTGGACTTTATAAGTTAATTATTTTAAAAGTTTTCCTTATTTGTTGAGTAAATAACCTATTTGGGAAATTATATATATATATATGGAAATTTTGGATAGGAATGAGCACACATCGTAATATTTTCCTATTATAGTTTATTTCCATAAAAGAAAAAGGCGGGTATATATATATAAATATATTTATAATTATACACACACGTGGTCTATGCAGATTTTAAAAAATGATGTATACCGGTAAGTATCTTTTGTAGGTAGAGGTGACCATGATTCGAACTGAAACCTTCAATGTGCAAACCGGATCAGAACCATAATTTTTTGAGAATTGATCTGAAACCGCCGATTCCACTTTTTTTTAAAAAAAAAATTATGTTTTTATTTTATTTTTTCTTATAATTTTAATTTATTTTTTTTTTAAAAAGGAACCAAATCAGAATTAGAAGAAACCGAAACCGAACCAAATCCAGGGTCACCATTACTCATAGGATCGATGTGTTGGAGATTGTCATGCACTTGAAGTTCCTGTTGAAACGGGACAGCAAACAATTAAGGTGGCCACAAGGGATGTAGGCAACCACCCTTTGATGCCTAAGTCAATCCTCGGTATAAAAGTGAAGTTATATCCTTAGTTGGTATGTTTTAACAGGAAAATAAGAGCGCAGGATAGTTGACACTTCCCTCGACGGATACTTAATTACCTATTAACTGCACGTGTACGCATCATTTTTACCTATTACCTCTGTTAACAAATAGATAAAATCTACTTAATTTAAGACTTAGTTGGTGAAAACAAAGGGCACCTAGTCTTTTGGGTTGTAAGTGAGAAACTGAGAACTAACAGAAAACTAAGCTAAAAATAAATAGATACAAGTAAAAGTCTGGAAAACTCCATTGAAGAGACAGAGATAAAACAGAGAGGAATAGTCAATAGAGATCGAAGACTTTTCTGCTTTTATTACTCAATGAATCAAATACAAAACAAGAGACAGAAAGAGATTTTATATTCTCTCATTAGTCATTACAGGCTTAATTATTATTAATTCACGGAAAAATCACATGCGCATGCCATTTCCAGCTAATTTTATCCACATCAGCATATTCGATCTGAAGCTTTTCCCGCCAAATCAAGATAGACTTCACTAAAATCAGACGGTCATTAGCCATGTGATCATGATTGATCTTTGATCATCATGATCTCAGCATCATGTGTGGACTGCTCTCAACATTGTTGCTATTATTCTCAACAGTAAGGCTAACCATCATTATGTACATAAATTCTCGAAAAACACATAGAAACATACAAGTATACAAGGAGGGGCTGGAAGAAATTATAAGAAGGGAAGAGGAAGATTTGGCACGCTATGAAGCTATTTCTGCTTGACTGATTTCCATGTCTTTTCTAGTTCTCACGGTATGAGAACAAGGACTTCGTTTTTAGGGGGTTTCAGGAAGGCAAAGGGTTTCAATTGTTGGTGTCGGGTTCGATGGAGGATGAGGTGGCCAAAGTCTTAGCGTCTGGATCAGAGATAGGTTTTGTTTTTTCAGAATTGGAAGTTGTAGTTGTGTTTTTTTCAGGGAGGAGGAGGAGGAGGATATGGCTCGTTTTGATGCAATTTCTGGTTAGGTTTTTGTGTTTTTTGGTGTGGTTTCTTTGGTGTTGTTGTTAGCTTTTTCTTGTAATGGCAGAGGTTTGGGTTGCTGTTTGGTGGGGTTTGGCTGTGGGTTTCTGGCCTGTGTTGTTTTGTGGGGTTGTGGGGACTGCTGGTCCTCTGTTTTGCTTCTGTTTTTCTCGTTTTTGCTTGGCATCTCTCGTTGGGGTTGTTGGCTCGTTTGCTTTTGTTTGTTTGGGGTCTTGTTCGGTTGCTTGTTTTGTTGGGTTGTGGGCGTGTTTTGTTTGTGTTGCTCTTCGGCTTTGCCACTTTGAATAAACTTTGCCATTCAAAAAAAAAAAAAAAAAAAAAAAAAAAAAGACCATTTCCAATCATCACCTCACAATGAAGATAATGTCAACCATGAATCAGCATCAGCATGATCATCAACAATATATCAAGATCAGTACGTACTACACCCAATTGAACGACTCAACCTGTAACGTCACAATTCCATACTTCGATTTATAGAAGTAGGTGTTGTTGTCCCTTCAGGTTTGAACTCAACAACATTTAGCAGTAATATAACAACACAATATTCAAGAAAAGAATGCTTTGGATTATGATAATTGCAAGCTTGATTTGGATATATCACTAAGGTTGAGGTAACGACGCTGATGCTGTTGATCATGAGAATAAACAGCGAAGATTGAAAGATTACAATAGTGAAGTTGACAGTGATCGAGTTGCCATTGTGTTTGTACTCACCATTATCATCATCATCATCTTCAAAGCATAGTAGTTGTTCATCAAGGAAGGATAAAATCACGGTACAAAAGTGAAAGCTAGAAGGGAAATTAAGTACGTACTTTGTAGCTCACTCTATTTATGAATTAATGACACAAATATCACATTCTAAGTGAGATATATATGATCTTAGAGGTATTTGTTCAAAATGTTGCAATATCGATCTTATTTGTAATATTATACAAATTAATCCCATCTTGTTTATATGCAATATTCTCGCTATATATATAATTTTCTTTGTAGCTAGGCATTGATTTGAGATGAAATTTAAAATAAAATTCTCCATTGATTGTCCAAAGTCCAAACTGACTGTATTATTCTTGACAATTGATCGACTTATTAAACCATAAAAAAAAAAGGAACAAAACAAAAAACTTCAATATGATGAAGTTTTTGTAACATAGATTTTTATTTCAAGCTAGGGCTTGCAACCCTAGATAGATGCATGCCGCTGCAACACTAGATATAGATGCTGCTTTTACTTTCCCAGGAGCTCCATCAGATAATCCCGCTTCGCTAACTCCAGAAGGATCATTTCTCGCCTTCCAAGCATCTCGGCTCTCTTTTCCTCTAACTTCTGAAGCATCCCATCTCGCTCTTCCACAAGCATTTTGTATTCAGCTTCCTTCCGAAGCATCACATCTCTCGTTTCCTCATACACCCGACGCATCACATCTCGCTTTTCCTCAAGCATTTTGTTTTCAACTGTGAATCAAAACATATATACACCCAATTAGCATATATATTCTGCAGATTAAGTTTTAAGATGCAGATAATTTTCGTTTTATGCCAAACTTTTCAAGTTCCGAGAACTAACTTTTCCCATAAAAGGTATATTAAAAAAAATGTAGAATTATTAGTCTCGTCTCCGGTCATTAGATATGATTAAATCCAACCACAGAGATTTGATATCATATAGAATTGGCAAACATTTTAAATATTACCATCCAATGCAGCATTGTGAGCTATTTTAGCCGCCAACTCCTCCTTCAATTCAATGAATGTCTTCATCATCAACTTATTGTGCTGATTCTGTTGATAAGCAGACATTGATGTCATTAGATCCTTTTTCATCTGTACATGCATGCAAACATATTAGAAATAGCTTCAAATACCTAAAAAGTAAAAACACTAACGTACTGTGCATGAGAATCTATATATATTATTGGGACATATATAAAACCCCAACTACGTATACCTGAAGGAACTCAAGTCTCCTCTTTAGATAGTCTACGTACTCCTGCGGTACATCATCATCGTCGGAGCTGGGATTGTTGGAATCATCTCCAACATCTTCATCCATAAGATCATCATCATCATCATCATCTTCTAGGTTAAATTCATCGTCAAACATTTCTTGCTTGACCTTCAAATACTGCTCCCTCTTACTGCGGTTGAAAACAAGAGAGTCGCTGGCAGTTCTTCGGTGAACAAGTACTGAATGTGCCCTAGCAGCTGGTGAGGCCATGGACGTCAGAATATTCTCCATGCTATTATCTGATTAAACCTGCAAAAGATACATGGAAAAAATAAATAAAAGATGGTTTCATCCCATTTTATTAGTTATAGTGAATAACAACAACATAAAAATAAATAAATAAATAAATAAATTTAAAATAAAAAAAACAAGAGCGTGAAGTTATAAAATTAAAAGAGAATAAATTTTTTTTTCCTTAAGTACAGAGAGAAGAGCTCCGTACTTTTTTCTTTTTTTTTGGTAAAAGGAGCTCTGTACTTGATTAGCTACAAAGATCACTTGCAATTGTGAGAAAGGCTTTTACATGTAGCTCTATTTATAAGAGAATTCTCAGTCAGAAATAGAATATAAATGTATTTGGCCCTGGTATTTAGTGTAATTGCATAGTGCACATATGAAACGTCTATCGTTAGATTTAAATTTTGAATGCTTGTTCGAATAAAAGGTCCAAGATACTCTTATTTATCATTTTATTTTATTTTTTAATTTGATTATTTCAATTAAAAAATAACAATTATTGATATTTATTTTTAATTTATTTCAATTTTAAAAAATAGTGAGATCACCTCCATCAGAGAAAATCTTGCATGCACCCTAGCCAATAGGTGTGTGCCACGTGGCAAGAGCAACCAATCAAATGAGTTTTCCCTACCATGTGGCACACACCCATTGGCTAGGGTGCATTAAAGTTTTTCTCCCTCTGTCATATTTGATGGAAGTTTCCTCCATTTGATTTGATGGAGGAGATCATTGGATCAAACCGATAAGATTTATCCTCCATCATATAAGACAGAGGAGACAATCTCCTATGAGGGATAGTACAATCTCATCTTTCTTGTGGAGGTCATGATCACCTCTATGATGGATTAGATCCTTTAACGCCAACTTTTTCATTTTCTTTTTCTTTTTTATTTTTTTCTAAAAATATATTTATTTTTCATTTGATCTCCATGTACCATTGATTAAATAGAATGAGTAGATTAGGACCATACATTTTTTTCTTTCCTTCTTTGCCTCTCAGTCGTTAATTTATAACGGAACACCACTAACAGAAAGGGATGTTTATGTAATTTCAGTAAAAAGATTCAGATGAATACAATAAGACTAAATTTCAAGTGATGTCTATGAAATACACCAGTCCCATATGAGTGCAATTATACTTGATATTTTGCCAACCAAGATATTTAATGGTTCCTACCTATAGAGAAGAATACATGGTAAGTGTACAACTCATATTGTTAATGTGTATTCTGAAGATGGATTTTATAAAGTAATTATCTTAAAAGTTTTCCTTATTTGTTAATTATATGACCTGTTTGGGAAAATACATGTTTGGAAAATTTGGATAGGGTTGAGCAAACATTTAATATTTTCCTATTATAGTTTATTTCCATAATTAATAACAAAAGAAAAGGTTTTCAAAAAAAAAAAAATTAAAGACAAGGAGGCAAAAAAAAAAAAAAGATGGCCCATGCAGGTTTCGAACCTGCGACCTTCGCGTTATTAGCACGACGCTCTAACCAACTGAGCTAATAGGCCTGTCCGAATCCTAAGTTACTTACTCTTTATAAATACATATAAATTAACGTCTAAAATAATAAAAATACGCCCACCGTGGGGCTCGAACCCACGACCACAAGGTTAAGAGCCTTGCGCTCTACCAACTGAGCTAGACGGGCTTGGTTGATGTTGATTGCTCGTTAATATATTTGATGAACAGTTTTGCAATAACCGAGTTGATTTTATGAATTGTAATAAAAATTAAAATAAGTTGAATGTTTCAAAATAATAATAATTGTAATTGGGAGCTTCACGATTGTTCTTAATTTGTAATGAATTGATTTTGCAAACCTTAATTAAAAAAGTCTTATATCAAATTAATTTTTGGAATTAAATGTTCTTGGAAACCTTTGATGATCATTTTTACATATGTATGCTTAAAAGTTGGCGACATTTGAATGATTATCCTTGACACTAAGGGGCTGTTTGTTTTTTTCCCAATAAGACTTATTACCTCTTATATCTTAAATTAAGATAAATCAGTTTGTTTGTTTTTTCAACTTATATCTTATTTTAAGATATATATGTCTATTAGAAAAAGTAAAATTTTTTTACTTTTATCTTATTCAAAAAGTGAATTCAAAAAGTGATACAGTAGAGTTTTTTAATAAACTCTAACACAACCTAATCAATTTTATATTTGTAATAAGTCATCTAAAATGAAAAAAACAAACATATCATAATATCTTAATTTATAAGACTTATCCAATATATCTAATAAATTAAGGTCTTATAAGACTTTAGACAAAAAAGCAAACAGCCCCTGATACAATATCGCAAGTGTTTATTTGTTAGATCTTTAATTTTTTAATTATAAGTTGTTTTGCCTTTTAATCCTCTAGCTAGACTCAAGTTAAGTTTTGAACTCAGAGCATTTCATGAGTAATATATATGCGGCTTAAACAAAATTAAAATTAATATTGAGGGTAAATAATCGATATTACAGGATTTATTTTATTTTATTTTGTTTATTTTTTTTTTTTTTACTTAGAACATTAAATTTCAGGACCATTTAATTGATCGTAATTACCATTACCATGACAAATTAAAATTAGCAAGTTATCTATAATCCGATCATTTTTCCCAATTTCGGGTGCCAAAATATATATTTTACAATATCATACATTCTTAATTAATTACAAATTTACAATCCAGGGCTACAAATACACAAAATGGGAAAAATTGAAATTAAAAAATATATATATATATATATATATCTTATGTTACATCAATACCAGCACATGCTTCATGAATTGACATTGTACTAGCTAAACGATGGATGTGAATACATACAAGTATACAACAACTTGCAAGTAGCAGAATCCAAATAATATCTTCGAATTTGAGTCATGTTTTCTTTAACTCTCAACTCTTAAATTTGTAATAATTATGAAAAAAAAAATACTTATGGGGATTTAATTATCTGCTTGTACCGATCATAAGCTAACAACACTTCATCATTTTCTCATCGACTATCATGATGTGTCAAGAACTTACTGGTCGATTAACGGAGTCATCCATGGAAATCCAATCATGTATGCTTTGATACAGTGCCGTACGATGAACATGCATATCTAAACTGCATCGTATTGCTTCTGCTGCAACTTGGAGCCAGTACTGTCTAGCTGAGCTTTGTACTGCTGGACTATAGACGGCGGGAAGTTCCCTGGATAAAACTGCTCCGGCAAGCTTTGTATCGGATGCCCACCACCGCGACGTCGTTTCATATAAAAAAATAATACAAGACATAAAAAGGATACGATGAAAAGGAGGACTAGAACAAGTAACATGATCTCACCGTGGAGAGCGTAGTTGGGATCGTCGGAGAAGAGAAGCTGATGATTGTTATTATTATCAGGCGACATGGGAGTAGCAGCTGACAACAATGGAGTAGTATTAGTACTACTATTATTATAAATTGCCATTTAGAGAGAATTCAATGGTTCTCAGGAGGTGGAGGTGGATCTTCTTGTGAGGAGTTATATACATCAAACGATGACAGAATTGAAAGATAATTAGATATAAAGAGATAGTGGGATTGGTGTGGCTGCGGTGTGGTGGGGGCGCAAGAGAATACGTGATAAGAATGGTTAAACTAGTTTATTTACTTTCTTTCTAGATACATCGGCAGTTTAAATTATGAGATAAAGTTGATTCGGTGGTTCATATACATCCTAACGCAGTACAACCAAAAGAAAAGACAATTAATATAATTTGCATTAATTTATAGAAAAATATAGTTTAAATTATATATATATGTGTACAGAACTTGTGATACTATTTTATAATCGGATCGCCGTAGAAATCAAATTAAACAAAACCGTAATTAATTACAAACATGTCATTTTAATTTAAAGATTGTTATAGAGCTAGCTTTGTCTTTTTTAATTATTTTTTGAAGATGTTAATGAAATTTTTCCATTACCACAAAGAAAAAAAATCTGAGATGGAAGAAGAAGATAATGCCTAAGTGAAAAATGAAAATATGGAAGGAGACAAAAAAAAATTGAATAGAACTTGTGGGGGATGTTTTTTTTATTTTCATGAAAGTAAGTGACAGAAGCCGTGTATTCATAGTTATTGATAAAATCACGGATGTCCTTTTCATGTGTCTTGACATTTTGGTGTCAATAATTATATGAACCAATTTGGTATTCTCTTTTGAATTATTAATTGGTTCTGTCATTGTCCCTTCTTACTTCCTTGAAGCAGCCAAGTAGGTCCTATAACTACTTATGATAATAAAAATAATAATTAAAATAAAACAAATTTATCGATTATTTATCTTGAGGAAGGTAAGCTAGGTTGAACATGGAATTGGTACATTTCTGTGTCATGGACCTCAATTGAATCACTTACATGCTCCTAAATCTGGGAAGTCATTATAAGATGAAGCTTATTTATATATATATATATATAGAGAGAGAGAGAGAGAGAGATACAGTATTCTCTGGTTTAGGGATGGCAAAATAAGGGTCCAGACCCAAACCGGATCTAGACCTGTAAAAAATTAAAGGGTCTAGACCTGAACCGAAATCGCAAAATAAACAGTTAGTTCAGATCTGGATCCAACCTGGTATGAGTCCGGGTTTTATCTAGATCTTGATCTAGGTTTTATTCGAATCTCGATCCAAGTCTACTTTTTCGAATGGAAAAAAGAAAAAGAAAAAGACAATCCATAATATGTTTATTAGAAAAAAAAAAAAAAAAAAAAATCTTTTTCTCTTAAAAATAAAATAATTTTTTTTCCCCATCCATGAAATTCAACTCAAAGTTGTTCTCCTAAATCTATTAACTCTGAATTGAGATCACCTACTAAAAGAATATTTATACTCCTTTAATATCAAACAATTTTTCTTGCACATCACCTTTTAGTAGAATTTGTGTACAACTCCCTTTTATATTGGATTCAAATCCTACCATGCGCATTTTACAAATATGTGTGGAGAGTTTTCTTTTAAGGCGTGGAAATACTTATCTCCTGTTATGAGAGTAAAAAAAAAAAAGCATTTCTCTTTATTTGTTCTGATTTAAAACATATATATATATATACAAGAATAACCTTACTTTTTCAGTTCATTCATATAAAAACCTTAGAAGAAAACACAATGAAAATTAGGGTTGATCTTAAAAAAATTAAAAATATATATATGAAAAAATTTCCATTTTTTTTTTTTTTTTTTTTTTTTTTGGTTAATGGGTTACAGAAGAATCATTTTTATTATCATTTTAAAAATAAAAAATAAAAAATAAAAAACCTTGACTGCTTGTGAAAAATATCTGATAAAAGAAGCATCGGGCCGATTTCTGTCGTGGCCCATTGAATGTAACTTTCATGCATGAATTTCCACAATGTCGGACCCTGCTGTTTCTCATCATGATTCATGATTCATGATATCAAATTTTAGGTAAGATATCGACTAATTTAAGAAATTAAACTGTGATTTATCCAAAATCGAAAGCGATTAAAAAAGAATAAATCAAAAAATTATTTGTAATATATGATTTGTGTGGGCACGTTGTTGTCGTGACATGGTAGCGGCCTGCCTGAATAGAAAAAACCTGTCTCACATACTCACATTATAATTAAATGGCTTCTTCTTTCTTGATTTTTTTTTCCTGTCCAATGGATTGCATCCACGTCTGGATATGATTACAGTTTTTTTTTTTTTCCATGTGATGATCATATATAACAACAATAACATAGTACTTCTAGTCTTATCTAATTATCTTGTCGATCTTTAACATTTTCTTGGACTAGCAACTTGTATGTAGGGACATTTTTAATTTTTAATTTTTTTTTTTAATTTTTTTACCACTTATGGTAAAGATGATTTGAATTTATTTGGGACATCATTAGATGGTGGGCGGTGATCGTTTTAACATATACTTATTGTCTTATTGAATAAGTTTTGTTTAGTTATCATTATCTTCCGGAAGATTAGTGTTTTGTTATGTTAACGCGACAAAGTTTTAGAGTGTCCTCATTTACTTTATCACGTAAATCACGTTAAATTACATTGTTTTAGCATTTTTTTTTTAATTTTTTTTTGATGAAATCATTGTTTTAGCATTAAACCTTACAAATTAATATAATTACATGAATCAACAATTTACCTATTTATATGGTAAAGTTAAAGTTTAACTATATATTTATAGGGAATGCTATTTACCTTTCCTATTTACATTTCTCACTCATCACTTGACATATATACACTCTTTAATTTAATAAAAAAGTATACCCCACATTACGAAAGGAGGATTGCTAGCTGTCACCTCTACTGGAGCAACCCCATATTACGAAAGGAGGATTGCTAGCCGTCTCCTCTATTGGAGCGACATGTTTTTTTTTTTTTTTTTTCAAAGTTTGTTAGAGCATCTCCAAAACTCTAACCCAATACACAAATTTGTCATCATAATAGCATCTTTCCTGCACCAAATTTTTTTCCACTCCAATGTATACACACCAAAAGAGCATCTTTAAAGAATATTCTTCTAATAAATATTTATACAATACCAATTAATTTATATTAGTTAACTTTTACAATATTCAGTAATTTTAGGGAAATTATCATTCTCCCCCCTGTAGTTTGCCATATTCTCCATTTTCCTCCCTCTAGTTTTAAAATTCTCCATTTCCCCCCTCCTATGCCTATTTTTAAATGTTGAGATTGTTTGCATTTGTGCATGGGAGGGGGGAAAATGGAGAATTTTGAAACTAGAGAGGAGAAAATGGAGAATATGGCAAACTACATGGGGAGAATGATAATTTCCTATAATTTTATTAACATAAAATATATATCAAAATGAGTATCATTTTAAAGATCTCAATGAGATCTTTCCAACGATATATTTTTTAGGAATACGTATTATTATAATTAAGCATGAGGAGGTTAAATTAGTAATTGTAACAAATATAATTGCTGATGTGATATTAAAAAAATAAAAATAAAAATAAAAATAAATAAAACAGGCATTTGGTGTAGCTACAGTTCTGCCCAAATTTGGTGAGCATTGTAGTTCCTTTTTCTTTTGGTTAAATGTCACATCAACAATTAATATTTATTAAAATTACTAATTTAACCCTTTCATAATTAATTATAACAGTATATATTCTTAAAAAATATGCAATTGAAAATGCTACCTATTTTGATATATATTTTATGTCAATAAAATTAAGGCAAATTACACTGAACCCTTGAAGGTTTGGACAAGTTACACTTAGCTGAAAAAGTTTTGTTATTATACACTAACACCCCCAAGACTTAAATTTGACTTTGAAAATACCTAAAATGCTCCTAATTATATTATTTTATACGTTATTTTTTTTGACCTTTTAACCAAAAACTTTATAAACTTTAATAAAATAAATAAATAAAACAAAAAAATGATTCCTTAAATAAATAAATAGTTTTATAATAAATAAATAAATAAATAATTTTAAACAAATTAAATAAAAAAATAGTTTTAAAAAAATTAAATAAATAAATAGTTAAAAAAAATAATGAATAGTTTAAATAAATAAATGAAAAAAAATTAAAAACATTTTTTTTTTAAGAATATCCATCAATAGAGACAAGAAAAGCTCTAAATATCCAAACTTTTACGGTAAGAATGATGGTGAGAGAAGTTTTAAGGTTCCCAACACTCCTTGCATATTTAGAGTTTTTCTTATCCCTATTAATGGATATCCTTAAAAAAAAAAATTAATTTTTTAATTTTTTAAATTTATTTATTTAAACTATTTATTTATTTATTTATTTATTTGATTTTTAAAATATTTATTTATTTTTTTAAAAATATATATATATTTATTTTAAACTATTTATTTATTTAAAATTTTAAACTATTTATTTATTTGATTTTAATTTTTATTTATTTATTTAATGAATCATATTTTTTATTTTATTAAAATTTATAAAGTTTTTGGTTAAAAAGTAAAAAAAAAAAAGAGTATAAAATAATATAACTAGGGACATTTTAGGCATTTTAAAAATCAAATTTAAGTCTTGGGGGGTGTTAGTGTATAATAAAGAAACTTTTCCAGCTAAGTGTAACTTGCTCAAACCTCAAGGGGTTCAGTGCAATTTGCCTATAAAAATATTGAATATTGTATCGGTTAACTGATAGAAATTAATTGGTATTATATAAATATTTATTGCAAAAATGTTCCTTAAAGATGCTCTTTTGATGTAAAATTGGGTGGAGTGGAAAAAAATTTGATGTAAGAAAGATGCTCTTTTTATGACAAATAGGTGTAATATTTGGAGTATTGGTTTGGAATTTCATATTTATGGGTTTTTAATTCCCATAATTCCTAAATTATCATGAATTCATAGATTTAATCCCTTTAATCAAAATTTTAACAGACAAATGTAACTGAATCAAAATTGACTGTTTTTCCTCTGGTAATAGAATATTGTCTTTAAAAAAAAAAAACTTAAAAAATAAAATAAAATAAAATAATATAAAGAATCTTAAAGTAATATAAAAGATTAAAAAAAAAATGATTACTTAACAAATTAAATATCAAATATAAAAAACTAAACGTAATCTTAAAAATAAATAGTTGACTTAAAATTAAAAGATAATAATTATATATATATATATATATAAATGTCTCTCCATTCATTATTATTAAAAGATAATAATAAATAGTTGAATAAAAAAAAATAAAAATAAAAAAACTTTTTTGCTTTTTTTCAGAAAATTTGTTGGATTTATATCATAAAAACTATGAACAAAAAGAATATATTACATAACATTAGAAAAAATGTCATGTTTCCGCAATACACACGTAGGACTTCCATTTTTTTGATTGTGGACTTCAAGAAAATAATTCTCACTTCATGATTTGAACATTTATATATGCTGTAGTTACCGATCCTTTAATGAGATTATGACAACACTTTACAGGATTATTAAGACGTTCTTTAATGAGATTGTGACAACAATCCTCATCACATTTAAATTCTCATTAAATGTTTAGCCCAACAATCCATATGTTATTTATTGGAACACATTGACCCGGACCTGTCGATAAAAAGAGACCAAGGATATTGGGCTCAGCTCAAAGAGAGTAACAAAGTCAGATTATCAGAGAGATCCAATGTTCAAATCCTTTAAAATCCATTTTACTATTAAATAAATTTTGAAATTGAATTATAATTACTTGACATATGCAAAAAAAAAAAAAAAAAAAAAAAAAGTTTCTGTTTAAGATTTATTAGGCTCAGTGATCCTGATTTATTTAACATTAAATTGTTTTTCATTAATATTTTTAAAACGGATATGACGTCTGAGAACTAGATAATTACGAATCTTTTGTTGTTTTGTAATAATTGATAATCATATAAGGGAAGAGAGATAATGGATGTGATGGAATTACATTTTACATAATTTTGATTTCATATCTAACCAAGGAGAGAATTGAGTTGATGTTTAAAGAAAAAATTCTGATTAAAGCAGCCTCAATTATCCACTAAAGGTCACCACTTTCCATGTTTTCAACTCTAATCTTCCTGATTTTTCAACAGCCCTATTCCTAAAGAGCCTTGAAAGACAACTTTTATCGGTTACTACACTTTTTTTTTTTACTTGGCTGAAAACTCTTTTAATATCCAATTGATAATTGATTATTATTATTATTATTATTATTATTTAGTTATATTATTGGAAAGTAACAGAGTTGACTTATTTATATTTTTTTACTCAAATCTCCTATCTAAAAATGGTGTCTCAATTTATGTTTAACAAACCAAATTGGGACATGTATCTAAATAGGCCATGTGTTTTTATTTGAAACTTTTTGCTATTGGTAAGATTTGAATCGCTGATTTGAGAGTTATTTATCCAAATCTCAAACTCGTCTATCTATCAGTTGAGTTACGCCATTGGGGCACCAGGGTTGACTTTTACATAAAACTACATGGTTAATTCAGCTGAAAATAACTTCTTTTTTTTTTTTTTTTTAAATAACTAAATTTTTTAATGTTATTAAAATTGGTGACTAAATTAATCAATTATTTTTCTTCCTCAATTAGTTTCTTGGAAAGTACTCTTAATTTTGACTTCAAAATCAAAAGACGTAAAATAAAAAATACTTTGATTCAACGTGGAGCGGATTTATTATTATCATTATCATTAGTATTATTTTTATTATTTTCATTTTGAGATAATTAACACGTGTACTTTCTTTTTTAAACAATAAATACTTTAATTAATAATCTCAACGATGGAATTGCAATATATTTCTTCTTTTGTAATTATAGCGTTTACTTAAAAATAAATTAGAAATCAAAATAAAAAATTTAAATTATCTTTTACAAAAATATTTCAGACAAATTCCGAAATTTTTATTTTATGTGTTAGAAAGTCATTTTAATCTTCTCGAATTCTCGAAACATGTTTTAATCAAGTCAATTTACTTCTTCCAGAAACTCTCACACGGCATAATTGTTAGTTTGAAATTTTGAATACACACCAAAGTAGTTGTCAAACCATCACCAATCCACGTGGATGACCTGACCCAAGCCTCGACAAAACCAAACTAGAGTTTCAAAATAAACAGTATTTCGTCTAAAGTTGACTGCAACCCTATTTCGTTTTAGTCTAAAATTAATAATAATAAAAAATATATAAGAATTCCCACCCATAGAGGATAGATCTTCAACAACCATGGTACGATCTTTGAGTCTTGTCATAAATTTCCCATCTGTCAATGGCCGTTAATTCAATTTCTTTTTCATACGGAGAAGAACGTGTACGGACAGATTCATTGACGTGATAATCAGACCGTCCAATAAAAGTGTATTATTTATATTATGAGAATAAAAATATTTTTTAAAATACTATATAATACATTTTCATTGGACGGTTCCATAGCAATTGCTATGCATGTTTTTCTCTTTCACACGAACCTTCAGCAGATTTTTCTCACAGTTTCCCACCTTTCCCGCAAGCCAACCAGCCGCCCTTATATACAAATTTCCGCAACACAAGACCAATAATCAAATTTATAATATTGCTCTTTGGAACCCAGTTTTCAGACTCGGTTTCGTTTAGAGAGTCCTGGGAGGGAATCCTTTGAAAATTTGATCTTTCGACTGAAAGTTGATCCATGTCGATAGCCTACAAGCAGGTCACCCCGGCAGTCCCCGAATGGCTAAACAAAGGAGACAACGCATGGCAGATGACGGCATCGACGCTGGTGGGTATACAGAGCATGCCAGGACTAGTGATCCTATACGCAAGTGTAGTGAAGAAAAAATGGGCCGTGAACTCTGCTTTCATGGCCCTCTATGCCTTTGCTGCCGTGCTCATTTGCTGGGTCCTCTTCGGCTACCGAATGGCTTTCGGTGACGAACTTCTTCCTTTCTGGGGCAAAGGCGCGCCTGTTCTCGGACAAAAGTATCTGCTCTCCAGAGCCAGAATCCCTGAAAGCAAACGCAGGAATTCCATTGGCGATCTTGAAGTGACCGAGCCGTTTTATCCGATGGCTACGCTTGTATATTTTCAGTTCACTTTTGCGGCTATTACGGTGATTTTGCTAGCTGGGTCGGTTCTCGGTCGCATGAACATCAAAGCTTGGATGGCTTTCGTGCCTCTTTGGCTCATATTTTCCTACACTGTTGGTGCTTTCAGTCTTTGGGGTGGTGGATTTCTCTATCACTGGGGTGTTATTGATTACTCCGGTGGATTTGTTATCCATCTCTCCTCCGGAATCGCCGGTCTCACCGCCGCTTATTGGGTAATTATCTAAGCTCCTGTGGTTAAATTTTGATGTGTTATAGGATCTTTAAAAGTCGGGTGATCAGAATTTTTATGTTATTCGGGTTTAATCATATAGGTTGGGCCGAGGCTTAAGAGTGACAGGGAGAGGTTTCCACCAAACAATGTGCTGCTGATGCTTGCGGGAGCCGGGCTGCTGTGGATGGGATGGTCAGGTTTCAACGGAGGAGCTCCATACGCCGCCAACATTGACGCATCAATAGCCGTATTGAACACCAATATATGCGCAGCCACCAGCCTGCTTGTGTGGACATCTCTTGATGTTATCTACTTCGGTAAGCCTTCCGTGATTGGCGCAGTTCAAGGAATGGTTACCGGGCTCGCTTGCATCACTCCTGGAGCAGGTAAAAATTATTTACTCTTCATTCGAAGAAAAAAAATTTAGTTACTAGCCTACTATACAGAATCAATCGGCTGAATTTTAATATTTGCTTTGCAGGGTTGGTGCAATCCTGGGCGGCTATAGTGTTTGGGATTCTTTCGGGTAGCATTCCATGGGTGTCCATGATGATCCTTCACAAAAAGTCTAGTCTACTTCAAAAGGTAATTAAATTATCTACGCACACAATTAATTTAATTATCATTTACATGTTGGTTATAAATGAAGTATCGAAATCAAAATATATTTTTTTTTAAGAAATTGAAGTTATAATCATTATAATTATTGATCAGCCACAGTTCATAAGAGAAATAGGACTGGTGCCTGGTGGTGGTAGTTGAAAATTCATTGCATCTTCATGTGATAGATAGGTGGTAGGGCAGCTTCCTTATCCTTTGTAAAAATTAATTAATTGAAAAGCTTTAGAAAAATTAAATCTTTCAATGATCAAATAATGACCCGAGACTCCAATCTTGAAAAGTCTCTGCCTGATCTATTAAATGCCCACAACTATATATATATATATATTTTTGGAATCTTCACAATCATATATAATTGCTTTATTGTTGACTTGACCTAAGTAGGTTTCTTCTTCGATTATTTATGATAATAATAAATGCTCAATCTTTTTCAATACTTTATGTCCTGTCTAGGAGGGTATGGATATATATAATATAATTGAATTAAAGAACTAATAAAATAACTCAAGTGACAGGTCAAAAGTGAAGTACACAAAATTCAAATTAATCTCCCATTAGTACGTGTGATAAAAACATATATAGACACAAGTAGGTGTCACATTTCTTATAATTTCTAAGGGTGCTTATTTGTTTTTGAAACTAATGAAATAATAATACAAAAAATTAGAGACACAAAATTCTAAGGTGGGCTTGACTCTATTAATGAATGAAAAGAAATTACAAGTATTACGATATATTTGATAACTAATAAGTTAGGGTTTTTCGAGATTTTCCAGATTAAACATTACATGTGAGATTCAGATATATATTCTCATAACATGAAATATATAATCTCATAATATCAGGAATATATGTTTATAAAATATGTATAATAAGCCTAGTGGAATTGTCTACTACGAATGTGAAAGGGGGATATACACTACCACATGTGTCAAGAGGTCATGTGCAATAAATTGTATCTAACATAATTTGAAAGAAAGACATCGATGTAAAAGATGCATTAAAAAAAAAAATCTTTTCGATTTAGCAATAAAAGGGGTCCATTATTTGATATGTGCTGTGTGATTACAATTTACAGGTGGATGACACACTAGGTGTGTTCCACACACACGCAGTGGCAGGGCTGCTTGGTGCGATATTAACAGGTCTACTAGCCGAGCCAGAGCTTTGCAAGCTAATATTACCTATGCCCAACACAAGAGGCGCCTTCTACGGTGGAAACGGCGGCATCCAACTACTGAAGCAACTGGCTGGGGCGGTGTTCATTATCGGATGGAACATTGTCAGCACAACCATCATTCTTCTAGTTATAAGGTTGTTAATACCACTTAGAATGCCAGAGGAGCAGCTCGTGATCGGGGATGACGCTGTCCACGGTGAAGAAGCATATGCCCTGTGGGGTGACGGAGAAAAATACGATCCAAGAAAACATGGCTTGCATTCTACATCGTCGTTGTATACCGAAGATATAGCACCTTCACCGTACATTAATGGCGCTAGAGGTGTAACAATTAATCTCTAAGTGGGTTCAAATTATTTCGGTGATGTAATTAGTTTTTTTTTTTTTTTTTTCTTGTATTGTTAAAAATTGTTTCTGTATGTGCAATGTATATGTTCATATTTTTTGAATGAGATAGTGTGAGGGTTTTTGCTATTCGATCGAATTTTATAGTTAAGCAAATTAATCCAAAATGTAAGAAATATGTAAATTTTTTGCATTCAATTTTTAATACGAGATGTTAAGATACCACCGTTGACTGTAAAAAAAAAAAAAAGACTACCGTTGAATGTTGTTTGATGTTAAAAAGCACTCGTGTAGTGTTTAAGATTCGGCCAGTTGTATTCGGTATATATAATTATACGTAAAAAATAAAATAATAAAAAAATCTTAAAAAGATGATGTGAACCCACCAATCCACAAATGCTTAAATGCTTAATGAAAAAGCAAGCTAGCTCCTTGGTCCAATTCGATGGTTGAAAATTCAACCAAAGCGTGCTCGTGACTCGTGATTTTGATTTATAATAAAATTAGGTGAGAAGTAACAAGGTTTTATTTTATATTCATTTGTTTAATTAATTTGGATAGATAATTACTGTTGACTATTGAGTGGTAGATATTAGGTAACGGATGCTTAAATTAATCTTAATCAAGAATTTAGCATGTTATATATATATATATATATGCTTTTCCCTTCAAAATTCCACTGTTCACAATTCATCAAGTCCAATAATTGCTACCTACAACAGCTGGTCCACTTAATTCGAAAACGATACTAAAACCGAGTTAGGGATTTGTCGAACCTGACCACTGCACGGATAGCTATTTCCTAAACGTAGGAGAGAGATCTCCCCATATTAGCTTTATTTTTATGAAAATAAAGAACAAGATGGGAATGTGCTGATTCAACAACTAGGCTTTCGTAATACGAAAGCCTAGTTGTTGGAAACCTTATAGGCTTACACAAGTTGGTAGTATTATAATCCAAGAATCTTCAAAAATTCAGCTGCCAAAAATCCCACGTGGACCGGACGCAAAAGTGGGATCTGAGAACCAATGTGAACAGAATCATATAGTTTTATATGCAATTCCAAATTCACACTAGATTAATTTTTATTTATTTTTGATAACCAAAGAACAACAAACCAACAACATTACACAGGGCAGTCCGCCCTGACCAAACTCTCCAAAGAAGGAGGAAAGGTCTCAAGATAAAAACGATCCTCTGAAAAAAAGGAAAGCTTAGCAAAACTATGCGCGATCACATTCGCGGATCTAGGAGCAAAAGAGACCTGGAAATTATGTCTTTGAATCAAACTAAGGATATCAGCAATAACAGTTCCAGTCTCATCAAGAGGAATCTTCCCTGAATTAACAAGATCAACTACGACCTTGGCATCAGACTCAAACACAGCAGGGAGAAGACCTGACACCAGATTAATTATTGGTAAGAAGAGTAAAAGAGTTGAGATCTTTAGCTAAGACACAAATCTCACAGAATCTCTCCTCAAGTTGAGTAAACAATAAACAATATTCGATGCAATCACCCACACAGTAACCCAGAAATATCTATAACTCCTGAAAAATCCTATTAGTGGATCGAAGATACATCGGTATGTGTTGATGAGACGATGATGAACGTAGTCCTAAATAACACTAATAGCGGTCACCCTACAACTAAAAACACCATAAAATGGAAGCTCCTATCATACGATACCTTGATACTACTAGATTCCATAACATCAGATTCTTCTCTGATAGTGATTCCAAGTCAACATTAGATTCTTCTAAGGAACCTAGCTCTAACAATTTCAAAACACATACTCAATACTTGGGCCTCGTTATATAACTAGGTACTTGTGTCAAACAAAATCAAAGATAAAGAGTAAAACACCAAACCTGAAAACCAGTAGTGGCAGCTGCTTCAGTTGTTCGGATAGCATACCAGAAAGTAAGTTTTTTTGTATTGAAAAGTTGAATTTCCTAACTTCAGGATAGACAAGATCTTCCTTCATTCCCAACCTTGTTCCCCTACAGGTCTTGTTCAGGTATGGGCAGCACTAATAATGGGCATAGCTTCTACACCGTGATGCGTCTGAGCAACAAGCTGCCACTGCTCAAGATAGGGGATTCTGCAGTTCATGGAGAAGAAAAGCCTATGTTCTAGCTAGCTGGACAAGGACAAAGAGAAAAATCTATGCAGAACAATGGGAACAATAACGGTGTCGAAATGCATCATCCCAATATTTGATTATACATTAGAAGATACATACAAATATCTTCCCACAGTAAAAGATAGGTAGCACAGTAAGAACTGAAGATTTATATGGTAAATTACATCATGCAATCAAATATAAATCCAAAATATTCAGATTCTTATTGCTCAAGTTCATTTCAGAGTTATAAGGTGTCCAACACAAAGCCAAACTTAAGCATTAAATGGGCAGTGAAAACAGTAAAAAGTGTTCTGCAAGCTATAATCATATTTCACAAAACCTTACATAGAATAAAATATCAGGAAAAATATTATACTAATCAAACCGTTCCCAATCCTGTTTTATGTTAGTTGAGGATGGCATTGATGGAGGAGGATTCAAGCTTCCCATTCCAGAATCAAAGGTCTCCCATTGGGTTGTTACAGTGACAGAATTACTACTATCACTGAATGGGTTGGAATTTCTCGCCTTTAGATTGTCCAGTGCCTCATGGAACTTCTGGACACGACGTACCTGTTCAAGGGATCTATGAGTTGATGCAACACATACTAAATGATGATAAACATAACTCACAGGCTATATGTATAGTTTTGTAAAGTTTGAAACCTTGCCCCAAAAGTAAGCTTCAAAGAGTTACATGGACAATCTTAGCAGTTTTCCCTTGTGATCAACATGACAAAAAAGTAGTATTACCCTATAATGTTTTCCAACAGCAGATTTCACGAATCATGCCATGAAGTGGAAGATACATTGCCCAGTATTCAGCTCATGTAATGACAATCATGAATACAATTTAGAAAATGCATCCCTCCATGCCATGCTTTTGAGTCATGAACTCATGATGTAGGAAGTAGCATCTGAAGCTAAATCACAATTCACTCAAAGACATTAAAGGATGCATCAGAATTCAGAAAGATATATAATATGAGTCATGAATGATTCTTGAGAGAAACACTACCAAAAATTGGATGCTGAGGAAATTAAAATAGCATGCCATCTACACAATCTCTAAAAGCACAGACAGCAAGAAAAAAAAAAAGTACAAGAAAAATTGATAAGTTTCATTGCATCTTTTATTCTTTTATTATGTACCAACTTATCGGCACCATAAAGCAAGCTTGTGTATTACTCTAAGTCAAATGCACCCACAGTTATGCTCAAACTATCAAATGAATAACTTTCCTGGTTTCAATTCTTTCTAAAGTCAGTTTCACAATACCAGGGGCTAATACCATAAGCCCAATCAAGGCAGATTTTGGTGACATCAAAGTCAAACTAAAAGGTTCTGACACTACCTAAAAAAAAAAGACTTCCAATCACACATTACAAAAGCAACCCAATTAATAAATTTCTCGGTATCATCAAGATTATATACATTGTGGAAGATCCACTGTTAATTAGCCAAAAGAAAACGAAATTGCTCCGAAGACATGTTCTTGTTAGATTCATTGATAAGAATTGCATTTCAATATGAGTACGCTAAATGAAACTAAGTCAAACATTCTGGGCAGATTCTTAGATCTCAAATGCAACAGCGGGGGGGTGGGTGGTGGGGATGCGCGGTAAAAAGAAACATGCAGTGCAAACACACATGCACACCAAGGATCATGATATTTGTACACACCCAACAATTCATTTAAAGTTCAAACTAGTTAAAAACATATTAGATGTTTGAAAAAGACTTGTGTTCAAGAAAATATAATAAACATATGGAATGAAATGTAACCACAATGCCATAAAATACCAACCTCAGCCTTTCGCTCCATTTTTGCTTCACCTTCAGCCTCAATACCATCCAATTTCAGCAGCTGCCTCATGAGTAACTCAGCTGAAACATCAAACTCTTCAACAGCAATCTTGGTCCCGCAATTCACAGCCACTTCCAACACATCCACCTAAAAAAAACAAGAGATTCCAAGTTAGCCCCAATGGAGTATTAACTTAAAATAAGCAACGACAGAGTATATAAATTTACCCTTTCTGAAAGCTTATCAATCTCTGCTCTGACTCCAGCAACTGCTTGTAAAGCCTTTCTCATCTCTTCGCTATCCTGCACCTCCTCACGCTGCTCCTCTTTACTCATCAATTCTCCCAAAAGCAAAAGCTTCGAATTCTCTCTCACACCCGAAGTGTGTATATGCTCACTGTCCTCCTTCTCTTTTCCCCTGAACAAAACCTTTGGCTGCTGCAGCTCCAATCCCAATTGCTCCGTAATCGCTTTCTTCACATCCCCTTTCATTAACATTAAAAACCCAAAATACATAAACATACCCCAATTCAATCATATAGCACAGTCAAATTTTATTAATCAATTAGCAAAATTTTCACCAAGAGGAAACAAACATAAAAACACTTCATTGTCAAAAAATTACATCCCCACACAGAATATAGATTAAAAATTAAAAATAAAACACCAAGAGCAAATTTATACTTTTTCAATGAAAAATTGAGCAAACAAACAAAAGTCACAGAAAATACTAACATTGTTTTGAAAGTTATTAGTGCATTACATAAAACAATTCACTAACAACTCAAATAAGTAGAACACGAAAATCACATTTAAAGGAATTAAAAACAACGCCGCAAAATGTTAAAGAGTACCAAAACAATCCCAAGTAACCAAAAAACAGCCGCACTGTAACAACAAAATCGAACCAATCTATGACAAGTATATAAAAAGCAAAATATTAAGAAGAATTTACCGAAAGTAGAGAGAGCAGGGACGTGAACCTCGTACGTTGTAGGACCATGAGCGACATTTATCTTGATATTGGGCACAAGTGAAGAAGAAGCAGCAGCAGCAGCATCTTCAACTTGATGATGATCGCCGTCGCCGTCTCTTCTCTGCACGAGCATGCCACCTGGCCTCGTATCCCATTCGATTGGTTCATTTGAGTTGTTGCTAACATTCATCGTCGAAACTTAATTGAAGATCCAAAAATGGGTCTCGCTGAAAAATGGAAAGGTCGGTTTTGTTGACTATTTTAGTGTGATTTCAGTGACAATAGAGAATCGAAGGACGAGCGAGGGTTTTGATTTGACGACGATGATATATGTGAGAATACGAGATCGGTTCTCTGGTATAAAGAAACACACACACACGAACAGTTGGTCGGTTATCCAAATACTGTGACACCAGGTTGGGGATGGGGACGGAGTTTTTGTTGTGGTTTCGATTTCGATTTCGATTTCGTTCTCGTTTTCGTTTTCGTTTCCTTATACGCTGCCGTTAAATATCGTACGTGGTCCTGGTAATTACACGCAGCACAAACAGAGTTTTGTTAATGAATAGAGCAAATTGCAGCCGACCTCCCTTAGATTTGGTTTTTGACAATCAGAAACAACTTTATACTTAATTGACAATAACCTCCCCTGTCATTAATCAAAGTTAGTTAAACTTAACAGAAATAATGATATTTTTATCATTTCAAGCATTTTTATTTATTAAAAAAAATAGATTTAAAAGCTTTAAATCTTCACCATTCATCTTGACCATAATTTTTTTATTTTTTTATTTTTAAAAAATCTAAAAAACTTGAATCTGAAAAAAAATCTAGAAATACATTAATGGAAGAAGAAAATGTTGTTAGATTAGATTTAGATGAGTCATATATATATATATAGTTTTGAAAAATCTAAAAAACTTGAATATGAAGAAAAATTCGGGAACCCATATGGAAGAAAAAAAAATTATCTGAAGAAAATGTTATTGGATTGGATTTTGATGATTCAGATTATTAATTTTTTAGAATTTAGAATTTGAAGAAAAATATAGAGATATACAACCTATATCTCCACGTTTTTTTAATTTTTTTAATTTTTTTTTTTTTTTTTTTTTTGTAATTTTCAATTTTTTTTATAGTGGATATCCAAATTTGTTTTCATATATTTATGGGAGAATCGCAGATACCCCCCTGACTTTTAACCTAATAGCAAGTCAAACCCTATGGTTGAACAATCGACAAATAACCCCTTACCATTAAGTGTTTATATATTTTGTTTATATATTTTGAGATAAGGGTAACATGGAAAATAGAAGGGCTCTATTGTCATTTCATCATTTTTTGACATTATTTATGTAACGGTGTTAGTATACATTTAACATTAGGGGGTTATTTGTTGATTGTTCAAACTAGAGGGTTTGATTTGCCATTAGGTTAAAAGTCGGGGTATTTGCGATTCTCCCTATATTTATATATTTTTAAAATCAATTTTTTTTTTTATTCATGGACATTTAGGTATTTGTAGCAGTCAAATCTAGTCAATAGTTAAACTTTATTAGTTTTGACTAACAGTATGGGAGATCATTGTCAATTAATGATAAAGTTGTTTTTGATTGTCAAAAGCCAAACCTCATGGAGGTTGGCTACAATTTGCTCTAATGAATATAATTAATTGGGCTTTTAATAGGAGTGAAGAGTGAGAGATGGTACTTAATTATCTTATTGGGCTTTTATTGGGTATTTCTCGGACTACTTTTAATGGGTGGATTGTTGCTACCATAACGAAGACCTAATGATGTGGTTTGACACGTTATACAAAACACATTGAAATCACGTGGTTAGACAGATATTACCCGCTTATGTGACCTGTCGGGCCGGCTAAAACAGGTGACGTGCCCAGTCACGCAGCAAAAGCCCAGAAGTGAGACCCAATAGGCCCAGGCCCATTTTTGGAAAGGAATCCAATAAATGAATGTGGATTTTATCTAATTTTTATATATATATTTTTATAACTTAACTATGAAAACCCGAGTTTCAACAATTTTGACGGTTTCAATTTGAAACTGAATCCATTGAATCCATAAAAACGTTCTTATATGTAGGCGCTATAGCCATTTTGTTTTTCATATGATTGTTTTTCTTGTTTATATTTTCATTGAATTTTTTTTAGTCCAGTTTATACTCAAACCGAATCCATCAAAACCAAAAAATGAACTATTATATTATATGCAAGTTTTAAAGCTATTTTTTCATTTAGTCATTTGTGTTGCTTATATTTACATTCAGCTTTTATTTTTAGTTCAATTTATACTTATTTATTTTTTGTAGCCTAACTATGAGAATCCGAGTTTCAACAGTTTCGGTTTGAAATCGAATCCATTGAAACCATAAAAAAAAGTTCTAATTATATGCAAGCACTATAGTCATTTATTATTATTATTTTTTTATTTGATCATTTTTATTGTTTATAATTTCATTGAATTTGTTTCTTAGCTCAATTTATACTCATTAAACCCAAGTTTTTGTGGTTTTAATGGATTTCGTTTCAAACCAAATCTATCGAAAAAAAAAATAGTTATTATATTATATGCAAGTTTTAAATTAAAGCCATTTTTTTTTTCCTTTAATCATTTTTATTGCTTATATTTGCATTCAACTTGTATTTTTAGTCCAATTTATACTTATTTTGTGTACCTTAGCTATGAGAACCCAAGTTTCGGTGGTTCCAATTTTAAACCAAATTCGTTGAAACCATAAAAAAAAAAAAAGTTCTTATACTATAGCCATTTTTTTTATTTGGGCCTTTTTTTTTATATTATATTTTCATTGAATTTTTTTCAATTTATATTAAATAAACCCGAGTTTTAAAGTCTTTTTTTTTTTTTTTTCACTTAGCCATTTTTGTTGCTTATATTTATATTCATCTTGTATTCGTAGTCCAATTTATACTTATTTTTTATGACTTAACTATGATAACTCGAGTTTCGATAGTTTCAGTTTGAAGTCAAATTCATTGAAAGTTGAAACCAAAGAAAAAAAGGTCTTATATGCAAGAACTATAGCCAATGTTTTTTCATTTGATCATTTTTCTTGTTTATATTTTTATTGAATTTGTTTTTTTTTTATTTCAATTTATACTTATTAAACTAGAGTTTTTGTGGTTTCGGTGGATTCGGTTTCATTATATTATATGTAAGTTTTATAGCCTTTTTTTTTTTTTTTTTTTTTGTGGTCATTTATGTTGTTTATATTTATACTCATTAAACTATAATTTTCATGGTTTCGATGGATTCGGTTTGAAACTAAATCCAATGAAACCACAAAATGAGCTATTATATTATTACAAGTTTTATAGCCATTTTTTTTTTTAATTTAGCCATTTATGTTGGTTATATTTAAATTCAACTTGTATTCTTAGTCTAAATTTATACTTAATTTTTGTAGTTTAACTATGAAACCAAATCCGTTGAAACCATAAAAAAGTTCTTATAAGTAAGCACTGTAGCCATTTTTTTTTTCATTTCATCGTTTTTCTTGTTTATATTTTCGTTGAATTTGTTTTTTTAGTCCTATTTATACTCAGTAAACCTAAGTTTATGTGGTTTCGACAGATTTGATTTGAAACTGAATCAATTGAAACCATAAAAATGAGTTATTATTACTAAAACGCCCATACACTGAATTATTATTTTTTAAAAAAATCAAATACTATCCACACCCAAATAAAACACCATGTGTGTTTCGTTTCGGGTTCCCTTCTTGCTAACATTAGATTAAAGCAACCATGTTTATTACTGGGATAGTTGAATTGGAAATCGTGTCTGTACATATCTATCGACTTATTGCCTATTGGTACATGAGAAGGTTATTATTTCTTTCCTACTAAAAAAATATATAAAACCAATAAATTAATTTAAAATAAAATAATAGTATTAATTAATCGAAAAAATTATGATAAATCAAAAACCAATAAAAATATTTGACAAAAAAAAAAAAACATCAATAAATCAAAAATTAGAGAAAGAAAAAAAAAAACCAAAACCAATAAATTATTTCACCAAAAAAATAACATTAATAAATCAAAAATTAGAAAGAAAAAAAAAAAAAAAAAAAAAAAAAAAAAGAAGCAAAAACCAACAAATTATTTCACAAAACAAAAAAGTTGTAATAGAAAGGTCCCACCGAGACTTGAACTCGGGTTACTGGATTCAGAGTCCAATGTCCTAACCACTAGACCATGGGACCTTACATGCATATATTATTAGATTTAATTTATTTGTTTATATAACTATCCAAATGACACTCTGTTATGCCAACTTTCAACATGAGTAAATATTTCAGCGAAAGCATCTTAGGTGCACGAGTGTTCACTGTTCAGTACACCTTCACGGGCTTCATCGTTCTTGGTAAAAATGTAAAATTATGTTTAATGATTAAAACGTTATTGTCCAACAAGTTTATAGCATTTTCCTGCACACCCAATCACCCTTGACCCATCTTCATCTTCATCTTCGTAATAATCTCAAGTCTACACAACCGTCAAATTTCTATATTATAACCAGTGCAAGCTTTCTCAGTAGAATCTTAGTTACATCGGGGAATTGCTTCAGTTGATGTGCTAATACTAGAACAGTCGAGCTTCTCCAGTTTCCCTTCAATTGTTAGATTCATATTTCTCTCTCTCTCACACACACACACATAAGAGGAACGAAGTCACACAGAACAGAACAAACATATGCAAACACAAGTGATATGCACCCCATGCGCAATTTGAAGAAGCGATATTAGGATCCTCTACTAATGTTGCTGCGCCAAATTAAAATTGTGTAAAGGATCCCTCCGTTTTTGACATTGCCCTCACTGAGCTCGTGAGTACAATATTCTTGTATATAAGCTAATATCAGTTTCCTTCTACGTACTCTAGAACATTAACAGTTTCACATAAACTATTATAGAAATGTCATCTCAAAAAACTATCAATAAGAATAAAAGATTGCTTGTATAATACATTTAACAATTACAAGTTTACAACTACATCACCAATCCTCAGAGCCAAGTGAAAACTTCCTCATCTGAGGTGGCTTTTTTCTCAAATTTAAATGCAAACCAGTCATGTATAGGATAACATCAGTTTTAGACAATGAGAAATCTCTGTATAACGTCTTGTCATGATGACGATAAATTAGTGTATATACAAATTCCAAGCATTCATGAATTCCATGGGTATCTCCAAAAAATGACCTTGATGTCATTGACATAATTCAAGCACTTATCCTCGATCTAGTTGGTCATTATCCTTGTAGTGGAGCAAGAGGTTTAGAGATCAAATAAATCGGATCTCACCATTATCCCAAACTTAAAAGCGGTACATTCCTTTTGTAATCGAGCAGCCTAAAGAGGTAAAAGCTTCCTCTAAGGCAAATCTTAGCAAGAGTGTTCGGGAAAGCAGTATTAAGCTCGAACAGGCATGATACCAATTAACTATCTGGTCTGGTAGCGTTATGGGTTCGACTAGTTTGTTATATTTCTAGAATTTGTGGAGTGTTAAAGGCTAGTTGGTTTGCTTAAATCATGTTCTTCTACCTAACAGAAAGTTGGAGCATCCAACGTCACAACAACTAATCAGACAAATTACATGAGTTTGAATAGATTAGCAGAAACTAATTAGAAAGAAAATCGATAGCATTTCTTGAGGACAAACCATGTTCCAATTTCCTCTGTTCATGAGAAATGTCCCACTAAAACCAGGATTAGAATTTAGACACACTTCTGCCAAAGACATTGCAGACAATATCAATAAAAACTAAGCCAACCATCAAGTAATTCACATGTCACATAAAAAAAATTAGTCGAAACCTGATCAATGAATTGAATTCAAACATAAATTTCAATACTAACAAATGGAAAAGCACAAACAGCTTTTCTATAATCACGAGGAAAAATGGAAAATTGCCCAGATTTTTGGCGTAAATGTGATTTTCAATTAGCATTTATTCATCAATACAACAATGTAAAAATCTGTGATCCCTCGAAATTATCGTGGGAAAAGAATTATGATCACTATCAAAACTGAGCCTCTCTAAACAAAATACAAGTATATAATTACTAATCAAAACTAAGTATCAATTAATCAAACCCGAATAAATCATATCCATCAATCAAATTACGATTCTTTACCTCCCTCCACCTGCTGCTGCTCCTCTATCGTTTTCTTGTTCTTCTCAATCGCGGCCGCAACCTCCTGAGGCATGTACTTCTCGTCGTGCTTGGCCAAAACCTCCGTCGCTGAAAAATAAACGTCTCCGCCTCTCGCCTTCTCCGATATGCTCTTCTCCGTTTTCGCGTTCTTTATCTCCTCAGTGATCGGCTTCACAAAACCCTCGACGACCACGGAGTGTCCCTCTCTGAACAAATCGGGCAGCGAGCCCTGGTACCGGACCAGAATGTCTGTGATCAAATCCGTCACGACAAACTCCATCTCCGTCGACGACGGCGGATGCGCGACGCTGCCTTCGAGGACCAGACCGCCGAGTCTGAATTTGGATTTAGTAGGATTCGATGAGTATTTCTCGAGAGCATCGGTTGGAGTCACGTAGAAGACTAGCTGGTCTTGGAAGTTGTTGAGGACGATAACGATGAAGCCAGCGATGCAGCTGAAGGTGAGCGCATAGGTCCAAAGACGGCGGTTCTGGAGCTGCCGGGCTCGGGCGCCGATATCGACGCGGTTGGAACGAGTAGGATTGCGTCGGGCGGTGGAGAGGAGGCGGAGGAAATTGAGGGAGGAGATTTGGTCGTGGCGGCGCAGATCGGATAGCGAGGAGAGAATGGAGGGATGAGATTTGAGGGAGGTAGTGGTGATGATTCGGGGATTGTCGTGGAGGGCGTTGAGGAGTTGGGATCTGAGACGTAGGGTGAATCTGGCCGCCATTTCGGGTTTTTTTAATTTTTTTTTCTCGAGACAGTGATGGAAAATTTTACTATGAGAGAGGGTTTATGGGGTTTGTTTAGCTGAAAAACGCAAGTCTGGACGAAAGTTCTGGCGAAAAGTGAACTTTGAGTCTTGGTGCCAAATTTTAATTTGGTCATTGGCTCATGGCGTTACAAAATAAGGGTGAAATTCAAAAATATCCCTCCAAAACATGGAAACATTGTTTTTACCCAAATGTATAATTTTGATGGTATGGTTATTATTAACCAAGTGACATATGTAATGACCAAAATACCCCTATGGAGAGAAAACACTGCTTTAGGGCCAATTTGGTATTGCTTTTGAAAAGTTAAAATACAATTAACTAAAAATCTACTGATTAACTTCACAACCGATTATTCCTTCAACACAACTAACGGTGATTATTATAAAATTAAGCAATACCAAACTGACCCTTAGAGAGACATAGAGATGGAGCTTTTAGAGAGAGCAAACAGTCTCCCCTCATTTGATGTTTTATAAGTAAATGTTTAAGGTATATAAAATCTGTAATTGCTTGTGATTTTGAGTTGTGGTTGGGCTTACGATCGAATTTTGTCAATTTCCTAAACATTTCACATCTACATCAAGCATTGTTTCGTGAAATTATCCGTCATAAGTCGTATACTATATGAAATCTATCAACAATAACGATTCACATCTATATCAAGTGTTGTTGCATGAAATCATCCGTCATGACTCATAAGTCGTATACTATATGAAATCTTTAAACACTGTTGATGTGAAATCATCAGTCATAATCCATATACTGAAATCATTAGTAGTGCTACATGAAATCTTCCGATTTATGAAATCAAAAATCCCAACATCACCCTTTGGACGAGATTCTAAAAGATTCATACAGCAATGCTTGATTACTTACTTCAAGTAGCAAAAAATTCACATCGTGAAAATGTTTTGTAGAACTATATATATGACAAACACAAACACAAACACATCTAAAAAATCACAACCAAATACATATATTTATAATCTAAACATGAAAATATCATCTTGATTTGAAATGGAGCGTTTTCTCTCTAAAAACTCGACTCTCCCTCAAAATATCATTGATTATTTTTCCAATGTACAAATGTTTTTATTGATGTTTTCTATCCCAAATAACTTATCGTTTGTTTTCGAAGAATATAGATTAATGAAATCAACAAAACGATTTCCTTTTTACATAAATACTTCTTACTATTAATTAATTAATACATGTGAACTAAACATATTAACATGTACCATCAAATAAATATTTCGTATTACAAATTAATGCTTCTTGATTAGTCCATGATTAGTCCATTATAAATATTTCTGATATCTGAAATTAAATATTTATGATATCCAGGGCGGCCCTGTTGTTTGGCAGGAGGGGCGACAGCCCCCGACTCCTTTTTAAAAAGGGTTGTATTTAGTATTAGTTTAAGGGTTCATTTTTATTTTATTTCAAATCATAAAAGGTTTAAATATTTGTTTTAAGTATTAGTCCAAATGTTTCAGATAAAATGAACCTAAATGAAAAAAAGCTTAAAAGTTAAAATAAAACAAAAATAAAATAAAATAGGGCCTAACTTGGACAAATACAGGTCTAAAGAGAAATGTTTGTTAAAGTTTAAATTTTATTTTATTTTTATTATTTTTTTTTTTTTCTAGATATATCATTATATCACCTAAATAGCTAAATGGTTTCTTGTTTTTCTCTTCGGCCACCAACGCCTAAATTCAATTTCTTTTAATCTCTCAACTACTTAGGCTCTCGACTCTCTAATCTATTCACACACTTTCTTAGTTTCTTAGCTCTATTTTAGTTCTTTGGTGATTCGATTGATCGAATTAGAATTTTATACATCATGCATCATAATGTTCATAAAGCCCAACTCCTTATTTGACATATCAATTAAAATATATACCTGATAACAAATAAAAAATTCGGATTTAAGAATTATTTTTTTCTAATATTTCGTTATTTTTTTTTAATATTTTATCTTTAATAAATTCAGAAAAAAAAATTGTTTTTATACCACTGCATTCTTTGTATCATCCATGAAAAAAAAAAAAAAATCACTTCAAAATTTAATGATTTAAAACGGCACTGCTTCTTTGTATATCTAAAGTTAAAACTTCACTGGTACTTAAATTAGTCCATTATATTTATTTCTGATATCTGAAGTTAAGACAGTTTTAACTTCAGATATCAGAAATAAATATAATAAAACTTCACTGGAACTTAAATTAATCGCTTCGATTCTATGATTAATTGTATTCAAATACACACAATACAAAATTCTAAAATAATTTATAACAATTATACAACCTATTTTAATTTCGTTCGACTCTGTATTACAATTGACAATACATTCGTTAATTACACACTCTCAATCTCATGATTCATGAAGATGTCCTGCCGTTACATAATTGTTTTGGTCATGCAAGGGATTGATTATTGAATTTTATCAAGAAAATCATGCAAATACATATACATAAAATGAAGGCTGGCTTGAAGTTTTATACATGTACAAAATTTTCCATTAATTGTACGTTGTCACGCTTAACCAGATTACAAAGTCGAGACACCTCAGAATTTGGCCGTCAAGACTGCTTCTCCCAACACATGCCCTTCAATTGCTTCCAACAACTTATCCTTCGTCACCTGCAACATCAAAAAAATAATAATAAATGATATACAATGCATGATGCATCGAATGTATTCTAGATTTTATCCATAATTATTATAAATCGCGTAATCATGTACCGTGTTACCAAGATGCATCTCATCGTCCAGAGCGTAGAGCTTGAACTGGATCCGGTGGCCATGATTAGGCAACTTGGGTCCGCGCCAACCCGGAACCTTCCAATCATTCTTACCTTCTTTGATCCCAGCAAATTCACCACCCACCTCCTCTTCCTTCCCTGAAAACCCTTCAGGGAGTCCCTTCAAGCTCGGCGGTATGTTAACTACCACCCAATGTACCCAAGGCACGATGGGGTCATTCGGGTCCGGCGCGTCGATGTCCTCCACCACAAGAGCCAGGCTCTTGGTCCCTTCGGGGACGTTGTACCACTCCAACGGTGGTGATATGTTCTTCTTGGCGCCTTGACCTTCTTGTGTGTATTGTCTCGGTAGCCTTCCTTCGTTTCTTATGTGGGTTGACACTAACCTGAACTCGTCGGCAGCCATGGATTCGATTTGTGTCAAATTTTGTAAGTTTTGGTCAGTTAAATTTTGTTGAATATGAAAATGGTGGGTGGGCTTTGTGATTTTGCATGCATATGGAGTAATGGAGAGTGCATTTATTATATGAAGTCTGGAGAGGTGGGATGCTGAAGGAGGGTGACACGTGGCGGGAAAGTTTGGTGCGTTGGCGGAAGAGGGAGCGAAGATATGGGGTAGGAGACACGTGTCGTCACACGTGGAGAGTGTTGGAGTCTTCTACATAGAACTGAGACTTGACTCTTGAGAGAGAGAGAGAGGAATCATTCTCCATTGTTCGATCTGCGATTTGCTAGACAAATGAACTGTTCTAAAAGTATTTTTATTTTAGACTAATCGGCGCTACTCGCTAGACGCCTCTGGAAGTTGCAACATACCTCTAGATGTTTTTTTACGCGTTAAATCTTTTTAACAGTTGGAAATCAGTAAAAAGTGACGAAATAGGGACATAATCCTTTTATACTTGGGGAGCTTTCTATCAATTTCCAACCGTTCGAAGCGTTTAACGTTTAAAAAAACCCATTTAAGGGAAAGGTTACAACTTTATATGAATTTAAGTTCAAGACATTAATGGAAGCTCTCTTCACAATTGATAAATCTTAATATTTGTAAGATGCAGAGAGATGAGTTGGTTCGGTGATAAACTCCTCAAAGTTGTAGGTTCGAGTCCTTTTCACAAGCCGACTTTATACTCAAGGCAACAGCCTAAGGCCTCATTTTTTATTTTTTATTTTTTATTTTAATAATTATTTGTAGATAATTGCTATTGATTTCAATATATAAGGCCTCATTAAAGGTTTCCGCCTAAGGCCACCAATTAGAGACGTGTACTAAAGAAATATTTACAGTCTAGGCTAAATTATATATATATACAATATTTTTTTCTCGGTACGCACTAATATTATAAAGTACTCATTAACTATCAATAGTTATTTATATATTTTTATTTAGTCAATATATTATAATGCTTAATTAATGACTCACAAACTCTCTCACACCAAATTTATTAAATTCATTGTGCATTATGGAGAAAACTCTAGTGATTTTCTTCCTTAATACATACGGAATTAATAACGTCAGTGCAAGACATGTCAATCATTGATTAAGAATAAACAAAATTTATATAATTCTTGATAAAAGTATTTTTTTTATTTTATTTTTAATAATAATATGATATCAATTCAATAATGAACTACTCAATAATATGAAATACATTGTAAAATTTATGCATAAAAAATTATTTAAACTTGTAGTTAAAAAATATATATTTAAACTTGTAAATGGCTTAATTATGTAATGTTAGAAGCCATAATATTATGTGTATTTTTACAGTGAACAATAAAATATTTACATTTCACTAAATTTGGAAAAAATATCATAGTTTGATAATATTATCAAACCTTAGGGGATGTTTATGTAATTAGACCTTTATGTATTGAATTTAATTTTTTTTGGAGGGCTGCCCAGGCTACAGTCCGGGCAAGCCCTCTCTTACATCCATCCTTGCCTCCAATGCACTTAGCCGCCCCAGCCTCCCCTTCTCATAAAAAACCGTAAATTTATGTAATAATATGATACTTTTAAAAGAAAGAAAACCTGAATAGATAAAAATTGGTCTATTTATATAAGAAGAAGATGTTAACACTGTATATGTATCTAATAGACTAATCTTTTGAATTAATCATAAACTCTTTAGTCTGTCAGAGTTTGTGATAGAGTGAAAAACGCTAGGAAAATTTAATTTATATCCAAGTAAATATCAATTTCGGTAAAAATATCCTATATCCAAAATTTTAGAAATTTTGATAAAAATATTAAAAATATCAACAATTTCCTTAAAATTTACCGATCACTTTAAAATATCATTAAAATATCGATATTTACATCCTCGTCTATATCAATACAAATAAGATTTCTTTACGAACTTACGTGCCAGCAGATACTGGACCTGGGTGAGAAAAAACCCTGGTAGGATACAATTAGACTGGACTTCAACAAAAACAAGTCTGAGCTGGGCTCCGTATGGGCCAAAATGAAATCGATCCATATCGATTATCTGTATCATCATCGGGCTCTTGGTCCGATGACTCCAATAACGAAATTCTGGAATTTCTTTTTTACAGTTTTATGCATGGTAGGGTCCACATCAAGTCACTTTCTGCAAATTCAAGAAAAATTAATCAGTGGTTATCATGATGAGTGAAGAGTGTGAGCTTTAGTTTAGTCACAGTCCTAGAGGACTTTGTTTGGGTTTCTTGAAAGACAGTACTGCTCTTAAGAAGAAGATCTGGAAAATCACTCGATTGTCTTGTACAGTTGTACGTGATTTTCAGAGAAATAGAATTAGCTCCACCCACCGTATATATATAAACCATGCCACGTGCCGTCGTGTCAATTGCATGTAGGAGAAGTACGTACAAGTATGTTTATACATGAAGAAAATAAAAGCCTATAATTATAAATTTTTATCTACAGCTGATGTAATCTTTTTCCTGACCTTATTTAACCTTATGAGTTATGACACATAAGCATTACAATAAATGTGTGGTTAAGATGTGATTGATTTCTACAACTGCTTTATCAGCAATCAATTGTATATTTTAAAAAAGTCAAGAAATGATTAGCAGAGATGATTAATAGAGGATCCAAATCTATTATTACTGTACGGACAAAAATGCACTCGAGTGTCGAGACATATTTATAAGTCTCTTCTGCTGTTGTTATGTTTCATGCTATGCTATGTATCTTTCCTTCTCTGCAGCGAGAGCTTCCACTTTACGTATTTATGTGGTCATAATTGCAGAGACATAAGAGAAGCTCTCTCTCTCTCTCTCGTCGTGATCGCGAACCCTATATACTCGGTCAACGTGCTCACGGACAAGTGTGTTGTCTCGTAATATTTGTATAAATTGAACTAGCCTCCTTGATGACCACACGTATATTTTTTTCAGAATTCAGACACACCTATATCTGTAGGTTGTTCTAATTATTGGGTTTCAATTTCCAAACATGTACAAATTGTCATTAAACTGATTTCCAAACACCTATCTTTTTAAAACTGATTTATATATTTAGATTGACCAAACATAATGGTAATTATCCAAATAAACATGTTCACATGAATCTATTCATTAACAAGAACTAGTTATTTATGGATTTATGTAGTAAGAGGAGATATGTATATATATATAATTTGAATTTAATATTGAACAAGTACAGGGGCCCTTTATTTTATATTTCACTTTTTTACTTTATCAAACGTAGAGAAACGGGAAAAGAAAAGAGAAAACGGGTGGTCACTGAAATTTTCTCAGAGACTGATGGAGGAAAATTAATGAAGAGCTAGCATATTTTACAGAATACAGAGATATGTTTCGTTTCTCTGTTTACTCAAAATACTGTGAAAACATGTACACAGACCACAGTCACCTTCGTGTGCAGTTGACCTTTTAAAGAGTTAAAAACCATGAATGTGTATGCCCTAAAAACAGTAACTTTCATTTACTCTTCACAGTTTCATGACCATCAAACAATATTCAATTTATATTCTAGTTGCTACTTTTTTATTCGAGTGGCCGGTGGTGGGACCAAACCCCACAGGTTTTTTTAACTGTAGATCACTTGTTATATAGTTATTATTTTATCTTCTTTTGATATGGTTTGGTTAGCTAGTCTAGTCAAAAGATCTAATAAAGCAAGAAAAAACCCATTTAAAATCTATGACATTGTTAATATAATTAGTTTTATAGTACGTACCGCAATTTATAATTTTTCTTCCACACACAGTGAGAGAGAGACATCAAACAGACAGATAGAGAAAAGATTGACTGATGTGTGTGTGTGATGAAATTGAAGATATATAGATAGATATAGTAGCTATTGAGATTTTGAGTGGACAGGTAAAGCAGGTAATTTCAGTTGAACAAGTAAGAATAATTAGGGTTCTATAGCTATTTCTACCCACCCTCAAACGTAAAAACCGGAGCCACATGTGCTCTTGCTTGCCCTTGTCTAGCTTCACAGTCGTTGTTTCTCTATCTTTCTACTTTCTTCTTCCAGTGACATTTTTTTTCAGGCTTTACCTTGTTTGTTTCTATGAAATTTCCACTTCATCATTTATGAGGCTGAATAAAATATCAATTTTTATGGTGACAAGAACCGAGAAAAGTGCATGGTTGTGAGTTGGAAGATTTTTTTTTTCTTTTCTCCTGAAACCATTAATGTTAGAGTTGTTAGAGTTGTATATAGTCAAGCAACATAAATAAATTCAATGTTTCATTCTATATATGCAATTAATGTTACGTTAAGAAAGTTGAATTTGTTGGTTGAAATGGCATATCGGTACGTACCTTTAAAATATGTCTTGAGACATATAATATGTATGAGATTGTTAGGGTCAACAACATCTTGATTCTTGGATGTGGATTGTCCTTGTTTAGCTCAATTTAAAGAGCTAGAGAGCATGAAAAGCTAGCCCAAGTGTGTGCACTAATGGAGCTTTAGGAATATTCTATGCAGCGACTGAGATTAGTCACGATATACTGTGACTTTCTCAAGTGAATCATATAATATTTTCTCTTTTTAGACTATACGATATAAAATAAAATAAAATAAAAGAAGAAAAGATTATATAAAATGATTAAAGAAAGAACTAGTTCATGATTTTGGTGTGAATACTAGGGCAAAAGTTTGATAAAAATGTACTTTTGGACCCACACGAAATTGTACGATGTTTATTAAAGAGGAACCTCTTCAAAATCTTTTATCTTCTCAAAAACATACATAGACCTGGCCCCCATAGTTTGTTTTCACCAATGGAACCCTATCATGGTGGGACGTTCTCATAATCTTTGTATGCTTTAATTATGGTGGATCTAACTTGAATCCAACACTGGGGTTTTTTTTTCTAAACTGACTTTCCTTCAAAAATTCCCTTTAAAAAAAGAAGAGCCGATCTTATGACCACAAAGAACCTCTTTTCTTGCAATTTGTTTTCTTTTCATTAATTCTGATGATCAATAGTTGTTATCGTTGAACCACCACCTAATGTGATTTGGTGGAAACATAAATCATTCGGTCTAGTAATATTCCAGGTTTTGTTCTCATTGAGAGTATACAATATTTAACCCGGGTGAAAAACAATTTGGTTCTTGGATTTATTCACACAAACACAACCATGCATGACGATACATCCACTTCGATGATCAGGAAGGACCCCCACTTACACAGTTACACTAGATAGTCTTCATGATTTTTATTTTTTATTTTTTATTTTTTTAATTAATCTGGCTATTGGACACATCTGATACTGACTAAATGCAAACGACAAATTCTCTGTGTTTTCTTTGCCAACTTGTGTGTTAATGCGACGGTCTATATTGTTGTGGGCTTGGGGGGCCTAGTAGTAGTAGTAGTAGTACTACGTAGTAGTGGAATTTCCAACAGTGGGTACATATTTACTTCACATATATACTTGTAGACAAAGAGTAACTACGTACTATATCTAGCATCTACTAGGGACCGACTACAGTACTCACAAAAAAATGTTGGTATAATACCAAAATCTTTTTGGAAACAGCTCTATCATTAACTTGTTATGGTGGTTCCCAAATATGAAAGTTGTTTCCAAAATTAATCTAGAATTAACCATGGATTGTTCCAAAAATTTGTTACTACAACACCCATATGGGTACAGTAGCCAAGTTCATATCTCAAAGTGCAAACAATTGAACAAGGCAAGGCAAAGCAAAGCCAAAAGGCCTTTTGGAAGTAGGTTAGTCTACTTGCTTGCCTACTCTAGCTAGTAGGGTAGAAACCCGTATCCTTTGCCAGAGATATTGGCTGACTCATGTGACGACATCTCGTCCATTTATTTTCAAAGAAAAATCGACTTGCCACTTATTTGTCTGGCTGTTGAGGAGAAATGTAATGTATGAATGGACTCGCATATCATGTCATTCGAATTTATATATTTATCATTGTTATAATTGTAATACTATTAGTGTCCGGATGTGATGTTGCATGCAATATGAAGTTTGTTTATATATTATGAGTTCGAATCATGCATTGCTCTTAAAACTCTGAATTAAATAATTGCATTAGTTAAAAGATAAAAAAATTAGTGGATAGATGAGATGATATATATATACAAAAAAACATTTGTTACATCATTTTCTCTGTATAACATTATTGATGTTCATTAAAACATGTTCTTATATAGATAAATTGTGTTACATACATCTTATCAAATTTTGACTATATATATATATGCATGAAGCAAGATCGACATAAACTATTTTAAAGTTTTGTGCTAGAAAATTTGAATCAAAATTCAAGACCAAATTACAATTTGAAATTTGAACTAGTAAAGTAAAAATTGGCTTAAATTTTAAATACAAAATATTATTTTAATAATTCTCACTCAATTCTATATATGATTGAATATGATGGATACAATCACAATATCACATATGATGACATGATACTCTTAACACACCCTAGACTTTCTACTCCTTTATTATATATATGTGGTCTCATGATCATGAGTGACCCCAGCAAAGTCTCTCTCTAAGTCCAACAAGAGTGAGAATCATCATAGAAACTAAAAAGTCATTGAGGTTGAGTTTCAGCGATGGACTACTGTTTTTCAACTGATAGCCCTCAAAACTCAACAGGGTCGTCATCATCTTCAGTGGCACTCAACAACACTACTACTACTACTGCTACTACTAGTAAAGGGAAGAAGAAGAAGAGTAGCAACAGCAGCAGCAACAACAACAACAACAGGAGATCAGTGACAAAGCTGTCGACAGACCCTCAAAGCGTGGCCGCTAGAGAAAGGAGGCATCGAATCAGCGACCGCTTCAAGATCCTGCAGAGTCTAGTCCCTGGTGGAAGCAAAATGGACACTGTGTCCATGTTAGAGGAGGCTATTCACTACGTGAAATTCCTCAAAGCTCAGATTTGGCTTCATCAAAATATGATGATCAACTTCTCTGATCATCATCATGATCATGCTTATCATCATCATCATGACATGTCAAGTTTCCTTCCAGGTACTCATCCTCTTGTTCCTTCTAATCATGAGGGTTTTTACTCTTCATCAAATTATTCTACCAACTTAACAACAACAGCTCCGGTGGTGGTGCAACCCTGCTCTGCCGTGCCAGTACAGATGCCGCCATCTCTATCAGCACCACCACCACCACAAGCTTTTCAGGATTTTGATCGATTCCAAGGTCATGATCAAGATTCAATGTTTTTAGATGAGTACTATATAAAGTACTAATAGCTAGTTTGACTTTCTTTTTCTTTATCTCTCTAAAGGGTATGTGTGTGACTGGTGGTGATCGAATCTTTAGTAATGGGAATTATTGGATCAAGATTAGCTCTGTTAACATGTTCTCCATATATGGTTATTGGTTGTCGATCAACTAATATCATGAAGTCATGTATGATGTATGGGTATGACCATATATGGCAGCAAATTTTATCACGATCAGCTCCATGTAACTCTAGAGATGTAGTGCATGCATGGAAATTACATTAATTGATTGTTTTACGTCGTGGAAATTAATTAAGTTTTAGTTATAAATAAGCAGTCCAAGTTCTTTAATTTAATTGCTCCTTTCTTAGCAAGGGAAATATTACATATTTCAAGATTAATCAGGGATAAATAGCTGGATTTTCTAACTGTGATTGTTACTAAATAATTAGTTAATAAGATTTGTCATTGTTGAACAAGAATTTTTGGGTACAAAACCCGTTTATATACTGAAAAAATATATGAAATGTCACTTATAAGGGATAAAAAATAAAAGAAAACAGAATAAAATGTTTTTTTTTTTTTTTTTTTTGATACTAAATGTATATAATCCGTCGAAATCAAATTATACATGTACAATTCAGATATATATACTCTCACAAACAATGATATATAATTTTTTAGTTTAATTGTTATCAAAACATTCAAAACCCAGCCAGGAATTCCCATTAAAGAGAGTGGTTTAAGTTGAGTAATAATCTGTGTTTTTGAAGAAAATATTATAAAAGTTCATAGTTAAAAAATATTTTTTTGGATATACTATACAAATCTGTGCAAATTTGTTTTTAACAAAATCATGACAACTTTGGGGAGAGAATTTTATGTCAAATGATTCTGAAGACACCAACAACTCAACAAAGTATCGTTTTACAAATTATCGGTGGTAAGCCCTTCATACCTACATCTATAAGGTTGTGGGTTTGACTTATGTCTCTTCTCCTAATCCTGAAATATTGTAATTAAAAAAAATGATAATTTTTCCGGTGGCCATCAATTTGATGACACACTATCAAAATGGACACTAGATTGGAAATTGGTTTCAAAATGATAATTTTTGGCGAAAAGTGTGACACTAATGGTCATTCCATCAAATGAGTGACATTTTAGTAAATAAAAGATGACATTAATTTAATTTAGATGTTTTTTGGAAATCAATTTTTTCAATGAGTGGTATTTTGGTAAATAAGGGGATGACATTAATTTATTTTAGATGTTTTTTAGAAATCAATAATTTCTAAATATATATATATATAGACATCTAAATATAATTATTCATTTCAAAAAACAAAAGATCAACACCTTTTAATGAAGTCATTGGATGCACTTGTCAAAACATCTTTTAAATCCCCTTTTAAATCCAATGACTTTTATTAAAGGGTGCTGATAGTAATACAACGAGGGGGTGCTGACATGAAAATTACTATATATATATTTGAGATATGCTGTACATATATACACATTAAATATAATTATCCGTTTCAAAAAATAAAAGAAAAAATTGATTTCCAAAAAATATCTAAAATAAATTAATGTCATCCTTTTATTTACTAAAATGTCACTCATTAGATGAAATTGAATGGAATGACCATTAGTGTCACACTTTTTATAAAAAAAAGGCCAATTTGAAACTAATTCCCAATCTAGTAGCCATTTTGATAGTGTGTCATCAAATTGATAGCCACCGGTGTAATTATCCCTTTCAAAAAAAAAAAAAAAAGTTTGTTTGACCGTTATATCAATTTGGTGAGAACAATAAACCAATTTTTCCAACTAACACAACAAATAAATGAAAGAGTAAGAAATTTGGTTGAAGGAGAAAATGGGCCCAAGAGTAATTTGAATAATGCATGACTATATATAATAGTGGTTTCACCTATAAGCTATATTCCCAAATTGACAATTAATTAGTGGACAATTTCTTATTACTCTTAATTGCATAATAAAATTTTCCTAAGGGTTTGGCTGGAATTATTTTCTCAAAATATATAAATTTAAGAATTGAACGAGCTTAAGACATGACTTTAACTAATAATTTGATTAATTTTATCCTATGTTCAAATTTCAATGATATCATTGAACTATCTCAAGTTTTGTCCATTTTTATAATTTTCAAATAAAAGAGTGTCAATATAACACTTAGGGGTTGACTTAGTTATTTGCCCCTCACACCTACACAATCGTTTGTGGATTTGAGTCTATACACCTGCCCTAAAGATTTTGTATTATTGTAATATTTCAAAAAAATAAAATAATAATAACATTGACGGGTTGTCGATAACATGAGCCGGTGGGCATTTCAATGGCCGATGACTGGATTTTGTTTTGATATGAACCCATTAAAGCTTAATGGGCCTAGAAGGCCCTTTTATAAAGCATAAAAATTGTCGTCTGAATTGGCCAGTTACACAGTAATAATATATATACTTCCATGATATATTTTACAAAAAATTATTTTGTTCTGTATTTTGGCGGATAACTGGATTTTGAATGTCACAGAAGTTTATTTCGGATACTCAAGTCTCATCATTGCAAATCTGAAGTCTCTTAGAGATAGGAGTGGGATGGCATTACAGCATTTAGTGGAAATTCTGTGTTTTGTGTGTTTCAGGCAATTCATTTGAAGACAGTAGTTTATGAGCATAAGGTGTTTGAGAAAAATCCTGTGAGAACTATATGGTTAGGTAAGCAATGCTTGAAAAAAAAAGAGACAGTTTAAGCACCAAAACTGATACACCCATTTCACGAATCAAGATAACAAATTACATTTCAGGAAATTTTTTACTCATCATCCCTACTCCAGGGTCGATGCTCTGTTGTATGTGTCTAAACTCTAATGTCTATGTACAAAACGATTATAGAAAAACTAAGAAGAAGAAGAAAGAAAGAAAGAAAGCTCAACTTTTATCGAAGCACTGCCAATGAAGAAGATGAGGATGAAGTGGTAGACGAGAAGGATGTAGGCGGTGAGTCATGACAAGTGCAGTTTGGGTCGTGGATCACTTTTTTTCTTGTGATGTCGAGCTTAGAGCAGAGAACACAGTACCGCCCACGAAATTCTTCAGTTTCAGGTTCAAACTCATAGTCGTCCTCGTCGTCCTCGTCCGTGTTTTCATTCTCGAGAAATTCCTCTGCCTGAATCCTCCTTTGATGAGAATTTGTATACACCAATCCCACCACTGGAAGTATCACCATTAGAATTTTGTCGATGTGGTTGTCACAGCATCTGTTTACTTTCTTGGAGAACATTATGGGTGCAACAACTAGTCCTGAGCCTATCCCAAAACCAATTCCCATGAGTATAAACTGCCAATCAAATTCATTGCTTGGAGCTGCTGGAGATTGTGAATTGGTGGAATTTGTTGTGCAGTTATTAGGCAGGGGAGACCCGCATAATCCTTCATTGCCTTCGAATGAAGTTGGATCAAATGATTGGATTTGAGTACCTATTGGGATCCTTCCCACGAAGTGATTATATGAGAGATTCAAGAAAGAAAGGAAATTTAGGCTTGCAAGCTGTGGAGGGATTTCACCACTCAAGTTGTTCTTGGAGAGGTCCAAGGACTCCAGCTGTCCCAAGTTTCCAATTTCCGATGGGATTGAACCTGTGAGAGCATTATGTGACAAATTGAGAACATAGAGTGATTTTAATTGTCCCATCTGATGAGGTATATTCCCTTCAAACTTGTTGCATGACAAGTCAATGGAGGTGAACAAAGTTAGGATCTTTACTAGCTCCATCTCTAGACCTTTGCTGGTAACTGTTATTGAATCCTGGTAGTACAATCGGCTGAGACCCAGAAACTCAAATTGAAGATGCTTGAAATTTGATTGGGCTTCATCTTCATCAAGCATCATTGCCTGCCAAGCTGTTAAACAGTATCCTGGAAGTGTTCCATTAAAGTAGTTGGAAGCTAAGTCGACGATTTGAAGCCTTGGCCATTTTCCTTGAACCTCTCGACAATCAATCTCTCCGTAAAATTTGTTGGATCGCAAAACTAGGACACGCAAACTGAAGATAGCCTTTAACCAGCATGGGAAGGTATCTTTGATATGGTTATTGCCAAGGTCCAATACTTCCAGCTTCGTGCAATTGGCCAGAGATTTTGGAACCATCCCTTCTAGTTTATTATCATTGAGATCTAGAGTTTGTAATCCACAATTTCCCGGAAATGTTCCAGAAATATTGCCATTGAGATTATTTCTCCTTAAATTTAGAACAACTAGAGTCTCCATCCTTCCAATTAAACATGTCGGAACCATGCCACCCAAGTTGTTGCTTGACAAGTCAAGAACTTGAAGATATGTAGCATTGCATATTGATGCAGGGATAACTCCGCTGAGGTTATTATTTGAAAGGGAAAGGAACAAGGTGAAGTTGAGAAAATTACCGATGTCAGGTGGGATGGAAGTAAAAGAATTGCTTGAGTAGTCCACATAGACAGCAGTTGGTGGTGGTGGTGGGATCTTTCCTTTGAGCTGGTTGAGATGTAGGTCAAGAACACTGAGATTGGGAAGAGAATAAGGTTCTTGCAGACCCATCAGTAGATTACATGAGAGATTTAGATGGGTGAGAGTACCTTTACTGACGTTCCAAATCCAGTTAGGCACTTCCTCTGAAATTTGGTTCTGTGAAAGATCTAAATAAAACAGTCTTAATTGGTTCTTTAGATTAGGAATCACTCTCAGTCTGCAAGAAGCCAATTTCAATGTGCTAATCTGGGGAAGAAAAGGAGAATCGCTACTTGCATTCACTGTCAAGTTGTTGTATGAAAGGTCAAGTTTTGTAAGATTGCGAAGCCTTTGAATCATATCTAGCTGTACAGTGCCATTGAACTTGTTGGAAGAAAGTGAGAGGATATTAAGGTTATTGATTTTGAAGACTGACTCGGGAATCGACCCTCCTAATCTGTTGCCAGTTAAATCAATGGTATCCAATACAGAAGAGGATGCATTTGAAAATTCAGGAAGTTGGCCCTCAAATTGGTTGTTGGCAAGCTGAAGCTTCTGCAGTGATGGGAGTACAAACAGTGATGGAGGGATACTTCCATTAAAGGAATTAAACCTCAAATCAACATAAACAAGCTTCTGAAGCCGTTCCCACTCAGTGGATGAAATTCCTCCTGACAAAACATTATGAGAGAGGTCTAGATAGGAAAGATTTTTGGACAAATGAAAAGATGGGATTTTGCCAGTGAAATTGTTACTTGACAAGTCCAAATAAACTAGTTCAGTGAGATTAGACATTGGGGTGGGAATTGTTCCAGTGAAATTGCAGCTTGGAAGCTCTATTCTTGACAACTTTTTAACGTTACCAATGGAATCAGGAAGGGCCCCTGAGAAATTTGTGTCAAAGAGCAATAGGGTCCGAAGAGAGATATTTTCAGGAAACTCTGGCAAAGAACCCTCAAGTAATATGTTATTTGATAGGTCAAGAGTCTCTAGTGTTGGTACCTGGAATATCTCTTTAGGAAATGTTCCATTCAACCCACAACTACTGAGATGCAAGGACTTCAAATTCGAGAAATCTGCAAAAAAATCTGGAACTGAAGATGACAGATTATTCTGGTCCAAACGGATCACTGAGAGTAACTGAAGGTTCACAAGGGCATGATGTATTGGGCCTGAAAGAAAACAACCTGACAAGCTCAAAACTTGCAGATCAGGCAGCGAAGATGACAAAGCATGGCACCAGTCATTTCCATTTGCTGATATATTTATACCATTAAGATGTAGTTCCCTCAGCTCTGTGAGGTTCTGAACAAGCACTTTTAAGTTCGGATTCTCAAGTTTCAACAGTCGACTTCCTGAGAAGGGAAAAGTTGACAGATCAAGAGTAACCAACCTTGTCAGACTTGAAATCTCAACTGGAATCTGCCCTGCAAAGCCAGCATTGGAGAGATTCAGATAGGTCAAATTACTGAGGTTGGCCAATCTGGATGGAATTTGACTTCCATTGAATCGATTATAAGCCAAATCTAGTCTCTGCAGATGCTGAAGACCAAAAAGACCCGTTGAATTCTCAATTCCACTGGAGATTGATTCGAAGCTCAAGTTGAGACCAATAACACGACCACCCACATCACCACAATCTACGCCGCTCCAATTACAGCAATCTGTACTTTGATTCCACTTCACCAGATGCACAGATTGGCTCACATTAAATTTGAGGCTGCTCTTCAATTGAAGCAGCAACAACTTCTGATCGCTCTGGCATTGACCAGCAACCAGAACCACATGGCTGCAAAACAAATTTGCTAAATAGGGTATCAAGAAAAGCCACAACGACATTATAATTCTCATTGAAGACCTATCCAAAAACTCCCATATAACTGAAAAATCCTGAAGAAATGATACAACTTATGATCTCTTCAAGAGGTTGCAAACCCATGAACAAGAACAAGACCTTTTCTACCTTGAAAATTCAACCAGCGGCCGACCCATAACCGAAAGTGTAGACTTGTGATGAGTTGTGAGGTTGAAGAAAGAAGAAGACAATCTGGCAACGGCAGAAGAAGAGAGGAAAATTCAAAGGAAACAGAAGGGGTCAGAAAATAACAATCGTCAAAGTAAAACAGCGTGTTGTCATCTGTATCCGTTCCATATGTGTGTAGACTTGGTGTAGTTTGGATTCTATTTTAATCGTGTAGGGACAGTTTACTTTGTTTGCATTTGTTTGCTTATTTATAACGTTGAAGACTTTTCGTGTGTAGTTTGCTTCTGATTATTGTCGAAACCGAGGAAAATTAAATAAAAATCAAACCTAACCAGCTTGTCTTGATTTTCTCTACGGTCATGATTGATGAGCGGGCAAGAATGAAGAATCCGTGGAGTTTCCAATCACAGCCCTTGATTGATTGCTTGGTTATATATCTTAGAAAGAAAATCACATGGTGATTGGCCGGATCATGTGTTTGCCATAGAATAGTATGGCAGTCAACTATTCCTGTGATAAACTATATTTTTTTCTTTCTTTTGTCGGGTAAAGAACCGACTACAAATCATCCGACTATCGAAGGTGTGACATACGAAATTATCAAATGCTAATGTGATATATATGTATTTTTTCGTTATATGTCATATCTTTAATAGTCGGAGTTTAAAAAAAAAATAGTCGGATGTATATAATTTCTTTATAATTAATAAATAGTAACAAATATATATCGTGGTTCGGTGGTAAATGGTGCTCGATAAATAGTTAAAAATATGTTTTTTTTTTTTTTTTGTTATATTGTTTATGTAGCCGTTTAAAGCACTTTAGAAATTTTTTATGAGAAACCATCCAAAAGGAATTTTTGATCACATGAAGTGCATTGTGCTGTCAATTATGATAGATAATTCTCGTGTTTTTTGGTTGCTTTTGCTTCATTTTAAGTCAGAAAAGTTGAATAATGAACCAAAGAAAAATATTTTCAATTTTTGTGTGTAAACATACGAGTTGGCATCTTCTAACTTTTGAATATTGACATGGTCTAGGTTCAAATTTATATAAATTCATGTTTATCATTTTAATACCACATCACCCATTAAACTTGCAAATTTATTTAAATTATATTAATTTATGTAGTGTATTAGCATAGATCTCTCAACCCATTTTTTTATTTTATTTTAACAATTACGATATTTTGGGATTGAGGTATGACTCGAACTCACAACTTTTTTAGTGTGGACGGTTTTGACACATATTTCAAATTTCCAAGGCAAAAACTTATAATATATTATAATTTCACATAATCTGCTTATAAAAGGTCGGAATTGAGGATGAGGTATGACTTGAATTCACAACCTTTTGGATATAGGTGTGAGAGGTTTCCCACTGAACCAACCACATCTTGTCATCTGTCAACCCATTTTTAGACATCTTTAACACATATTTCAAATTTCCAAAACGAAAACTTATAATATATTATAATTTCACATAATCTGCTTATAAAAGGTCATAATTGAGGATGAGATATGACTTGAATCTACAACCTTTTGGATGTATGCGTGAGGGGTTTACTACCGAACCAACCCTATCTTATCCACTCTCAACCCATTTTTAGACGGCTTTAACACATGTTTCAAATTTCCGAAGCAAAAACTTATAATATATTATAATTTCACATAATCTGCTTATAAAAGGTCACAATCGACATGACAAAATCAAATTATTGTTTGAAAACCCGTACAAATTTAGAGATAATACCTTAATTAAAACCAATTACAACATCTTACCTAATCAATAATTAAAAGAAGCAGACAATTTTTATTTTATTAAATAGAAAACAAAAAATACAAAGGAAAAAGACAAATAATTAAATTAGATAAAAAAGACACCGAGATGTAACTTGATTTAAATTTATAATAACATGTAGAATTGTAGGTGTCAATAATTAATTTGTAGAGGAGAAGACATGCCAACGACTCATTGATTTTGATTTTTGTGATATAGTCCTTCCCAATTTTATTAAAATGGTCCCACGTCCCTTTTTTTCCATTGCGCCCATTGAATTATATTTGTAAATTAGGTACAAGAATTTAATAAAATGTTGACTCTAATTTTTTTTTTTTTTTTTTTTTTTGGAATTACTTGTAGTTGTTATTGCCTAAATTTTTTATTATTTATGACACTGTTAGGCTAAATCAAACTTAAAAATTTAATTTAAATTTATTATTTCAACATACATTAAAAAAAAAAAAAAATCTATTTGTTCTTAATTTAATGGATGATAAAGTTACACAATTTTAAGTCAAATTTATATAAAAATCTATGATTTGTTATATTTAGATTGTATAACTATTATCTTGTAAATAATTTTAGTAAATTTCAAAATAAAATTATTGAAAAATAAGAATTCTTTCATTGTAAATAATTTTTTTTTTTTTAAAACTATTTTAAAATTGAAAATAATTAGAAAAATGAAATATGACTGAAACTCATAAAACTTATAACACGTTGAATTGAATTGAATTTACTGAATGCTGATGTCAACTTTCATTAGTAATATTCAACATAATTATTGCAATTTAATAATTGACTAATTTGAGTGCAAATTCAACATTAATTAGAATTTAAGTTATCAATAATTGACTAATCTCAAACCTTCAAGGAAGGTTTACAATAACAACACATTTCTAGTCAAATACAAGAAAACTCACCCACAAATTGGTGAAACTACCACTACCACAATATTTTTGGTTGAATTGGTAATGCTCCATGAATATAAAGAAGATATTTGTGAATTTGAACATGTACGTTTTGCTAGTGTGATGAGGCCTAACCCATCAAATTTAAAAGTAAAAATCACGGATCTCTGGTCATACTTGTCAACGTATCAACATTTTAAGCCTGTTATTATTATTATTATTATTTTTTATATATCACTTACAATGTCAACGATTTGAATATGAGATATTGATAGACTGAATGTGCATTCTTACTAACGAACCATATTGGACGGTAATTATTAATTTATTATAAGTCCGATATTGGTTATGGTACCATACAAAATTAGTAATTATATATGGTTTATTTGGATTCATTAGATTTCAATCCTAATAGCTTAAATAGGGGAAGCATTTTAAATTTTTTTTTTTTAAATGTTGAAAATAGATAATAACTTTCTTGTAATTATTTTTGTATCATTAAATTTTCTGTAAATGGTAATATATTGGCTGTTAAAAAAAGAAAAAAAGAAAAAAATTTCTGTATATGATTTGAAGATGAGTGGGATTATAACAGAGAATTTCGAAGTCTCAGATGACAAAAATTTCTTGAGCGAAACTTTAGAAAAATTGCTACTTTGTCTGCCACAGCTTGTTATAATCTAAAGAATCAAGTAACACAAACTATTATCATTAAGACTTTTTTGGCTGCTTGATACTTCTTAGGCCGGAATCACTTTAAAAAGGTTGAACAAAGATGGCGTGTTTGTAAATTAACAAAAACTCGATTTTGATTGCTTCTGGGGCTTCTTACTGTACAGTCAAGGTAGAAAGTCAGAGAGGAAAGCTACAAGACGATGATGGGAACGCATGAAAATATACGTAAAAGAAATCAGACTCTATAATGGAACACGTTAGTCGGATCTGTAACGTTGTCACGTATTAATTAGAAAATAGAAAATTTCTTTTTTCCAAAATTTGGAAGTCTGTGCAATCTTATTTTTTTTTAGTTAATATTTAACGTTACACGTTGTCCTGTACTTTTCATGGAGCGTGGAAGAGAAGGCACCATTCAGTGGAAGTTGAAAGAGTATGAAAGGATCAGTGAAGAAGTAGATTTTCTTGTGAGACCTTAAATGTTTGGTTAAATGTCCATATCAGCACTAACATTCAATAGATAGACTTCTTCTTTTGAGTCAGTAAGTAGTATGACATTTGAGTCTGGTGGTGGTTGCATTTCATTTTCTAAGAAACAATCCACATGGCAGATGGCTCTAATTAAGTAGTATTGAGTTGCAACCCAAACTTCTACTAGCTAAGATTTAAAAGCAACAAAAATGTAAAAAAAACCAAGAGGTTCCAATTTTTATTTCAACATGATACATCAAAATCTCAAATGCGCAATCAAAGTAGATAATTTTGGATGACAATTTCATACCATAAGTTAACTTTGTCGGAAAATATTAGTGGTGCAACAACTACTACAAAGCTTGTCCCAAAGCCTACTCCGATGACTAGGAAGAATTGCCAATCAAATTCATTGCTTAAAGAAGGTGCCGAAGGATCAGATTCGTTGCTTGGAGCTGGAATGGTGACTTTATTAATAGGGATGGTAATTAGACTTGGACCCGCGAGACCCGACTCACGTGGGTCAGGTCTGGGTCTAGGTTTGTAAACCTAGACCCTGATCCGTAGACTCGAATAGTGAGTGAGTTAAAAAATAAAAATGAAGAATTTGAAATTGAAATTGAATGCAAATAAGAATATTTCCCTTTTATGTCCTTTATTTTTTTAAAATTTAGTTATTTATATATTTAAGTATAATTTTTTTTTTAGTATATATATATATATTTTTTGGATTGTGAGTCCATTGGTCGAAACCCGGACCACGAATTTTCACGGGTCCTCGGTCGGGTCTGGGTCTTCCTAAGACCCGCAGGTCCAGACCCGAACCAAACCCAAAAATTTTCATGGGTTTGGGTTCAATTTTTTTTGTTGGGTTTGGGCCTGGGTCTAGTAGGACCCGACCTAAACCCGACCCATTGCTATCCCTACTTGTTAGAATTTGTGCAACTTTTCATCAAAGGAGGCCCGCATTATTAATCCTTCATTGCCCTCAAAGGAAGTTGGTGAAAATGATTGGAGTTGAGTACTTATTGGGATCCTTCCCACTAAAGTGATTATACGAGAGATTCAACACAAAGGATTGAGGCTCACTAGTTGTGTAGGTATATGCCTACACAAATTGTTCATCGAGAAGTCCAAGGACTCTAGCTGTCGTAAATTTCCTATAGAAGATGGGATTGAGCCTGTAAAAGCATTATGCGACAAGTTGAGCACAATGAGATACTTGAATATTCCCAACTCTTCTGGTATTGGCCTTTGAAAATTGTTTGATGATAAATCAATGGAGGTGAACAAAGTTAGGATCTTAACTAGCTTCACCTCCTGATCTTTCATTAAGGGAATTAAACCCTAAATCAACATAAACAAGATCCTGAAGCTGCTCCCAATCAGTGGATGAGATCCCACCAGTGAAAACATTTTGAGAGAGGTCTAAATAGTTGAGAAGCGATTGAACCAGTGAAATTGTTTGATGACAAGTACAAATATTCTAGTTGAGTTAGATTAGCCATTGAAGTGGGAAGTGGTCCAGTGAAGTTGCAACCTCCAAGATCTAATGTTGACAGACTTTTAAGGTTGCCAATGGAATCTGGTAGCTTCCCTGACAAATTTGTGACACAGAGCAGTAGGTTCCGGATAGAATTATTCTGAGGAAAATCTGATAACGAACCAGAAAGTAAATAATTAAATGACAGATCAAGAGTAACCAACCATGTCATAGATAAAATAGCTATGGACAAAAGATTCAATTGACTCAAATTTGTGAGGTTAGCTAAACCTGGATGGAATTTGACTCCCTAAAGTTGCTTGTCATGTGTGTTGCACATTTTGGCAACCAAGCCAACCATGTAAACTGGAAAGTAGAAGAAGAGAGCAGCAGAAGAGAAGATATTTTGAGATAAGACAGATGGTCAGCAGAAGAAATTCATGTGAATGCCCTGGAGGTATGGCATAATTTATCTGGAATCAAATTTGTTTGTAACATGCATTTGAACAGAAAAAAAAGGTCCTTAATTTAAGCGTACAACATGTGTAGTAAATACCATACTGTACTAAACTTTAAGATTTGAAAAGCCAAACCCTTGAAAAAAAAAAAAGAGTACAATTTTTATTGAATAAGAAGACATTTTCATCACTGAGAGGTCCAACGACTCTAGTTGCCCTAATTTACCTATAGAGGATGGGATTGAGCCTGTGAGAGCATTATGTGACAAGTGGAGAACATAGAGCGATTTGAATTGTTCGATCTCTTCTGGAATTGGACCTTGAAAATCATTTGATGATAAGTCAATGGACGTAAAAAAAGTTACGATCTTCACTAGCTCCATCTCAATACCTTTGCTGGTAACTGTTACTGAATTAATCCTCATACAGTGGATTTCCAAATTACTCCTCCATCTCAAATTGAATGTGTTTGAGCTGAGATTGAGCTTTCTGTTCATCAACCATCATTGCCTCCCAGGTTGTTAAGCCTTTTTGTGGTAGTCTTCCAGTAAAGTTATGGGAAGCTAAGTCGATAATTTGAAGCATTGGCCAGGAGACATGATATTCTAGGCAACTGATGTTGCCATAAAATTTGTTGGATCGTAAAACCAGGACGTGCAAACTGGAGACATTCTTTAACCAGCATGGGAAGGCATCACTGATCTTGTTGTTCCCAAGGTCTAAAACCTCCATCTGTGTGCAATTGGCAAGAGATTTTGGAACCAATCCTTCTAGTTGATTCGAGTTCATACTCAGCGTTTGGAATCGACAATTTCCTCGAAATCTGTCTGGAATGGTTCCATAGAGATTGTTTCTTCTGACATTCAGAACACCCCGATTCTCACCCATCTCAATCAAACAAGTTGGAATTCTGCCACTCAAATTGTTGATCGAAAAATTAAGAACTTCAAGCAATGAAGCATTGCACAATGATTCAGGAATAATGCTTGTAAGTGTGTTGTTTGAAACGGAAAATTCAAAAATTAAACAATGAATTTGGCCCTCAAATTGGTTATTGCTAAGCCAAAGCACCTCCAGCAAACAGTGATGGAGGGATACTTCCATTAAGGAAATTAAACCTTAAATCAACCCAAGAAAGATACTGAAGCTGCTCCCGGTCAGTGGACGAGATCCCACCAATTAAACAATTTGAAGAGTTGAGAAATCTAGACATATGAAAAGAAATAATAGCTATAACACCAAAATGACTGATCTGACTTGAGATTGAATGAAAGGGCTTGTGGTGACTAGTACTAGAAGGAGGGTGACGTGCAGGACATGAATTCTATTCAACTGGGACCTAGTATTAAAATCTTAAAAGGAAAAATCACATTTGAATTTTCTACTGAAAGATATTAACAAAACAACTATTATTAAAATCTGTAAAAACACAATTGTCTAGGGCGACGTAATTCCCTGTAAAGGGATGTAAATCACAGAAAAATAAAAACTGGATACTTTTTCGTGGTTATTTCAAAAACGTAATTGAAAGTTTGGTTTGATGTTCATATCAGGAGAAACATTCATGATTCAAAAACAGTTGACCATAAATCTGGCAAGATGAAGACTCACATCTTACCAGATGCCAATCCATCTTCCAACTTCTTATATTTATCGAAATCTATTTCTAATGTAAGGTCTGAATCCAGTTCTTCAAATGAATAAATGAGCAAGCTCAGTTTACACCCTTTTCCAGTTTCTTATCCTCCAAATTTCAGGTAACATATGACCTTTTGACGGTGTAATTAACTTATGACATTACAATTTTGCACCAAAATTACCAATTATGATGGGAAATGTTTGAATTCAACTTGTGATGATCGTCTAGGTGAGATTCTAAAAATCAGTTGCTATTTCCATAATTCCTTGAGAGTTCAAAAGAATAATATAAAACCCAAGTAAAAAATGAATTTGCTGCTACCAAACAAGATCAGTTACATATTACACTAGCTTCTTTTGAGTCAATAACCAAAATGATCTACTTAAAAAGTTTTAAAAGCAACAACAACAAAAACCCAACTGGTTACATTTATTATTTTAAGATGATACATCTTCAGCTTACATGCAAAATTTACTTAGAAATTTGTGAATAACAATGTCACACCATAAGTTAACTTTGTCAGAAAATATCAAAGGTGAAACAGCTGCTACAAAGCCTGTCCCAAACCCAACTCCGATGACTAGGAAGAATTTCCAATCAAATTCATTACTTGAAACGGGTTCCGAAGGATCAAATTGGTTGCTCGGAGATGGAATTGCTGACTTGTTGGAATTTGTGCAGCTTTTTGTCAAAGGAGGCCCGCATAATCCTTCATTGCCCTCAAACGAAGTTGGTGAAAATGATTGAAGTTGAGTACTTGTTGGGATCCTTCCCACAAAGTGATTATATGAGAGATTTAGGACAGAAAGGAAATTTAGTCTTGCTAGTTGTGTAGGTATATTCCTACACAAGTTGTTCATCGAGAGGTCCAAGGATTCTAGCCGACTTAAATTTCCTACGGAAGAAGGGATCGAGCCTATGAAAGCATTATGCGACAAATTTAAAACATGCAAGAAATTAAATAGTCCTAACTCTTCTGGTATCGACCCTTGAAAATTGTTGGATGATAAGTCAATGGAGGTGAATATAGTTAGGATCTTAACTAGCTCCATCTCCAGACTTTTCATTGTAATCGTTACCACATCCTGGTAGTATTCGCCTACTATCTCAAATTGAAGGTGTTTGAGCTGAGATTGAGCTTTCTGTTCATCAGCCATCATTGCCTCCCAGGTTATTAAGCCTTTTCGTGGTAGTCTTCCAGTAAAGTTATTGGAAGCTAAGTCGATAATTTGAAGCATTGGCCAGAAGACATGATATTCTAGGCAACTGATGTTACCATAAAATTTGTTGGATCGTAAAACCAGGACGTGCAAACTGGAGACATTCTTTAACCAGCATGGGAAGGCATCACTGATCTTGTTGTTCCCAAGGTCTAAAACCTCCATCTGTGTGCAATTGGCAAGAGATTTTGGAACCAATCCTTCTAGTTGATTCGAGTTCATACTCAGCGTTCGTAATCTACAATCTCCACCAAATCTGTCTGGAATGGTTCCATAGAGACTGTTTCTTCTTACATTCAGAACACCCAGACTATAAGCCACCTCAAATAAACAAGTTCGTATTCTGCCACTCAAATTGTTGATCGACAAATCAAGAACTTGCAATGAAGCATTGCACAATGAGTCAGGAATAATGCTTGTAAGCTTATTGTTTGAAACGGAAAAGAACTCCATATTGTATGCAACATTACCAATGTCATCTGGGATGGAAGAAGTAAAATTATTGCTCGAGTAATCAACAATTACAGCCTCTGGTGGTGGGAGTGGGATTTTTCCTTGAAGCCGGTTAGAATGTAGGTCAAGGTACCTCAGATTCAAAATAGAATAAGGTTCTTGAAAACCCACCAAGCTATTATGTGAGAGATTTAGATTGGTGCCAGCAACTTCCCAAATCCAATTCGGTATTTCTCCAGAAATTTGGTTGTCTGAAAGATCTAAGACTTCAATAGACGAGATTTTCTTTAGATTAGGAATCATGACAAGTTTGCAAGAAGCCAACTTCAATTGCCAAATATCGGGAGGGAAAAAAGAAAAGCTGCTATTTACATTGACTGCCAAGTTGTTGTATGAAAAAGACTTGAAAGTTTGCCAAGCCTTCCAATCACATCCAGCTGTACAGTACCATTAAACTTGTTGGAAGCGAGATTCAGGAATTGGAGGTTTTTGAGTTCAAAGATTGACATGGGAATATGCCCTTCTAATCTGTTGACACTTAGCTCGAGGTCATAGAGTACAGAGGAGGAAGCATTCAAAAATTCAGGAATTTGGCCCTCAAATTGGTTATTGCTAAGAAGAAGGTACTGCAGCAATGGAAGTGCAAACAGTGATGGGGGGATACTTCCATTAAGGGAATTAATGCTTAAATCAACATCAACAAGATCCTGAAGCTGCTCCCAGTTAGTGGACGAGATCCCACCAGTAAAAACATTATCAGAGAGGATTAAATACTTGAGAGATCTGGACATATGAAAAGAAGGGATAAAACCACTGAAGTTGTTAGATGACAAGTCCACATATTCTAACTGGGTTAGATTACCCGTTGAAGGGGGAAGTGGACCAGTGAAACTGTTTCATGACAAGTCCAAATATTCTAGTTGGGTTAGATTACCCATTGAAGGGGGAAGTGGACCAATGAAACTGTTCCATGACAAGTCCAAATATTCCAGTTGGGTTAGATTACCCATTGAAGGGGGAAGCGGACCAGCGAAATTGCATCCTGCAAGATGTAATTTTGACAGACTTTTAAGGTTGCCTATGGAATGTGGTAGCAATGAACCGTGAAGTAAATTATTGAAAGATAAATCAAGAGTCTCGAGCATTGATACCTTGAATATGTTTTCAGGAAGTTTTCCATACAAACCAGAATCAACCAGACTTAAGATGGTCAACCTTGGAAAATCAGCCAAAAATTCTGGAACCGGAGATGACAAATCATTTACATCCAAACGAATGACTGAGAGTGATTGAAGGTCTGCAAGGGAAGAATGGATAGGGCCTGAAAGAGAACAAAAGGACAAGCTCAAAACCTGTAAATTAGGCAGCGAAGATGATAAAGCTTGGCCCCATTCATTTCCGTGGGCTGATATATTTACATTATCAAGATATAGTTCTCTGAGCTCACTGAAGTTCTGAACAATTACTTTTAAGTTTGGATTCTCAAGTTGCAAACTAGCAGTGTCTGAACATGACAGATCAAGAGTAACCAACCTTGTCAAACTCGAAATCTCAATGGGAATCTGCCCCTCAAAGCCGGCCTTGGAAAGATTAAGGTAAGTCAAATTGGTGAGGTTGGCCAACCTGGATGGAATATTTTGAGCTTCGTCGAACAAATTAGAAGCCAAATTTAGTCTCCGGAGATGCCAAAGACTGAAAAGTTCAGTTGAATTATCGATTCCACCATAGATTGATTCCTCGCTTAAGTCGAGACCAATAACACGACCAGCCATGTTGCAGTCTACACCGCTCCATGTACAGCAATCCGTGCTTTCATTCCATTGCACCAGACGTAGAGACAAAGTAGAGTTGAAGATGAGGCTGTTTTTCAATTGAAGTAACAAGGATTGCTGATCACTCTGACATTGGCCACAAACCATAAACCAGAATGATAGGGATGCCAAAGAAATTTGTAGAAAAGGTTAAGAAGAAAAACCATGATAGGAGAATAAGTCTCATAGGAGAAGAAATAGGTAAAACACAAAAATGACTGATGAAACTTGATTGAATGAAAGAAGTTGTGGTGACCTTATTAATATAGGAGTATAGGACAGAACATGAATTCTATTCGACTGGGACCTACTAATCATGTGTTTCACATTATTAATATAACTCCTTAAGAGTAGCTCTCATGTGTTGCACATTTTGTCCACCATGTAAACTGGAGTAGAAGTAGACAGCAACATAAATTTTTGGGAAGACCTTGGAATGCGTGAGCAGAGCAGAGCAGACCTTGTTGAATCAAATGTGTTTGTAACATGTGAAACTGCAACAGAAAGAAAGAAAGTGGATAATTGAAGTGTGTACAATATATTCAGTACAATATGGCCAGAAGACTTTCTTCTCATATAACTTCCAAACATCTTTTGGTTCTCACAACGCGTTTTCTAGATCTTCTAGTGAAAATCACACGTCCTCGCGAAATCACGCTTCCTCAAGCCTCATCGTCACACCTCTGATTCCAGCAATTTCGACAAGGGGCTGTTTGTTTTTTTTTTTTTATCTAAAGTCTTATAAAACCTTAATTTGTTAGACATATGGATAAGTCTTATAAATTAAGATACTATGATATGTTTTTTTTTTTTTTCATTTTGGATGACTTATTACAAATATAAAATTAATTAGATTGTATTAGGGTTTCTTTAAAATTTGGTATTTTTGGAAAATTGATTTTTAGGATTTTATTATGTGCGGATAAAATTATAAATGTATGAATTGATATAGAATATTTGTGGAAATTTACTAAAATACTCTACTATATCACTTTTTGAATAAGATAAAAGTAAAAAAAAAATTACTTTTTATAAAAGACATATATATCTTAAAATAAGATATAAGTTGGAAAAACAAACAAACTGATTTATCTTAATTTAAGATATAAGAGACAATATGTCTTATAGTGAAAAAAATAAACATCCCTTAGTCCTTTGTCCACACACCATTCTTCCACCAACACAACAGCATTCATTGATTCAAAACTCAAGGCCTTCAACTAAGTCATAGGCTCATAGCTAGTTATTTGCCTGTTTGAGTAATTTTAGTTTACCTAACACTCAATTTTTGCACCAAGTTCCAGTTACGATTGATTTTTATTTATTTATTTATTTATTTGTAAACAAAAACATATATGATGCTTGTCTAGTAAGATTATGTAAAACCAGTTGATATCTCCTTCAATAATCTTTGAGAATTTAAAGGAAATTAAAAACAATAGCTGCCATTTAATTCATAGTCCAAAATAGTTTATAAGACTATGATGTAATTTTTAATAATTCATACAAAAACTGAGAAAAGGACTTTAATATTCTTATTTCGGATTTTAAACATATTTTAACTTTCGTTTTTCAAAAATTTATACATAATTAATTTATTCATAATTATTTCGGATTTTAAACATATTTCAACTAATTGTTGCTCGTTGAAGTTAGAAGTTTGGCTAAAAATCAGAGTCTTCCTAATATGTCAGCATATTTTTTTTTCTTGATTAAATTTGTTATTTGAGTTTTAAGTTTCTCATTGATACTAGATAATCAAGTTGTGAACCCACAAACAAATAAAAAATAAAGTTCCTACCGGAAAGAAAAATAAATTTATGAAAATCACCACATAAAATATATAAAATTTATTTTTAACCACAAATAAATTTCTTATTGTTAGTAAACACATTATAAAAATTCATTTCACCTCATAGACATTAAATTACCAAAATATCCCTACATACACTTGCTTCGTTTTCCTCCCTCTTTTCCTAGTGTTGAAGTCAAATGTGAAACCATTTTTGAAGCCAAATGTGAAACGTGAAATCATTTTAAGGAGGGCCATAATTACATGGTTATTAACAATCAAAATTTTGTTTGTAGTTAAAAATAAGTTTTCAATGTTTTATTGAATTATGAAATTCTCCTAAAAAGAAAGTCATCTTTTGAGTCAACTGTAGCATAGATAACTTCATATGAATTTCAAAATTTTCTCGAGCAAAACTTTAGAAAAAGTAGGAATAACCAAGGAAAAACCAAAAGAAACTTGAAGATGCTTGTGGTGACATTATTGACTTGACGATGCTTGTGGTGACAAGTTTCAAGCATTTTCAAGGACAGGGGCGTACCCATGATTTTTTGTTTGGATGAGTTAAAACAAAACTATATATATGATGACACGTCGTTGAGGTGTATCAAAAGATTTGAATTTCACATTCAACCTTGCAAGTGCACGAGTCAAGAGACTAGTATAGCGTGCAAGCAAGGGTATCGTTCCGCAAGGAGGTGGAATCTGCCAATTATCGCTAGCTTAGCTTATTTGGAAAATACGAATTGAGGGGTGTATGTGTGCATTAAATGTAAATATTGCAATGAAAAGATAAATTATGTATAAAAGTATTTACAAAGATAGAATGAATGTGAGAGACGTGACATATAAATGATTACACTAAGTAAGTGACTTAACCATAGTAATCACACAATTTCATACAAACATACATCGTCAATGTTGAAAGTTGTGCTCACTTAATCCTCGCCAATATTCTCTTTCGAGTAACAAAGACTATACCCACATACACCAGCAACCTATCAACGGATGGTTACCTGAGCTGCACACGAGTTCATTAAGAACTATGAGACACATATAGCGGCTTTACATGCAAAAGCCTCGCGTATCTCTACCTTACCCTGCATGTAGTGACCAATCTACTCATGCACGTTGCGTGCTTCACCTCTCGGTCCTTCACACAATAACCAAGGTTCATTTAAGTGGTGGTTAACCACTCAAAAGCATTAAACACTTCAAATGACCACTCAACCATCAACAAACATATTTAATAAAAGAGGAAACAATGCTAGGTTTACATCAAATCCCTAATGAATGAAAGTACACATTAAAGATGAGACAAAAACACAAAGAAAGAAATACAAAATAGAAAGAAAGGAGACCCCATCCGTAATCGGGAATCGAACACCGGGTTTTCTCGGTTGTCAATCTGATATGTACTTACCACTATACTATTATAGCGGTCTCCAATCTCATGAATGCTCAACTCTCTCATAGATAAAGTTCTCTCCTTATGTCTCAAATCTCCTTAAGATGGATGGCTAAAAATGGGACAAGCTCACCAAACAACAATGTGCAAATAGTTGATTATTATCATTAAGAACATTCAATTCGAGTTAAGGGTTCATTCTCTTGATTAAAGAATTCACCAAAATCAATTCATCACCCAACCCAAGCCATGGGATGAGCAATTGTGCCTTAATAAAAAGACACATTAAGCACAAGAATATGGAACCCAAGCCTAATCTAGCATGTGAATGCATAATCAACCAAGCTTTTCCCACTCTTTGGAGCTAATACTCAAACACTCAAACCATTCTAAACATGACATTTTGGCTCACTCATCAACATACAAACAATCATGGGAAGCTAAATTACACTACTCATAATCTAAATTACTCTACTCTTAATCTCATTCATGCATACATATCGATTTTTACCATCCACACACATGAATATCATAATAAGAGGGAAAATTATGGATTTGGCAAAGAGTAGAACAAAACCCAAAGAATTTAAGAAATATTCATACATATATTGCACAAGTGTAAGTTTACAAAATTCCCAAATTGGTGATTACATCCAAGAAAACAAGAAATACAAAAAGAAGTGAGTTTAAAGGAGACAACCCTTGAAGACAACTCCTCCAAGCTCTCCTTGATTTCCTAGCTCGTTTTTGGTCAAAAGACCACTCCTTTCTTCTTGTAATCTATTCCTAGATGGGTGGATATAGTGTAAAAATGGTGGTGGAGATGTACGGTGGAAGAAGAAGATGAAGGGGATTTTCGGTTTTGAAGTGTGGGAGGTGTAGAAGTTCTTTTTTTTTAGACCCTAAATGAGGGTATTTAAAGAGTTGGGAGGTTAGGACACGAATGAGGTGTGAAAGAACAAGATTGCCCTTTAAAATCGGCCAAAATATGCGAAACTGGTGCCCAGGGGGCTATACATACAGCCCTTTTGTGCAGCGACCGTACAGCGCTTCTTGTTCTTTAGTGGTTTTCAGCATCGCGCACCATCACGGAAATGGGCATAACTTCCTTTAGAAACATCAGAATCGTGTTCTGTAAAAACCGTTGGAAAGAAGACAGCTTGGGCTTTCCAAAAAAAGGTAGCACGAAACCTAATTCAATTTGAGAAGAGAGATATGGCCCCCAAAAGTTTGGTGTTTTGCACGAGCCATTTTCGTTTCAACCCTTTTAACTTCCAAAACTCATCAATTTAGTTCAAATACCTTATTTATGGTGAATAACCTACAAAAAGCTCACAAAACACATTATATACTAAAATACGCTCGAAAACGAGTACAAACAATAGGAAATGGGGACCTCAAATGGTGTAAATATGGTCCGATCAATATATCACTAACGTTAGACAACCCAAAAATTTAGGCCAAATTTCAACCTAAATAATGTGGCAAATGGTTTTTTCATAATTAACCACATTATCATATATTGTGCGTAGTGATGACAATTCACTTGACACATTATTTGAGTTAAAATTTGAATTAATTATTTAAGTTGTATAACATTATTATTATTATTATTATTATTATATAACAAATATTTGAGAAGAAGAAAGCAGACTTGATCCCCTCGTCCCCGATATTACATGAAGAACTTGATCCACTCTCACTCGATGATTGATCATTTTTTGTTCTTAAAGTATGAAAGCATAATTTTGTGTGGCTTTGATGTATTATTGTTTGATATTGTAATCTTAAATTCTCAAAATAATTTGGTTCAAGTGATACTTTATAAATTATAATATGACACTAGAAATAATAAATTGCAGTTGGAAAATAAATTTAATAAAAATAATAAAACATTAACCTAAAATTAAAAAATAAATTTAAACTAAGAAACATACCTAAGATGGAATTGGGGCGAGATATTTAATTTTGCAATTGGGGATTTTGTAATTGTGACGAGAGAGAGTGAGAGTGAGAGAGAGAGAGAGAGATAGATTTGGGACGTGTGACTCACTCATAGAAAATTGGGCATGTGAAAAGGGAGAGAGAGTAGATGTGTTGTTTGACAATTTGATGTTTTGGGGTGACTTTGTTGTAAAAGGGATGTGATGTTTGACAATTAAAATAATAATAATATTAATTTAAAACAATACTAAATTAATTATATGGTGCGGATATTAATATCAATAAATATGATAAGTACACCCATATCATAAATATATATATATCTAAAATTTAAAATTATAATAAACCCTATCATTTTATTTTTTTTCTTTTCAAAATGATGACCCGGCTATAGCTCGGATCAGCTTCACACACATCCGCCCATGTTCAAGTAAGCATTCTTTAATTGAAGGAAAGAGATTGTGGAGACATTATTAACTAGCCAAAGAGGAGATATTTGAGATAAGATTAAGAAGGAGGATCTATAAAAGAAATTTATGAGAAGACCCTAAGGACCCACTTGTTGACCGACTCAGATGTGAAACTGCAATCTCATCACAATTTCAACTCTGATTCATGCAATTTCGATCTAGTCCTTTGTCCACACATTATTCTTCCTGACCATCTATTTACGCTTCATGAATCCTCCCAAAATTTGGCTTCTTAAAAACCATACTTCAGGAAGCCTCTTAAAATTTGATTAACTTCTAAAAAAGTACTCCATGAAGCCAGAGCCTTGTTTAAAAAAATAAATAAAAAATATATATATAGTTTCAAATTAGACTAGAAGGGACCACAAATGAATGAAATAGCAACAGAATAAGAAATTCGAGAACGCATAGAGCTTGATTGAAAAATCAATTTCTATAGAATGATCGTAATTAAAAATACCTTTTAGTAAAAAATCACATTTGAATTTTCTAATGAAAGATATTAACAGAATAACTATTATTAAAATCTGTAAAAACACAATTGTTTAGAGAAACGTAATTCCCTGTAAAGGGATGTAAATCACAAAAAAAAAAAAAAAAACTTCGTGGGGGACAATGCCAAATTCGTAGACCATAAAAGTTGTAATTAGACTTGAAATAGTATGTCCATCCATGGATTTTTGGTGATAAAATCTGCCAAAAACTATTGACTATAGCGTGTTGGAAGGGAGTCAAGGAGACTTGTGCTACAATCACTGAACATTGATTTCCATTTATGATGGTTAATAAATGAAATCAATTTAGCATTATTATCAAGTAAACAATACGGGTGTGCATCCAACACTTGCATCTTTTGAGTCAAAATTCAAAAACGGGGCCCAGGAGTCATATCTGGCTTTAACAGTTTAACGAGAACGCTACGCTACGCTACAGAAGACTTGTATAGTCAACAAGGGAAGTTGTGTGATCTGAATTGTTTTCATTTTCTTGATATATAACTAGTCAATTTCAAATTTTTTTTTTTGAACGGCAGACTTTATTAAGGGCACAAGACCCGCGAAAAAACAGGGCCTGCTGAGCCACAGGCGGCACCAGCCAGGAGAACCAAACACCCAAGAACCCCCCACAACAACACAGAAAAAACAGAGCAGCGACCAAACACAGGGCAAACACCCAACACCCCACACAACCCGCCCAAGAGGAGCTACCAATAATCCCAAATCAACACATTACCCTGCGTCCCAGACCCTTGACGACACGTCGTTGCGATGTCGGTCAAAAGATGAACATTTAAGTTCGACCTCGCTAGCGCGCGAGTCACAGGGACTAGCACAGCGGCAAGTGAGGGTATCGTTCCGCAGGGAGGTGGGATTCGCCGACCGTCACCTGTTCTAGCTATTATTACAACACTCCGAGAGAACTCGTGTGTTGCGGGTGCGGAAAAGTAAGTAATAATATAAATAAATAAATAAACTACCATAATATATACATGGATAGGATGGAATGGAGAGATGGCATGAAATGTGGTTACACTAGAGAAATGATTCAACCGTAACAATCCTCCTAATTAAGTTCTAGACTCACTTAGTCCCTCAATGTGCAAGTATATCATAGGCTCGTATCCCCTTAATTAATCTCTAATCTCTCTCGAGTCTTAGAAATCGCATCCACACAATGCATGGATTCATTAAGTACATTGGAACACCCACACGAGCAATGTATGCCAGCCTAGTGATCTCTCAACTGTCTGGTCATATACAGTGGTTATTTCGTTGGGCATGTAATGCGCAACCGCGTGGGCCATACTACAGCCAATAATTCATTCACAATGGCTAACCAAATACGGGATGGCAACCAAGTGAAAGCATTAAGAATACGAGATACCCATACAACATGTATGTTATATGCTCGTGTCCCCTTAATTAATCTCTAATCTCTCTCGATGTTTTAGAGATTACATCCATGCATAAATGCTTGGATTCATTAAGGACTGTGGGACACACACACGAGCTCTACACGCCAGCCTAGTGATCTCTCAACTTACTGGTCAAATGTAGAGGATATCACGCTGGACATGTTAATGTGAACCACGCAATATATAACACACAGCCTAAATATCATCCACAAGGTGGCCAACCGAGTGAAAGCATTAAGCAATGAAATACCCCTATAATTACACGAGCAATAAGAGGAATTCAATTTGTCTTTACTCTAGATACGGATTCGGTTTTATCAATCTCCCTAGGATGGCTAAAAATGGAAACAAGCTTACCAAACAACTACATGCAACAAGTTGATTGTTATTCATTAAGACCATTCAATTTAAGCTAGGGGTTCATTCTTTTGATTTGGGAATTATCCCTAAATCAATCCATCACCCAACCCAAACCATGGGTGAGCAATTGTGCCTTTGAAAACAAAGACCCATTAAGTACAAGAATATTGAACCAAAGTCTAATTTAGCAAGTACATGCATCAATCAAACTTCTCCCACTCTTTAGAGCTAATACTCAACACTCAAATAATTCTAAACATGGTATTTTGGATCATCCATCAATTAATCAACAATTATGGGATGCTAATTACTCTACTCCTAAATTAAATTACACTACTCCTAATCTCATTCATGGACACATTAATTTAGACCCATCACACACATGAATATCACAACAAGAGATTTAATCATGAATAAGCAAAGAGTAGAACAAAACTCAAAGAAAATTAAGAACAATCATACATATATTGCAATAAGTGTAGGTTCACAAAATTCCCAAATTGGTGATTACATCCAAGAAAACAAGAAATACAAAAAGAAATGAGTGTAAAGGAGACAACCCTTGAAGACAACTCCTCCAAGCTCTCCTTGATTTCCTAGCTCGGATTTGGTCCAAAGACCACTCCATTCTTCTTGTAATCTACTCCTAGATGGGTGGATGTAGTGTAAAAAGGGTGGTGGAGGTGTATGGTGAGCTCCCATGGAGGAAAAACCTCCATGGGAGCTTGGATCTCTCCTTATTTGGTGGAGAAGATGGAAGAAGATGGAAGAGAGAGAGAGTGGGGCGGAAGAGAGAGAGAGGGGAGGTTGGGCTGCAGAGAGGGTTGTGTGTGGTCGTGCCCTTAATTAGAAAGAAGAAGAATGGGTATCCAAAGTCTTTCTTCTCTTCTCCCAATGACAACCAACACCATCATGCTTCATAATTGAAGAGGGCCCACCAATATTTTCCTCATCATTACCTCCCCTCTCTCAGCCAAGGCAATGGTCAGAGACAAGATCCTGATTTGCTGAAATTTGGGGGCCCAAGGACCTGAAATTGGGCAACTGAAGTTGACAGCATCGGGCAAATTATGCTCCCTGTTATGCTCCCTGTTCTGCGGCCAAGGGAGCATAATTTCAAAATTTGTTCCTATTATAAACTAAAATGCACCCTGTTCTGCGGCCAAGGGAGCAGAATCAGGGGCGCAGAATTCGTGACAAAAATGGGATCTTCTGGTCCCTTTTCTGCGGCCCCTAAACGCAAAACCACTAAGGGCGCAGAACCAACTTCCAAAAATTGCACTTTTGCCCCAAAATTTCTACATCTTTGCACAAAAGCCCCTCTTCTGGAAGAAATCCTGAAACGCTTATTTAAGCCGTTAAATACCCGGTTTTACCCGGGAAACAAGCATAAAAGATAAAAGTAAGGGGTTACACAATGTGTAAAAATAAGAGTTATCAACCCTTTCCTGGCTAAACTATCCGCCAACGTATTGTTGATTCTAGGAATAAACCCCACCACTATGTTGTCCAGCCGATTCAAGAAGCTTTGAATCTCTAAGATGATAGGATCACAATTCGATGTGATATTGCCGATACCATTCACCAAATCAACCACCACTTTCGAATCACTGAGAATGACGATATTTTTCCTACGAAAAACAGCCGTCTGAGCGCACAAAACACAGGCCTGGTGAATGGCCCTAGCTTCCGCGGAAATGGCATCCAAGTGGCCAGAATGCAGCGAGAACATCCCCAAGATTTTGCCTAAGCAATCTCTCAACACCCCTCCTATACCAGCGCTCCCCGGATTCCCTCTCGAAGAGCCATCAACGTAGAATTTCATGGCATTGGAAGTAGGGGTCTGCCTCAGATTGTTGGAGAAGTGTTTACCTGACTTATTGGAGGAGCAACTGATTTGAATGTTTAACAGCATATGAGTGATTGGCTCCCCACACTCCTTCCTCATGTGCTTAAACCACCACACTACCCTAAACCCCACCATGTCAGCAGCCACATTCAAAGAAGCTTCCTTATCCTTAAAAATCTTTTGGTTCCTAACTTCCCACACTGTCCAGGTTATCGCAAAGAACATGGAGTTCCACGCCCAGCTGCTCTTGCGCCTTGGACACAAACCAGGCCAGCTCCTAGCCCAGTCCACCAAAGACTTGCAAACACAACACTTGACATCCCACCACTTCATGCACCTAAGCCATAACTCACGGGTCCAGGGGCAGTTCAAAAACAGATGGTCGATGGATTCCTCGACCAAATTACAGAGAGGACAAACTGAGGAGATACCCGCCCCAATCCCACAACCAAATCTGTTCAGCACATCTCTGACCAACACCCTTCCTTTCAAGAGCTGCCACATGAACATTTCCACTTTGGGGGGACAAATACCTTGCCAAACCAGTAAATGATCCGAGTTATACACCGCAGCACAATCCTCTAGCTGTCTTCTGAAGGAACAAACCGTGAAGATGCCATCCGGGTTTAGGGTCCAAACCAACGAATCCTTCCTATCCTTAGAAATCTGAATGCTGTCCAGAATGCTGTAGAAAATATCCCCTTGCACCTTTTCCCAATCAAAAAGAGGCCTTCTCAACTTAACATCCCACACCCATTTTTGCTCAATCCACTTACCAAATTCAAACACTTTTCCTTCCCTAACATCGGCTAAAACAAAGACTCTAGGGCACACCTCTTTAAGGGGAGTATCAAGAACACAAGGATCATGCCAAAAACTAGCTCTTTTTCCATCGCCAACCTTCACTTGGAGTCCTTCTTTTAGGATATTGGCCGTGTGAGTTCCAGCAGCAAAAAGGCTGCCAACCGCCTGAATGAAATGAGACTTCGGAATTCTGCTGCTCCAATTCCAAGTGAGCGAAGAATTCGGCACTCCGTAAATCGAACAAATAACCCTTCTCCACAAAGAGTCTTCCTCCTTTCCTAGTCAATTTCAAATTTAGATTGTCTGTGCAATTAGTATGCGGATTTATAGTGTGTTTGGTAGAGAGGAAAGAAAATAAAAAGGATAGAAAGATTTGGAGGAATAGAAAACATGAGGGATGGAAAGAAAAATGATTTTCCCTTGAGCTGTTTGGTAATAGGAAGGAAAGAAAATATTTTTTTTTTTTATCAATTTTACTATTTTATTCTTACGTTATATTTTATATATTTAAAAAAATAGACAATTTGTAATTTTAAGTCAACTCAAAAAGTCTTTCCTTTATCCCTCCATTTTCCTTCTACTTTTGGGAGGATTAAAATTTATGGGTCCCACCTATAAATTTTTCCTCCCATTTTTCTCTTCCTTCCATTTTTCTCTTCATACCAAACACATATTTCTCTATTTTCTTCTCCCTTTTCCCTCCACCATTTTCTTTCCTCTTCCTTTTTATCCCTACCAAACACACCCTAAAATGTGGAATCTTACAGGAGGATGTGGAAAAGCATAAAAATGTACAAAAAATGTACACAAAAGTATTAGTGAAGAAGGAAATTATGAGCCTGGCCTTAAATGTTTGGTTAAATGTCCATATCGATCAGGACTAAACATTAATTACAAGACTTACAAGTTTTGACTGTCCAGTCCCATCTTTCACAATATTGTCATCTCTATATAGATATAAATAACTCTTAATTTAAGATCTGAACTCCGAACAACATCTTAAAAGCAACTTATGATGAATTGTCCTAGGGATCCATTGCTATTTCCTTAAGATCTTTCAGAGCTAAAAAGAATAATATAATCAAAGTAAAAAATGAATTTGCTACCACCAAACAAGATCAGTTTACATATCACACTAGCTTCTTTTGAGTCAATAACCAGAGTGACATTGAACCTGCTGGTGGTGGAGACGGTACCATGTGAGAGATTCAGGACAGAAAGGAAATTCAGGCTTGCTAGTTGTGTAGGTATATGGCTACACAAGTTGTTCATCGAGAGGTCTAAGGACTCTAGTTGCCGTAAATTTTCTATAGAAGGTGGGATTGAGCCCGTGAAAGAATTATGCGACAAGTTAAGAATATGGAGAGATTTGAATAATCCCAACTCTTTTGGAAGGTTCTTGCAAACCCAACAGGCTATTATGTGAAAGATTTAATGTGGTGAGAGAACCTTTACCAACTTCCCAAATCCAATTTGGTATTTCCCCAGAAATTTGGTTGTCTGAAAGTTCTATATCAACTAGTCTAGATTGATTCTTTAAATTCGGAATCACACTCAGAGTAGCCAGAGGTCAATACAGGTGTCTCTAGAAGCAAAGGTGGAAGGATCTAACAAACTAGAGTATATTACTCTGTGTGCTACCACAGGGAAGCTAGGATGGACTTCAGAGCCTGATCATCAATCGATATTGAGAGACTGTGATTGAAGACCTAACCACCTAAGCTGACCTGGCAAGACTTCTAGAAGGTGCATTGGTGGGAAAGCTCATAGCAAATGTGTGTGAAATGTGCTGACGTAATTGTTAGTTACAATTCCCTGAAAATCAGGGAATCAGTTTTCTAACATTAGCAAACTACACCTTGTATATATATAGTAGCTTAAGATTGTAAACGTTAATTAACGAAATACAGAGCAATTGCTCATTACTTTTGAAGCTCCATTAATGGCTTTCTCTTCTTCTCAAGTTCTCTGTTTTCTCAGTGTTTGAGACCTTTCATCAAACACCTTATCTCCTTTATCAAACACTTTACATATTTTACACCTACTTCTAAGAAGGCCTTTAATGTTTGGTGAATAACTTCCATGGACTAGAAAGTGATGGAAGGGAGACTTTATCCTACAATTTGACAATGAACGTTGATTTTCATTTATGATGCTTCTGATTGAAAAATTCTGAAAACCAATTGATATCTTTTTCTACCTCTTTGAGAATTTCAAAGAACAAAATGATGACCAAAAATGAAACATTAAGGTGCATCCTAAACCAACATTATTGAGTCAACTCGTGACTTTTTGTTTGATAGAACTTGACCCGTAGAAATCCACACAAAATAAGGTGCGATGAAGCAATGGAGTTGCTAGTTGCTACCATTACAGAAGCAGAAGACCTGTACGGCCAACAAATTTCCCAAACCCAGCTCCAATGGCTATTAAGAATTCCTCAACAAATTGGCTGCTTGAAGCTTGAAAGTGGTAGGCTCGTTAGAATTTGCTGTGCACTTATTTCTCATTCTACCATTCTTTTCTTAATGTTTAGATGCTTCATGCTTCTTTTTCTGCGAGCCTTCCTGCCAGGCTTGTTTCAGGTAAATTTTTGTGTTAACAAATTATATTAAGTTACTTGCACTTGGAACGAGTTTTCATTTTTAGTTTCTTATTAGATAACAATTACATGTTTATCAGAAAACGAGATTTATAGTTGTAGCACTTGCGTGGTAGTGTGGTACTCATTGATTTTTTATTTTATAGGGAACACTAAAAACTAACACTTAAAAAAAAAAGTTCATTTTTTATTGAATATGAAAACATTTTCATCTTAAATGACGAATTGACAATAGAAGTTTGTGGATGAGAATGTCATACCATATATCTATTTTCTTAAAATATACTAGGGGATGCAACCGCTGCTCCAAAGCATACTCCAAATCCAGCTCCAATTGCTATTATGAATTGCCAGTCAAATTCGTTGCTTGATTCTGCAGGTAGCTCACTCGAATTTGTTGTGCGATCATCATTGGCCAAAGGAGGCCATACAATCCTTCATTTCCTTCAAAAGAAATTGATGTAAAACTCTGGAGCTGTGTACCTGATGGGATCTTTCCAACCAAGTGATTATATGAGAGATTCAAAAAAGAAAGGAAATTCAGACTTGCAAGCTGTGTTGGGATCTCCCCACTCAAGTTGTTCAATGAGAGGTCCAAGGACTCTAGTTGTCCTAATTTACCTATAGAGGATGGGATTGAGCTGTCGAGAGCATTATGTGACAAGTCGAGAACATAGAGCAATTTGAATAGTCCTATCTCTTTTGGAATTTGCCCTTGAAAATCATTAGATGATAAGTCAATGGACATGAAAAAAGTTAGGGGCTGTCCTGCAGCGCGTTTTCAGTCTGTTTTCGTTTTTGTTTTCCAAAAACGATTTCGAATACGCGTCCTGTAAACCGTTTTTCATTTTATTTTCGAAATACAAAAACAAAATGAAAAACAAAAGCAGTGTTAAAAGTGGAAATTTTGAAAAAAAAAAAAATATTTTTGTTTTTGTTTTTCATTAAAGTGGGTCCCATATTATTAATAATATATATTTTTTCTTTTTTCTTTTTTCTTTTTCTCTTGAACCAGGCATCATCATCTTCATCTTCTTTCTTCTTCATCATCTATCCCTTCCTTCTTGCCGTCGATCATCCTTGCTTGCCACCGCCTTCCGCCGGTCGCCGATCGCTGCAGCCTCGCCGCCGTCTTCTTCTTCTTCCTCTTCCTTTTCCTCTTCTTCCTCTTCTTCTTCTTCCTCTTCTTCTTCTTCTTCCCGCCGAGATCGGCTCTTCCTCCCGCCGACGAGATCTCTTCTTCTTCCTGCCGAGATCGGCTCTGCATCTCGCCGTCGTCTTCTTCTTCTTCCTCTTCTTCCTCCCGCCGACGAGATCTCTTCTTCTTCTCTCCCTCTTCCTCCCGCCGACGAGATCTCTTCTTCTTCTTCTTCCTCCTCTTCCTCTTCCTCTTCCTCTTCCTCTTCCTTCCGCCGCTGATCGCCGCCGATCTGGTCTCCGATCACCGCCGATCTGATCTTCTGCTGCTGCTTGCTCTTCCGCCGGAAATTACAAAATGTTTTTTTTTAATTATTTAATCATTTATTTATAATTATTATAATATAAAACAAAATTTAAAATTTGATATTTCGATTTTCGAAAGTTTTCGGTTTCCTACCGGACGCGTTTTTTCCGTTTTTATTTTCAAAATACAGAATCCAGTAAATGCTACCAGATGCGTATTCGGAATTCAAAAATGAAACCAAAAACACTGTTTTCATTTTCATTTTTATTTTCGAAAAACAAAAACAAAAAACGGCTTACAGGACGGGCCCTTAGGATCTTCACTAGCTCCATCTCAAGACCTTTGCTGGTATCTGTTACTGCATCCTGGTAATACAACTATGTAATTAAATATATTTTTTATATATAAATAATCCTGGTGTTTTGCATATTATTTATATATAAGCTATTGATATGTTTGTATACTATGTAATTAAATATATATTTTTTGTATACTATTTAAATATAACTATTGAGATATTGTTTTTAAAAATAATATTTTATTAAAATTATTAGAATTTTTATTGACAGTGAATTTTGGATACATTTAACACATATAGTGATACATTTAAAATATTGACCTACAAGTCACATTTTTTGTGTAGTGTTATAAATTACATATATTCCATTATAATTTATTAATTAATATTATAATAATAAATTATTTATTTATTCCGTGAAATTGAGATCAACAAAACAAAGACTATTTCTAACGGCCTCAATGCCGTCGAAAATAATGTATTACTTTTTTTCTTTTCAAATGGAACAAGACTATTTCTGACAGCATTGAGGCCGTCGGAAATAGTGTATTCCTTTTTCTCTTTTCAAATGGAACAAGACTATTTCCGACGGCATTGAGGCCATCGGAAATAGTGTATTCCATTTTTTCTTTTCAAATGGAACAAGACTATTTCCGACGGCATTTAGGCTGTCGGAAATAGTGTATTCCATTTCCTCATTTCCAACGGGACAAATACTATTTCCGACAGCACTTTTTGTGCCGTCGGAATTGGGAACAAAATTGACGGCTTTTTCAACTATTTCCGACGGCATTTGGCCGTTGGAAACGTGGTATCATATTTTTACTCATTTCGGACGGCACTGAAATGGCCGTCGGAAAAGTCCAGTTGAATTCTCAAGTCCACCGGAGATTGATTCGAAGCTCAAGTTGATACCAATAACATGACCATCCACATCACAGTCCACACCACTCCAAGTACAGCAATCTGTGCTTTGATTCCACTGCACCAGACGTACAGACAAAGAAGAATCAAACACGAGGCTGTTCTTCATTTGAAGTAACATGGATTGCTGGTCGTTTTGACATTGGCCAGAAACCAAAATCATTGCGATGCCAGGAGAATTTGCTAAGAAGGATATCAGTAGAATTCTCATTGCAAACAAAATAATAGCTAACACCCAAATAACTGAAACTTGCAGAAGTCACAGAGCACGCGGCTACCTTATATGGGAGAGTGAAGGGAGGGACATACTCTTTATTGTAAGGACTCTATGTAATATCACTGTCCTACATCAATTACTGTATAAGGAAATTGCCAAGGCAATGCCAAATTCGTAGACCATAAAAGTTGTAATTGGAAGACTAGAATAGTCTGTCCATATTGGCTGCAGGAATCATTTCCTCTATATTGTTTTCAAGTTGATCTTTCTACTAAAAATAGTAAGAGCATCTCCAATCACTGTGCCAATCTCCATTTTGCAGCAGATTTTCTCTCCAATGCATGCGCCATTCTTTGTGCCATAGTGCAGATGGTCGGATTCCATCATCAGATCTAGCGCAGGAAGAGGTTCAGCGCTACTTTGTTGCTTCATTTGATTGGTTGTTTCTTTTTTTTATTGGTTGAAAGGGATTATTTAAAGGAATATTCTTTTTAAAGTAAAATTTGGTGCAATATGTTAGAGATGGAAAAAAAATTTGGTGTGTAAATTGTTGCAAAGTTGCAATGGATTGGAGATGGTCTAACCCCATTGTTTTCAAATTGATGAACAACCTACTTCTAAGAAGGCCTTTAATGTTTGGTTATATTTCCTTAACAGGAATTACATTCCATGGACTTTTTAGCGATCAACTCTTCCAAAAACCATTGACTATTAAATGTGGTGGTGGAGACAACTTGACCAACAATCGACAAAGAACTGGATGTCTTAATAAAAACATGATAGCAGTAGCCTTTCATTTCATTTTTATTTTCTAAGTAGCAATCACATGGCAGAGGGATCAAAGCAGAGTTTGAGACCCAAACATCTGCCATTTAAATTTTAAAAGCAACCAAGAAAAAAAAACCCAACGGGTTACTTTATTTATTTATTTCAAGATGATACATTTTAAGCTCACATGCAGAATTGACGTAGAAATTTGTGAACAATAATATCATACCATAAGTTTACTTTGTCGGAGAATATCAAAGGTGCAACAGCTGCTACAAAACCTATCCCAAAGCCCACTCCAATGACTAAGAAGAATTGCCAATCAAATTCATTACTTGAAACGGGTGTTGAAGGATCAAATTGATTGCTCGGAGGTGAAATTGTCGACTCGCTTGAATTTGTGCAACTTTTCGTCAAAGGAGGCCCGCATAATCCTTCATTGCCCTCAAAAGAAGTTGGTGAAAATGATTGGAGTTGAGTACTTGTTGGGATCCTTCCCACAAAGTGATTATATGATAGATTCAGGACAGAAAGGAAATTCAGGTTTGCTAGTTGTGCAGGTATAGGCCTATGCAAGTTGTTCATCGAGAGGTCCAAGGACTCCAGCTGTCGTAAATTTCCCACCGAAGAAGGGATTGAGCCTGTGAAAGCATTATGCGACAAGTTGAGAACAATGAGAGATTTGAATAGTCCCAACTCTTCTGGTATCGGCCCTTGAAAATTGTTGGATGATAGGTCAATGGAGGTGAATACAGTTAGGATTTTAACTAGCTCCATCTCCAGACCTTTCATGGTAACTGTTACTGCATCCTGGTATGGTTGATTTCCCCCGGTCATCTCAAATTGAAGGTGTTGGAGCTGAGATTGGGCTTTCTGCTCATCAACCATCATTGCCTCCCAGGTTGTTAAGCCTTTTTGTGGTAGTCTTCCAGTAAAGTTATTGGAAGCTAAGTCGATAATTTGAAGCATTGGCCAGGAGACATCATATTCTAGGCAACTGATGTTGCCATAAAATTTGTTGGATCGTAAAACCAGGACGTGCAAACTGGAGACCTTCTTTAACCAGCATGGGAAGCCATCATTGATCTTGTTGTTCCCAAGGTCTAAAACCTCCAGCTTTGTGCAATTGGCAAGAGATTTTGGAACCAATGCTTCTAGTTGATTCGAGTTCATACTCAGCGTTTGGAATCCACAATTTCCTGGAAATCTGTCTGGAATGGTTCCATAGAGATTGTTTCTTCTGACATTCAGAACACCCAGATTTTCACCCATCTGAATCAAACAAGTTGGTATTCTGCCACTCAAATTGTTGATCGACAAATCAAGAACTTGAAGCAATGAAGCATTGCACAATGAGTCAGGAATAATGCTTGTAAGCTTATTGTTTGAAACGGAAAAGAACTCCATATTGTATGCAACATTACCAATGTCATATGGGATGGAAGAAGTAAAATTATTGCTCGAGTAATCAACAATTACAGCCTCTGGTGGTGGGAGTGGGATTTTTCCTTGAAGCCGGTTAGAATGTAGGTCAAGGGACCTCAGATTCAAAATAGAATAAGGTTCTTGAAAACCCACCAAGCTATTATGTGAGAGATTTAGACTGCTGCCAACAACTTTCCAAATCCAATTCGGTATTTCTCCAGAAATTTGGTTGTCTGAAAGATCTAACTCCAGTAACGAGAAATTCTTTAGATTAGGAATCATGACAAGTTTGCAAGAAGCCAACTTCAATATCCCAATATTGAGAGGGAAAGAAGAAAAGCTGGTATTTACATTGACTGCTAAGTTGTTGTATGAAAGGTCAAATATCCGAAGATTGCCAAGCCTTCCAATCACATCCAGCTGTACAGTGCCATTGAACTTGTTGGAAGTGAGAAACAGGGCTTCCAGGTTTTTGAGTTCAAAGATTGACATGGGAATAGGCCCTTCTAATCTATTGACACTTAGATAGAGGTAAGAGAGTACAGAGGAGGAAGCATTCAAAAATTCAGGAATTTGGCCCGCAAATTGGTTATAGAAAAGATAAAGACCCTGTAGCAATGGAAGTGCAAACAGTGATGGGGGGATACTTCCATTAAGGGAATTAAAGCTTAAATCAACCCAAGAAAGATGTTGAAGTTGCTCCCAGCCAGTGGACGAGATCCCACCAATTAAACAATTTGAAGAGAGGATTAAATGGTTGAGAGATTTGGACATATGAAAAGAAGGGATAAAACCACTGAAGTTGTTGAATGACAAGTCTACATTTTCTAATTGGGTTAGATTACCCATTAAATGGGGAAGTGGACCACTGAAATTGTTCCATAACAAGTGCAAATGTTTTAATTGGGTTAGATTACAAATTGAAGGGGGAAATGGACCAGTGAAATGGTTGAATGACAAGTCCACATATTCTAATTGGGATAGATTAGCCATTGAAGGGGGAAATGGACCAATGAAATTGTTGGAAAGCAAGTTCAAATGTTCTAGTCGGGTTAGATAACCCATTGAAGGGGGAAGTGGACCAGTGAAATTGTTGGATGACAAGTCCAAATGCTCTAGTCGGGTTAGATAACCCATTGAAGGGGGAAGTGGACCAGTGAAATGGTTGGACGACAAGTCCACATATTCTAATTGGATTAGATTACCCATTGAAGGGGGAAGTGGACCAGTGAAACTGTTTAATAACAAGTCCAAATGTTCTAGTCGGGCTAGATTAGCCATTGAAGGGGGAAGTGGACCAGTGAAGTTGCAACCTTGAAGATCTAATTTTGACAGACTTTTAAGGTTGCCAATGGAATCTGGTAGCATCCCAGACAAATTTGTCCAATAGAACATCAGGGTTCGTAAAGAGCTATTTTGAGGAAAATCTGGTAATGAACCCTGAAGAAAATGATTAAAAGATAAATCAAGAGTCTCGAGTGTTGATACCTTGAATATGTTTTCAGGAAGTTTTCTGGATAAATTACAACGAACCAGACTCAAGGTGGTCAAACTTGGAAAATCAGGCAAAAATTCTGGAACTGGAGATGACAAATCATTGGCATCCAAACAAAGGACTGAGAGTGAGTGAAGGTCTGCAAGGGAAGAATGGATAGAGCCTGAAAGATGACAATTTGACAAGCTCAAAACCTGCAGATTAGGCAGTGAAGATGATAAAGCTTGGCCCCATTCATTTCCGTGGGCTGATATATTTACACCATCAAGATATAGTTCTCTGAGCTCACCGAGGTTCTGAACCAGCACTTTTAAGTTTGGATTCTCAAGTTGCAATCTACCAACCCAGTAATATGACAGATCAAGAGTAACCAACCTTGTCAAACTCGAAATCTCGATGGGAATCTGCCCCACAAAGCCGGCATCAGAAAGATTGAGGTAAGTCAAATTGGTGAGATTGGCCAACCTGGATGGAATTTGAGCTTCATTGAACAAATTAGAAGCCAAATTAAGGCTCTGGAGATGCTGAAGAGCGAAAAGGCCAGTTGAATTATCAACTCCACCATAGATTGATTCCTCGCTTAAGTCAAGACCAATAACACGACCAGCCATATCGCAATCTACACCGCTCCATGTACAGCAATCTGTGCTTTGATTCCACTGCACCAGACGTACAGACAAAGTAGAGTTGAAGAGGAGGCTGTTTTTCAATTGGAGTAACAAGGATTGTTGGTCACTCTGACATTGCCCAGAAACAAGAATCATAGGGATGCCAAAGAAATTTGCTGAAAAGGGTATGAAGAAAAGCCATGATAAGACAATAATTCTCATTGCAGAAGAAATTATTGCTAAAATAACAGATCAAACTTGATTGAAGGAAAGAGCTTGTGGTGACATTATTAATATAGGACTAGCCAAAGAGGAGATAATTGATATAAGATTAAGAAGGAGGATCTGCAGAAGAAATTAATATATGATAGCTTCTTCCTATGCATCCAATACTTGCAACTTGCAACTTGCATCTTTTGAGTCAAAATTCAAAAACAGGGCGCAGGAGTCATATCTGGCTTTAATGGCAATGCTACCGCTACAGAAGCAGAAGACTTGTATAGTCAACAAGGGAAGCTTACAGGAGGATGTGGAAAAGTATAAAAATGTACATTGTGGAAAAGCAAAAGAAACTTGAAGATGCTTGTGGTGACAAGTTTCAAGTTTCAAGCATCTTCAAGGAAGCATTCTTTGATTGAAGGAAAGAGCTTGTGGTTACATTATTTGAGATAAGATTAAGGAGGATCTACAGAAGAAATTTATGAGAAGACCCTAATGCGTGAACGTGAAGGGCACACTTGTTGACTGACTTGAATGTGAAACTGTAATCTCATTACAATTTTGATCCTGATTCCTGCAATTTCGATCTAATCCTCTATTCACACACCATTTTTTATGACCATCTATTTACGCTTCATGAAGCCTCCTGGAATTTGACTTCTAAAAAAGCATTTCAGGAAGTCTCCCGGCGTTTGATTAATTTATTTATTGCCCTTCTACAAGCTGCAGGAAAAAACTTAGAAACAAATCAATGTAAGGTTTCCGGATAATAAAGATCTTGTAATTGTACTAAACATGTATAATAGCTAAATCCTCCATTAATTCAATTAAGTTACGAAGAGCCTTGTTTAAAAAAATTAATAAAAAATATATATAGTTTCAACTTTCAAACTAGACTAGAAAGGACCACAAATGAAATGAAATAGCAAGAGAATAAGAACGTAGAGAGCTTGATTGAAAAATAAAAACTTTGTGGGGGACAATGGCAAATTCGTAGACCATAAAAGTTGTAATTGGGAGACCTGGAATAGTCTGTCCATCCATGGATTTTTGGTGATCAAATCTGCCAAAATCCATGACTATAACGTGTTGGAAGGGAGTCAAGGAGACTTGTCCTATAGTCACTGAAACATTATTTTCCATTTTTGATGGTTAAAAAAATGAAATCAATTTATGATAGCTTCTTCCTATCTGGCTTAAATGGCAATGCTACCGCTACAGGAGCAGAAGACTTGTATAGTCAACAAACAAGGCAAGTTGTGAGTCTACAAGAAAATCTGAATTGTTTTCATTTTCTTGATATATAACGAGTCAATTTCAAATTTAGATTAGTATGCGGACTTAGTGTGAAAGCTTACAGGAGGGTGTGGAAAAGCCTACAAATGTACACAAAAGTATAAGTGAAGAAGGAAATTATGAGCCTGGCCTAAAATGTCCATATCGATCAGGACTAACATTAAATGTAGATTTATCTACACCCGATAAATCTTAAATATATTAGAATTAGAAGACTGATGGCGCATGACATTGTAGCATAGCCAGATGTATAATTCGAAACACGAGATTGATAGTTTGGTTTGATGTTCATATGAGGAGAAACATTCATGATACTTTTTGGTGGTTAATTCAAAAACAGTTGACCATAAACAGATCAAGATGAAGATTCAAAAACAGGAGAAATCTATTTGTAGAAAAGCCATGATAAGAGAATAATTCTCATTGGAGAAGAAATAATAGCTAAAACACCAAAATAACAGATCAAAGTTGATTGAAGGAAAGAGCTTGTGGTGATATTAATTAAGAAGAGATATTTGAGATAAGATTAAGAAGGAGGATCTCTGCAGAAGAAATTTATGAGAAGACCCTAATGCGTGAACATGAAGGACCCACTTATTGACTGACTCGAATTTCAAACTTCGACCTTGAACATTGATTGGGAGACTGTCAGATAAAAATAGTAACCCCATTGTTTTCATATCAGGAATAGCATTCCATGGACTTTTTGGTGATCAAATCTGCCAAAACCATTGACTATAACGTGTTGAAGGGAGTCAAGGAGACTTGTCCTACAATCACTGAACATTGATTTCCATTTTTGATGGTTAAAAAATGAAATCAATATATGATATTAGATCTAAATTGTTTTTCTTGATATATAACCAGTCAATTTCAAATTAGATTGTCTGTGCAATTGGTATGCGGACTTAGGTGAGTGTATTGGTTCAAGATTTTATTAGACAATTTGGGGAAGTAAAAGTTTGATGGTATTGGATTGAGACTTTTTAACAAGTTAGATAAATCCGATGGTATTCGATAAAGACTTTTATGATTTTTTTTTAAAGTCCATATTGTCTTGTGGTATTGGATCTAGACTTTCAAGAGGTAGCAAATTGTCTGCTGGTATTGGATTGGGATCAAGATTTTTAGGATTTCATGACAAAATGGATTTTCCAGACTTTTTAGTGATATGTATAATTTAGCTTGAACCCAAAATTGTCCTGCCCTCTCCCTCAATACTTTCCAAACTTTTTATTTGATTTCAGATATTTGGTAAGTGTATTGAAATATAATAAATGTGTCGGTCAAACATGCAAAAGACAACATAAAACTACACTTGAAAGTTGAGTACCAAATGACTGATAAAATGCCTGATAAAATGTCTCTGTGAGTTAAAAATAGTTTTATGCTAGATTTCCATGATTCCACCACCACCACCGATATCTAAAATCTTTAGGACCACTACTAAAATTGAGCAAATGCTTTATCTACATATATAAAAGATGGATTTGGCAAAAAGTAAAGATAAATAGGAAGTTGATTATATATATATATATACCTAATATACCTAATAAAAAGAGTTGGTCCATTAAAGATATATATATATATATATATTTGAACAGATGAGCTTTATTGAAGCCAAAGAACAGGCAAACCAAAACAAACACCCATCACAGGGAAAGAAATAGAGGGCACAGCCTCAAAAGAGAAAAACGAAACCGACAGCGCAGAGAACAAAAACCAAAAAACAACGAGAGGAAAGAGCCCCCAAGGCCACAAAACAAAGAAACAAGAAGATGGTCCATTAATGATAATATCACTCTTTGTGTAGATTGAGTTCAAAGACAAAAGAAGATGGTTACCATTTCTATTGATTTATTACTTGAGCGAGTTAAAAAGATATGGGCTTCATATAAAACCATGCTTCTATAAAATTTAGATACATGTTTTTTTTTTTTTTTTTGAAATCCGATATCGGAAGGTATGCCGAAACCTGTTGAGAGCAAGTACTAGTTGACCGTTTGTAGGGTTTATTTATTTATTTTTAATATGTATAATTAAATCTTACATATCAATTTTTTTATTATTTACATTTATATTAAAAAATTTATTGTCATACCCCGACCTTCCAAATTTAACCAACGCATGCATAGTCTGTATATCAACTCATCTCACCGGACTTGAATAATCTATCACTAACATGAAAGGGGGACGTACACCGTACACACCACTAGAGTAAAAAAGAAGAAGATTAAAGAGCAGTGAATATTGGAGTTTGATAACATATAAATTAATAAAGTTCAATAAGCCAAACGGAAATACTTCAATGTTCAAGCTATTTTTTTCCTTGTTTCATGTCATTTCTAGTGAGGTAGTGGGGGATAGGTTGTTGGTTATTATATTTATTTCATATGGTGACATTTTCTGCACCATATGAACCGGTTGAAGGTTATGTGTTGGTTGGTGGTATTTTAAAATTTTATTACTTCTCTTCATAGCTTATACATGTTTTTTTTTTTTTTTCAATTTTTGTTGTTCAGTGACTACCCAAAACAAGATTATAAAGCACTGGAACTTAAGGAGAAAATTGAATACTACAATCGACTCTTAAAAGTCCATATTTTTAAAAATCCAAAAAGTCTTGAAATAAAGTTTAAATAATCCTAATATTCTATAAATAAAGTCCAAAAACTATTTCAGAATCCTAAAAGTCTAGTCCATATAATCCTAACAATTCTAACAATCCTAATAATCTTAATAGTCTTGCAAATCCATAAGATCCTTACATCCCAAAATTGTCTATTAAAATCTCAATCTAATACACCCCCGTAGTGTGAAAGCTTGCAGGAGGATGTGGGAAAGCATACAAATGTACACAAAAGTATAAGTGAAGAAGGAAATTATGAGCCTGGCCTTAATTGTTTGGTTAAATGTCCATATCAGGACTAACAATAATTACAAGACTTACAAGTTTTGTCTGTCCAGTCCCATCTTCTACAATGTCTTCTTTCTATAGATAACCTTTTTTTTTTTTTTTTTTTTGATAAGAAACTAGAATTCATTAAGGAAAAGGAAACAAAGGTGGACTAACAATAATTACAAGACTTACAAGTTTTGTCTGTCCATTCCCATCTTCCACAATGTCTTCTTTCTATAGATAACTTTTTTTTTTTTTTTTTTTTTGATAAGAAACTAGAACGATTTCATTAAGGAATAAGGAAACAAAGGTGAACGATTTCTATAGATAATTAGATATAAGTAACTCTTAATTTAAGATCTGAATTCTGAACAATGTACATCTTAAAAGCAACTAGATTTCCTAATGCTTCAATTTTGAACCTAAATTACCTATTTTGATGGGAAATGTTTGGATTCAACTTGTGATGAATTGTCCTGGGGAGATTCTAAAAATCCATTGCTATTTCCTTAAGATCAGCTAAAAAGAATAATATGATCAAAGTAAAAAATGAATTTGCTACCACCAAACAAGATCAGTTTGCATATCACACTAGCTTCTTTTGAGTCAATAACAAGAATGACATTGAGCCTGCTGGTGGTGGAGACGGTACCATGACAGAACAATAATACTTGACCGAGGAACGACAAAGAACTAGGTGTCTTACTAGGAAGACGTAGATCTTAATAAAAACATAGCAGCAGTAGCATTTCATTTTTATTTTCTAGGTGACAATCACATGGCAGATGACCCAAAGCAGACTTTGAGACCCCAAACATATACCATTAAAGTTTCTAAAGCAATAATATAAATAAATAAAAAATACCCAACAGGTTATATTTTTTTAATACTTGTATGATTTAACTTGAGTTTAATTTGACTTACAAGCTAAAGCAGAGGAAATAGATTAAAAAAAAAAATTGTTTGATAAAACTGGACCTGTAGAAATCCACATAAAATATGGCGCGATTAAACAATGGAGATGCTACCGCTATAGATATGGTCAACAAACAAGATTGTCTGTGCAACAGCTTATGTGAAATTATATCTCTTTCGTTAGATCCATTTAATGCGACTTTACCCCAATAAAACAATCTACACCTATAAATCTTAAATATATTAGAATTAGAAGACTGATGGCACATGACATTGTAGCATAGCCAGATGTATAATTCAAAACACGGGATTGAAACTTGAAAGTTTGGTTTGATGTTCATATCAGGAGAAACATTCATGATACTTTTTCGTGGTTAATTTAAAAACAGTTGACCATAAATCTGGCAAGATGAAGACTTACCACTTACCAAATGCCAATCCATCTTCCAACTTCTTATATTTATAGAAATCTATTTCTAATATTGTTAAGATACTTGACCCACCATTATCTGCATAATTGCTGTAATTGATTCTTGTAATTGATGTTTACGTAATCTGGAAGATAAGATAACAATAATTTAGAAACCAATTTTTGGTAAGTTTAATTTGTCAGAAAATACAGTATTAAAGGTGCAACAACCGCTACAAAGTTCAGCGCTACTTTGCTGATCTGCTTGCCTTTTTTTATTTTTCAATCCCTTTCTTTTCATGTAATCACGTAATGACCATTATTTTGCTACAGAGTTGTGATTGTATCCCTTTTTAAATGTTTTGTTTAATCACAGTTTTACCCCAATTAAATCAAACGTATTCCAATTGTATACTTTTAATTATCTTATGCTTTTGGTTAAATTATATTTGTTTTAATTTAATTATTATTTATATTAATATTTATAATAAACTAAAATTAAGTAAATAATACAAAAATTACTAAATGATAATTATAAACACTAAATTGGATTTAAAAAAAAAATAAAAAAAATTGAAGCAACACAGTACATTAATAAAAACATGAATTAAATTTATTAATTTCTTAATTTCTTAATTTCTTAATTTCTTAACTTATCATAATATTATCTTAATTTCTTAACTTATCGTAATATCATCTTAATTAAGGGGTGAAATGTTAATTGTTGTGAATTAATAAAAAATGAAATATTTGAGAATATTTTTTTTAGAGTAGGATTTGGAGTTGTTGGTTGGAGATGAAAGTGTGAAAGTTGCTGCATTTTGGAGCAAAGTTGCAACAAATTGGAGTTGCTGGTTGAAGATGGTCTAAACCCAACTCTGATGACTAAGAAAAACTGCAAATCAAATTCATCATTTGAAATGGGTGCTAAAGGATCAAATTGGTTGCTCGGTGCTGGAATAGGTGACCCATTAGAATTCATGCAACTTGTCGTCAGAGGAGTCCTTAATTTAAGCGTACAACATGTGTAGTAAATACCATACTGTAATAAACTTTAAGATTTGAAAAGCCAAACCCTTGAGAAAAAAAAAAGAGTACAATTTTTATTGAATAAGAAGACATTTTCATCACACACGACGAATTGACAAAAGAAATTTGTGGATGAGAATGTCATACCATATATCTATTTTTTTTAAATATACCAGGGATGCAAGTATGCAACTGCTGCTCCAAAGCCTACCCCAAATCCAGCTCCAATTGCTATTATGAATTGCCAGTCAAATTCAAATTTGTTGCTTGAAGCTGCAGGTAGCTCACTTGAATTCGTTGTGCGATTATCATTGGTCAAAGGAGGCCCATACAATCCTTCATTTCCTTCAAAAGAAATTGACGCAAAACTTTGGAGCTGTGTACCTGATGGGATCTTTCCAACCAAGTGATTATATGAGAGATTCAAGAAAGAAAGGAAATTTAGACTCGCAAGCTGTGTTAGGATTGCCCCACTCAAGTTGTTCACTGAGAGGTCCAAGGACTCTAGTTGTCCTAATTTACCTATAGAGGATGGTATTGAGCCAGTGAGAGCATTATGTGACAAGTTGAGAGCATAGAGCGATTTGAGTAGTCCGATCTCTTCTGGTATTGGCCCTTGAAAATTGTTTGATGAGAAGTCAATGGAGGTGAACAAAGTAAGGATTTTAACTAGCTCTATCTCAAGACCTTTCATGGTAACTGTTACTGAATCATCGTACAGTGTATTTCCATTGATCGTCACCTTCTCAAATCGAAGGTGTTTGAGTTGAGATTGAGATTTATGTTCATCAACCATCATTGCCCCCGCCCAGGTTAAGCCTTTTTGTGGTAGCCTTCCAGTAAAGTTATTGGAAGCTAAGTCGACAATTTGAAGCATTGGCCAGGAGACATGATATTCTAGGCAACTGATGTTGCCATAAAATTTGTTGGATCGTACAACCAGGACGTGCAAACTGGATACCTTCTTTAACCAGCATGGGAAGACATCACTGATCTTGTTGTTCCCAATGTCAAAAACCTCTAACTTTGTGCAATTGGCAAGAGACTTTGGAACCATTCCTTTTAGCTCATTCCCATTCAAACTCAGTGTTTGTAGTGCACAATTTCCTGGAAATTTGTCTGGAATGGTTCCATAAAGACGGTTTCTTCTTCCATTCAGAACACCCAGATTCACTTCCCCGTCAATCAAACAAGGTGGTATATTGCCACTCAAATTGTTGCTTGACAAGTCAAGAACTTGAAGCGATGTAGCATTGCACAATGATTCAGGAATAACGCCTGTAAGCTTATTGTTTGAGACGGAAAAGAACGACATATTGGGTGCAATATAACCAATGTCATATGGGATGGAAAAAGTAAAATTATTGGTCGAGTAATCAACAATTACAGCCTCTGGTGGTGGGAGTGGGATTTTTCCTTGAAGCCGGTTAGAATGTAGGTCAAGGACAAATAGATTCAAAATAGAATAAGGTTCTTGAAAACCCACCAAACTATTATGTGAGAGATCTAGATAGAAGACAACAACTTTCCAAATCCAATTCGGTATTTCTCCAGAAATTTGGTTGTCTGAAAGATCTAATGTGGAAATAGACGAGCTTTTCTTTAGATTAGGAATCATGACAAGTTTGCAAGAAGCCAACTTCAAATACCAAATATAGGGAGGGAAAGAAGAAAAACTGGTATTTACATTGACTGCCAAGTTGTTGTATGAAAGGTCAAATGCGATAAGATTGCCAAGCCTTCCAATCATATCCAACTGTACAGTGCCATTGAACTTATTGGAAGAGAAATGGAGGAATCTCAGGTTTTTGAGTTCAAAGATTGACATGGGAATAGGCCCTTCTAATCTATTGCCACTTAAATCAAGAAATTCAAGTACAGAGGAGGAAACATTTTGAGAGAGGCCTAAATAGTTGAGAGATTTGGACTTATGAAAAGAAGGGATTGAACCACTGAATTTGTTTGATGACAAGTCCAAATGTTCTAGTCGGGTTAGATTAGCCACTGAAGTTGTTTGATGACATAATTGGGTTAGATAACTCATGGAAGTTGGAAGTAGACCAGTAAAATGGTTGGACGACAAGGCCAAATATTCTAATTGGGTTAGATTACCCATTGAAGGTGGAAGTGGACTAGTGAAACTATTTCATGACAAGACCAAATATTCTAAGAGTGACGATATTTACACCCCTAAAAAATCGTATGTGCACCCCTTTTTGTATGTACACCCCATTAAATTTAATTTAAATTATATTTTGTAAACACACCCCACACATTACCAAAAATGCCCTTTTATAATTTTAGAAAAATATTATTAATTATTTAAACGAAAAATGAAATACATATAGTGATCCATAGTCCACCCCATCTTCTCCATTAACATTTGATGGAGAACGTCCTTGGCTATCAAGAAAAACCTCACCAGATATCACTTCTTTGCCGTTCTTTTTCCATTAGCCAATATCGAGACAAACTTGGGTGGACAAAGTACTCAACTCAAGAACATTAAAAACCTGTGTATTGCGCAATCACAAAGGGAAGAAGCAACTTACTCCATTGAAACCAATCCTTGTAATGTTAAACTTGGTAGTAATATGTGTCTTATATGAGACGGAAAATGAAGATGCAGTTCTTGAATGATCTCACACCTTTTCGAGGTTCTTTAATAGTTTTTTTTTTTTTTTTTTCTACTTTTTAAATTAAGTTTAGTTGGTACGAATTCAAAAAAAACAAGTAAAAAACAAGTTATAATATATTTTGATTAAAAATACTGATAATTTAACATAAGGATAATTTTGGAATTTTAAAAAAATATAAATTTGGGGTGCATATACAGTTTTAGAGGGGTGCAAATATCTCTACTCATATTCTAATTGGGTTAGATTACCCATTGAAGGGGGAAGTGGACCAGTGAAACTATTGAATGACAAGGCCAAATGTTCTAATTGGGTTAGATAACCCATTGAAGGGGAAAGTGGACCAATGAAACTGTTACATGACAAGTCCAAATATTCTAATTGGGCTAGATTACCCATTGAAGGGGGAAGTGGACCAGTGAAACTGTTCCATGACAAGTCCAAATATTCTAATTGGGTTAGATTACCCATTGAAGGGGGAAGTGGACCAATGAATATGCAATATCCAAGATCTAATTTTGACAGATTTTTAAGGTTGCCAATCGAATCTGGTAGCTTCTCAGACAAATTTGTCCGGTAGAACATCAGGGTTCGTAAAGAGTTATTTTGAGGAAAATTTGGCAATGAACCGTGGAGTAAATTATTAGAAGATAAATCAAGAGTTTTGAGTGTTGATACCTTGAATATGTTTTCAGGAAGTTTTCCATTCAAACCGGAACCAGCCAGACTCAAGATGGTCAAACTTGGAAAATCAGCCAAAAATTCTGGAACAGAAGATGACAAATCATTGCCACCCAAACGAATGACTGAGAGTGATTGAAGGTCTGCAAGGGAAGAATGGATAGGGCCTGAAAGAGAACAATAGGACAAGCTCAAAACCTGCAGATTAGGCAGCAAAGATGATAAAGCTTGGCCCCATTCATTTCCGTGGGCTGATATTTTTACACCATCAAGATGTAGTTCTCTGAGCTCACTGAAGTTCTGAACAAGTACTTTCAAGTTTGGATTCTCAAGTTGCAAACGAGCACTCAATGGAATTCTCCAGTAACATGACAGATCAAGAGTAACCAACCTTGCCAAACTCGAAATGTCAATGGGAATCTGCCCCTCAAAGCCGGCACAAGAAAGATTAAGGTAAGTCAAATTGGTGAGGTTGGCCAACCTGGATGGAATATTTTGAGCTTTGTCAAACAAATTAGAAGCCAAATTTAGCCTCCGGAGTTGCTGAAGAGCAAAAAGACCAGTTGAATTATCGATTCCACCAGAGATTGATTCCTTGCTTAAGTCGAGACCAATAACACGACCAGCCATGTCGCAGTCTACACCGCTCCATGTACAGCAATCCGTGCTTTGATTCCAATGCACCAGACGTACAGACAAAGTAGAGTTAAAGATGAGGCTGTTTTTCAATTGAAGTAACAAGGAATGCTGGTCACTCTGACATTGCCCAGTAACCAGAATGATAGGGATGCCAAAGAAATTTGTAGAAAAGGTTATGAAGAAAAACCATGATAGTAGAATAAGTCTCATTGGAGAAGAAATAATAGGTAAAACACCAAAATGACTGATGAAACTTGATTGAATGAAAGAAGTTGTGGTGACATTATTTATATAGGAGTATAGGACTAGCAAAAGGGTGACAGAACATTAATTCTATTCGATTAGGACCTACTAATCATGTGTTGCACATTTTATCCACCCATGACCCACCATGTAAACTGGAGTAGAAGTAGACAGCAACAGAAATTTTTGGGAAGACCTTGGAATGCGTGAGCAGAGCAGAGCACCCACTTGTTGAATCAAATGTGTTTGTAACATGTGAAACTGCAATCTCATTAGTCATTACAAACAGAAAGAAAGAAAGAAAAAAAGTTGTTAATTGAAGTGCACATTATGTGCAGTACAATATGGCCAACAGACTTCTTCTCATTTAACTTCCAAACATCTTTTGGTTCTCACAACGTGTTTTCTAGATCTTCAAGAATAATAATAGCTGCCATTTAATTCATACTCCAAAATAGTTTATAAGACTATGATAAATTTTTTAATAAATCACACAAAAACTGAGAAAAAGACTTTAATATTCTTATTTTCAGATTTTAAACATATTTTAACCTCTTGTTAATTGTACTTTTAAATTTGTTGTGAGATTAAAAAAAAAAATGAATTTGCTACAACCAAACAATAGTTTGCATACCACACAAGCATTTTTATTTTATTTAATGTTTTAATCGATAAATCAAAACTTTTTTTTTTTTTTTTATGTTATCAGATTTATAAAAGTAAATATATGGGAAGACCCTAAAATCTTTGAGATAAGACGGGACAAATTTATGGGAAGACCCTGGAATGCGTGAGCAGAGCACCCACTTGTTGTAACATGTGAAACTTCAATCTCGTTACAAATAGACAAAAACAAATATTAGTTTTCTAGATCTTCAACCCCAACTTTGAAAATCAAACCTCCTTGCGAAATCACACTTCCTGAAGCCTCATCATACCTCTGATTAATGCATTTTCAACAAAGTCCTCTGTTCAAACGACCATTCTTCTAGACCAACGCAACATCATCGATTCAAAACTCAAAGGCTATCAACTAAGTGAGTCATTTGCCTTTTTGAGTAATTTCAGTTTCATTTTTGCGCCAAATTCCAGTTGTGAATTTGAATTATACACCTAATTTTAATTTATTATAAATGTTAATATAAATAATAATTAAATTAAAAAAATCATTAAATAATAAAAAGAACTAAATTGGAATATATTTAATTGATTAAGGGTAAAATTGTGATTAAACAAAACCTTTAAATAAATGATATAATCATAATAGATTTTAATATATATGGTCAAAATGTGATTAAGTTAAAGTTTAGGGATGAAAAAGAAAATAAATAAAAGGCGCATTTTTTGCGCCAGGTGAATTGTGTTGGGCCAGGGATTGTGCAACGCTGCTCCTTAAAGCAAAAATAGCGCAACAGATACGGCTGAGTTGGAGATTGGTTTTTGCTTTAAATTGGCATTTTACCGTAAATTAGAGCTGGGTTGGAGATGCCCTAAACACTCTATTTTTGCGCCAAATTCCAGTTGTGATGATTTTTTATTTTTTATAATTAACTTTAACAAATGTGATACGTGTCTAGTAAGATTATGTAAAACTAGTTGATATCTCCTTCAAGAATCTTTGACAGTTTGAAAGAATTAAACATTCAAATTAAAAAGAATAGCGGCCATTCATAGTCCGAAACTTAATAAAAACATAATAATCACAAGAACTCAATAAAAAACATAATAATCACATGAGCTTAATAAAACTTAATAGAAATATATTTTTGTAGAATATATTTAATTAATTGTTTTGTATAATTTGAGATTGGACTAATAATCATATATTAAGCTCTTGTGTTTAGCATAGTTTGAGATTGGATTAGATTAGCTTTAAGTAAAATAAAATTATTATAGGTTATTTTTTTAAATTGTTAGGAAATTATCACAGTATAATCTCCACAACAATCAACAAACAAGATATATATCTCTAGATGCTTCACAAACAACATAGATACTGATATATAACTATAACAAACAAATAGATCTAATAACCTAAAGCCAGATTTTAAATATTACCAGATAAGCATGCAAAGTTAACAACAGATTAAAGAATAACATACAAACATACAGTTTATACACATATACTTTCAGATCTGTATTAAACATGCATATCAAACAAGCTTCAGAGAGGATATAACCTATACATGCAATATCTAACAGATAAAACAGTATAGAAAAACAGAGAATGTAAAGACACAAGGATTTATAGTGGTTCGGCCAAGAAAAGGGCATACATCCACTTTGAGCCACTCAGAAGAGACTCTATCACTATATGGTGTTTTTACAGCCTTAAACTACACAGATCTATACAAGATCTACCCTCAGAAGGAGCCCAGAAACCCTTAGAGACCACAGTCACTCAACCCCAGAAACCCTAACCTCTCAAACCTCTTCTGATAACAACCCAGAAACACACAAAAGTGGTATCAGAAGAATCACAATAAACAGAGGAACACATCTCTCTTCTATCTCTCTCACAAATACAAAGCAGAGAACCCAGATATTCAAGTTGAATACCAAGAACACGAAGAACACTCTAGAGAGAAAAAGATCTCTGAAAAAAACAGAAAAGAAAACCCTAACAGAACAAATGAATCAGTAGTCTTCTCTCTCATCATCGCTTCATATTTATAGGTCATAAGAGATAAGGTCCACATCAGCGGAGCAGAGCCAATCGCAGCACGCCACTTAATCAGAAAATCTGTGACTCAGCATCTCAGATGATAAGATAACTTAAGTGAAACGGCAGCGTATTGGTGTTGGGCCTTGGGGGAGCATCTGATCTCAATTTGGGCTTCTTCTGGCTTCAACTCTTCTTATCATCGGGCCAACTTGAACAGAAAACTCTGATGGGCTAAAACCCAATTCTTTACATAAATGAAGTATATGTATATAGAGTAATGATACTCCACCCAAAAATCCAACCCAAATGTGAGGTGTCAACACCATACACATTTGTTATTAGCACTGATTGGAGGAAGAGGCATTCGCAAATTCAGGAACTGGGCCCTCAAATTGGTTATTAGCAAGCTGAAGCTTATGCAGCAATGGGAGTGCAAACAGAGATGGTGGGATACTTCCATTAAGTGAATTGTATCTTAAGTTAACTTCAACAAGTTTCAAAATCTGCTCCCAATTAGTTGATGAGATGACACCACTCAAAACATTATGAGAGAGGTCTAAAAGGGTGAGATTTTCGGACATTTCAAAAGATGGGATTGGACCTTCCAAGTTGTTAGTTAACTCTTTGGCTGTGGATGAGAGGGTTCAGACAAAAGGTGTGCCATTGAATTTGTTGAAAGAAAGTGAAAGGACCTTCTAATCTGTTTCCACTTAATTCTAGAGTATTAAGTACAGAGGAGGAGGCATTCAAAAATTCAGGAACTGGGCCCTCAAATTGGTTGTGGTCAAGCTGAAGCTGCTGAAAAACAATGATGTGGGGATACTTCCAGTAAGTGAATTAAAACTTAAATCAATATAAACAAGATCCAGAAGTTGTTCCCAATTAGTTGATGAGATGACACCACTCAAAACATTATTAGAGAGGTCTAGAAGGGTGAGGTTTTCGGACGTTTCAAAAGATGGAATTGGACCTTCCAAAAAAGGTTGTTAGTTGTTAGTTGTTAGTTGACAAGTCCAAAAAAGCTATTCGGGTGAGATTAGCCATTGTAATTGGAATTGATCCAGTTAAATTACAACTTGAAAACTCTATTCTTGACAAATTTTTAAGATTGCCAATGGAATCAGGTATTGTCCCTAAGAAACTTGTTTTACTGAGTATCAGGGTTTGCAGAGCGAGATTATGAGGAAATTCTGGTAAAGAAACCTAAAGTAATTTGTTACTTGGTAAGAATTGAGTCTCTAGTGTTGGTACTTGGAATATGTTTTCAGGAATTTTCCCGTACAACCCACAATAACTGAGACTCAAAGAAAACAAATATGGGAAATCAGCCAAAAACTCTGGAATTGGAGAAGACAGATTATTGTCATCCAAACGAATCACTGAGAGTGACCGAAGGTTTGCAAGAGAAGGACTGATTGGGCCTGAAAGAAAACAACTGGACAAGCTCAAAACTTGCAGATTAGGCAGCTAAGATGATAAAGCTTGGCACCATTCATTTCCCTGGGCTGATATATTTACATCATCAAGATATAGATTTCTAAACTCAGGGAGGTTCTGAACAAACATATTCAAGTTCGGATTCTCAAGTTTCAATAGAGCACTTCCTAAAAGGGAAAGAGATGAGAGATCAAGAGTAACCAACCTTGTCATGCTTGCACTGTCGGTCCTGACATTTCCGAGGCCCCCGGGCAAAATCTAAAAAATTATAGATGGATTCATTACAAACTTAACAATATCTTCTTTCTTGAAACTAACTAATTTCATATTCAGATTACTTGACGAAAAATAAAACACATATAAGAGTATATGAAATTAAAAAATCAAATCATTAAAAGAAAAACTCTCGAATTACGAAGATAGACAGCGGTCAACGGTTGACAAAGAAGAGATGAGGGCAGGGGCACTGGTTGGTGAAGAAGAACGGGAGGCGAAATGTTAATGAGCGAGAAGAGATTGAGCAGCTGGATGAGAGGAGGAGGAACTTTCAAGAAAAAAAAAATGAAAGAGAAGAGGCAATAGGGGCTGCGGCTAGCTTTTAAAATTAGGTGAATGAACGCTAGGTTTTAGCTTTTAAAATCTCAAATGGTATCTGCCCAGCGAAGCCAGCATTGGAGAGATTCAGATAGGTCAAATTAGTGAGGATGGAATTTGACTTGCATTGAATTGATTAAAAGCCAAATTTAGACTCTGTAGATGATGAAGACTGTAAAGGCCAGTTGAATTATCAATTCCACAGGAGATTGATTCCTCGCTCAAGTCAAGACTGATCACATTCTACACCGCTCCAAGTGCAGCAATCTATACCTTGACTCCCCTGCACCAAGTGTACAGACGAAGAAGAATTGAATATGAGACTCTTCTTCATCTGGAGTAACAACGAATCCTGATTGGTTTGACATTGGCCAGATACCAAAACCATATTGATGCCAAAGAAATTTGTGGAAAAGGTTATGAAGAAAAGCCATGCTAAGAATATATTTCTCATGGAAACAAAATAACACCTAAAACAACCATTTAACTGAAACCTGAAGAAGTGATAGAACCTTTTGTGCCTGTATAAAGGTTGGTGAAAGACATGGTTTCTCTGCTTTTAGTAAATACAAGATCGGGGAAGGATCTGAGGACTATATCATCATTTACTTTTCTAACCATGAACCTTATTTCTAAGAAGCTGCAGGTATCACAAATAAATATTTAGAAATTTTGTTAGTAACAGTGACAATATCCTTGACCATAAAATGTGGGTTGAAATTGAATACTCTTGTTCATCTCGTAAACAAAATAATAGCCAACACTCCCAATAAAACTGAGACTTGCTGAGGTGATAGAACTCACAGTTACCTTATATAAGTGAGTGAAAGGAAGGACATATTCTTTATTGAAAGGACTCTATGTTAAGACAATATCACTGTATAAGGAAATTGCCATGGCAATGCAAAACCCTGTAGACAATAAAAGTTGTAATTGGGAGATTTGAATTAGTCTGTACATATTGACTGCAGGATTCATTTCCTCTGTATCGCTTCGAAGTTGATCTTTCCATAGATCTATCTCTTCTGACAGAAAATAAAAATACTAACCCCATTGTTTTCTAATCAATAACTCAATTTGGGCACTTGTTGCTTTACAGCCCAAGATTGCCGGTGAAGCATGAAAATTGACATAAAATGAATCCCATCATGTTCCTGTCACGATAAAAATAGTTACCCCATTGTTTTCTAATCAATAACTCGATTTGGGTGCTTATTGCTTTACTGCCCAAGATTAACGGTGAAGCACGAAAATTGACATAAAATGAATCCCATCATGTTCCTGTCACAAAGCATCAAGAAGAAGAATCCAATAAGAAACAGCAAGATTTTGAAAAGAAAAGTAGAGGAAATTTTGAGGCTCTCCTTTAATATTTGGTTATATTTCCATATCAGGAATAACATTCCATGGACTTTTTGGCGATCAACTCTTCCAAAAACCGTTGACTATTAAATGTTGGAAGGGAGAGACAGGAGACTCCTACAATTTGACATTGAACATTGATTTCCATTAATGATGGTTGAAAATGAAATCAATATATGATATCTTCTTCAACCACTTTCAGAGTTTTGAAGAACAAAATAATGAAACATTAAATTCCTGCAATTAAATATCGAATCAATGTTGATGTCTTCGTTCGTCTTCTTCTACACTTCAGTACATTATCAGAATCTGAATTTCTGAGTTTCGGAACAACAGAATCCAAAAAGATAATCGGTTTTGATTCATACCAATTCCCAAGTTCAGTTTTGCAGGCCGAGCCCAAACGAATTCAAATTTAACTCATAGTGGGAACAAGTTGACTCACAATTATGTTCGAATTACGAATTACTGTAATTACGAACTTCTGATGATTGTCCTAGAGAGATTATAAAAATCAGTTATTATTTCCTTAATGTTTGGTTTGATGGAATAATATAAACCAAAGTAAAAAAAAATGAATTTGCTACAAGCCTACAACCAAACGAGATCAGTTTGCATATCACACTAACGAGATCAGTTTGCATATCACACTAGCTTCTTTTGAGTCAATAACCCGAATGATGTTGGGCCTGGTGGTGGTGGAGACAGTTCCATGACAAAACAACAATACTTGAAAGATGTGATCAGAATTTTAACCCCACAATTTTCAAAAATTAATGTATCAAAAATTGAAAAAATTGTGTCAAGGTTTGCGGACAGTTGATGAGTATACAACAGAGTTCTACCAATTGCTTGTGCGTAACGATATTCAAGAAACTCAGGATCAATTGGTATCCAGGTATTGCAGTGGCCTTTGTTTGCAAATCGTTGAGGTGGTGAAACTCTTTGACCCAAGTACTGTATCTACAGCCCATCAAAGAGCATTACAAGTGGAGAAGACCGTCACACGTAAGGGAGGAGGCGGGCTGCTATCAGGTCACAGCAGTGGTATGGCGGCACGATCAGGCACCAGCAGAGGTAGTGTGACCAGCCGAGCAGCGGCGGGCAGCAGTGGCGTCATTCCTCGTCCAGTTGCTAATCCGAAACAACAACCTAGGTCGTCAAGTGGGTTGAGATGCTTCAATTATGCTGACATTGAACACAGACAGTCCGAGTGCAAGAAATTGGGCAAGAAAGTATTGATTGCCGAGATGGAAGAAGAAGAAGCAGACATTGGAGCTGAACCGCAATTTGATGAAGAGGAGGAAGTCCAAAAAGAATTAGTGGAGAACATTGGAGCTGAACCTCAGTTTGACGAAGATGAAGTGGTCAATGAAGATGGGGTGGAAGGTGATGTTGGTCCGTTGTTAATGGTACGACCCGCTTTCGTCACCATTATTGATCAGAGATGGATGAAGAGGAGTGTTATATATGTTGCACCAAAATTCGACAAGGAGGTGGTTTTGGGAAGAGGCGACACAGCAGAAGTACAAGGGACAACCATGGTGGTGAGGCCTGTGTGCTTGATTCCACGTGCAGCCTTTGCAATAATTATTGATGTAGAATTATTGATGTAGATGAGCAGGTAGTTGACGAAGGAGTGGAGGTGCCAACGGGATTGCCGTTCGCCGAAGAAAAGACTCAGAATAGCAAAGGTGTTGCCATCGACCAAGGGACAGCCATGGTGATGAGGCATGTGATTTTGGTTCCCCGTGCAGATGGGAGTGATTGGCTTCGGAACAATGTGTTTTATTCGACTTGTACCATCCTTGGCAAGGTGGGTCGATTTATTGTTGACGGAGGAAGTTGCGAAAACATTGCATCCGCCAATGTGGTTAGCAAATTGGGAATCAAGACCGAAAAGCATCCAACGCCGTATAGGTTGGTGTGTTTAGTTTACCTTTCCAAAATTCGAGGACAAATTTTCTCCAACCTGGAGAGGATGATGCAGCAGTCAAAGACAATACGACAAACAAAGGTTTGGATTTCATGGAGCGGAGGAATCGACTCAAAGACAAAGGGTGCGGAAAGAAGGAAGCAAAGACTCGGCTTGGTCGAAATGGTCGAAATGGTCAGAATGGTCAAATTTTGGGGGTCTTTTAGAGGGCAAACAAACTCAAAATCAACATTATAAAATGTTTCCGGAAAGCCCAAGACAAGCCCAACAAATGTTATGAGACTTTGTCTTCTATAACGGGCTGGAGCATATCCGAATCTGGCCATTAAGTTTCAGGCGCACCAAGACAGCAGTTTTTTTGTTTTATGGTTTTTAATTGTTGTCATGATTCCGTATGTTTATTTTATTTCCTTCTAGTTTATATGTAATTAGGTTAATAATTATTTTATGATTTGATTTTATCAAATCAAATCCAATTCCTTTTAGTTTAGTTTAGGATATTTGAGTCTTCATAGTCTTTGTTTGAGTAGGATTTGTTCTCTTTTCCTAGATAAGATTTCTTTTCCGTTTTAATTTAAGTTAATTTAGAAGTCGATTCCTTGTGGAAGTCGACTTATTGCTTTTCCTAGTTAAGTAGATTGTATTAGGGTTTGAAAGATAGCTTTTGATTAATAAAAATACCGATATTGTTTCTCAACTATCTAATTACATTATCCTTCGTGCGTGAAGTCGATTATCGTATTTGAAGCCTAATAATCCAGTATTCGTGCACGAATCAACGGAGCGTTAGTAGGTTGTCTCTAATTGTTTCTTGCAGGTTTTTCTCGACAGAGCTTCCACTACATCAAGAAGGAATGGAATGAGATGGAGAAATGAAGAAAAACATAAGAGTAGTAGCGGGAACAAGGAAGGAGAATAAATGAGCAAAATAAGCCATTTCTGAAAAATTCTTAGCTGAGAGCTTGATTGGTACTATGAATTTTCTTGTGTGTGTGTGTGGGGGGGGGGGGGGGGGGGGGGGGGGGGGGGGGGGGGTATTTATAGCACTTGTAGGTTGCAACCATACACTTTCATTGACGGTCTCTATAGCACTTGCAAGTTGCAACCATAAACTCTTCAAATGCGCCAATGGAATTAAACAGAGCATGTAATATTTGAATATCCCGGGTCTAATGTAAATTGCTGCTGCCTTTTGTATTTTTCTCACCCTCTTTTATCTTTTTTTTTTTAAAAAAAAAGAACTTTTATGTTCTTCTAACTTTCTTTAAAACGAATTACAATTTTATCTTTCATTAAATAATTTTAAATATTTTTCTAAAGTTTATTTTTAGTACTTTATCTATTGAAAATAAATTAGATAATCTTTTTAATTTACTTAATTTAATATTAAATATTTTGGTCCAATCTAATAATATTAACCAATCCTATAAAATAACTGTATGATCTTTTTTGGATTGCCAAATGCAAAGCCCTTGTTTTACTACAGTCATCAAACTGTACACTCGAAGTCCTGGGTAGCGGTGCCCTAGCCAACTTAGGTGGTAGCTTGAGGTTTCGGCTAAAATTAAGGTCCCAAAACAATTTTACAAATAAAAAATATATATTAAATACTAATTAAATATTTAGCCCTTCATGTTAAGTGAAGTGGGTCGTGATTGATTTGTGATGTGTCGTATTGTGCCGTGACGTGTTTATACGAAATTATGCTTCGTCGGAATATTGCTAGGTCGGCTCAACCCAATTTAGATGTTTAATTAACAATAGACATGTATGTCTAGCAAAAAATATAAATTATTTTAACTATTAATTTAATATTTTTTACATTAGCAACCATACACCTTTTTTTTTTTTTTTTGTCTTTCTTTTATGTCTAGTTATGAACTTTATCAATAAATAAAAAAAATATATTTTTAAAAATAATAGCTGTAGATATCAATGAGTTTTTGTTTTTTATTTTTATGATAGTCGTATGTATAAGAATTCCATATTTAAAATCTCTTGACCCCATATACAATCCAGTTCTACATCTTCTCTTTCATAAGGCTTCTACATTTAGGACATTTCCAAAAGTAAATTTGACCATCATTAGAAGAGGATTTGATTCCTAAAAATAATATGATTTTTAAAAAAAAAATTGGATGTACTTATAATTTAAGAGGGTTTATAAATAAAATGTATTATAAAAAATATATTCATTTTATTAAGGGTACTATTGGCATTAGAATGGGTGCTAATAGTAATATTTATTTTTAAAATTTTAGACATATATATATATACTTATAAAAATAGGTGTACTAATTAGTTTTATGGTTGGCAAAATCTGCACCCATTACATAATTTTGTTTGTAATCAAATGCACCAATGGAATTAAATATAATACCCCAATCCCTGAAACTTACCAAAATCCATAATTCAAGCCCAAACACAAAATTTGTTCAGGCCCAAGCCCAAGACCAAAAAGTTGATCCAGAGTCCAGGCCAATTGATATTTAAAAAAAGAAAAAAAAAATGCATTGTGGAGGCAAGCAGCTGCTAAGTGGCATTGCATGATGAAGAGAGGTGGCAAGATTTGGTGAAAAGGTGGCAAATAAATGAATAAAAAAAAAAGGAAATAGATAGAGATTGAAGTGAGATCTGAGGAGTAGGCGTGATTTTATATAAAAGAAGATTAAAAGGAAATGAGGAGAGAAGTTGGATTTTAGTACAAAAAGCATCAATAGAAACAGAAAGAATGAAACAGAGAAAGAAAGAAGAAGTTAGACGAGAGGCAAGAGATTGACAAATTGAGAGTGAGAAATAAGAGAAAGATCAGAAAAAAAAAAAAGGCAAATCAGAGAATCAGAGAAAGAAAAGAAGAAAAGAAAGAAGAAGAAAGGGAGATGTGTGTGCGCGTGAGAGATATAGCTAGCTAGAAAGATAGAAATATGCAGGAGAGAGAAGCAGATTTCGGCTGGGTAAATAGAGAAAGAAAAGAAAGAATAAAAAAGAAGAAGAAACAGATGAGTGAAGCCGAGATAAATAGAGGAGAGATTGAGAGAAACAATTCCAGTGAGAAGAAGATGATGAAATATGGTTGAGCTGTGGTCCGTGGAGATATGTACAATATATTGGATTCAGATAAGTGATTTGATGATTTGTCATACAGACAGTTACAAAAAAAATGACATATAGTGACACATTTTTTATGTCACTTTTTTTGTGACAAATTTCAAATGTATCACAGTAGGTATTATTCTGTGACAATTTTTTTTTATTTGTCATTATGTTTTGTTCAATTGATATTTTTAAAAAATAATTGTCACAATTAGTTAAAAAATTTGATAATTGTGACAAATAATATAATTAGTGACATTTTAGTTTGTGACTTTTTTTAAATCCACCACTAATGGTAATATAATGTGTCACATGTTAATATTTGTCATTTAATGTAGATAAAAAAAAATTGGCTCAAAACGTGTTGACTTGAATTTTTGTAAATTTGAGACAATTTTTGTATTTTAAGTGTCACAAATTACATCCACAATATACACACTCATTAAAGAGTGACTATACAAATTGCCAGTAAAATCAACTTTAAAAAAAATAAAACAAATTGCCACTAAATTTCCCTCCAAGCCCGCTCTTTTTTCTTTCCATGTAGTGATTTAAATCCCCAAATTTTTCATAGAAAATCCTAAAATTTTCTTATTCCTTATTTGATTACCCAGAGTTTTCCTGTTTTCCTACACCTTTCCTAATTACTTTCATATAATTTCTCCAATCTTCTCTAGGTCTTATTTTTTAATACGGTTTTGGTTCGTGTCTGGATTAACAAAATTTCTTGAGCTTCTTTCGAAATCAAGGTGACATTCAATTGGGTAAGTCTCCACCTAAAACCTTTCTTTTTTTCAATTGTTCTTGTGGCCTGCGATGGTAAATTTTAGCTGTTAATGATGTGGGTTTTGACTGTAATCAATTTGTATAACTATCTCTGGGTGAAATTCGATTATATGCATGCTATTTTTCAAATTTGTATCCATTTTAGGTTTTTTATTTCTGGATTTATTATTTTGTTTCATTCGCTACCAAAACAAAGTTGAATTGTTGATATATGTTGAATTGTTTTAGTGTTTTAGTGTGGGGTTTTGTCTGTTCTCTGGTGCTGTTGTTTGTTTGTGCGTTTGGTTTTTGTGTTGTTGTGCTGTTGTTTTGTTGTTGCTTTGTTTTGCCCCTCTCACTATCTTGTGTGTGTTTGGTTTTGTTTCCTGTGCTGTGTTGTGGCTCTTCGCTGGTTGTTGCTTCTTGTGCCTTGTTGGCTCTCAATAAAATTCACTGTTTAAAAAAAAAATGTTACTTCTCTATACTCATGTTGTATTGGACCAGGGTTTGGTTTATACATATATACTTATTATTACTTCTATAAGTAATATTTTATATACAGATAGTGAAAAGAAGGTTTCCTTTAAAGAAATTCCAAGCGTTTGATACTGGTCAAAAGGTGTTCGATGAAAGTCTTCAATGAAAATTGTAACTAGAAACAGAGATGAAAAACAGAGTTTTGTTTGAGCTCCATTAATGGAGTCTCCCCCTCTCATACAACTAACAGGGAGTACGCACAAAAAATGCCTTATAATCCAGGTATTAACATGTATAGATGAGGTCAGTCAAGAAGATGTTACAGTGTCCAAGCTTGAGAAACAAAGATCCCTCAAATGATGCTCACATATCTCTATTATTGTGACTAAAGCCAAAAGTCATAATTGGTAACGAAGCCCCATACAAGTTCTTAATGCAATACTCCCTTGCTTGATGATGTAAATGTAAACAAGACCACCAATGAACAAACTCTTGCCTGTAAACCACAAGAGAACCACAAAAATAAACGTTAAACCTGCAATACTTATTTATTTATTAGATGGGGGGGCAAACTCTAGCAAACTACAACAGGTACAGCCATTTCATTAATTTATAAGATGGGTATTTGTAAACCATGGAGGAAATGAAATCTCAGTTTGCCCAATTGAAATCGATGTTTGAACATCAATTTTCAAATTCAAATGCATCTGCTTAGTTTATATATTCGTAGTTCATTTAATAGGTTTTGTCTTTATAGTTTAAAGACATTTGTTAATTTCATCTTATATGTTTAGGTTTATAATTTAAATACATTTGTTAATTTCATTTTATTTTTAGGTTGACGATTCTCTACAGACTTTGTTTATGTTTGTTTTCAATACATTTATCAATTTAATCATAATATTTTAGAGACTAAATCTATAGCAATTTTAAATTGCCACAAAGTATGCATATAGTGACAGAATTTTTTCTTTGTTAACCGTCACAAAATTTGTTTATAGTGACGCAATTTTCAAATGGTTAATCGTCACTAGATTTGTTTATTGTGACATATTGTTTAAACAATTAATTGTCACTAAGTTAGTATACAGTGACATAAATTTTATGTGTATTTGTCACTAAGTTTATGAATAGTGACATTTATTTTAAACAATTAACTGTCACTGAGTTTATGTATAGTGATATCATTTTGATATGGTTAATTGTCACTGAGTTTGTAAATAATGACACAAATTGAAAACAATAAATTGTCACTAAAAATATATATAGTAACAAAATCTTCAAACTGTAAATTGTCACTAAAAGAATGTATAGTGACAAAATCTTCAAACCGTAAATTGTCACTAAAAGGATATATAGTGACAAAATCTTCAAACCGTAAATTGTCACTAAGAGGATGTATAGTGACAAAATCTTCAAACAGAAAATTGTCACTAAAAGGATGTATAATGACAAAATCTTCAAACAATTAATTGTCACTATATACAAATTTAGTGACACAATTTTTATTTTGTCACTAATTAAGGTCAAGTGATAATTTGTCACTAAAAGTTAAGAGTTGTGACAAGTGTCAAAAAACTGTCACAAATACTTTTAGTGACGGGGGCAAAAGTGACGAATTGGTAGTGACACTTTTTTTGTCACAATAATGAAATAGTGACAATTTTTTCACTTGTAGTGACAAATAATTTTTGTCACTACATGTCACTTTTTTTGTAGTGTAATTAGATTTCCAGTAATTCCTAAATTGAGTTTATATGATTTTAGGGTGAATCCAGAAATAGATGAATCCAGACGGAATCCCGTCCCAGAAGCAGATTTGAGCACAGGGGTTATGTGAGTGGATACTTTTATTAAAAGTTATTTATTTAGAATTATATGTTAGATTAAGTTATTTGGAGAAATATCAGAAATAAATGATTTATTCATTTATTTAGAAAATAGATTCTCATATTACGTATTTATTTAGAAAACAAATTTCCAGATGAATTGAGGTGTTTTAAGAAATGTTTAGATTTCTAGAATTCAGAAATAGATTTATTAGAGAATTAGATATATTGAGCAAGATTTTATAAACAAGATTAGTAAAAGTATTTTCAGATATATTTCCAGATTTTTCAAGTTCAAGTTATTTATGAGAATTTTCAATAAAGAAAAGAAAAGAATATTTATGCATGATTTTGAGAAAAGTATTTATAAAAAATTATATGTATGTTCAAAAAGAGATATCAAACACCAGATGTGTATCCGTCTCCAGCAGTATCAGACTCAATTTATTGGCCTTTGGGGCTTATGCACATGTGTATGTCAGAGTCAAAGTCGTTTTGCACGTGTATGACAGATGTTTATCCCTAGCTCTGCGTGAGCCCAGAGGGATCAAGGACACGTATGATAGATTTCCTTGGGTACTAGTTTGGTGTAGATTTTCAGAATATATATATATATATATATTATACTAATCATCTACTGATTATGATCAGTAAAGAAAGAAAAGAGATTATCATATTTACACCAGATATTTGAGAATGAGAAATCCATCAGTATTTGATTTACTTTTAGAGAAAAGAGATTTCTTCATGAAGCATTCCAAAGATACTTTTAATGGCTTTATTACATAATTTGTAAAGTTTTATAGCAACAAAGATTTGATTGGACCAAACCTTTTTATACATAAGCATATTATTATATTAAACAGTTTTGTAAATGATATATATATATATATATTAGATTTGTAAAGAAAGAATGTTTAAAGTTTCTCAAAGTTAAAAGTATTATTTGATTTAGATTTGTAAAGAAAGAATGTTTAAAGTTTCTCAAAGTTAAAAGTATTATTTGATTTTAAGTTTGTAAGTTATTTTGTAAAAGGAAATAAAGATTTTACTATAGATTTATAGAAAGTGGGTTTTATTTACAGAGAAGATTTTTAGTTAGTTCTCAGCTTGTATTATATAACAGATTCAGATTACAGGACAATTTCAGAATAAATCCTGATTAGTTTCAGGAAGAGATAAAGAATTCAGAAAGAGATAGAAAGAGATGTAGAAAGAGATATAGGATTCGGAATGAGATATAGAAACAGATACAAAATAGTTTTTCTACATATTAGATTGAGATTAGCCAATATTAAGTTAAATGAACTACGAGGGCTTTGATCCTTATGGAGTAAAGGGTACATAGGCGTTTGGGATATAAATCTCAAACTCAAGCCCACCAGAGAAAGAAAAAGATAAGGGTCTGTCCTGCAGGCTGTTTTTAGCCTGTTTTCGTTTTTGTTTTCCAAAAATGATTACGAATTCGCGTCCGGTAACCGTTTTCATTTTATTTTCAAAATTCAAAAACAAAATGAAAAACAAAACCAATGTTAAAAGTGGAAATTTTGAAAAAAAAAAAAAAAAAAAAACTTGATTTTCATAAATTTGTTTTTGTTTTTCATTTGAAGTGGGTCCCATATCATTAATATCTATTTTATTTTAATAAAAAATATTTTTTTTATTTTTTTTTCTCTTGAACCAGACCCTATCAGCCATCTTCATCTTCTTTCTCCTCCTTCATTTTCTTCTTCTTTCTCTTCTTCTTCTTCTTCTTCTTCCTCTTCTTCTTCTTCTTCTGCTGCCGCTCGCCACTACCGCTGTCGCCGGTCGTTGCTCGCTGCTGCTGCCACCGCCGGTCGTCGCTCGCTGCTGTTGCCGCTGCCGGTCGTCGCTCACCGCAGGTGCTGCCGTCTTCCTCTTCTTCTTCCTCTTCCTCCTCCTCCGCTCGCCGCCGTCTTCTTCTTCTTCTTCCTCTTCCTCCTCCACTCGCTGCCGATCTGCTACCTCTCGCCGCTGATCGCCGCTTGCCGTCGTCGATCTGGTCTTCCTCTTCAACTGGTCTTCTTCTTTTTCTTCTTCTTCTTCCTCTTCCTCTTTCTTCAACCGGTAAGTTTGTTTAAATTATTAATTACATTAAAAAAAATGGTTAATTATTTAATCAATTTGTATATAATTGTTATAATATTAAATGGTAAAAATTGATATTTCAATTTTTGAAAGTTTTCGGCTATCCTACCAGACGCGTTTTTTCCGTTTTTATTTTCAAAATACGGAATCCAGTAAATGCTACCAGACGCGTATTCGGAATTCAAAAATGAAACCAAAAACACTGTTTTCATTTTCATTTTTCTTTTCGAAAAACAAAAACAGAAAACGGCTTGCAGGACAGGCCCTAAGATTCTAGCTAGAATAAGTTTATTAAGTATTAATGTTTTTAGAACGATAGTTATTTAGTAATTTCAAAAATGTAGAGAAAATATATGTTTTCATATTTATTCAGATATAATAGTTTTAGTAAGTTTATGAGAAAGAAAATATGTTTTCAAGTCTATTTCCACTCATTGGGCGTTAGCGCTAATTCTTTTATCATAAACTATTTTTCACAGGCGATCACCAGGTTCATGCAGATTCATTAGTATCATGAGATGGGCCACATGTGATGAAAGAAATGGTAGTTCATGGTTTTAATTTAAGCATGCTATGCATATGTGCATATATGTAGATTTCAAGACTTTTCATAAATAGTTTTTGAATATGCTAATGTTCAGCAAATGGGTCCAACACAAGAAAAACAAATCTCTTATTTTAAATGAGTTATATTTTTATGATGGGCCATAACCCACATATTTAAATTGCATTTTTAAATTACAAGGCGGAAAAGTTTGTAAAGTAATCTTAAAATATGTGTCTTGTTTAACTGCAGCTGACAAAGAATTTACTTCAAGAGAGAAGCGATTGAAAGCCACATTTAGGCTCTGCAGGTACTGAAGTCCGAAAAGTCCAGTTGAATTCTCAATTCCACCAGAGATTGATTCAAAGCTCAAGTTGCGACCAATAACATGGCCAGCCACGTCACAGTCCACAGCGCTCCAAGAACAGCAATCTGTGTTTTGATTCCACTTCACCAAACGTACGGACAAAGTAGAATCAAATATGAGGCTGTTCCTCAATTGGAGTAACAAGGATTGCTGGTCCCTCTGACATTGGCCAGAAACCAGAACCAGATTGATACCCAAGAAATTTGCTAACAAGGGTATCAAGAAAAGCCATGATTGTAGTCTCATTGGAGAAAATAATCAAAAAAATTACACATATTTTTTGATAAAGTAATACACTTAATGGAAACTTTATACAAAGGTGCATAGCCAACCTTTGAAGAAGTAATTAAATATATGAAATTATACAGACTAAACAAATAAACAGCGTGTTGTTTGTAATTTTATTTGCCAGACTTTGTGTATTTCTTTTATTGAAGCTGTGTCATGGCTTTTGAATACAAATTTTTTTTATTGTCAAATAAGAAAATATGAGTTCTGCTACCCAGTCAGATTCTTAGCAGTTGCTATTTACTCCAAACAGCACAGTGTAGTCAACGAACAAGAAATTTTGTGCGTCTAGTGGGAAGGGAACAGAGCCGAAGCAGGTATTATACAAAATTTTCTATTACCCGTCAAAAATTTTCTTGATTTAAATTAATTTTTTGAGTTTTAAGCTGTTGATTGTTACTAAAGAACCGAGCAATTAGTACTAAGTGGCATATTTCTTGTGACTTCTATTTCCAAAAGGGATTCTTGTCTCTAGCTGCTATGATTTAAAAGTGAAAAAAATAAATAAAAACTAAGAAATTCGGATTTTTATTTTTAACATAATACATCTTCATATCCCATGGCGAATTTTCAACAGAAATTTGTGGATGACAATGTCATACCATATGTCTACTTTCTCAAATAATAATGGGGATGCAAATGCTGCTACAAAGCCTATCCCATACCCAGCTCCAATGGTCATTAAGAACTTCCAGTCAGTTTCATTGCTTGAATCAGAGGCTGAAGGTTGAAACTTGCAGGAATTTGTGCATTCGTTAGTCAAGGGAGGCCCACATAATCCTTCATTGCCTTCAAACGAAGTTGGATCAAATGACTGGAGTTGAGTACTTGATGGGATCATTCCTACAAAGTGATTATATGAGAGATTCAGGAATGAAAGGAAATTTAACTTTGTAAGTTGTACAGGGATCACTCCGCTCAGGTTGTTCACTGAGAGGTCCAAAGATTCTAGCTGCCGAAACTTTCCGATAGTTGATGGGATTGGACCTGTGAGAGAATTATGTGAAAAGTTGAGAAGATGGAGCGACTTGAATATTCCCATCTCTCCTGGTATTGGCCCTTGAAAATTGTTGTTTGACAAGTCAATGGAAGTGAATATAGCTAGGATCTTCACTAGCTCCATCTCTAGACCTTTGACGGTAACTGTTACTGCATCCTGGTAGTACAATTGGCCGACCAAAAATTCGAATCGTAGTTGTTTGAAATTTGATTGGGCTTCAACTTCATCAACCATCATTGCCTTCCAAGTTGTTAAAGTTTTTCCTGGAAGATTTCCACTAAAGTGGTTGGAAGCTAAGTCAACAATTTGAAGCCTTGACCACGAGCCATTAACCTCCGGACAGCCAATCTCTCCGTAAAATCGGTTCGATCGCAAAACTAGGACACACAAGCTAGAGACCTTCTTTAACCAGCAGGGGAATTTATCATTGATCTGGTTATTGCCAAGGTCCAATACTTCCAGCATTTTGCAATTGGCCAGAGATTTTGGAACCATTCCTTCTAGTTTATTATCATTAAGATCTAGAGTTTGTAATACACAATTTCTTGGAAATGTACCAGGAATACTGCCTTTGAGATTGTTTCCCCTTAAGTTTAGAACACCAAGAATTCAAGTCCCTTCAGTTAAACATGTTGGTACCGTGCCACTCAAACTGTTGTTTGACAAGTCAAGAACTTTAAGATTTGTAGCATTGCACATCGACTGAGGGATAACTCCAGTAAGCCTGTTGTTTGAAAAGGAAAAGAAGACGGCAGTGGAGAGGACATCTGTTGGAATTATGAAACTTTTCCTTTTGATGATGTGGCTCAATAAATAATGATGCAATAGAATGATGCAATAGATTGATGTCATGAATGATGTCATGAAAAGCATAGTCCCAAGCATGGTTCCAAGTATGGTCCCAAGTATGGCCAATATGGCCCAAGTATGGGTGTGGAAGGTTCTTGTTGTGTTTGTGTTTATATATAGCCCATTTGGGCAAAGAAAATGTATGCCATCACAAGAGAAAGATGGCGTGTGATGTATATATATGTTTTTATATATAAAATGTTTTTATGCTACTCTTTTTTCTTGTTTATGCTTTGATAAAATCCCAAATATGCTACAATAATGTTTCTCTTTTACCATCGAATTCTCTACACCCTCTTTATAAATTTTTTGTTTTTTTACAAAAAAAAAAAAAAAAACTAACATGGTATCAGAGCCACCAAATGATCTTAAGGGACTGTGAGTTGTATTTCCAGACTATAAATGTTTTATAATCTGACCAGATTATGGGCTCAATTCATTAAAGTCTATGAGTTTACTTGACTTTTAAAAAGTAGAAAGAAATATATTTTATTAATTCTGCTGACAAGTTTAGAAGTTTAGCCGCCGGCACCACTTCACAAGTACACCAAGACACCACTCTTCCTTAACTGCTAAGATTTTGTTTTGCTAAAAAAAATCATTTTTTAATATACAATTTATTAGAAAGAAATCAGAAAAAGATTTTCTTTTTTCTCTCGTTTTGAGTCTGACACTAAGAATATCTAAGATATATTGTTTCACAAAAAAAATTTTTACTCACTTCTCTCATTCTCTCATTTTCTGAATCTCTCTCTAGCTCTATTAGTTTCTTGTTCTTCACTTCTTCTGAGTAGAAACTCTACTCATCTCTTAGTCACTGAATTACTTGTCTTTGGAGATTGTTGACTTTGCCAAATCATTCACAAGGTAATAATTTTCCAACTCTTATTTTTTAATGTTGTATTTGATAACTATTATCTCTTGATCTAACAATTGGAAGTATGTTTTAATCATGAATTTATTTTGAACTTTGCAGGAGAAGCAAATTGGATTTGGATTGCACTTTGAGTCTTTGACTCTTTGAGGACTTCGAATTTGCATTCTGCTTTTCTACATTCACCAGGTTCTATTGTTTCATTTTTTGTGTTTTAACAACTTTGTTTGTTAAGGTACTTTGGTTTTTAAGGTTTTATTCATTTTTGTTAAACATGTTTCCTAAAAAACATAAATCTGGTAGTGAAAAAAGGAAACAAAGACAGAGAATAGAAGAAATGGTTGAATCTCAAAAAGGAGCTTTAGATAAATTCTTTGTTAAAAATATAGGTTTAGGTTGTTCACAACAAACTGAACCAAGTCATGTAGAAGAATTAAACAAAGCTGAAATTGATGAAATTCAACCTGATGGAATAGAACAATCAACTCCTTTAGATATTTATGATCCAAAAAATTGGGATAACATTGATAACAAAACAAAGGATCTATAAGTGGAAAAAAGGTCCTATAAGAGAAACAAATCTTGAATTTCCTTTGGATGATAACTCTAGAAATTTTTCATATGCAAATTACACTCGGAAATTACCAAATGGAGAGACTCAATATAGGAAATGGCTAGTATACTCAAAGGATGTGAACAAAGTATATTGTTTTTGCTGCAAGTTGTTTAAGTCTATGAACATGAAAAGTCTTTTAGCTAGTGAAAGATTTAATGATTGGAGACATCTTAGTGAGAGACTTAAACAACATGAGAATAATATTGATCACATCAGTAGTATGAACAGTTGGATTGATTTACTAATCAGATTGAACAAGAATGAAACAATTGATAAGAATTTACAAAAGCAAATTAAAAAAGAAAAAAATCGCTGGAAACAAGTTCTTGTAAGAATAATTGCTGTTGTGAAATATCTTGCTAAGCATAATTTGGCTTTTCGTGGAAGCAATGAAAAAATTAACCAAGATAATAATGGTAATTTTTTGGGTTTAATTGAAATGATTGCCGAGTTTGATGTAGTAATGCAACAACATATTCAACGCATTCATCATAATGAGATTCATTATCATTATCTCGGTCATAAAATTCAAAAGGAGTTGATTGGTAGATTAGCCTCTAATATCAAAAATGCAATCATTAAAAAAATCAAAGAGGCAAAATACTTTTCAGTAATACTTGATTGTACTCCAGACGTCAGTCACCAAGAACAAATGACTTTGATAATACGATGTGTAGACATGTCAAATTGTCCGATAAAAGTAGTAGAGTACTTTTTAGAGTTTTTAAAAGTAGATGATACATCTGGATTGGGGCTTTTTAATGTATTACAAGTTATACTAAAATCTCTTGATCTTAGTATTACTGATGTTAGGGGACAGGGTTATGATAATGGATCTAACATGAAAAGGAAACATCAAGGTGTGCAAAAGAGATTACTTGAAATAAATCCAAGAGCATTTTACATGCCATGTGCTTGTCATAGTCTTAATCTTACTATTTGTGATATGGCACACTCTTGTGTAAAAGCAGTATCTTTTTTTGGAGTTGTTCAACGTATATATTCGATATTTTCTAATTCTACAAAAATATGGAAAATTTTTCAAGATTATGTAGATGGATTAACTCTTAAAACATTGTCCACAACACGTTGGGAAAGTCGTATTGATAGTGTTAAAGCAATAAGATATCAAGCTCCTAAAATAAGAGACGCTTTGTTGGAATTACAAGAAAGTAGTGATGATGCGAAAACAAAGAGTGAAGCCGGAAGTTTAGTAAATGAACTTGATAATTTTGAGTTTTTATTAGGCATAACTATTTGACATGATATTTTGTTTAATGTTAACATGATTAGCAAAGTATTGCAATCTAAAGATATGTGTATTGATGTTGCCATAGAACAATTGAAGGGATTGATTTCTTATTTTGAAAAATATAGAGAAAATGGATTTACAGATGCCATAATTTTTGCTAAAAATATTGCATTTGATATGGAATTGAGCCTATATTTGTTAAAAAACGCCAATATCGTAGAAAGAAACAATTTGATGAGAGTGCACATGAAGATATAACACAATCACCTGAAGAATCTTTTAGAGTTAATTATTTTATTATTGTTGTGGATGTTGCTATTGCTTCTTTGAAAAGTAGATTTGAACAATTGAAAACATATGAAAATATTTTTGGGTTCTTGTTTGATTCGAAAAAGTTAACTTCTTTAGATAATGATAAATTGAAGGAATGTTGTGTTAATCTTGAAACTGCTCTAAAATACGATAGTTTTTCTGATATTGATTCAAATGATTTATTTTCTGAATTAAAAGTGTTACAAGTGGTTTTACCAAGAGAAACAAAGACGGCCATTGAAATACTTGAGTTTGTAAAAACTTTTGATTGTATCCAAATGCTTCAATTGCTTATAGAATATTGTTGACCGTACATGTAACTGTGGCATCTGCAGAAAGAAGTTTTTCAAAATTAAAAATGTTAAAATCTTATTTGCGGTCAACAATGTTACAAGAAATGTTAAATGGATTGGCAATCTTATGTATTGAAAAGGATATGTTGGAAAAGATTGAATTTGAAAATATTATTGATGATTTTGCTTCTCAAAATGCTAGAAGAAGACATTTTCAATGATGTTCAATTTGTTGTTATTTTGTTTTGCAAGAGTACATTCAATTTCAACTTGGGTGCAGCCTCCTGTTTTGACTTGGGAGTTGTTATTAGTAATATTTTGGGTTGGCTTTCTAAGCTCCCTATCTCTATTTGCTTTGCTTATAGGAGGAGGAATATTGTGGCTCATGCACTTGCTAAATGCTAAGCTAGCCTTACTTTATGTAATTATGTAGATGACCAACACTGGATTGAGGATTTTCCTCCGGCTGTGGAGTCATTGATTATGGGTGATTGCCCAATTTGGTCTGTTTACTTGCTCTTTGTATCAAAAAAAAAAAAATTATAAATAAAGGGGCCCTTTTCAGAATTTTCGCCCCGGGCCTCCAATACGTCAGGACCGGCCCTGAATCTAATATTCAGAAGCAGAGGTCAGACTGTGGTCTGATATCTCTAGCAAAATATCAGAAATATGTTTTTGAAATGTTTTTATGCTCTAAAGTACTACTATTGATGTTATTTACATTACCCATAAGTACTATTATGGATGAATTACCCATAGGTACTGTTATGGATGTTGTATGCATTACCTATAAGTACTGTTATAAATGGATGCTGGAAACATCACAGATCTTCATGCCAGAAAACACAGGAGGAGTTGCAGAAGCATCAAGTCTCACATATGCTCTTCCCATGCCTCCAAGAAAAGTTTCAAGGAGGAGTGTTGGAATTATGAAACTTTTTCTTTTGATGATGTGGCTCAATAAATAATTATGCAATAGAATGATGCAATAGATTGATGTCATGAATGATGTCATGAAAAGTATGGTCCCAAGTATGGCCAATATGGCCCAAGTATGGGTGTGGAAGGTTCTTGTTGTGTTTGTGTTTATATATAGCCCATTTGGGCAATGAAGTGATGAGAAGCCATCGACATACAATATGGCTTGTGATGTAAATTTATGCTTTATTAAAATTGTTCTTCACATGTTTCTTGTCTTCTTCTTTTTTATTATGTCTCTATAAATGTTTTATATATGCTTTCGAATTCTCTACACCCTCTTTATAAATTTTTTTTTTTTTTACAAAAGAAAAAAAAAAAAACCAACAACATCACCAATGTCAGCTGGGATGGAAGAACTCAAACTATTGTTTGAGTAATCCACATAGACAGCAGTTGGTGGTGGGGGCGGGATCTTTCTTTGGAGCAGGTTGGCGTGTAGGTCAAGGACCGTAAGATTTGAAATAGAAAAAGGTTCTTGCAAACCCACCAGGCTGTTGCGTGAAAGATTTAGATGGGTGAGACTACCATAACCAATTTCCCAAATCCAATTAGGTATTTCCCCAGGAATTTGGTTGTCTGAGAGGTCTAAATGAAATAATCTTGATTGGTTCTTTAGATTAGGAATCTTGGTCAGTTTGCAAGAAGCCAACTTCAATGTGGTAAATCGGGGAAGGAAAGAACTGCTGCTATTTGCATTCACTGCCAAGCTGTTGTATGAAAGGTCAAGTGTAGTAAGATTGGCAAGCCTTTGAATAGAATCTAGATGTACAGTACCATTAAACTTGTTGGAAGAAAGCAAGAGGATTTGAAGGTTTTTGAGTTGGAAGATCGACTTGGGAATTGGCCCTTCTAATCTGTTGTCACTTAAATCAAGAGTACCGAGTACAGAGGAGGATGCATTTGGAAGTTCTAGAACTTGACTGTTAAATTGATTGTTGCCAAGCTGGAGTTGCTGCAGCGATGGGAGTGAAAGCAGAGATGGGGGATACTTCCAATAAGTAAATTATTTCTCAAGTCAACATAAACAAGATTCACAAGATGTGGCCAGTCAGTGGATGAGATGACACCAGTCAAAACATTGCGATAAATGCAATCTTTGGGTACTTGGATTTTATGTGGGGCTTGGGCTTGCTTGGAATTGAATTGAAATTGGGCTTGGTTGGGCTTGATAAATGCAAATGGATTATTGGCTTGGTTGGGCTTGGATTAATTTTGTGGGATTGGGTATAACAAATTTTCTATGGAAAGATATTAACAAAACAATTATTTGTAAAATTTGTAACAACACAATTTTTGAGGAACGACGTGATACCCTTGTATCACATAAAAATAATAAGTTTTATTCTCTATGATGTTCGTGCATCAATCACTATATAAGGATATTTCCAAGACACCTTGGAAATTTTTGTTAACAATCCGAATGAGTACAATTCCAAAGACTTTTTGCCAAATTCGTAGACCATAAAAGTTGTAATCGGGAGAGCTTGTTTGGTTGAGCTTTGAAAATAAGGTGCACCCCAAACCGATATCATCGAGTCAATGTTATCAGAATCTGAATTTTTGTTTCGGAACCAACAGAACATGAAAAGATAATCGAGCCTGAGTTCAGTTTTGCAGGCCGAGCCCAAATGAATTCACGTTATTGGGCCTATTAAAACATAATCAGGCCCATAAAGTTGGTTAGTTGACTTGTGACTTGCCTGGGCATGTCATGAGTCAACTCAGTGTGTTATGAATGACGTTCTAAGTTAATTCGTGACAAGTCACGAGTTAACTCATAGTGTGAACGAGTCAACTCACAATTATGTCTGATTTACCGATTAATTACAAACTTCTGATGATTGTCCTAGCAAGAATATAAAAATCAGTTGCTATTTCCTCTAGTTCTTTGAGAGTTCAAAAGAATAATATAAAACCAAAGTAAAAAATAAATTTGCTACAACCAAACAAGATCAGTTTGCATATCACACTAGCATCTTTCCATGTTTTGAATCTTAACTAAAACATGGTAGGTGTAGCATTTTATCAGTAACAAAGCGGCTCTGAGACATTTTAATGATTTGTTTTAACATGGCAGATTATAGTTATAACAAAGCAGGCTTGAAACATTTACAACAAAGCAAATGATTGAGACTTAAACTTTTAACATGGAGACATTTAGGAACAAAGAGAACTCTCTGGCATTTTCCCTGTGACTTCTATTTCCAAAAGGGATTCCTGTCTCTAGCTGCTAAGATTCAAAAGTGAAAAAATAAAAATAAAAAAACTAAGATGTTCAGATTTTTATTTTTAACAAAATACATCTTCATCTCCTATGGCGAATTTTCAACAGAAATTTGTGGATGACAATGTCATACCATATGTCTACTTTCTCAAATAATACTGGGGACGCAACTGCTGCTACAAAGCCTATCCCAAACCCAGCTCCAATGGCTATTAAGAACTTCCAGTCAATTTCACTGCTTGATGCTGGTACCGGAGATGGTAGCTTGCTGGAATTTGTGGTGCATTCATTAGTCAAGGGAGGCCCGCATAATCCTTCATTGCCTTCGAACGAAGTTGGTGAAAATGACTGGAGTTGAGTACTTGTTGGGATCCTTCCCACAAAGTGATTATATGATAGATTCAAGAATGACAGGAAATTTAACTTTGCAAGTTGTGTAGGGATCTCTCCGCTCAGGTTGTTCATTGAGAAGTCCATAGATTCTACATGTCCCAAGTTTCCCATAGATGATGGGATTGGGCCTGTGAGAGCATTATGTGACAGGTTGAGAACATAGAGCGATTTGAATAGTCCCATCTCTCTTGGTATTGGCCCTTGAAAATTGTTGTTTGACAAGTCAATGGAAGTGAATAAAGTTAGGATCTTCACTAGCTCCATCTCTAGTCCTTTAGAAGTAACTGTTACTGAATCCTGGTAGTACAATCGGCTGAGCCCCAAAAACTCAAATCGGAGATTCTTGAAATTTGATTGGGCTTCATCTTCATCAACCATCATTGCCTCCCAAGTTGTCAAAAATTCTCCTGGAAGATTTCCACTAAAGTAGTTGGAAGCTAAGTCAACAATTTGAAGCCTTGGCCATGAGCTGTTAACCTCCTGACAGTCGATTTTTCCATAAAATTGGTTCGATCGTAAAACTAGGACACGCAAACTGGAGACATTCCTTAACCAGCATGGGAAGTTATCATTGATCTGGTTGTTGCCAAGGTCCAATACTTCCAGCATCGTGCAATTGGCCAGAGATTTTGGAATCATTCCTTCAAGTTTTTTTTTTTTTTTTTTTTTTTTTTTTTTTTTTTTTTTTTTTTTTTTTTTTTTTTTTTTTTTAATTAACTAACTTTATTGAGCCCAAGAGGCAAACAGGAACAAACCCCAACCAATACAAAAACACAAAAACAACAAACCAAACCAAAACAACAACCAGAAAAACAAACCAGCCCAGAAAAAACCAAAATTAATGCCTAATAGCAGGCAAACCCGACCTATCAATACGAACAACACCCTGAAGCAAACTAGGCAACTTGTGGAATTCGTCATAAATAACATTACTCCCTCTTTCACCAAGCTTAGCCAAAAAATCAGCAGCTTGATTCCCCTCACGAAACTGATGAACAATATGAATATTCATCCCCTGCATCTCAGTCATACAGTCCTCCCAAAAGTCCCATAAGTACCAAAGAGTGCAATTCCTCGCACGAAACCAGTCCACAACAATTTTGGAATCACTCTCAATAATAACATTAATAAAAGACAACCTCTTGCAAAGACGAATACCATCAAGCAAAGCCTTTAATTCAGCTCTATTATTCGAGCCAACACCATAGTGAGTCGAGAAAGCACCTATAAAAGAACCATTAGCATCTCTCAAAATACCACCACCCCCTGAAGAACCTGGGTTATTGCGAGCACTCCCATCACAATTAAGTTTAACCCAACCACAAGGAGGTTTAGCCCACCCCACTAACCTACATTTCCGAACAGCAACACTAGGCGGCTCCAAACAAAGTTCAGCCAACAAGTGATTATCCTGAGCAGACAAACGACTTTGCACTCTCAATTCTGAAGCCAGAATTTTAAGCCAAGTTTTAACCGATCGCCACACCATCTCAGAACTAACCGTCAACCCCTCCATCCGAGCTTTATTTTTTTTATTTTTTTTGAACACCTTTTTTTTTTTGCTGACGTGGCAAAATTCTCTGAAAAAACCCTAGCCCCACCCGCCACCCTTCTCATATTTTGCTAGGGTTGGCCGCCTACGGTGGCTGTTTTCCCCTCTGATGGTCGTGCCGTCAGCGGGGATTGCCAGACCCGGCGATTCATTGGTGCAATCCTACGCTCATGCGGTTGCTAGGCCGGTGGACAATCCTTCTTTCAAAATAGCTATGCGCTTTCCGGTGGAGATTAATGGTGAATTTGGTTTCATTTTTTCGGAACCAGAGATGGCTAAAGCAGCGGAAGATTATAAGTTTGCCATTGTCATGAAGTTCATGCGTGTCCGTCCTTCGATTGATAACATTCGGTTGACAGTAGTAAAAACGTGGGGTTTGCTGGAAACCCCGACAATCGGTTTTATGGATGATTACCATGTTTTAATCCAGATGAGGAATGAACGTGATTTTGTGCATGGATGGACACGTGAAGGAAGAACGATGGAAGGGATTTCATTCCGGTTGTTTAAATGGACGAAGGATTTTGATTTACGTAAAGAATCTCCGTTGGCTCCTCAATGGATTTATTTACCTGGCTTACCATTACATCTGTACAGACGTGATTGTCTCCAAATTTTTGCAACTCGATTTGGTCGGTATCTTGGTACAGACAATGCTACATTGAATAGAACGAGAGCGACGGGTGCAAGAATTTGTGTGGAAGTGGATTTGACTATGGACCCTGTGAAAGGTTTTCCTATTGTGGTTTCTCCGACTAATTGTATTTGGCAAGAGGCAAGATATGAGAAGCCCGGTTTCTATTGTATGAAGTGCCATCGACAGGGACATACAGCAGTAGTTTGTAGGGTCGGGGAGGGCCGTCAGATTATAGGGAAACGTAAGGAAGAAAATAAATCTTGGCAGCCGAAAAATAGAGTAACGGGAGGGGAGGTTTCTGGACCTAACAAAGGGATGGCGATGGAGATGATTAATGATGTTTCGGATGGTAAGTTGCCAATATTTCGAGAGAATAGTAATGAAAGCCAAAAGACTATTGAGATTGAAGGAAGTAGTGGTGAAGTCCCTGGTTTTGGAGGAGCAATAATTGAAAGAGATTCTTCTCATGGTTTACGGAACTCTGTAGAGGACCAAGTTGAAGACAGTGATGCAGTTCATGCGGGAGCCATGATTGATAGTGAGCCTATTCATGGTTTGCGGAACTCTGTAGAGGAACAAGTTGATGACAGTGATGCTGTTCGTGAGGGAGTTTGGGGTGCTGCTGAGTTGGAGGTGGTCCCTGAGACAGTGCAGACTTTTATTCAGATACCAATAGAAACATCTCCAGGATTACAGGGGGTTTCGAATGCTAAACCAATAATTGATGAACATGGTGGAGGACAGATAGGGGACCTAGCGTTGGGCTGTGTTTCTGACCAGGAGGAAGGTGAATTTACAGGTTTAAAGGGGAAAGAAAAGGCTTATGATTCCGATGGGGTGGTTCTTCCGGTTTTTGATCATCACAATAATGGAGTTAGAACGGTTAGGAAATCTCAGCGGGTTCCCACCCGAGCTCAGAAATTGAATTTATGACGGACACCATTCTGTACTGGAATGTCCGAGGGTTAGGGAGTTCGAAGAGAAGGCTGAAGTCTTTGCTTGCTATGAATAATGTTTCTATTTGTGCTATTGCTGAACCCTTTGCTGGAGAGAATCGTATGGCCGCAATGGGTAATTTTTTGTCTTTTAATTATTTTTGTTCGAATGATAATGTTGGTGGTAAGCTTTGGATTTTTTGGAAGGATCCGGATGTTTTTCAGGTGTTGTCTCGCTCTACCCAAGTGATTACTGGTTGGCTTGTGTTGGCTAATAAAAAAATGCTCATATCCTTTGTCTATGCCAAATGTTCGTATATTGAAAGAAGGGCTCTTTGGTCTGATTTGGTTTCCAGTCAGATGTCTGATTGTCCGTGGATGGTTTTAGGTGATTTTAATGCTATCCGTTTGGATTCGGAAAGAATTGGTGGTCAGCCAAGACCTTCAAGTTGATTACCATTGAGATCTAGAGTTTGTAACCCACAATTTCCTGGAAATGTACCAGAAATAGTGCCATGGAGATTGTTTCTCCTTAACTTCAAAACGCCAAGATTCGTAGCATTAAGACAAGTCGGTACCGTGCCACTCAAACTGTTGTTTGACAAGTCAAGTACATTAAGACTCGTAGCATTGCACATTGATTGAGGGATAACTCCTGTAAGCCTATTGTTTGAAAGGGAAAAGAAGAGAGCGTTGGAGAGGATATTACCAATGTCAGCGGGGATGGAAGAACTCAAATTATTGTTTGAGTAATCCACATAGACAGCAGTTGGTGGTGGGAGTGGGATCTTTCCTTGAAGCTGGTTGGAGTGTAGGTCAAGGACATCAAGATTTGAAATAGAAAAAGGTTCTTGCAAACCCACCAAGCTGTTGCGTGAAAGATTTAGATAGTTGAAAGCAACATTACCAATTTCCCAAATCCAATTAGGTACTTCTCCAGGAATTCGGTTGTCTGAAAGGTCTAAATGAAATATGTTTGATTGGTTCTTTAGATTAGGAATTGCGCTCAGTTTGCAAGAAGCCAATCTCAATGTGGTAATTCGGGGAAGGAATATACTGCTGCTACTTGCATTCACTGCCAAGCTGTTGTATGAAAGGTCAAGTGTAGTAAGATTGGCAAGCCTTTGAATAGAATCTAGCTGTACAGTGCCGTTAAACTTGTTGGAAGAAAGCAAGAGGATTTTAAGGTTTTTGAGTTGGAAGATCGACTTGGGAATTGGCCCTTCTAATCTGTTGCCGCTTAAATCAAGAGTATGGAGTACAGAGGAGGATGCATTTGGAGGCTCTATAACTTGACCGTTAAATTGATTGTTGCCAAGCCGGAGTTGCAGCAGCGATGGGATTGAAAGCAGAGATGGGGGGATACTTCCAATAAGTGAATTGTATCTTAAGTCAACATAAACTAGATTCACAAGCTGTGGCCAGTCAGTGGATGAGATGGCACCAGTCAAAACATTGCGAGAGAGGTCTAGATAGGTGAGATTTTTGGACATATGAAAAGATGGGATTTGGCCAGAGAAATTGTTAGTTGACAAGTCCAAATAAACTAGCTCAATGAGTTTAGACATTGAGGTGGGAATTGGTCCAGAGAAATTGCAGCGTGCAAGCTCTATTCTTGACAACTTTTTAAGGTTGCCGATGGAATCAGGTAGGGTCCCAGAGAAATTTGTGTCGAAGAGGTTTAGGGTTCGAAGAGAGATATTTTCAGGAAAGTCTGGCAAAGAACCCTTAAGTATGATGTTATTTGATAGGTCAAGAGTCTCTAGTGTTGGTACCTGGAATATCTTTTCAGGAAATTTTCCATTCAACCCACAACTACTGAGACTCAAGGAGGTAAAATTTGAGAAACCAGACATAAAATCTGGAAATGGAGATGACAGATTATTCTGATCCAAACGGATCACTGAGAGTGAGTGAAGGTCTGCAAGGGAAGAATGGATAGGGCCTGAAAGAAAACAGCTAGACAAGCGCAAAAATTGCAGATTAGACAGTGATGATAAGGCTTGGCACCATTCACTCCCTTGGCTTGATATATTTACACCATCAAGATATAGTTCCCTCAGCTCTCTCAAGTTCTGAACAAGCACTTTTAAGTTCGGATTCTCAAGTTTCAACAGATCACTCCCTAAGAAGGAAAGAGTTGACAGATCAAGAGAAACCAACCTTGTCAGATTTGAAACCTCAACGGGAATCTGCCCTGCGAAGCCAGCATTGGAGAGATTCAGATAGTTCAAATTACTGAGGTTGGCCAATCTGGATGGAATTTGACTTCTATTGAATCGATTATAAGCCAAATTTAGTCTCTGCAGATGCTGAAGATTGAAAAGACCAGTTGAATTCTCAATTCCACCGGAGATTGATTCATTGCTCAAGTTGAGACCAATAACACGACCACCCGCATCACAATCTACGCCGCTCCAATTACAGCAATCTGTATCTTGACTCCACTTCACCAGATGCACAGATTGGTTCACATTAAAATTGAGGCTGCTCTTCAATCGGAGTAGCAACGACTGCTGATCGCTTTGGCATTGGCCGGCAACCAAATCGACATGGCTGCCAAACAAATTTGCTAAAAAGGTTATCAAGAAAAGCCATGAGAAGAGTAGAAGTCTCATTGGAAACAAATTGATAGTTCAAAATGTAGAAGTGATAGAGCTTGTGGGTTACTTAATATAGGAGGGAAAAAGGATATTATTCTCTCTTTAATAATTATAACAATTAAGTTCAAGTTCAAGTTCGGGGAAATAGAAGAAGAAGAGATATTTGAGATAAGACAGAGGAACTGCGGCAGAAATTTATGGGGAGACCTGGAATGCGTGAAGGCCCACTTATTGAATCGAATGTGTTTGTAACATGTGAACTGCAATCTCATTACAAACAGACAAAAAAAAGTTACGGCATGATGCTTGTGAAATCAAAAAAGTTACGGCATGATGCTTGTGAAATCAAAAAAGTTACTGCAATCTTATCACTGTCCTACATCATTTACCAACTTCTTAAAAATGAAATCAATGTGATATGATGCTTGTGAATTGTGATTCAAAGATTCTGAAAACCTCTTTGAGAGTTTCAATGAACAAAATGACCAAAAATGAAACCTTAATTTCCTGCGATTAAATAAGGTGCATCCTAAACCAACCTCATTCGGTCAATGTTGATGTCGTTGCTGTTTTCTTCACTTCAGTACATTATTAGAACCTGAATTTCTGTGTTTAGTATATGGGTTTCGTACCAAAATGACGTTCTGAGTCAACTCGTGACTTGCCCCGGCAGCTGGCACGTCACGGGTCAACTCGTTAACTTTTGGGACCTGATCATGTTTTAATAGGGCCAATAACTTGAATTCGTTTGGGCTGGAAACTGGTTATCTTTTCGGGTTCATATTCTGATCATGTACATAAATCGGGGTGGGAACAAGTTAACTCATGACGAGGTAATTGTGCTTGTGTGGTTCAGTTTTCTAATGCTTTAAAAGCTCTACAAACCTCTATTTGAGTTTTTTTAGAGTTGTTTGGTTGGAATTTTAAATTCAGTAGAAGGGTTTTAGAGTTTGAAACCAACCAAATAAATATATATATATATATATTTAATTCAAGTAAATAATACAGGTATGCATCCAACACTTGCAAGTTGCATCTTTTGAGTCAAAAACAGGGCCCAGAAGTCATATCTGGCTTTAATGGCAATGCTACCGCTACAGAAGCAGAAGACTTGTATACAAAATTTGTATGGTAACATATGTTGGATATGGCTCGTATTTCCAATGGTTACCAAACACGATTTACCAATGCGGAGACTTCCTGGAGACGTGAGAGCGTTTGGGAGTATGAGGTTATGTTTGAGGGAGGCTTGGAAAAGACATGAAGAGAAGCGACGGACAGCTCAAACCGCTGCCGCGCAGCTGCCATTTTGGCAGCGGTACCGGCAGCGGTCCGGCAGCTGTTCGGCAGCTGTCCGGCAGCTGTCCGGCAGCTGTTTGCAGCGGAGTGACACAATTTAGGCAGCGGTAGTGGCAGCTGTTCGGCAGCTGTCCGGCAGCTGTCCGCAGCAGTTTGACACCGCTGCTATTTTTTCAGCAGCGCATCAACAGCGGTTCCAATTCCAGTGTTTCACGCTGTGGAAAGCGCTGTGGCTTTCACAGCGGTCCGACAGCGGTTCAACATGGTTTGGCGCGTGGATCACGGTTTTCTAAGTGGTCAAGTTCAACACGGTTTAGGAAGCAGGTGGCCAACTGCAACTTGAATCGTAGTTAATCACAAGCACGCGTGGAATCAGGAAATATGCATGGAAGAGGAAATATGTTGCTTCTAGAGTTCGAATGGGAAAAGGATTTCTCCTTGAAGTAAAGACTTGTCATAAATAGGAAATAGTATTTATGTGGAACAAGTAAATCTTGTATGACTAGGAGACAGATTTCCTTGTTAGTTCAAACTCCCTGTAATACATATAAATAGACCATAATAACTAGGTTATTTGTGGTGGAGCAAAATAGCAAATACTTGAGAGATCTCAAAGTGAGCATTGGGTGTAATTGGGTTTGGGGATTATTTAGAGAGAGATCCTGAGTGTGTGGTTGTAACAATTTACTACATATTGGAACTTTCTCTTGTCATCCTGACAGCCGTGGTTTTTTCCCTGATTTGGGTTTCCACGTAAATTCTTGTGTTGTGTGCTTGGATTTTTGATTTACTTCTCTTCATCTATCTTTTCTTTGTTATTGTGTTTGTTTGTGTTCTATCCGGCAACGCTTCCGCGCGTATAGTGAAACGGTTTGTTCGCTGACAATTGGTATCAGAGCCCCGGTTGCTTGATAGTGGTCTTAACAAACTTTATGGCAAGGATGATGAGATTCGATATTGAGAAGTTCGACGGAAAGATAAACTTTGGCTTGTGGCAAGTTCAAGTCAAAGATATATTAATCCAAAACGGTTTACACAAGGCGTTGAAGGGCAAGTCAACCCCTGTGAACCCTGAAGGCTCTAGAGATTCTAGTAAAGAAACGGCTAGCACTAGTTCTGGTAAACAAAAGATGAGCGATGATGATTGGGAGGATTTGGATGAGAGAGCTGCGAGTGCGATACGATTGTGCCTAGCCAAGAACGTTCTTGCAAATATTCATGGAACATATTCAGCGAAAGAACTTTGGGAGAGGCTTGAAGAATTGTATCAAGCGAATAGCGTCTGCAACCGGTTCTACCTGAAGGAGCAGTTTCACATGCTGCATATGACTGAAGGTACGAAAATTTCTGATCATCTGGGAGTGCTCAATGGAATTGTTTCAGAATTAGAGTCGATTGGAGTGAAGATTGATGAAGAAGACAAAGGTCTTAGACTCATCTGGTCCCTTCCACCGTCCTATGCGCACATGAAGCCAATCTTGATGCATGGGAGTTCAACCATATGTTTTGGAGATGTAGCGAACAAACTTATCTCTGAGGAACGAAGACTAAAAAGTGAAGGTAAATCTTCTGATAACTTGGCTCTTTTGGTTGATAGGAAAAAGGGGAACTCCAAATGGAAAGTCTCTTGTTGGGGATGTGGACAGTCTGGACATATCAGGAAGGATTGCAAAAATAAGAAGACAAGTGTGGCTAAGGGCTCCAAAGAGGGTGATCCGGCAATCGCCTCTCTTGAGTATGACGACTACAGCGATGCCCTCTAAAGGGGCATAAACATCCTCATGGCATGACCGCTAGTTGCCGTGAAAAGGATGTAGCTGATAGCGGGTCCACAATTGCGCACGGGCATTGGTTAGGAAGTGATGCAAGGTATGTGGTGGACAAGGATGTCGATGGCTGAGCGAACTCCCTGGGAACCTAACGTGAGGAGTTGCACCACAATTTTCAGCAAGGTAAATTTCGACATGTGCCGGTGAAATCTTGGGATGGTTGTTTCCTAAGTGTTTATACCTAGTGGTGGGTATGTTTGATTCTTGGTGATAAGGATCGTAGCTGAGGACAAGTTTTGGAATTCTCGCCATAAGGGAGGATTGTTGGATATGGCTCGTATTTCCAATGGTTACCAAACACGATTTACCAATGCGGAGACTTTCTGGAGACGTGAGAGCGTTTGGGAGTATGAGGTTATGTTTGAGGGAGGCTTGGAAAAGACATGAAGAGAAGCGACGGACAGCTCAAACCGCTGCCGCGCAGCTGCCATTTTGGCAGCGGTACCGGCAGCGGTCCGGCAGCTGTCCGGCAGCTGTCCGGCAGCGGAGTGACACAATTTAGGCAGCGGTAGTGGCAGCTGTGCGGCAGCTGTTCGGCAGCTGTGCGGCAGCTGTCCGGCAGCTGTCCGCAGCAGTTTGACACCGCTGCTATTTTTTCAGCAGCGCATCAACAGCGGTTCCAATTCCAGTGTTTCACGCTGTGGAAAGCGCTGTGGCTTTCACAGCGGTCCGACAGCGGTTCAACATGGTTTGGCGCGTGGATCACGGTTTTCTAAGTGGTCAAGTTCAACACGGTTTAGGAAGCAGGTGGCCAACTGCAACTTGAATCGTAGTTAATCACAAGCACGCGTGGAATCAGGAAATATGCATGGAAGAGGAAATATGTTGCTTCTAGAGTTCGAATGGGAAAAGGATTTCTCCTTGAAGTAAAGACTTGTCATAAATAGGAAATAGTATTTATGTGGAACAAGTAAATCTTGTATGACTAGGAGACAGATTTCCTTGTTAGTTCAAACTCCCTGTAATACATATAAATAGACCATAATAACTAGGTTATTTGTGGTGGAGCAAAATAGCAAATACTTGAGAGATCTCAAAGTGAGCATTGGGTGTAATTGGGTTTGGGGATTATTTAGAGAGAGATCCTGAGTGTGTGGTTGTAACAATTTACTACATATTGGAACTTTCTCTTTTCGTCCTGACAGCCGTGGTTTTTTCCCTGATTTGGGTTTCCACGTAAATTCTTGTGTTGTGTGCTTGGATTTTTGATTTACTTCTCTTCATCTATCTTTTCTTTGTTATTGTGTTTGTTTGTGTTCTATCCGGAAACGCTTCCGCGCGTATAGTGAAATGGTTTGTTCGCTGACAACATAACCCATTAAAATTAAGTTCATAGAAGAATCTGTTTTTATTTTCTTTAAATGGAGTTTTAAACTATACTAGAAGGGACCACCAATGAAATGAAATAGTGAGACAATGAACCAAGGTACCTTGGAAAAATCCATGAGTACAATTCCAAAGACTTTTTGCCGGGGACAATGACAATGCGAAATTTGTAGACCATAAAAGTTGTAATTGGGAGACTTAGAATAGTCTGTCCATATTGGCTGCAGGATTCATTTCCATGGAATTTTTGGAGATTTAGATCTTTCGTGTTGTGGACTTGTCGTTAGATCCATCAAAGATTTTTTTTTTTTTTTTTTTTTTTTGAATTATCTGAGATACTTTTTTCGAGAAGAAGGAAATTGTGAGCTTGGCCTTAAATGTCCGAATCAGCACTAACAATTGTAAAGTCCCATCTTCCACAATGTCTTCTTTCTATACTCTATAGGTCCAACTCTTAATTTAATATCTGAACTCTAAACAAGCATTTTAAAAGCATCTATAGATCCATATCAGGAATAACATTGCGTGAAGACCCTAATGCGTGAAGGGCCTACTTGTTAACATAGGACTTTATGGAATTCTCATTGCAAACACTCCCAAATTACTGAAACTTGCAGAGGTGATAGTACTCGCGGTTACCTTATATAAAAGAGTGAAAGGAGGGACATATTCTTTATTCAAAGGACTCTATGTTTGTCCCGTTACAACAATATCACTGTCCTATATCAATCACTGTATAAGGAAATTGCCAGGGCAATAAAAGTTGTAATTGGAAGACTTAGAATAGTCAGTCCATATTGGCTGCAGGATCCATTTCCTCTGTATGGTTTTGAAGTTGATATTTCTATAGATCTATCTTCTAACAGAACGCAGAGGAAATTGTAAGGCTCTCCTTGAATGTTTGGTTATATGTCCATATCAGGAATAACATTCCATGGACTTTTTGGTGATAAAATCTGCCAAAGAACATTGACTATAAAATGTTGGAAGGGAGTCAGGGAGACTTATCCTATAATCACTGAACATTTATTTCCATTTATGATGGTTAAAAAATGAAATCAATTTATGATGCTTGTGAATTGTGATAGGAAAAAATTCTGAAAACATATTGATATCTTCTTGAACTTCTTTGAGAATTTATGTGTTTTGGGTACCAACCAAACCGGAAAAGAAAATCAGATTTAATTCATGGCTGAGCCTAAGTTCAGTTTTGCAGGCCGAGCCCAAATAAATTCAGGTTATTTGGCCTATTAAAACATATTAAGTCCCATAAAAGAATCATACACTTGTAACTTTCGAGTCAATAACTTGTATCCAAAGCTTTAATGGCGATGCTCAGAAGTCCGAAGACTTTGACAATGGAAATTGTGAGTCTACAAGAAAGTAGTTATATCTTAATTGTGCTAGTGTCAAAGCTTAAATGAGGGAAGTGGGAAAGCATGAAAATGTACACAAAAGAATTGTCAAGGAGGAGGCACCCACCAGCAAGTAGTCGAAAGACTCAAGAGTATGAAAAGATGAGTGAAGACGGAAATTGTGAGTCTGGCATTAAATATTTGGTTAAGCAGAAGACTTACAAAGCTGTCCAGTCCCATCTTCCACAATGTCTTCTTTTTATAGATATAAATAACTCTTTATTTTACATCTTAAAACCAACTAGTTTTTCTATTAATGCTTCAATTTTGAACCTAAATTACCAGTTATGATGGGAAATTTTTGGATTCAACTTGTGATGAATTGTCCTACCGAGATTCTAAAAATCCGTTGCTGTTTCCTTAAGATCTTTCACAGCTAAAAAGAATAATAAATCAAAGTAAAAAATGAATTTGTTACCACCAAACAAGGTCAATTTGCATATCCCACTAGCATCCTTTCAATTAAACCATACTCCAATTCAGTGCCAAATATTGTGCCAAATTTGACATATGTTATACTTTATGCCAAATTTGTTAACTTTTATAATTTTAAATAATAAAAAAATATTACATAAATTGAATGCATTAATTATATTTGTTGAATTTTATAATTTTAAATAATAAAAAATTAAAAATAGCATTTCAAATAGATTTATGTATTTGAGTACAATACTAAAATGATGTACCAAATAATTTTTTGTGTCAAATTTAACATTGACATTGGCATATACATTGGAGATGGTTTTATAGTAGGACTTGAACCAAACAACTCAAAAGACCCATGTCACTAGAATGAGAAACTCGAGAACACAAAGATCTTGATTGAAAATCAATTTCTATTGAATGATCAGACTTAGTATACCTTTTCAAAAAATCAATTTTGAATATGAATTTTCTATGGAGAGATATTAACAAAACAATCAATTATGAACTTTAGTGCAAATTCGACATTAGAATTTAAGTTATCAATAATTGACTAATCTCAAACCTTCAAGGAAGGTTTGCAATAACAACACATTTTTATTTTCTTCTCTTGCTTAGTTGCTTGTTACATTTCTAGTCAAATACAAGAAAACTCACCCACAAATTGGTGAAACTACCACTACCACGATATTTTTGGTTGAATTGGTAACGCTCCATGAATATAAAGAAGATATTTTGAATTTGAACATGTACGTTTTGCTAGTGTGATGAGGCCTAACCCATCAAATTTAAAAGTAAAAATCACGAATCTCTAGTCATACTTGTCACGTATAAATATTTTAAGCCTTTATATATATATATCACTTACATGGCAACGATTTGAATATGAGACATTGACAGACTAAATGCACATTTTTACTACCGAACCATATTGGACGGTAATTATTAATTTATTATAAGTCCGTTGTTGGTTATGGTACCATACAAAATTAGTAATTATATATGGTTTATTTGGATTCATTAGATTTCAATCCTAATAGCTTAAATAGGCGAAGCATTTTAATTTTTTTTTTTTAAATGTTGAAAATAGATAATAACTTTCTTGTAATTATTTTTGTATCATTAAAGTTTCTGTAAATGGTAATATATTGGCTGTTAAAAAAATAAAATAAAAAAATAAAAAAATAATAAAAAAAAAAGTTTCTGTATATGATTTGAAGATGAGTGGGATTATAACAGAGAATTTCGAAGTCTCAGATGACAAAAATTTCATGAGCGAAACTTTAGAAAAATTGCTACTTTGTCTGCCACAGCTTGTTAATTAGCAAACCTTTTTCGAAAAGGCTTCATTTAATATAATCTAAAGAATCAAGTAACACAAATAATTATCATTAAGACTTTTTTAGCTGCTTGATACTTCTTAGGAATCACTTTAAGAAGGTTGAATAAAGATGGAGTGTGTGTAAATTAACAAAAGCTCAATTTGGATTGCTTCTGGGGCTTCTTGATGTACAGTCAATGCAGAAAGTTAGAGAGCGAAAGCTACAAGACGATGATGGGAACGCATGAAAATATACATAAAAGAAATTGCAGACTCTATAAGGGAACACGCTAGCCGGATCTATAACGTCATCACATATTAATTAGAAAATAGAAAATTTCTTTTTTCCAAAATTTGGAAGTCTGCGCAATCTTATTTTTTTTTTAGTTAATATATAACGTTACATGTTGTCCTGTACTTTTCATAGAGCGTGGAAGAGAAAGCACCATTCAGTGGAAGTAGTAAGAGTATGAAAGGATCAGTGAAGAAGTAGATTTTCTTGTGAGACCTTAAATGTCGATATCAGCACTAACATTCAATAGACTTCTTGTCATTAAATGTCTAAAATAGACTTCTTTTGAGTCAATAAGTAGTATGACATTTGAGTCTGGTGGTAGTTGCATTTCATTTTCTAAGAAATAATCCACATGGCAGATGGCTCTAATTAAGTAGTATTGAGTTGCAACCCAAACTTCTACTAGCTAAGATTTAAAAGCAACAAAAAAGTGAAAAAACCAAGAGGTTCCAATTTTTATTTTAACATGATACATCAAAATCTCAAATGCGCAATCAAAGTAGATAATTTTGGATGACAATTTCATGCCATAAGTTAACTTTGTCGGAAAATATTAGTAGTGCAACAACTACTACAACGCCTGTCCCAAAGCCAACTCCGATGACTATAAAGAATTGCCAATCAAATTCATTGCTTGAAGAAGGTGCCGAAGGATCAGATTCGTTTCTTGGAGCTGGAATTGGTGACTTGTTAGAATTTGTGCAACTTTTCATCAAAGGAGGCCCGCATAATCCTTCATTGACCTCAAACGAAGTTGGTGAAAATGATTGGAGTTGAGTACTTATGGGGATCCTTCCCACAAAGTGATTATACGAGAGATACAACAAAGAAAGGAAATTCAGGTTCGCTAGTTGTGTAGGTATATGCCTACACAAATTGTTCATAGAGAAGTCCAAGGACTCTAGTTGTCGTAAATTTCCTATAGAAGATGGGATAGAGCCTATAAAAGCATTATGCGACAAGTTGAGCACAATGAGAGACTTGAATAGTCCCAATTCTTCTGGTATTGGCCCTTGAAAATTGTTTTATGATAAATCAATGGAGGGGAACAAAGTTAGGATCTTAACTAGCTCCACCTCCTGATCTTTCATTAAGGGATTTAAAGCCTAAATCAACATAAACAAGATGCTGAAGTGATAACTCTTATTTTTACACGTTGTGTAGCCCCTTAATTTTATCTTTTATGCTTGTTTCCCGGGTAAAACCGGGTATTTAACGGCTTAAATAAGTGTTTCAGGATTTCTTCCAGGTGAGGGGCGTTTTTGCAAAAATATAGAAATTCTGGGGCAAAAGCGTAATTTTCAAAAGTATGATTATGCACCCTATTCTGCGTTTAGGGGCCGCAGAAAAAGGACCAGAGATCTCCATTTTGCAGTTCTGCGCCCTAGGGAGCAGAATAGGGCGCATAATTGCACAATTTGGGTTTGGCGAAAGTTTCCTGCAGAAGGCTTGACTTGCGAGGGCCATATCTCTCTCCTCAGAACGAACTAGGTTTCGTTCTATATATGGTTGGAAAGTTCCAGAAGTCTTCTTTCCAACGGTTCTTCAAGAATGCGATTCCGATGTTTGTGGAGGAAGTTATGCCCGTTTCCGTAACGGTGCGCGCTGCTGGAAACCCATCCGCGAGAGGCCCAATTTTCAGCCACTTTTGCAAGGGCATTCTCGTCCTTTCACCCAATTTATGCCCTAAGCCCCCTCTCCACTATATATACCCCCCTTTTCTTCAGTTTTTCAGAAATCCAAACTTCTCCTCTCTCTCTCTTCCGCCCCAAACACTTCTTCTTCCATCTTCTTCATCTTCTCCACCTTCTTCACCCAATAAAGGAGAGACCCATGCTCCCATGGAGGTTCTTCCTCCATGGGAGTCCACCATACACCTCCACAACCCTCTTTCTCACTTCCTCCATCCATTTTAGAACCGAAATTTCAAGGGATTAGGAGCAATTTCGAGCTAGGAAAGATATGGAGCATCTTTGGAGGCTTGTCTTCAAGGGTTTGCTTTTATTTACTCTTTTCTTTGTAATTTTCGTTTCTTTGATGTGTAACCCCAATTTGGGGAATATTGTGAACCTTCACATGTGCTATATATATGTATTTGGTTCATAAATTCATTTGGGTTTTGTTTTGCTCTTTGATTTATGTATGTTTAATCTCTTATTGTGAAATTCATGTTTGTGGAGGTTAGAAATTGATATGTATGCATGATTGAGTTTAGGAGTAGAATAATTTAATGTAGGAGTAGAGTAATTTAGCTTCCCATGATTGTTTGTATGTTAATGGATGACCAAAATACCATTTATTGAATGATTTGAGTGTTAGGGATTTTATCCCCAAAGAGTAGAAAAAGCTAGTTTATGCATTTAGTTGCTAAATTGGTTTTGGTTCACATCCTTGTGCTTAATGGGTCTTTTAAAGACACAATTATCCATCCTTGACCGGATTGGGTAGTAAATTGATTTAGGGAAAATTCCCAAGTCAGGAGGAGAGCCCTTAATTCATTTGAATGTCCTTAATGTTTAACATTTTGCATTGATGCACATTAGTGTTAGGTGGACTTGTTTCCCATTTTTTGCCATCCTAGGGAGATTGATAAAACCGAATCCGTATCTAGAGTAAAGACAAACTGAATTCCTCTTATGCTTGTGTAGTTATAGGGGTATTTCATTGCTTAATGCTTTCACTCGGTTGGCCACCTTGTGGATGATATTTAGGCTGTGTGTTATATATTGCGTGGTTCACATTAACATGTCCAGCGTGATATCCTCTACATTTGACCAGTAAGTTGAGAGATCACTAGGCTGGCGTGTAGAGCTCGTGTGTGTGTCCCACAGTCCTTAATGAATCCAAGCATTTATGCATGGATGTTATCTCTAAAACATCGAGAGAGATTAGAGATTAATTAAGGGGACACGAGCATATAACATACGTGTTGTATGGGTATCTCGTATTCTTAATGCTTTCAATTGGTTGCCATCCCGTATTTGGTTAGCCATTGTGAATGAATTATTGGCTGTAGTATGGCCCACGCGGTTGCGCATTACATGCCCAACGAAATAACCACTGTATATGACCAGACAGTTGAGAGATCACTAGGCTGGCATACAGAGCTTGTGTAGGTATCCCAATGTACTTAATGAATCCATGCATTGTGTGGATGCGATTTCTAAGACTCGAGAGAGATTAGAGATTAATTAAGGGGATACGAGCCTATGATATACTTGCACATTGAGGGACTAAGTGAGTCTAGAGCTTAATTAGGAGGATTGTTACGGTTGAATCATTTCTCTAGTGTAACCACATTTCATGCCATCTCTCCATTCCATCCTATCCATGTATATATTATGGTAGTTAGTTTATTTATTTATATTATTACCTACTTTTCCACACCCGCAACACACGAGTTCTCTCGGAGTGTTGTAATAATAGCTAGAACCGGTGATGGTCGGCGAATCCCACCTCCCTGCGGAACGATACCCTCACTTGCCGCTGTGCTAGTCCTTGTGACTCGCGCGCTAGCGAGGTCGAACTTAAATGTTCAATCTTTTGACCGACATTGCAACGACGTGTCGTCATGAAGCTGCTCCCAATCAGTGGATGAGATCCCACCAGTGAGAACATTTTGAGAGAGCTCTAAATAGTTGAGAGATTTGGACATATGAAAAGAAGGGATTGGACCACTGAAATTGTTTGATGACAAGTCTAAATATTCTAGTTGGGTTAGATTAGCCATTGAAGTGGGAAGTCTTCCAATGAAGTTGCAACCTCCAATATCTAATGTTGACAGACTATGTTTGGTAAGAGGGAGGGATGAATGAATTAAGAGGGAGGAGATAACATCTATTCTTCATATTGTTTGATATTGAAAAGATGATTGAATGGATAGATTGGTATTTAATTTGTAAAATTACTATATTACCTAACGACACGTCGTTGCGATGTCGGTCAAAAGATGAACATTTAAGTTCGACCTCGCTAGCGCGCGAGTCACAGGGACTAGCACAGCGGCAAGTGAGGGTATCGTTCCGCAGGGAGGTGGGATTTGCCGACCGTCACCAGTTCTAGCTATTATTACAACACTCCGAGAGAACTCGTGTGTTGCGGGTGCGGAAAAGTAAGTAATAATATAAATAAATAAATAAACTAACATAATATATACATGGATAGGATGGAATGGAGAGATGCATGAGGTGTGGTTACACTAGAGAAATGATTCAACCATAACAATCCTCCTAATTAAGCTCTAGACTCACTTAGTCCCTCAATGTGCAAGTATATCATAGGCTCGTGTCCCCTTAATTGATCTCTAATCTCTCTCGAGTCTTAGAAATCACATCCACACAATGCATGGATTCATTAAGTACTTTGGGACACACACACGAGCAATGTATGCCAGCCTAGTGATCTCTCAACTTTCTGGTCATATACAGTGGTTATTTCGTTGGGCATGTAATGCGCAACCGCGTGGACCATATTACAGCCAATAATTCATTCACAATGGCTAACCAAATACGGGATGGCAACCAAGTAAAAGCATTAAGAATACGAGATACCCATACAACACGTATGTTATATGCTCTTGTCCCCTTAATTAATCTCTAATCTCTCTCGATGTTTTAGAGATTACATCCATGCATAAATGCTTGGATTCATTAAGGACTGTGGGACACACACACGAGCTCTACACGCCAGCCTAGTGATCTCTCAACTTACTGGTCAAATGTAGAGGATATCACACTGGACATGTTAATGTGAACCACGCAATATATAACACACAGCCTAAATATCATCCACAAGGTGGCCAACCGAGTGAAAGCATTAAGCAATGAAATAACCCTATAATTACACAAGCATAAGAGGAATTCGGTTTGTCTTTACTCTAGATATGGATTCGGTTTTATCAATCTCCCTAGGATGGCTAAAAATGGAAACAAGCTTACCAAACAACTACCTGCAACAAGTTGATTGTTATTCATTAAGACCATTCAATTTAAGCTAGGGGTTCATTCTTTTGATTTGGGAATTATCCCTAAATCAATCCATCACCCAACCCAAACCATGGGTGAGCAATTGTGCCTTTGAAAACAAAGACCCATTAAGTACAAGAATATTGAACCAAAGTCTAATTTAGCAAGCACATGCATCAATCAAACTTCTCCCACTCTTTAGAGCTAATACTCAACACTCAAATCATTCTAAACATGGTATTTTGGATCATCCATCAATCAATCAACAATTATGGGATGCTAAATTACTCTACTCCTAAATTAAATTACACTACTCCTAATCCCATTCATGGACACATTAATTTAGACCCATCACACACATGAATATCACAACAAGAGATTTAATCATGAATAAGCAAAGAGTAGAACAAAACTCAAAGAAAATTAAGAACAATCATACATATATTGCAATAAGTGTAGGTTTACAAAATTCCCAAATTGGTGATTACATCTAGGAAAACAAGAAATACAAAAAGAAATGAGTGTAAAGGAGACAACCCTTGAAGACAACTCCTCCAAGCTCTCCTTGATTTCCTAGCTCGGATTTGGTCCAAAGACCACTCCATTCTTCTTGTAATCTACTCCTAGATGGGTGGATGTGGTGCAAAAATGGTGGTGGAGGTGTATGGTGAGCTCCCATGGAGGAAAAACCTCCATGGGAGCTTGGATGCTCTCCTTATTTGGTGAAGAAGATGAAGAAGATGAAGAAAATGGAAGAGAGAGAGAGTGGGGCGGAAGAGAGAGAGAGAGGAGAAGTTGGGGATTCTGGAAAACTGAGAGAAAACAGGGTATATATAGTGGGGAGGGGTCTTAGGGCATAAATTGGGTGAAAGGACGAGAATGCCCTTGCAAAAGTGGCTGAAAATTGGGCCTCTCGCGGATGGGTTTCCAGCAGCGCGCACCATTACGGAAACGGGCATAACTTCCTCCAAAAATATCGGAATCGTGATCTTGAAGAACCATTGGAAAGAAGACTTCTGGATCTTTCCAATCATATGTAGACCGAAACCCAATTCGTTCTGAGGAGAGAGATATGACCCCCGAAAGTTGACCCTTCTGCAGGAAGCTTTCGCCAAACCCAAACTTTGCAATTATGCGCCCTATTCTGCGCCCTAGGCCGCAGAATTAAGAAAATGTGATCCTCTGCCAAGAATTTGCGCCCTTTTCTGCGGCCCCTAAACGCAAACAAGGGTGCAGAATCTAACTTTCAAAAATTGCACTTTTGCCCCAAAATTTCTACATTTTTGCAAAAACGCCCCTCACTGGAAAAAATCCTGAAACACTTATTTAAGCCATTAAATACCCGGTTTTACCCGGAAAACAAGCATAAAAGATGAAAGTGAGGGGCTACACAACGTGTAGAAATAAGAGTTATCATTACCCTTAAAAAAATTGGAGGGCATTATAGTAATTACCCTCCGATCCTTTCTTCCTCCTCTCATCCGCCCATCATTGGGCGGATCCAATATGGTGGGCCTGGATGGATCTTCTCTCCCTCCTCTCCTCCCTCTCATCCCTCCAACCAAACAAGGGATTAGACCTCTCCCTCCATCTTTCCCTCATACTAAACAAAGTGTTAAGGTTGCCAATGGAATCTGGTAGCTAGCTTCCAGACAAATTTGTGACACAGAGCAGTAGGGTCCAGATATAGAATTATTCTGAGGAAAATCTGATAACGGAGCAGAAAGTAAATAATAAATGACAGATCAAGAGTAACCAACCTAGTCATAGACAAAATAGCTATGGGTATTTTTCCCCCCAAAGCCGGCATATGAAAGATTCAAGTGACTCAAATTTGTGAGGTTGGCCAACCTGGAAGGAATTTGACTCCCTGAAAGTTGCTTGTCATGTGTGTTGCACATTTTGGCAACCAAGCCAACCATGTAAACTGGAAAGTAGAAGAAGACAGCAGCAGAAGAGAAGATATTTGGAGATAAGACAGAGGGTCAGCAGCAGAAATTTATGTGAATGCCCTGGAGGTATGGCATAATTTGTCTGGAATCAAATTTGTTTGTAACATGCATGTGAACAGAAAAAAAAAAAAAAAAAAAAAAAAAAAAAGTCCTTAATTTAAGAGCACAACATGTGCAGTAATACCATACAGTACTAAACTTTAAGATTTAAAAGCCAAACCCTTGAAAAAAAAAAAAAAAGAGTACATTTTTATTGAATAAGAAGACATTTTCATCACCGACGACGAATTGACAAAAGAAATTTGTGGATGAGAATGTCATACCATACATCTATTTTTTTTAAATATACTGGGGATGCAACCGCTGCTCCAAAGCCTACCCCAAGTCCAGCTCCCATTGCTATTATGACTTGCCAGTCAAATTCAAATCCGTTGCTTGAAGCTGCTGGTAGCTCACTCGAATTTGTTGTGCCATCATCATTCGAATTTTTTGTGCGATCATCATTGGTCAAAGGAGGCCCAAACAATCCTTCATTTCCTTCAAAAGAAATTGATGTAAAACTCTGGAGCTGTGTACCTGATGGGATCTTTCCAACCAAGTGATTATATGAGAGATTCAAGAAAGAAAGGAAATTTAGACTTGCCAGCTGTGTTGGGATCGCCCCACTCAAGTTGTTCACTGAGAGGTCCAAGGACTCTAGTAGTCCTAATTTACCTATAGAGGATGGGATTGAGCCCGTGAGTGCATTATGTGATAAGTTGAGAGCATAGAGCGATTTGAGTAGTCCAATCTCTTCTGGTATTGGCCCTTGAAAATCATTTGATGATAAGTCAATGGACGTGAACAAAGTTATGATCTTCACCAGCTCCATCTCAAGACCTTTGCTGGTAATTGTTACTGTGTCCTGGTAATACAACTGGCCGAGAGTCAGGATGCCAATCTGCAGGTGTTCAAGGTGAGATTGTGGTTTATGTTCATCAACCATCATTGCCTCCCAGGTTGTTAAGCCTTTTTGTGGTAGTCTTCCATCGAAGTTGTTAGAGGCCAAGTCAAAAATTTGAAGCATTGGCCAGGAGACGTCATGTTCTAGGCAATCAATGTTGCCATTAAATCTATTGGATCGCAAAACTAAGACGCGCAAGCTGGAGACATTCTTCAACCAGCATGGAAATGCATCGTTGATGTGGTTGTTACCAAGGTCTAAAACCTCAAGTACTCTGCAATTGGCCAGAGATTTTGGAATGCTTCCCTCTAGCTGATTTCCATTCATATTTAGAGTTCGAAATCCACAATTAGCTGGAAATTTGTCAGAAATGGTGCCGTTGAGGCTGTTTTTCCTTACATTTAGAACACTGAGGTTGTTTTCCCTTACATTTGGATCATTGAGATACTCGCTTCTTTGAATCAAACATGCTGGTATGCTGCCACTCAAATTGTTGCTCGACAAGTCAAGAACTTTAAGATTTGTAGCAGTGCATATTGATTCAGGGATAACTCCTGTAAGCTTATTGTTCGAAAGAGAAAAGAATATGGCGGAGTAAAGGAAATTACCAATGTCACGTGGCATGGAACTACTAAAATTATTGTTTGAGTAATCCACATACACAGCAACTGTTGGTGGGAGTGGGATCATTCCTTGAAGCCGATTGGAGTGGAGGTCAAGGACACTGAGAGATGGAAAAGAAAAAGGTTCTTGCAAACCCACCAGGCTATTCCGTGAAAGATTTAGAGTGGCGAGAGAACCTTTACCAACTTTCCAAATCCAATTTGGTATTTCCCCAGAAATTTGGTTGTCTGAAAGGTCTATATTAAATAATCTGGATTGGTTCTTTAAATTGGGAATCACACCCAGTTTGCAAGAAGCTAATCGCAACGTGCTAATCTGGGGTAGAAAAGAAGAATCACTAGCAATCACTGCCAAACTGTTATATGAAAGGTCAAGTGTAGTAAGACTGCCAAGCCTTTGAATCAAATCTAGCTGCATAGTGCCGTTGAACTTGTTAGCAGAAAGTGAGAGGATATTAAGGTTTTTGAGTTCAAAGACCGACATGGGAATTGTCCCTTCTAATCTGTTGCCACTTAAATCAAGGTTTGCAAGTAGAGAAGAGGATGCATTCGAAAAATCGGGAATCTGGCCCTCAAATTGATTGTAGGCAAGCTGAAGCTGATGCAACGATGGGATTTCAAATAGAGATGGTGGAATGCTTCCACTAAGTGAATTGTGTCTTAAGTTAACATAAGCAAGATTCAATAGCTGCTCCCAGTCGGTGGATGAGATGGTACCACTAAAAGCATTTAGAGAGAGGTCTAAAAGGGTGAGATTTTTGGACATATGAAAAGATGGGATCGGACCTGTGAATTGGTTAGATGAAAAGTCCAAGAAAACTAATTGGGTGAGGTTTGCTATTGAAGCGGGAAGTGGTCCAGTGAAATTGCAATCATGAAGCTCTATTCTTGACAAATTTTTAAGGTTGCCTATGGAATCAGGTAGTGTCCCTGAGAAATTTGAGTAGGTCAGTATCAGAGTCCGCAGAGAAAGATTCTGAGGAAACTCTGGTAAGGAACTCTGGTGTAATTCGTTATTTGACAAGTCAAGAGTCTGTATTGTTGGTACCTGGAATAGTTTTTTAGGAATTTCCCCATACAACCCACAGGAACTGAGATGCAAGGAGGTCAATTTCGGAAAACCAGCCAAAAATTCTTGAACTGGAGATGACAGATTATTCTGATCCAAACGGATCACTGAGAGTGACTGAAGGTTGACCAGGGAAGGATGGATAGGGCCTGAAAGAAAACAATCGATCAAGCTCAGAACCTGCAGATTAGGCAGTGAAGACGACAAGGCTTGGCACCATTCGTTTCCTCTTGCTGATATATTTACACCATCAAGATACAGTTCTCTGAGCACCGTGAGATTCTGAACAAGCACTTTTAAGTTCGGATTCTCCAGTTTCAACAGAATACTTCCTAAGAACGTTTGACTTGACAGATCAAGAGTAACCAACCTTGTCATTCCTGAAATCTCAACCGGAATCTGCCCTACGAAGCCAGCATTGGAGAGATTCAGATGAGTCAAAATCGTGAGGTTGGCCAATCTGGATGGAATTTGACTTGCATCGAATCGATTATAAGCCAAATCTAGACTCTGCAGATGCTGAAGACCAAAAAGACCAGTTGAATTCTCAATTCCGCCGGAGATTGATTCGAAGCTCAAGTTGAGACCTGTAACACGACCACCCCCATCACAGACTACACCGCTCCAATTACAGCAATCTGTATTTTGACCCCACTTCACCAGATGCACAGATCGGTTAACATCAAATTTGAGGCTGCTCTTCAATTGGAGTAGCAACGACTGCTGATCGCTCTGGCATTGACCGGCAACCAAAACGACATCGCTGCCAAACAAATTTGCTAAAAAGGTTATCAAGAAAAGCCATGAGAAGAGTAGAAGTCTCATTGGAAACAAGTTGATAGTTAAAAATTAAAATGTTGAAGTGATGGAACTTGTGGGTTACTTTATATAGGAGGGAAAAGGGATATTATTCTTTCATTACTATTTATAACAATCAAGTTACAAGTCCAGGAGACCACTCAAGTGGACTCTTAAAGACGACCTTTCCGAGAAAACTCAAGTTGGTAAAATGGGAACGGTAGGGTCTAATGACCAGTAAACACCCCTGTAACTATACAAAATTTGTATGGTAACATAACCCATTAAAATTAAGTTCATAGAAGAATCTGTTTTTTTTTTTTTTTTAAATGGAGTTTTAAACTATGCTAGAAAGGACCACCGTTGAAATGAAATAGTGAGACGATTATGAACCAAGGTACCTTGGAAAAATCCATGAGTACAGTTCCAAAGACTTTTTGCCGGGGACAATGACAATGTGAGATTCGTAGACCATAAAAGTTGTAATTAGGAGACTTAGAATAGTCTGTCCATATTGGCTGCAGGATTCATTTCCATGGAATTTTTGGAGATTTAGATTTTTCGTGTTGTGGACTTGTCGTTAGATCCATCTGAGATTTTTTTTTTTTTTTTTTTTTTTTTCTTTCTCCTCTTTTGAATTATCTGAGATACTTTTTTTTGTGAAGAAGGAAATTGTGAGCTTGGCCTTTAAATGTTTGGTTAAATGTCCGAATCAGCACTAACATTAAGTAGAAGACTTAGTGCTCGTTTGGTTGAGCTTTCTACTGCATCAAAAGGTCTACCAATGTCTATTTGAGTTTTTTAGAGTTGTTTGGTTAGGCTTTTGAGATTGTCTATTTCAAATTGAGTAGAGGCTAGTAGAGTTTAAACCTCTATTAGACAAAAGCTTATGGGGAGGTACTTCTCCAAATAAACATTTTTTTTTTTAAAAAAGTCCACCAACCAAACAATTATAATTTTTTTTTTCAAAAACTCTATTTCTAATAGATCTACTTACAGTAGATCTTTTAGTTTTTTAAAAGTCCAACCAAACAAGCTCTTACAATTGTAAAGTCCCATCTTCCACAATGTCTTATTTCTATACTCTATAGGTCCAACTCTTAATTTAAGGAATTTGGATCCTCTACTCTACTGATCTGATCTTTTTCCTGACCTCACCTAATCTCATGACCAGGGACGTACCCAGGATTTTTTTATTAGAGTGGCCTAAAACAAAACTATATATATAATAAAAAAATTAATAGTAAGTGAATGTTGACGGTACTAAAAATTTATTAAGCAATTTGATTAAAGTGATATTTTATAAATTATAATATAAAACTAAAAATAATAAATTACATTTGTAAAATAAATTAATATAAAAAATAATAAAATACTAATTTAAAATTATGAATAATAAACCTAAAATTATGAATAATAAAATCCTCTGTTCACACAACCATTCTTCTTAACCAAAGACTTTGTGTTCGTAGACCATATAAGTTCTAATTGGGAGACGTAGAATAGTAACCCCATTGTCTCCTAAAAAAAAAAAAAAAAAAGGAATAACATTTTATGGACTTTTTGGTGATAAAATCTGCCAAAGACCATTGACTATAAAATGTTGGAAGGGAGTCAGGGATACTTATCCTACAATCACTGAACATTGATTTCCATTTACGATGGTTAAAAAAAGAAATCAATTTATGATGCTTGTGATAGGAAAAAATTCTGAAAACATATTTGATATCTTCTTGTACTTCATAAGCTGAATTTTTGTTTCTCGGATATGGGTTTGGGTACCAACCGAACCGGAAAAGAAAATCTGATTTAATTCATGACTGAGCCTAAGTTCAGTTTTGCAGGCCGAGCCCAAACAAATTCAACATATTAAGGCCCATAAATGAATCCAACACTTGTAACTTTCTAGTCAATAACTTGTATCCAACGCAAGTTAAATAACTCTTCATCTTAAAAGCAACTAGATTTTCTAATGCTTCAATTTTGAACCTAAATTACTAGTTACGATGGAAATTTTTGGATTCAACTTGTGATGATTGTCCTAGCGAGATTCTAGAAATCCATTGCTATTTCCTTAAGATCTTTTTTTTTTTTTTTTTTTTTTTGAATAATATTTCCTTAAGATCTTTGAGAGTTAAAAACAATAATATAAACCAATGTAAAAAATGAATTTGCTACAACCAAACAAGATCAGTTTGCATAACACATTACCATCCTTTCAATTAAATCATACTCCACTGCAGTGCCAAATGTTATGCATTAATAAAGTATAACTGACCACTCTTTAAACGAGCGTCCGCAATAGTACGGAGCCGAAAGAGTAGTACAATGGTGAATAAGATTCGTCCCACGAGGATTGATGAAATCGATTACCACAATTGATTGATTTGGTTACTATTTAGAGAAGCCAATTTTTGATAATGAAATTACACTACTCAAATTAACTAAATTAAATTACCACTAATGCAAATAATAAAACACGACAATATATGTAAGCAAAGCTAAACCAAACACAAGCAAGTGATTGTAATATGTATGAGAAATTAGGCTAAGACCATGATTCAACCTATCCAATCCTTAACAATTTTAGGCACATCATTGAAATAAAATATGCAAGTGTGTGTGTAGATTCGTGACACCCTAAATTAATCTCTAACCTCTCTCAAGTGAAAGAGACAATATTTATATGCACCAACAACCTATTTCTCAATGGTTATCCGAACTACATACAAATTCATTAAGTTTCATGGCACACAAATGAATCCTAGAGGCTAGCATCGCATATCTCTATCTTACTATCCTCTATCACTCATTTCATCGAGCACGTTGTGTGCTTCTCCTCTCGGTACTTCACACAACAACCAAATAATCACTAAATGCTAGCTAGGCATTCAATAATCACTAAGAGCATGAAATAAATGTACACAACACAAGCAATGAAGATAAAGTGATGGCCTTTATTATTAATTCATGGAAAAGGTCTCATCTTGGCCTTAGCCAAGATGGATTTAGTTCATATTACAAGTGATGGCTACAAAAGATATAAAATAAGTACAAGCCATAAGAAAGAACAAGTAAAAGTAAGAGAGAAAGGTTTAGAAGAAACTATGTGAAGATCTCCTCCTCTCTTGCTTGGATGTGCTTGGCTTCTTCTCTCCTTGACTCCTTTAGCTCCAAGATGGGATTTTTATGGTAGATGGATGTGAAGGAATGAAGTGGGGAAGAGGGATTTGTGTTTAGATGGTGAATTGATGGAAGTGTTGAGTGATTTGGTGAAGGAATTGGGTTAAAAATGTGTTCTTGGGAGGTTTGGAACTTTAAGGGTCGTGGTAGGTGTTGTTAGAAAGGAGCTGAAGGAATGTATTTATAGTGTGTGGAATTAGGGCACGAGAACCAAGGCAATTTTCCAGAATTTTGGCCTGACCGCTCTACACCTGCTCTTCTTCTTGTTCTTCAGCGGCTCTACGTAGAGCCATTTGGGAGCGAGTTGGGAGCGATGACTCTCTGGAGCAAAATGGCTCTACACCCGCTCTACATAGGGCGGGTGTAGAGCGGTTTTGGCTACTTTTGTTCTTCAGCGGCTCTACGTAGAGCCATTTGGGGGCGAGTTGGGGGCGATGACTTTCTGGAGCAAAATGGCTCTACACCCGCTCTACGTAGGGCGGGTGAAGAGCCGTTTTGCCTGCTCAATTTCCTAAAATTGCAGATTTGCCCCAAACTTCTTCCTTCTTTGCTAAAGTGCCCCTGGAAGCCAAGAAACCTGCACAAGCTTATTTTAAAGGTTAAATATTCGGTTTTTACCCCGAAAACGGATACAAAAGAATAGGAAACGGGGCTACACTAAGTGTAGAAATAGGCATTATCAATAACATATGTCAAATTTGGTACATCAATAAATACTACTTTTTTAATTTTAAAAATACCATTTTATAATTATATTGAATGCATTAATTGTTAACTTTTATAATTTTAAATAATAAAAAATATTATATAAATTGAATGCATTAATTATATTTGTTGAATTTTTTAATTTTAAATAACAAAAAATTAAAAATAACATTTCAAATAGAATTATGCGTTTGAGTACAATGTTAAAATAATGTACCAAATATAATATTTTACAAATTTTTTTGTCAAATTTAACATTGACGTTGGCATATGCAGGAAGATGGTCTTATAGTAGGACTTGAACCAAACAACTCAAAGACCCTTGAAATAGAATCTATTGACTAGTAAACACCCATGTCACTGTAGTAGAATGAGAAACTCGAGAACACGAAGATCTTGATTGAAAATCAATTTCTATTGAAAGATCAGACTTAGGGGTCGTTTGTTTTTTCTACTTAAAACTTAATGGGTTTGAATCATAATTATTAAGTTGTTTTGTTTGTTTTTTTAAGTGGTCAAACAACTTTAAAATACCAAAAAACAACTTAAAATAAAAAGTAAAAAGTCCTGACTTTTCACTTAATTGTAAATCACTGAATTGCATTTAATGCAATTCAAAATCTTTTCTTCCGATACTAACCTCCATATATAACATATCTCCAATTTCATCATAATTATATATTGTATAGAAATCTTTATTTTAATATATTGCTCATTTGAAATAGCTTTAAAAACAAAAAAGAACCATAATCACATCTCATATTGGTGTTTAATATCAATACTTTATTATGGTATTAAGGTGATGTATTTATATATTATTATTTTTAGAGTGTTTTGTGTGAGTTTTCCTGTCCCTTTTATTTTTATTTTTTTTGAAAAAAAAAAAAAATTTCTTTTCTTAGTAAAAATAAAGTTTGTTTGTAATCGAAGAAAAAGATCATGATCATATGTGTTCATATATAATTATTATTATTGGATTGTTTTTATTCTATATTATATATATAATTGTTTAACATGGGTATAGATGTAAAATTACTTTTTTTCAGACAATTTTATTTTTAAAAAACAAACATGTTGACAGTACATTCAGATGTGAGAAAAAAAAAAAAAAAACATGTCATTCAAATTCAGGTTTCAGTCACTATTCAGTCTTCAGTCAAATTCAGGACTATTCAGTCTTCAGACAAAAAAACAAACGACTCCTTAGTATACCTTTAGAAAAAAATCAATTTTGAATATGAATTTTCTATGGAGAGATATTAACAAAACAATCAATTTTGAATATGAATATGAACTTTAGTGCAAATTCAACACATTAGAATTTAAGTTATCAATAATTGACTAATCTCAAACCTTCAAGGAAGGTTTGCAATTACAACACATTTTTATTTTCTTCTCTTGCCTAGTTGCTTGTTACATTTCTAGTCAAATACAAGAAAACTCACCCACAAATTGGTGAAACTACCACTACCACAAGATTTTTGGCTGAATTGGTAACGCTCCATGAATATAAAGAAGATATTGTGAATTTGAACATGTAGGTTTTGCTAGTTTGATGAGGCCTAACCCATCAAATTTAAAAGTAAAAACCACGAATCTCTAGTCATACTTGTCAACGTATCAACATTTTAAGTCTTTTTTTTTTAAATTTTTTTTTTATTATATATATATATATATCACTTACGATGACAACGATTTGAATATGAGACATTATGAGATATTGACAGACTAAATGCACATTTTTACTATCAAACCATATTGGACGGCAATTATTAATTTATTATAAGTCCATTCTTGGTTATGGTACCATACAAAATTAGTAATTATATATTGTCTATTTCGATTCATTAGATTTCAATCCTAATAGCTTAAATAGGCGAAGCATTTTAAATTTTTTTTTTAAAATGTTGAAAATAGATAATAACTTTCTTGTAATTATTTTTGTATCATTAAAGTTTCTGTAAATGGTAATATATTGGCTGTTAAAAAAAGAAAATGGAAAAAAGTTTCTGTATATGATTTGAAGATGAGTGGCATTATAACAGAGAATTTCGAAGTCTCAGATGACAAAAATTTCTTGAGCGAAACTGTAGAAAAATTGCTACTTTGTCTGCCACAGCTTGTTAATTAGCAAACCTTTTTCGAAAAGGCTTCATTTAATATAATCTAACGAATCAAGTAACACAAACTATTATCATTAACACTTTTTTGGCTGCTTGATACTTCTTAGGCCGGAATCACTTTAAAAAGGTTGAATAAAGATGAGTGTGTGTAAATTAACAAAAACTCGATTTGGATTGCTTCTGGGGCTGGTTGCTGTACAGTTAAGGTAGAGAGTTAGAGAGCGAAAGCTACAAGACGATGATGGGAACGCATGAAAATATACATAAAAGAAATCAGACTCTATAAGGGAAAATGTTAGCCGGATCTACAACGTCCTCACGTCGTCACATATTAATTAGAAAATAGAAAATTTCTTTTTTCCAAACTTTGGAAGTCTGTGCAATCTTAATTTTTTAGTTAATATACACATTGTCCTGTACTTTTCATAGAGCGTGGAAGAGAAGGCACCATTGAGTGGAAGTAGTAAGAGTATGAAAGGATCAGTGAAGAAGTAGATTTTCTTGTGAGACCTTAAATAATGTTTGGTTAAATGTCCATATCAGCACTAACATTCAATAGACTTCTTGTCATTAAATGTCTACAATAGACTTCTTCTTTTGAGTCAGTAAGTAGTATGACATTTGAGTCTGGTGGTGGTTGCATTTCATTTTCTAAGAAACAATCCACATGGCAGATGGCTCTAATTAAGTAGTATTGAGTTGCAACCCAAACTTCTACTAGCTAAGATTTAAAAGCAACAAAAAAGAAAAAAAAACCAAGAGGTTCCAATTTTTATTTTAACATGATACATCAAAATCTCAAATGCGCAATCAAAGTAGATAATTTTGGATGACAATTTCATACCATAAGTTAACTTTGTTAGAAAATATTAGTGGTGCAACAACTACTACAAAGCTTGTCCCAAAGCCAACTCCGATGACTAAGAAGAATTGCCAATCAAATTCATTGCTTGAAGAAGGTGCCGAAGGATCAGATTCGTTGCTTGGAGCTGGAATGGTGACTTGTTAATAGGGATGGTAATTAGACTTGGACCCGTGAGACCCGACTCGGGTGGGTGATCGGTCCATACTCACACGGTAAGACTCTCGCAAGTGTACGAGGTCGGGGTGTAATATAATGACCGAGTAGGGATCGTTCCCACGAGGACTAAGGATTGATTACCGGTTTTTATCGGCTTATATACTATTTGGACAATTTAAAAAGAGAGTTTTTCTACTTCTAATAATATAAAGATTAATTCTAAAGCAAATAAAACACTAACCACAACTAAAGTGAATGTGATGATATGAGAAAAGTGTGCTAGAACATGAATCCACCTAACCCTTCCATTTAACTCTTGACTCACTTAATCCCTCATGTGTGCAAGTATAGATTATAGGTTCGTATTCCCTTAAATCAATCTCTAATCTCTCTCGATGTCTTAGAGATTGTATCCAAACATACATGATATGGATGAACTCATTAAGAATGGTGGAACACATACATGAACCCTATATGCTAGCCTAGTGTATCTCTCACTTTCTAGTCATATATAGTGAATGTTTTGTTTATCAAGTGATCATTCAACAAGATGGCCAATCAAGACAAAAGCATTAAGCATACAAAACATTCATATAACTACACAAACACTTGTAGAGAAACTAAGGAATCATTAACAATAGATTAAGGGTTTGGTTTCATCATTGTTCTAGCACAAGAGTATTTAGCTCATATTACACATAGAAACCATACAAAATCTCCAATAAACACAGACCATAACAATTACAAGAAGATAAAAGGTTGAGTTTAAGAGATAAACTAAGATGATGATCTCCTCCTTGCAATGCTTGATCTCCAATGGTTTCTTTCTCCAAGAATCACTCCTCCAAGCTCCAATGTTGATGAAGAACCACCAAAACAGAGAGAAAAGAGAAGGTTTTCTGCAGAGAAGGGTGTGTGTGGTCGTGTGCTCTGCTGGAAAGAAAGGAATCAGTCTTCAAAGTCTTCCTACTCTTCTCCCAATGACAACCAACTCCATGCTTCTTAAATGAAGAAGGCCCACCAAGATTTTCTCATCATTACCTCCCCTCTCTCAGCCAAGGCAGTGGTCAGAGACAAGATCTCTGGTTGGCCGAAATTTGGGGGCCCAAGGATCTGAAAATGGCAACTGAAGTTGACAGCATCGGGCGAAATTTGCGCCCTGTTATGCGCCCAATTCTGCGGCCAAGGGCGCAGAACTACAAAAATATGAAATTCTGATACGAAAAATGCGCCCTTATCTGCGCCCTGTTCTGCGGCCAAGGGCGCAGAATGAGGAAAATGTGATCCTCTGCCAAGAAATCGGCGCCCTGTTCTGCGGCCCCTAAACGCAAAACCACAAGGGCGCAGAACTACTTTCTGAAATTGCACATTTGCCCCAGAATTCCTGCATCTTTGCACATAAGCCCCTCTTCTGGAAGGAATCCTGAAATGCTTATTAAATCCGTTAAAAACACGGATTTACCCGGGATTTGAGCATAAAAGATACAAATAAGGGGGCTACACTTCGTGTAGGAATAAGAGCTATCAACACCCCCAAACTTATCTTTTGCTCGTCCCGAGCAAACCGAAACAAAGAAAAACCTACAAAGATCAAAATAAAAACATACCAAAATAAAATAATTCTGCTGAGCCTATAAAGAAAATGAGATGCAACATGAGTGTAACCAAGAGTGGGCATCCGAAAATAATGCTAAGACCACTGAGATAGGGCAAGAATTTCAAAAGCCAAGATGCTACAACAAGAGAGATTGCAATTCCATACTTGATAGTGAACTAAGCTTCAAAAGCATCGAACACAAGAGTCATAAGATAGCATTTCGCTTCGACTCTAAACCTTTCCGGTACTCTCTTATTTTACCACACAGAACCTAAGCTCACTCAACAAACTCATGCGGTTGGAAGTTATGCACAAAAAGATTATCAAATTACACGCATGATATTTCTCAAAAGACCGCTAGAGTTAGAATGCAATAGGACCACAAGAACGGAATCGAACATTAAGAACAGGGCAAATACCAAAGAATACCTTGCAAGCAAGCAAAATCCCTCCTAAAGATCAATTAGGACTTCTTTTAAAGCACAAGTAAGGCGATGGAATTTTCGATGATGGAGAGGCTAGGTGGATATGGTATCATGGGCAAGCTAGCGATTATGGAAAAGATTTTCATTTAACACACTTTTCTCCTTTTTATGAGTGTTCTAGGCACAACAACTTATTCTCCACATATTTACAAACATTTATTCTTCTTTTTCTTTTTTTTTTTTTTTTTTTTTTTTTTTTCACTAAGGAATCATTATTTACAAAATTTACAAAAATAGCCTAAATACAACTCTTTTCCAATTTGCACTTTTTGAGCTTACTTCTCAATGATCTTTAACTATAATCGCCGCCAAGGGTTGGTTTAGTGTTTAGGTGATATGGGATGGGATGATTTAGTGAATGGTTAATGAGTGTGGGTTATCAATGATAGAACAATAAAGCATACACACACAAGGTCATGGGATTGTGTTTGGGCCATTTTTAAGTGACTTAACACAATTTGCCTACGTCATCTCTTAAGGCACGAATAAAGCAAGCAAGCAAGGCGGAACAAAGGTGATGCCCTTAAATGGATGTTCTTTAATGTCCAATGCATGGAGTGAGGTCCTTAAAATTTCATGCTTATTTATCTAAAAGAGGAGTGTTTAGGATTTTTTTTTAAAAGAAAATTCACACTCATAAGGACGCAATTTAAGGCTCTGGCCTCACACGGGTAGTCTCTACTAATGATCTCAACATCTTAAGCGCGATACCTCATTTGCCAAGACACATTACAGTCTGGTAAGATGTGTGCAAGCAATGTGGTGTAGCTTTGACTAATGCTACCCAAGCCCGAACTCAGTGAAACAAAGCATACAATGAAATCCGACCCACGGAACATCTCACATGCATCTCAACAAAAATGTTTGAAAAATTTTGAAAATTTGCTCATTTTTGCAGAAAAACAAAAACTTTATTCCTTTATTCTAAGGCCGTACCCCCAAACTTAAACTAAACTTTGTCCTCAAAGTTTTGAAAAATTGGACAGAGTTCCATTTAAAGATGGGAATATCCCCAAATGCCCCATGCATGAATGATCACAAAGGCACTCAAAAATCAATATCCAACAAGATAAAAATTTCCAAAAAGTTATAACTACAACTAAAAGCAATGTAAAGATTAAACTAAAATCTAACAACTAAGCATAAAGCATCCGATAAAATAAAATATCCGATAATCCAAAAAGTGAAAAGATAACCCTGAGTAAGACTGGTCGGAGGATCATCCTAGCCACAATGCTCTGAACTCGGCCCTGCTCCACCATGACGATCCGAGGCACTCAAGCGGCTCTCCTGGATAGCTCTCGTCAATCTGGCCACCTCGCTCTCAAGAGAAGTCTGCCTCGTCTCTATAGCATCCTGCCTCTTGAAGATCTCATCAACCCATGCTGGCCTCTGCACAATCTCATCCACCTATGCTGGCCTCTGCAACATCTCATCCATCCAATCCGGTCTACGGTCCCCTGCTGGAACTGCACCCGGGTCTTCTTCAGTAGCAGCAGCAGCTTCGGCCTCAGCAGCTTCAGCCCGGGCAGCCTCAGCTCTCCTCTGCCTCTTCCTGGTGGCAACTGATCGCAGGCCTGCCTCACGCCTCTGAGCGGAGATATCATTGAACGTCCTGGAGTTCAGCGGCCCGTCCATCTGTGCAATCCGGTCCCCCTGCTCCTCCTCTACTCCAGCCTGCTCGCAAAAGTGAGTGATCAACGCAGGGAAAGGCATGACTAGGTTGTCAGCTTTTCCCGTACGAATGATCGCACGCCTGATCAACTTCCCGATATCCAGCTTCTCCTGGTGCTTAATGCAATACAAGATCGTGGCGAGGTCAAAAACGGTCAAGGTGATCTGCCTGGAGGGCTTCAGTGAGGAGGACAAAAAGATGACCCAGAATGCCCAATCCAGCTCTAAATCATGCTGAACCAGCTGATGCTCACCATCGTCCCATGGGCCCACCACATCTGGCATCCGCAGCTCCCTAGCAAGGTCTTCGTTGTACCTTTTGAATATGCTGAGCTTGGGTACTCCAGTGTCTAACTCTCTGTAAGTCCTGGTACCGTAATACCTGTTTATATCCTGAACACTGAACTGTACGTCAACCCCCCTCACCTTGACTGGTGTGCCCTTCTCAAATTCCTTGAAGTCCATTGCAGCATAAAACTCACGGACCAGCCTCTCATTAATTCGGTGAGCAGTGGTCACATACTGGCGCCAACCCATGGCCTCCACCTGATTGGGGATGTTGGACTCTATCAGGCTGTTGAGGTCCATACATCTCTCACTCAAGATTGCTCTGCCCAAATTGTGCTCCAGCCTAAAAACATAATCCGGGTGGCGGACTCCAACACTAGATCCACTGGAAAAAGCACCCTTTCCCTTAGACTGCTTCTGACCAGCTCGAGGCATGCCTGAAACAAAAATAGCTGGCACCTTGATTTCGCGAGAATGGGGGTGGAGAGCACCTTGGAGAAGAGAAGAAACCAATTTGGGGGAAAATTAGGGCACTACCTGTTATGACAGCAGCCCCTCGTTTTTGTGCAGAAACGTACCCTTTTTGCGCCCTGTTTTGCGCCCTTGACCGCATAATAAGGGCGCAAAACACCCTTTTTAGATAAAACGCACCGTTTCAATTTGGAATTTATGCGCCCATTTTTGCGTTTAGGGGCCGCAAAACAAGGGCGCAGAAAAACGTCCAGAGGATCACATTTCGTTCTGCGCCCCTCATTTTTGCGGCCCTGGGCCGCAGAAATCCCCTGAAACCTGATTCCTTCAATTTTCTTCACCATTTTCACCCAACTCACTTGTACACCAAAAAGTCATCAAAACCTGCTTGGAAAAACAAAAACAAACAACTTGGAAGCAACAAAACCTACCCAAAACATAAAAACACAAAGTAAGGCAAAAATACTAAAACATGCAAAAATAGTAGATAACTATGTACAAAGTGACACTTCCCTTCACTGGCTCGGTTCGTTGAGGAGGATCACTTCCCTTCTGTCCTCCGTTTCCTGCTCCCAGTAGAGTTTCAACCGTTGCCCGTTCACCTTGAAGCTTTCCTTAGCATCATTCTCAATCTCTACGGCTCCGTGCGGAAAGACTTTCTTCACTGTAAACGGCCCGGTCCATCTGCTCTTGAGCTTTCCAGGGAATAGTCTCAGCCTTGAGTTGAACAAAAGAACCCTATTGCCAACCTTTAGTTCCTTGTAGGCCAACCTCCTATCATGCCACCTCTTTGTCTTTTCCTTGTAAATTCTGGAGTTCTCATAAGCTTCCAACCTTATTTCTTCCAATTCACTTAGTTGCAACAACCTTTTCGCACCGGCTTCCTTCATTTCAAAATTCAAAGCTTTTATCGCCCACCAAGCCTTATGCTCCAACTCAAAAGGGAGATGGCATGCTTTCCCATAGACAAGCCGGAATGGTGACATGCCTATAGGAGTCTTATAAGCGGTGCGATACGCCCATAGAGCATCCTCCAACTTGATGGCCCAATCTTTTCTCTTGATCCCCACTGTTTTCTCAAGAATTCCTTTGAGCTCTCGGTTTGAAATTTCAACTTGGCCATTAGCTTGCGGGTGGTAAGGGGTGGTTATCTTGTGCTTTACCCCATACTTCTTCAACAATGCCTCAAATCTTCTATTGCAAAAATGGGATCCCCCATCACTTACAATGGCTCTCGGTGTCCCAAACCTTGTGAAAATATTTCTCTTCAAGAACTTGGTGACTTCATTAGCTCCACATGTTCGGGTGGGTATGGCTTCCACCCATTTGGACACATAATCTACCGCCACTAGAATGTACCTATTTCCACAGGACATTGGAAAAGGACCCATGAAATCCACTCCCCAAACGTCAAAGACCTCGACTTCAAGCATTATGTGCATTGGCATTTCATCCCTTTTTGTTATGTTTCCGGTTCTTTGACACCGGTCACATGCCTCTACATAGCTTCGAGAATCCTTGAATAGGGTTGGCCACCAAAAACCTGACTGGAGGACTTTTCTTGCTGTCCTTGATGCACCGAAATGGCCTCCACACTCCTTCGAGTGGCAATGGCTCAGAATCTCTTCCATTTCATCATCGGGCACACACCGCCTAATGATCCCATCACTACAAACTCTGAATAACAGTGGTTCATCCCAAAAGTAATGCTTCAACTCTGAAAAGAATTTCCTCCTTTGATGATGATTCAACTCCATTGGCACCACATTGCTCACCAAGAAGTTTACGAAGTCGGCAAACCAAGGAACTTGACTCCTCTCAACCATAAACAACTGCTCATCCGGAAAATTTTCATTTATGGGCACATCAACCGCTACTCCATCTCTTTCCAATCTTAAGAGGTGGTCGGCAACTAGGTTCTCGGTTCCCTTTTTATCCTTGATCTCTAAATCAAATTCTTGAAGCAACAGAACCCATCTTATCAATCTCGGCTTGGCATCTTTCTTGGCCATCAAGTACTTGATTGCCGAATGATCCGTGTAGACTATCACCTTGGATCCTACTAGATACGATCTGAACTTATCAAATGCAAATACTATGGCTAGCAACTCTTTCTCTGTAGTGGCATAATTGATCTAAGCTTCATTCAAAGTTTGACTAGCATAATAGATGACATGTAGACGCTTTTCTTTCCGTTGACCCAATACGGCACCCACCGCATAGTCACTTGCGTCACACATAAGTTCAAATGGCAAACTCCAATCCAGAGTGGAAATGATCGGAGCCGAGGTTAACTCCTTCTTCAACAACTCAAAAGCTCTCAAACACTCCTCATCAAACACAAAAGGCACATCTTTCATGAGCAAGGAGCAAAGTGGCTTCGTGATCTTGGAAAAATCTTTTATGAACCTTCGGTAGAAACCCGCATGCCCCAAAAAGCTTCGAATTCCCCTAACCGAAAGTGGTGGAGGAAGCTTCTCAATTACTTCAATCTTGGCCTTGTCAACCTCAATCCCCTTTTCTGAAATCTTATGGCCTAGCACAATGCCTTCCTTTACCATAAAATGGCATTTTTCCCAATTCAAGACCAAGTTTGTGTCTTCACATCTTTGAAGAACCAAACCCAAATTGTGAAGGCACCCGTCAAATGAGGACCCAAAACTGAGAAGTCATCCATAAACACCTCAATGAACTTCTCGACCATATCAGAGAAAATGGCCATCATACACCGTTGAAAGGTTGCCGGAGCATTACACAAACCAAAAGGCATCCTCCTATAAGCAAAAGTCCCATAGGGACATGTGAAAGTAGTCTTCTCTTGGTCCTCCGGATCTATAGCAATCTGATTATAACCCGAATACCCATCTAGGAAGTAGTAGTAGTTATGACCGGCTAGGCGCTCCAACATTTGGTCAATGAATGGCAATGGAAAGTGGTCCTTCCTTGTGGCGGCATTGAGCTTCCTGTAGTCTATACAAACTCTCCAACCGGTCACCGTTCTTGTTGGAATGAGCTCATTGTTTTCATTTGGGACCACGGTTATCCCACCTTTCTTTGGTACACATTGCACCGGGCTCACCCATGAGCTATCTGAAATTGGGTAAATAATACCCGCATCAAGCAACTTCAAAATCTCCGCTCTCACTACTTCCTTCATGTTCGGGTTTAGTCTTCTTTGGTGCTCAATTGATGGCTTGAAATCATCCTCCATAAGTATCTTATGCATACATATTGATTGGCTTAGACCTTTGATGTCGGAAATGGTCCATCCAATCGCCCTTATGTGGTTTCTCAAGACTCTCACTAACTTCTCTTCCTCAAGCTTGGACAAGGATGATGAAATTATGACCGGAAGGGATGATGCCTCTCCAAGAAATGCATATCGCAAATTTGAAGGCAATTGCTTCAACTCTAGGACCGGAGGCTTCTCCACGGATGGTGGAAGTCTTGGTTTTCCCACACCTAGCTCTTCAAAGTGCCATTTTTTTTCTAAAGTTCGTCAATGGGAAGGTGTCCAAGTACAAAGCATGCTCGGCCACTTCACTATCTTCGTCTTCTTTGGTTGCACTTTCTCTAATGCACACTTGCAAAGGATCTTTTGGAATTGTCTTTTTGAAGAAATCTTCCACTAGAGGCTCAATTACCTCCAATCTCATGCAATTCTCAATATCCACCGGTTTCTTCATGGCCTTGGACATGTGAAAGACTACTTGATCATCACCAACTCTCAAAGTCATTTTGTCTTCCCTCACATCTATTAGTGCCCCTGCTGTCTTCAAAAATGGCCTCCCCAAAAGGAGTGGAATCTCCACATCTTCCTCCATTTCAAGGATTACAAAGTCAACCGAAAAATATAGATTCTCCACCTTCACTAGCACATCCTCCATCACTCCTCTTGGATACTTGATGGATCTATCCGCAAGTTGGAGGGTAACATTTGTGGGTTTCACCTCTCCCACACCAAGCTTCTCAAATACCGAGAACGGCATCAAATTGATGCTAGCTCCCGAATCAATAAGTGCTCTACTAAAATTCGAAGTACCAATGGTGCAAGGGATAGTAAACTTGCCCGGATCTTTTAGCTTGGGAGGAAGCTTGTTTTGCAAGATTGCACTACACTCTTCCGTTAGAGCCACTGTTTCAAACTCCTCTAGCTTCCTTTTGTTTGATAGAAGCTCCTTTAAGAACTTCACATAGGTGGGCATTTGAGCTAGGGCCTCCGCAAACGGAATGTTGATGTGTAGTTTCTTGAACACTTCTAAGAACTTGGCAAAACTTTGAGCCTCCTTGTACTTCTTCAATCTTTGCGGATATGGAATTGGTGGAACAAAAGCTTTGACTTGTGGAGGTGGTGGTATATCACTTGATGGTAGGGGTTGTGCATTAGCTTGCTCATCTTCCCCAACAACTTATTCCTCAACCTTCTTCTTCTCAACTCTCTCTTCCTCATCAACTTTCTCATCAACTTCAACTTCAAGGTCAACTCCCTCCTCAACTACAACTCCTTCTCTCACTCCAAAACCTTTAGGTAGCTCAACCTCTTTTCCGCCCCTCAAAGTGATAGCTTTACATTGCTCCTTTGGGTTTATGATTGTGTCACTAGGTAAGGTCCCTTGTTGTCTTGCTTGGGCACCTCTTGCTAGTTGACCCACTTGTACTTCAAGGTTTTGTATGGCGGCTTGGGAGTGTTGAGCAAGTTGGTCTATTTTGTTGTCAAGCTTCTTTAGGGCCGCATCTTGGACTTCCATACGGGTGTCCATTCTCCCCATGTACGTAGAGAACATTTCCTCAAGAGATGGTTTCTTTTCGGCTTGGTTGTTGACAAATTGGTTTTGAAAGCCCGGATTTTGGCGGTTATAGGCTTGAGGTTGTTGTTGAGCTTGGAAGCCGGGAGGTCGTCTTTGGTTGAGGGGTTGAGGTGGTTGGAGGGTATTTGTGTTATCTTTCCAAGAGAGTGCGGGGTTTTGTCTCCATGCTTGGTTATATGTGTTTGAGTACGGGTTGTTTTGAGGGTTTTGGTTAGGATAATTTCTGTTGTAGTTCACAAATGCCACTTGGTCAATGGATGTGGGATTTGCAAGATCACACTCTAGGCTTTCATGAGGTCCAAAACACAACTCACAACATGCAACATTAGCTTGACTTGATGAAGCTCCCATTCTACTCACATGCTTGGTCAAGGCTTCCACTTGGGCTTTCAATGCGGTAACATCACTCACTTCAATCATCCCCGGGGCTTTCTTTATTTGCCTATCATTCCCCCAATGACTATTTGTGGAAGAAAGCTCTTCCAAAATGCTCCAAGCTGCCTCCTCCGACTTCTTCATGAGAGAACCACCGGCTGCCGCATCTATCAATGTTCTTGTGGCGTTACTAATGCCGGTATAGAATGCCTCTACAAGTTGCCACTTTGCTAGTCCATGGTGAGGGCATTTCCTCACAAGATCCTTGAACCTTTCCCATGCATCGTAAAGGCTCTCATTCTCATATTGGGCAAAGTTTGTAATCTCATTTCTGAGGCGAGCCGCTCTCCCAGGTGGAAAGTACTTGTTGAGAAACTCTTGGGCTAGTTGCTCAAAGGTGATTATGGAGTTTGGAGGTAGTCTCTGAAGCCACCCCCTAGCATCGCCTATCAAGGAGAACGGAAACAACTTCAACTTGATAAAGTTATCTGAAACTCCATTGAATCGAAATGTGTCACAAATGTCATTGAAACTCTGTAGGTGGACATTTGGATCTTCATGAGCTGCGCCTGAAAACTGCACTGTTGCGGCTATCATTGAAATCAACCCCGGCTTGATCTCAAAATTGTTTGCATTTGCTGTAGGTCTTTGGATAGAGGATAGATTGATATCCACCCTTGGCATAAAGTAGTCTTGTAAGATCCTCTCAGCCGCCATATTGGCACCGTCACCAACCGGATTTGGATTTTGAACGGGATTTGGAACCGGAGCTGGATTTGGAATGGGATTTTGATCTCCCATAGCTCTCGCCCTAGCTCTTCTTCGATTTCGGCGATTCCTCCTTGCGGTATCTTCAATATCCGGATCGAACTGTAGGTCCTGTGGACTGTTACTCCTTGTACGTTGGTGCATACAAGAGCAACCTGCCTGAAAATACACACAAAAGGAAACGAAAGTAACAAGTCCAAACTAGTTAAAACCAACTAACTCCAATATCAATTTTCCGCTTAGTCCCCGGCAGCGGCGCCAAAAATTGATCGGTCCATACTCACACGGTAAGACCCTCGCAAGTGTACGAGGTCGGGGTGTAATATAATGACCGAGTAGGGATCGTTCCCACGAGGACTAAGGATTGATTACCGGTTTTTATCGGCTTATATACTATTTGGACAATTTAAAAAGAGAGTTTTTCTACTTCTAACAATATAAAGATTAATTCTAAAGCAAATAAAACACTAACCACAACTAAAGTGAATGTGATGATATGAGAAAAGTGTGCTAGAACATGAATCCACCTAACCCTTCCATTTAACTCTTGACTCACTTAATCCCTCATGTGTGCAAGTATAGATTATAGGTTCGTATTCCCTTAAATCAATCTCTAATCTCTCTCGATGTCTTAGAGATTGTATCCAAACATACATGATATGGATGAACTCATTAAGAATGGTGGAACACATACATGAACCCTATATGCTAGCCTAGTGTATCTCTCACTTTCTAGTCATATATAGTGAATGTTTTGTTTATCAAGTGATCATTCAACAAGATGGCCAATCAAGACAAAAGCATTAAGCATACAAAACATTCATATAACTACACAAACACTTGTAGAGAAACTAAGGAATCATTAACAATAGATTAAGGGTTTGGTTTCATCATTGTTCTAGCACAAGAGTATTTAGCTCATATTACACATAGAAACCATACAAAATCTCCAATAAACACAGACCATAACAATTACAAGAAGATAAAAGGTTGAGTTTAAGAGATAAACTAAGATGATGATCTCCTCCTTGCAATGCTTGATCTCCAATGGTTTCTTTCTCCAAGAATCACTCCTCCAAGCTCCAATGTTGATGAAGAACCACCAAAACAGAGAGAAAAGAGAAGGTTTTCTGCAGAGAAGGGTGTGTGTGGTAGTGTGCTCTGCTGGAAAGAAAGGAATCAGTCTTCAAAGTCTTCCTACTCTTCTCCCAATGACAACCAACTCCATGCTTCTTAAATGAAGAGGGCCCACCAAGATTTTCTCATCATTACCTCCCCTCTCTCAGCCAAGGCAGTGGTCAGAGATAAGATCTCTGGTTGGCCGAAATTTGGGGGCCCAAGGATCTGAAAATGGCAACTGAAGTTGACAGCATCGGGCGAAATTTGCGCCCTGTTATGCACCCAATTCTGCGGCCAAGGGCGCAGAACTACAAAAATATGAAATTCTGATACGAAAAATGCGCCCTTATCTGCGCCCTGTTCTGCGGCCAAGGGCGCAAAATGAGGAAAATGTGATCCTCTGCCAAGAAATCGGCGCCCTGTTCTGCGGCCCCTAAACGCAAAACCACAAGGGCGCAGAACTACTTTCTGAAATTGCACATTTGCCCCAGAATTCCTGCATCTTTGCACATAAGCCCCTCTTCTGGAAGGAATCCTGAAATGCTTATTAAATCCGTTAAAAACACGGATTTACCCGGGATTTGAGCATAAAAGATACAAATAATGGGGCTACACTTTGTGTAGGAATAAGAGCTATCAGTGGGTCAGGTCTGGGTCTAGGTTTGTAAACCTGGACCCTGATCCGTAGACCCGAATAGTGAGTGAGTTAAAAAATAAAAATGAAGAATTTGAAATTGAAATTGAATGCAAATAAAAATATTTCCCTTTTATGTCCTCTATTTTTTTTTTTTATAAAAAAATTTAGTTATTTATATATTTAAGTATAAATATTTTTTTAGTATTTTATTGTTTTTTTTTTTGGATTGTGGGTCCACGGGTCCAAACCCGGACCACGAATTTTCACGGGTCCTCAGTCGGGTCTTGGTCTTCCTAAGACCCGCGGGTCCAGACCCGAACCCAAACCCAAAAATTTTCATGGGTTTAGGTTCAATTTTTTTTTGTCGGATTTGGGTCTGGGTCCAGGTCCAGTAGGACCCGACTTGAACCCGACCCATTGCCATCCCGACTTGTTAGAATTTGTGCAACTTTTCATCAAAGGAGGCCCGCATAATTAATCCTTCATTGTCCTCAAAGGAAGTTGGTGAAAATGATTGGAGTTGAGTACTTATTGGGATCCTTCCCACTAAGTGATTATGAGAGAGATTCAACACAAAGGATTGAGGCTCACTAGTTGTGTAGGTATATGCCTACACAAATTGTTCATCGAGAAGTCCAAGGACTCTAGCTGTCGTAAATTTCCTATAGAAGATGGGATTGAGCCTGTAAAAGCATTATGCGACAAGTTGAGCAGAATGAGCTAGATACTTGAATAGTCCCAAATCTTCTGGTATTGCCCTTGAAAATTGTTTGATGATAAATCAATGGAGGTGAACAAAGTTAGGATCTTAACTAGCTCCACTTCCTGATCTTTCATTAAGGGAATTAAACCCTAAATCAACATAAACAAGATCCTGAAGCTGCTCCCAGTCAGTGGATGAGATCCCACCAGTGAAAACATTTTGAGAGAGGTCTAAATAGTTGACAGATTTGGACATATGAAGAGAAGCGATTGAACCAGTGAAATTGTTTGATGACAAGTCCAAATATTCTAGTTGAGTTAGATTAGCCATTGAAGTGGGAAGTGGTCCAGTGAAGTTGCAACCTCCAAGATCTAATGTTGACAGACTTTTAAGGTTGCCAATGGAATCTGGTAGCTTCCCTAACAAATTTGTGACACAGAGCAGTAGGTTCCGGATAGAATTATTCTGAGGAAAATCTGATAACGAACCAGAAAGTAAATAATTAAATGACAGATCAAGAGTAACCAACCATGTCATAGACAAAATAGCTATGGACAAAAGATTCAATTGACTCAAATTTGTGAGGTTGGCTAAACCTGGATGGAATTTGACTCCCTAAAGTTGCTTGTCATGTGTGTTGCACATTTTGGCAACCAAGCCAACCATGTAAACTGGAAAGTAGAAGAAGAGAGCAGCAGAAGAGAAGATATTTTGAGATAAGACAGAGGGTCAGCAGCAGAAATTTATGTGAATGCCCTGGAGGTATGGCATAATTTATCTGGAATCAAATTTGTTTGTAACATGCATGTGAACAGAAAAAAAAAGGTCCTTAATTTAAGCGTACAACATGTGTAGTAAATACCATACTGTACTAAACTTTAAGATTTGAAAAGCCAAACCCTTGAAAAAAAAAATGAGTACAATTTTTATTGAATAAGAAGACATTTTCATCACACACGACGAATTGACAAAAGAAATTTGTGGATGAGAATGTCATACCACATATCTATTTTTTTTTTTAAATATACTGGGGATGCAACAGCTGCTCTAAAGCCTACCCCAAATCCAGCTCCAATTGCTATTATGAATTGCCAGTCAAATTCAAATTTGTTGCTTGAAGCTGCAGGTAGCTCACTCGAATTCGTTGTGCGATTATCATTGGTCAAAGGAGGCCCATACAATCCTGCATTTCCTTCAAAAGAAATTGACGTAAAACTTTGGAGCTGTGTACCTGATGGGATCTTTCCAACCAAGTGATTATATGAGAGATTCAAGAAAGAAAGGGAATTTAGACTTGCGAGCTGTGTTGGGATCGCCACACTCAAGTTGTTCACTGAGAGGTCCAACGACTCTAGTTGCCCTAATTTACCTATAGAGGATGGGATTGAGCCTGTGAGAGCATTATGTGACAAGTGGAGAACATAGAGCGATTTGAATTGTTCGATCTCTTCTGGAATTGGCCCTTGAAAATCATTTGATGATAAGTCAATGGACGTAAAAAAAGTTACGATCTTCACTAGCTCCATCTCAATACCTTTGCTGGTAACTGTTACTGAATCCTCATACAGTGGATTTCCAAATTACTCCTCCATCTCAAATTGAATGTGTTTGAGCTGAGATTGAGCTTTCTGTTCATCAACCATCATTGCCTCCCAGGTTGTTAAGCCTTTTTGTGGTGGTCTTCCAGTAAAGTTATGGGAAGCTAAGTCGATAATTTGAAGCATTGGCCAAGACATGATATTCTAGGCAACTGATGTTGCCATAAAATTTGTTGGATCGTAAAACCAGGACGTGCAAACTGGAGACATTCTTTAACCAGCATGGGAAGGCATCACTGATCTTGTTGTTCCCAAGGTCTAAAACCTCCAGCTTTGTGCAATTGGCAAGAGATTTTGGAACTGATCCTTCTAGTTGATTCGAGTTCATACTCAGCGTTCGTAATCTACAATCTCCACCAAATCTGTCTGGAATGGTTCCATAGAGACTGTTTCTTCTTACATTCAGAACACCCAGACTATAAGCCACCTCAAATAAACAAGTTGGTATTCTGCCACTCAAATTGTTGATCGACAAATCAAGAACTTGCAATGAAGCATTGCACAATGAGTCAGGAATAATGCTTGTAAGCTCATTGTTTGAAACGGAAAAGAACTCCATATTGTATGCAACATTACCAATGTCATCTGGGATGGAAGAAGTAAAATTATTGCTCGAGTAATCAACAATTACAGCCTCTGGTGGTGGGAGTGGGATTTTTCCTTGAAGCCGGTTAGAATGTAGGTCAAGGTACCTCAGATTCAAAATAGAATAAGGTTCTTGAAAACCCACCAAGCTATTATGTGAGAGATTTAGATTGGTGCCAGCAACTTCCCAAATCCAATTCGGTATTTCTCCAGAAATTTGGTTGTCTGAAAGATCTAAGACGTCAATAGACGAGATTTTCTTTAGATTAGGAATCATGACAAGTTTGCAAGAAGCCAACTTCAATAGCCAAATATCGGGAGGGAAAGAAGAAAAGCTGCTATTTACATTGACTGCCAAGTTGTTGTATGAAAGGTCAAGACTTGAAAGTTTGCCAAGCCTTCCAATCACATCCAGCTGTACAGTACCATTAAACTTGTTGGAAGCGAGATTCAGGAATTGGAGGTTTTTGAGTTCAAAGATTGACATGGGAATATGCCCTTCTAATCTGTTGACACTTAGCTCGAGGTCATAGAGTACAGAGGAGGAAGCATTCAAAAATTTAGGAATTTGGCCCTCAAATTGGTTATTGCTAAGAAGAAGGTACTGCAGCAATGGAAGTGCAAACAGTGATGGGGGGATACTTCCATTAAGGGAATTAATGCTTTGACGACACGTCATTGCAATGTCGGTCAAAAGATGAACATTTAAGTTCGACCTCGCTAGCGCGCGAGTCACAGGGACTAGCACAGCGGCAAGTGAGGGTATCGTTCCGCAGGGAGGTGGGATTCGCCGACCGTCACCGGTTCTAGCTATTATTACAACACTCCGAGAGAACTCGTGTGTTGCGGGTGCGGAAAAGTAAGTAATAATATAAATAAATAAACTAACTACCATAATATGTACATGGATAGGATGGAATGGAGAGATGGCATGAAATGTGGTTACACTAGAGAAATGATTCAACCGTGACAATCCTCCTAATTAAGCTCTAGACTCACTTAGTCCCTCAATGTGCAAGTATATCATAGGCTCGTGTCCCCTTAATTGATCTCTAATCTCTCTCGAGTCTTAGAAATCACATCCACACAATGCATGGATTCATTAAGTACTTTTGGGACACACACACGAGCTCTGTACGCCAGCCTAGTGATCTCTCAACTGTCTGGTCATATACAGTGGTTATTTTGTTGGGCATGTAATGCGCAACTGCGTGGGCCATACTACAGCCAATAATTCATTCACAATGGCTAACCAAATACGGGATGGCAACCAAGTGAAAGCATTAAGAATACGAGATACCCATACAACACGTATGTTATATGCTCGTGTCCCCTTAATTAATCTCTAATCTCTCTCGATGTTTTAGAGATTACATCCATGCATAAATGCTTGGATTCATTAAGGACCGTGGGACACACACACGAGCTCTACACGCCAGCCTAGTGATCTCTCAACTTACTGGTCAAATGTAGAGGATACCACGCTGGACATGTTAATGTGAACCACGCAATATATAACACACAGCCTAAATATCATCCACAAGGTGGCCAACCGAGTGAAAGCATTAAGCAATGAAATACCCCTATAATTACACGAGCAAAAGAGGAATTCAGTTTGTCTTTACTCTATATATGGATTCGGTTTTATCAATCTCCCTAGGATGGCAAAAAATGGGAAACAAGTCCACCTAACACTAATGTGCATCAATGCAAAATGTTAAACATTAAGGACATTCAAATGAATTAAGGGCTCTCCTCTTGACTTGGGAATTTTCCCTAAATCAATTTACTACCCAATCCGGTCAAGGATGGATAATTGTGTCTTTAAAAGACCCATTAAGCACAAGGATGTGAACCAAAACCAATTTAGCAACTAAATGCATAAACTAGCTTTTTCTACTCTTTGGGGATAAAATCCCTAACACTCAAATCATTCAATAAATGGTATTTTGGTCATCCATTAACATACAAACAATCATGGGAAGCTAAATTACTCTACTCCTACATTAAATTATTCTACTCCTAAACCCAATCATGCATACATATCAATTTCTAACCTCCACAAACATGAATTTCACAATAAGAGATTAAACATACATAAATCAAAGAGCAAAACAAAACCCAAATGAATTTATGAACAAAATACATATATATAGCACATGTGAAGGTTCACAATATTCCCCAAATTGGGGTTACACATCAAAGAAACGAAAATTACAAAGAAAAGAGTAAATAAAAGCAAACCCTTGAAGACAAGCCTCCAAAGATGCTCCATATCTTTCCTAGCTCGAAATTGCTCCTAATCCCTTGAAATTTCGGTTCTAAAATGGATGGAGGAAGTGAGAAAGAGGGTTGTGGAGGTGTATGGTGAGCTCCCATGGAGGAAAAACCTCCATGGGAGCTTGGATCTCTCCTTATTTGGTGGAGAAGATGAAGAAGATGGAAGAGAGAGAGAGTGGGGCGGAGGAGAGAGAGAGGAGAGGTTGGGAATTCTGAAAAACTGAGAGAAAACAGGGTATATATAGTGGGGAGAGGGCTTAGGGCAAAAATTGGGTGAAAGGACGAGAATGCCCTTGCAAAAGTGGCTGAAAATTGGGCCTCTCGCGGATGGGTTTCCAGCAGCGCGCACCGTTACGGAAACAGGCATAACTTCCTCCACAAATATCGGAATCATGATCTTGAAGAACCGTTGGAAAGAAGACTTCTGGATCTTTCCAACCATATATAGACCGAAACCCAATTCGTTCTGAGGAGAGAGATATGACCCCCGAAAGTTGACCCTTCTGCAGGAAGCTTTCGCCAAACCCAAACCCATGCTTTATGCGCCCCATTCTGCGACCTAGGGCGCAAAACTGCAAAAAAGTGAAGCTCTGCCAAGAATTCGGCGGCCCCTAAACGCAAAAGAGGGCGCAGAATTCTAAGTTTTTAAAATTACACTTTTGCCCCAATAGTTCCACTTTTATGCAAAAACGCCCCTCAGCTGGAAGAAATCCTGAAACACTTATTTAAGCCGTTAAATACCCGGTTTTACTCGGGAAACAAGCATAAAAGATAAAAGTAAGGAGCTACACAACGTGTAGAAATAAGAGTTATCATGCTTAAATCAACATCAACAAGATCCTGAAGCTGCTCCTAGTTAGTGGACGAGATCCCACCAGTAAAAACATTATCAGAGAGGATTAAATACTTGAGAGATCTGGACATATGAAAAGAAGGGATAAAACCACTGAAGTTGTTAGATGACAAGTCCACATATTCTAACTGGGTTAGATTACCCGTTGAAGGGGGAAGTGGACCAGTGAAACTGTTCCATGACAAGTCCAAATATTCTAGTTGGGTTAGATTACCCATTGAAGGGGGAAGTGGACCAATGAAACTGTTCCATGACAAGTCCAAATATTCCAGTTGGGTTAGATTACCCATTGAAGGGGGAAGCGGACCAGCGAAATTGCATCCTGCAAGATGTAATTTTGACAGACTTTTAAGGTTGCCTATGGAATGTGGTAGCAATGAACCGTGAAGTAAATTATTGAAAGATAAATCAAGAGTCTCGAGCGTTGATACCTTGAATATGTTTTCAGGAAGTTTTCCATACAAACCAGAATCAACCAGACTCAAGATGGTCAACCTTGGAAAATCAGCCAAAAATTCTGGAACCGGAGATGACAAATCATTTACATCCAAACGAATGACTGAGAGTGATTGAAGGTCTGCAAGGGAAGAATGGATAGGGCCTGAAAGAGAACAAAAGGACAAGCTCAAAACCTGTAAATTAGGCAGCGAAGATGATAAAGCTTGGCCCCATTCATTTCCGTGGGCTGATATATTTACATTATCAAGATATAGTTCTCTGAGCTCACTGAAGTTCTGAACAAGTACTTTTAAGTTCGGATTCTCAAGTTGCAAACTAGCAGTGTCTGAACATGACAGATCAAGAGTAACCAACCTTGTCAAACTCGAAATCTCAATGGGAATCTGCCCCTCAAAGCCGGCCTTAGAAAGATTAAGGTAAGTCAAATTGGTGAGGTTGGCCAACCTGGATGGAATATTTTGAGCTTTGTCGAACAAATTAGAAGCCAAATTTAGTCTCCGGAGATGCCGAAGACTGAAAAGTTCAGTTGAATTATCGATTCCACCATAGATTGATTCCTCGCTTAAGTCGAGACCAATAACACGACCAGCCATGTTGCAGTCTACACCGCTCCATGTACAGCAATCCGTGCTTTCATTCCATTGCACCAGACGTAGAGACAAAGTAGAGTTGAAGATGAGGCTGTTTTTCAATTGAAGTAACAAGGATTGCTGATCACTCTGACATTGGCCAGAAACCAGAATGATAGGGATGCCAAAGAAATTTGTAGAAAAGGTTAAGAAGAAAAACCATGAGAGGAGAATAAGTCTCATAGGAGAAGAAATAGGTAAAACACAAAAATGACTGATGAAACTTGATTGAATGAAAGAAGTTGTGGTGACCTTATTAATATAGGAGTATAGGACAGAACATGAATTCTATTCGACTGGGACCTACTAATCATGTGTTTCACATTATTAATATAACTCCTTAAGAGTAGCTCTCATGTGTTGCACATTTTGTCCACCATGTAAACTGGAGTAGAAGTAGACAACAACATAAATTTTTGGGAAGACCTTGGAATGCGTGAGCAGAGCAGACCTTGTTGAATCAAATGTGTTTGTAACATGTGAAACTGCAACAGAAAGAAAGAAAGTGGATAATTGAAGTGTGTACAATATGTTCAGTACAATATGGCCAGAAGACTTTCTTCTCATTTAACTTCCAAACATCTTTTGGTTCTCACAACGCGTTTTCTAGATCTTCTAGTGAAAATCACACGTCCTCGCGAAATCACGCTTCCTCAAGCCTCATCGTCACATCTCTGATTCCAGCAATTTTGACAAGGGGCTGTTTGTTTTTTTTAGGGTTATTATCGTTTTAGTTCCTATAGTTTGCCATATTATCCATTTTAGTCCTCGTCGTTCCAGTATTAGCCCATTTAATCCTTCCGTTATGTTTTCCGTTAAAAACTGACCATCTGACATGTTCAGAAGCCAAAATGACTTTTATGCCCCTTAAAATGTCTGAGGGGCTTGTAAGGACAATTTTGCCCTCCAATTGCCAAAATGACCATACTGCCCTTTAAATTTAAATGATAATTAATATTTACATATTTGAAAATAACTCCATCAAATAAAAAAAAAAAAAAAAAAATTGAATTGGATCATCAAAAACAATCTTCATTACCATCATCGTTCAAAAATCACCAAACAATTCATTATCATCTGATCACCACGCCGCTGGAACCTCCAGAAATCCAGCCATTAACCACGGCCACCACAACCACTACCATATATCGAAATCAATCACAACCACAACCCTCACCCTAAATCGAAATCAACTAACCATAGCCACCACCCCCAATCGAAATCCTCCAAACTGAAACCCCTAAATCGAAATCAACCAAAACTGAAATCCCTAAATCGAAATAAACCAACCACAACTCTTACCCAAAATCGAAATCAACAACAGCCACCACACCCAATCCAATCCCAGAAACCAAACCCCTCACCAATCACCCATACCCAACACCAGAACCCAGAACCCACAACACCAGAAAACACCGTGAGAAGAAGAAGAAGATCTGTGAGAAGAAGAAGAAGAAGAATCCGTGAGAAGAAGAAGAAGAAAATTCGTGAGAAGAAGAAGAAGAAGAAAGGTGTGGGTGTGGAGATCGTGAGAGATAGAGGAAGAGATCGTGAGGGATAGAAGAGGAAGAATAAGAAGAAGAAGAGAGAAAGAGAGGGGTGGAGATCGGTAGTGGGTGGAGATCAGTGGTGTTTAAAAAAAATGTTTTATTTAATTTATTTAATTAATTTTCTGTTGGGAAAAAAATGAAGCACTTCAAAAAAAATATATATATTTAATTAATTAAACCATGCTTTGCCTAATAAGTTTTTATTGTTTTATTATTTAATTTTATTACATTTATTAATAATTAATTATAAATTTAATTAGTTTTTTTTTTTTTTTCGATTTGGTGGAATCAAAAGTTAAATTTTTGTTATTTTTAAACAAATTAAATATTTATTATAGGGAAGGGTATTAATATTTTAAAAAAAAACCATTTTTTTTTTATCAAATTTTAATTTAAATGAAGTTACAATTTTACCCTTCTTATACAACATTCTGGAAAGGGTAGGGATGATTTTACCATTTTACCCTCACTCTATTAACGTCAGTTTCAAAATTCCTGACGGAATTGGACGGCAGGGATTATAAGAGGAATTAGTGGAAAACGTTTGGACTAAAGTGGTGAAAGCTGGAACGACGGGGACTAAAATGGATAATATGGCAAACTATAGGGACTAAAACAGTATTTTCCCTTTTTTTTTTTTATCTAAAGTCTTATAAAACCTTAATTTGTTAGACATATGGATAAGTCTTATAAATTAAGATACTATGATATGTTTGTTTTTTTTTTTTTTTTCATTTTGGATGACTTATTACAAATATAAAATTAATTAGATTGTATTAGGGTTTCTTTAAAATTTGTTATTTTTGGAAAATTGATTTTTAGGATTTTATTATGTGCGGATAAAATTATAAATGTATGAATTGATATAGAATATTTGTGGAAATTTACTAAAATACTCTACTATATCACTTTTTGAATAAGATAAAAGTCAAAAAAATTTACTTTTTATAAAAGACATATATATATATCTTAAAATAAGATATAAGTTGAAAAAACAAACAAACTGATTTATCTTAATTTAAGATATAAGAGGCAATATGTCTTATAGTGAAAAAAACAAACAGCCCTTAGTCCTTTGTCCACACACCATTCTTCCACCAACACAACAACATTCATTGATTCAAAACTCAAGGCCTTCAACTGAGTCATAGGCTCATAGCTAGTTATTTGCTTGTTTGAGTAATTTCAGTTTACCTAACACTCAATTTTTGCACCAAGTTCCAGACTTCCAGTTACTATTGATTTTTATTTTTTATTTATTTTTTTTATTTTTTTTGTAAACAAATTTAACATATATGATGCTTGTCTAGTAAGATTATGTAAAACCAGTTGATATCTCCTTCAATAATCTTTGAGAATTTAAAGGAAATTAAAAACAATAGCTGCCATTTAATTCATAGTCCAAAATAGTTTATAAGACTATGATGTAATTTTTAATAAGTCATACAAAAACTGAGAAAAGGACTTTAATATTCTTATTTCGGATTTTAAACATATTTTAACTTTCGTTTTTCAAAAATTTATACATAATTATTTCAGATTTTAAACATATTTCAACTAATTGTTGCTCGTTGAAGTTAGAAGTTTGGCTAAAAATCAGAGTCTTCCTAATATGTCAGCATATTTTTTTGTCTTGATTAAATTTGTTATTTGAGTTTTAAGTTTCTCAAATAATCAAGTTGTGAACCCACAAACAAATAAAAATAAAGAAAAATAAATTTATGAAAATCACCACATAAAATATATAAAATTTATTTTTAACTACAAATAAATTTCTTATTGTTAGTAAACACATTATAAAAATTCATTTCACCCCATAGACATTAAATTACCAAAATATCCCTACATACACTTGCTTCGTTTTCCTCCCTCTTTTCCTAGTGTTGAAGTCAAATGTGAAACCATTTTTGAAGCCAAATGTGAAACGTGAAATCATTTTAAGGAGGGCCATAATTACATGGTTATTAACAATCAAAATTTTGTTTGTAGTTAAAAATAAGTTTTCAATGTTTTATTGAATTATGAAATTCTCCTAAAAAGAAAGTCATCTTTTGAGTCAACTGTAGCATAGATAACTTCATATGAATTTCAAAGTCTGTCATGACAAAATTTTCTCGAGCAAAACTTTAGAAAAAGTAGGAATAACCAAGGAAAAACCAAAAGAAACTTGAAGATGCTTGTGGTGACATTATTGACTTGACGATGCTTGTGGTGACAAGTTTCAAGCATTTTCAAGGACAGGGGCGTACCCATGATTTTTTGTTTGGATGAGTTAAAACAAAACTATATATATGATGACACGTCGTTGAGGTGTATCAAAAGATTTGAATTTCACATTCAACCTTGCAAGTGCACGAGTCAAGAGACTAGTATAGCATGCAAGCAAGAGTATCGTTCCGCAAGGAGGTGGAATCCGCCAATTATCGCTAGCTTAGCTTATTTGGAAAATACGAATTGAGGGGTGTATGTGTGCATTAAATGTAAATATTGCAATGAAAAGATAAATTATGTATAAAAGTATTTACAAAGATAGAATGAATGTGAGAGACGTGACATATAAATGATTACACTAAGTAAGTGACTCAACCATAGTAATCACACAATTTCATACAAACATACATCGTCAATGTTGAAAGTTGTGCTCACTTAATCCTTGCCAATATTCTCTCTCGAGTAACAAAGGCTATACCCACATGCACCAGCAACCTATCAACGGATGGTTACCTGAGCTGCACACGAGTTCATTAAGAACTATGAGACACATATAGCGGCTTTACATGCAAAAGCCTCGCATATCTCTACCTTACCCTGCATGTAGAGACCAATCTACTCATGCACGTTGCGTGCTTCACCTCTCGGTCCTTCACACAATAACCAAGGTTCATTTAAGTGGTGGTTAACCACTCAAAAGCATTAAGCACTTCAAATGACCACTCAACCATCAACAAACATATTTAATAAAAGAGGAAACAATGCTAGGTTTACATCAAATCCCTAATGAATGAAAGTACACATCAAAGATGAGACAAAAACACAAAGAAAGAAATACAAAATAGATAGAAAGGAGACCCCATCCGTAATCGGGAATCGAACACCAGGTTTTCTCGGTTGTCAATCCAATATGTACTTACCACTATACTATTATGGCGGTCTCTAATCTCATGAATGCTCAACTCTCTCATAGATAAAACTCTCTCCTTATGTCTCAAATCTCCTTAAGATGGATGGCTAAAAATGGGACAAGCTCACCAAACAACAATGTGCAAATAGTTGATTGTTATCATTAAGAACATTTAATTCGAGTTAAGGGTTCATTCTCTTGATTAAGGAATTCACCAAAATCAATTCATCACCCAACCCAAGCCATGGGATGAGCAATTATGCCTTAATAAAAAGACACATTAAGCACAAGAATATGGAACCCAAGCCTAATCTAGCATGTGAATGCATAATCAACCAAGCTTTTCCCACTCTTTGGAGCTAATACTCAAACACTCAAATCATTCTAAACATGACATTTTGGCTCACTCATCAACATACAAACAATCATGATAAGCTAAATTACACTACTCCTAATCTAAATTACTCTACTCTTAATTCCATTCATGCATACATATCGATTTTTACCATCCACACACATGAATATCATAATAAGAGGGAAAATTATGGATTTGGCAAAGAGTACAACAAAACCCAAAGAATTTAAGAAACATTCATACATATATTGCACAAGTGTAAGTTTACAAAATTCCCAAATTGGTGATTACATCCAAGAAAACAAGAAATACAAAAAGAAGTGAGTTTAAAGGAGACAACCCTTGAAGACAACTCCTCCAAGCTCTCTTTGATTTCCTAGCTTGTTTTTGGTCCAAAGACCACTCCTTTCTTCTTGTAATACTCCTAGATGGGTGGATGTAGTGTAAAAATGGTGGTGGAGATGTACGGTGAGCTCCCATGGAGGAAAATCCTCCATGGGAGCTTGAAGCTTTCACTTATTTGGGGAAGAAGATGGAGGAGGAAGAAGAAGATGAAGGGGATTTTCGGTTTTGAAGTGTGGGAGGTGTAGAAGTTCTTTTTTTTAGACCCCAAATAGGGGTATTTAAAGAGTTGGGAGGTTAGGGCACGAATGGGGTGTGAAAGAACAAGATTGCCCTTTAAAATCGGCCAAAATATGCGAAACTGGTGCCCAGGGGGCTGTACATATAGCCCTTTTGTACAGCGACCGTACAACGCTTCTTGTTCTTTAGTGGTTTTCAGCATCGCGCACCGTCACGGAAATGGGCTTAACTTCCTTTAGAGACATCAGAATCGTGTTCTGTAAAAACCGTTGGAAAGAAGACAGCTTGGGCTTTCCAAAAAAAGGTAGCACGAAACCTAATTCAATTTGAGAAGAGAGATATGGCCCCCAAAAGTTTGGTGTTTTGCACGAGCCATTTCCGTTTCAACCCTTTTAACTTCCAAAACTCATCAATTTAGCTCAAATACCTTATTTATGGTGAATAACCTACAAAAAGCTCACAAAACACATTATATACTAAAATACGCTCGAAAACGAGTACAAAAAATAGGAAATGGGGACCTCAAATGGTGTAAATATGGTCCGATCAATATATCACTAAAGTTAGACAACCCAAAAATTTAGGTCAAATTTCAACCTAAATAATGTGGCAAATGGTTTTTTCATAATTAACCACATTATCATATGTTGTGCGTAGTGATGACAATTCACTTGACACATTATTTGGGTTAAAATTTGAATTAATTATTTAAGTTGTATAACATTATTATTATTATTATTATTATTATATAACAAATATTTGAGAAGAAGAAAGCAGACTTGATCCCCTCGTCCCCGATATTACATGAAGAACTTGATCCACTCTCACTCGATGATTGATCATTTTTTGTTCTTAAAGTATGAAAGCAAAATTTTGTGTGGCTTTGATGTATTATTGTTTGATATTGTAACCTTAAATTCTCAAAATAATTTGGTTCAAGTGATACTTTATAAATTATAATATGACACTAGAAATAATAAATTGCAGTTGGAAAATAAATTTAATAAAAATAATAAAACATTAACCTAAAATTAAAAAATAAATTTAAACTAAGAAACATACCTAAGATGGAATTGGGGCAAGATATTTAATTTTGCAATTGGGGATTTTGTAATTGTGACGAGAGAGAGTGAGAGTGAGAGAGAGAGAGAGAGAGAGAGATTTGGGACGTGTGACTCACTCATAGAAAATTGGGCATGTGAAAAGGGAGAGAGAGTAGATGTGTTGTTTGACAATTTGATGTTTTGAGGTGACTTTGTTGTAAAAGGGATGTGATGTTTGACAATTAAAATAATAATAATATTAATTTAAAACAATACTAAATTAATTATATGGTACGGATATTAATATCAATAAATATGATAAGTACACCCATATCATAAATATATATATATCTAAAATTTAAAATTATAATAAACCCTATCATTTTATTTTTTTTCTTTTCAAAATGATGACCCGGCTATAGCTCGGATCAGCTTCACACACATCCGCCCATGTTCAAGTAAGCATTCTTTGATTGAAGGAAAGAGATTGTGGAGACATTATTAACTAGCCAAAGAGGAGATATTTGAGATAAGATTAAGAAGGAGGATCTATAAAAGAAATTTATGAGAAGACCCTAAGGACCCACTTGTTGACCGACTCAGATGTGAAACTGCAATCTCATTACAATTTCAACTCTGATTCATGCAATTTCGATCTAGTCCTTTGTCCACACATTATTCTTCCTGACCATCTATTTACGCTTCATGAATCCTCCCAAAATTTGACTTCTTAAAAACCATACTTCAGGAAGCCTCTTAAAATTTGATTAACTTCTAAAAAAGTACTCCATGAAGCCAGAGCCTTGTTTAAAAAAATTAATAAAAAATATATATATAGTTTCAAATTAGACTAGAAGGGACCACAAATGAATGAAATAGCAACAGAATAAGAAATTCGAGAACGCATAGAGCTTGATTGAAAAATCAATTTCTATAGAATGATCGTAATTAAAAATACCTTTTAGTAAAAAATCACATTTGAATTTTCTAATGAAAGATATTAACAGAATAACTATTATTCAAATCTGTAAAAACACAATTGTTTAGAGAAATGTAATTCCCTGTAAAGGGATGTAAATCACACAAAAAAAAAAAAAAAAACTTCGTGGGGGACAATGCCAAATTCGTAGACCATAAAAGTTGTAATTAGACTTGAAATAGTATGTCCATCCATGGATTTTTGGTGATAAAATCTGCCAAAAACTATTGACTATAGCGTGTTGGAAGGGAGTCAAGGAGACTTGTCCTACAATCACTGAACATTGATTTCCATTTATGATGGTTAATAAATGAAATCAATTTAGCATTATTATCAAGTAAACAATACGGGTATGCATCCAACACTTGCATCTTTTGAGTCAAAATTCAAAAACGGGGCCCAGGAGTCATATCTGGCTTTAACAGTTTAATGAGAACGCTACGCTACGCTACAGAAGACTTGTATAGTCAACAAGGGAAGTTGTGTGATCTGAATTGTTTTCATTTTCTTGATATATAACTAGTCAATTTCAAATTTAGATTGTCTGTGCAATTAGTATGCAGACTTATAGTGTGTTTGGTAGAGAGGAAAGAAAATAAAAAGGATAGAAAGATTTAGATGAATAGTAAACATGAGGGATGGAAAGAAAAATGATTTTCCCTTGAGCTGTTTGGTAATAGGAAGGAAAGAAATTTTTTTTTTTTTTTTATCAATTTTACTATTTTATTCTTACGTTATATTTTATATATTAAAAAAAATAGACAATTTGTAATTTTAAGTCAATTCAAAAAGCCTTCCCTCTATCCCTCCATTTTCCTTCTACTTTTGGGAGGATTAAAATTTATGGGTCCCACCTATAAATTTTTCCTCCCATTTTTCCTTCCTTCCATTTTTCTCTTCATGCCAAACACATATTTCTCCATTTTCTTCTCCCTTTTCCCTCCACCATTCTCTTTCCTCTTCCTTTTCATCCCTACCAAACACACCCTAAAATGTGGAAGCTTACAGGAGGATGTGGAAAAGCATAAAAATGTACACAAAAGTATTAGTGAAGAAGGAAATTATGAGCCTGGCCTTAAATGTTTGGTTAAATGTCCATATCGATCAGGACTAAACATTAATTACAAGACTTACAAGTTTTGACTGTCTAGTCCCATCTTTCACAGTATTGTCATCTCTATATAGATATAAATAACTCTTAATTTAGGGTGATTATCATTTGGGTCCCTAACTTTTTCTGAATGATCAATTTTTTAAACAAGTTTGCTTTTTTATCAAAACTTTCCCTGACTTTTAAAAAGTATATCAAATAGATCCATCGGTTAGCCAGCTGTCAGTCAAACTTAACATTTGTAAGGGTATTTTTGTCTTTGAACCAAGAACTTGCCATGTGCCACAAAAATAGAAATAAAATAAACACCAGAAACCATACTCATCCATCTCCAAAACCAAAACCCACAACTATCCATCTCAATCACCAAACTGGAAACCCCATAGACCACCACAATTTTCTAGAAATCCAGGAACCTCATCACCCATTTCCCACCAGTTCCCATAGACTACTAACACCTCCACCCCTACACCCAGAAACTGAAACTCAGAAAGCACCAAAACCATCACCCAGAAAATCGGAAACCACCACGTACCACCCAGAAACCGAAACCCATAAACTAACTCACCATCATAAAATTCGAAACCAAGAAACCAACCAACTCCCCACCAAAAAAACGAAACTGAAACCACTCAACTCCCCATTGAAATCCAACCAGAATCAAAGTAAAATTGAAAGAAAAAAAAAGGGTTAAAAGTAAAACCAAAATCAAAGTAAAATCAACCATATTCAACACTCAAATCTGACCACCACTAACAATTGAAAGCACCCAACCAACCCCACCAGTTGATTTGTCGATCTCTTCTCAGTGGAAGAGATTGGTGTTCGATCTCTTTGCTAGCGGCCACCCCAAACCAAAACCAACCACCACAATCACCACTCCCCCGGGAAGAGGGGAAGAAATAGAACCGTGAAACGTCATTCCCTTACCTCACGATGGCGGCCATCCCTTTGTCGAGGGAAAAGAGAAGGGGATCATTGGTGAGCGGCGGGAAGAAGGTCGGCAATTGTTGGGGTGGAGATTGGTGTGATTTCGGTGGGTTTGGTGTTTGAGTGGTGGTGGTGGTGGCGGCTAAGGTTTGGGTTTTGGAGAAGATGGTGATGGGAAGAAGATGAAGAAGAAGATAAAATTTGGGTTTTTGAATTTAGGTTAGGTTTTTTGTTTTAATTAAATCAGATTTCTTTAATTTTTTTCATTTGTTAAATAATATATATAATAAATGATTATATATATTTTTTAATTTCTTACCTATTTTATTCGAAAACAAATCTTAAATATTTTTAAATTTAAGTTTTCACTCATTTACCATTTTAGAATTTTGATTAGTTTTAATTAGTTTTAAATTTTTTAGTTTGGTAGATTTTTTTTTTTTTCATTTTTTTATAATAAATAAATCTCCACCATCAATCTAAGATTTGAATGGTAGAGATTTACAACAATTTATTTTTGTATTATATAAATATTTTTTAAAAATTGTATTATTTATATCTTTAATTTAAAATTAAAGATAAATTGTTTAAATTTTAAATGTTAGAGGGTAAAACAGTATTTTTAGCCATTAATAAGGCATACAGGGGCAAAATAGACATTATACCAATTCTGTGATGTTTGACCGTTAAAAAAAAAGTCAAAAGGATCTATTTGATATACTTTTCAAAAGTCAGGGAAAATTTTGATAAAAAAGCAAACTTGTTTAAAAAATTGATCATTCAGAAAAAGTTAGGGACCAAATGATAATCACCCCTTAATTTAAGATCTGAACTCCGAACAACATCTTAAAAGCAACTTGTGATGAATTGTCCTAGGGATCCATTGCTATTTCCTTAAGATCTTTCAGAGCTAAAAAGAATAATATAATCAAAGTAAAAAATGAATTTGCTACCACCAAACAAGATCAGTTTACATATCACACTAGCTTCTTTTGAGTCAATAACCAGAGTGACATTGAACCTGCTGGTGGTGGAGACGGTACCATGTGAGAGATTCAGGACAGAAAGGGAATTCAGGCTTGCTAGTTGTGTAGGTATATGGCTACACAAGTTGTTCATCGAGAGGTCTAAGGACTCTAGTTGCCGTAAATTTCCTATAGAAGGTGGGATTGAGCCCGTGAAAGAATTATGCGACAAGTTAAGAACATGGAGAGATTTGAATAATCCCAACTCTTTTGGAAGGTTCTTGCAAACCCACCAGGCTATTATGTGAAAGATTTAATGTGGTGAGAGAACCTTTACCAACTTCCCAAATCCAATTTGGTATTTCCCCAGAAATTTGGTTGTCTGAAAGTTCTATATCAACTAGTCTAGATTGATTCTTTAAATTCGGAATCACACTCAGAGTAGCCAGAGGTCAATACAGGTGTCTCTAGAAGCAAAGGTGGAAGGATCTAACAAACCAGAGTATATTACTCTGTGTGCTACCACAGGGAAGCTAGGATGGACTTCAGAGCCTGATCATCAATCGATATTGAGAGACTGTGATTGAAGACCTAACCACCTAAGCTGACCTGGCAAGACTTCTAGAAGGTGCATTGGTGGGAAAGCTCATAGCAAATGTGTGTGAAATGTGCTGACGTAATTGTTAGTTACAATTCCCTGAAAATCAGGGAATCAGTTTTCTAACATTAGCAAACTACACCTTGTATATATATAGTAGCTTAAGATTGTAAACGTTAATTAACGAAATACAGAGCAATTGCTCATTACTTTTGAAGCTCCATTAATGGCTTTCTCTTCTTCTCAAGTTCTCTGTTTTCTCAGTGTTTGAGACCTTTCATCAAACACCTTATCTCCTTTATCAAACACTTTACATATTTTACACCTACTTCTAAGAAGGCCTTTAATGTTTGGTGAATAACTTCCATGGACTAGAAAGTGATGGAAGGGAGACTTTATCCTACAATTTGACAATGAACATTGATTTTCATTTATGATGCTTCTGATTGAAAAATTCTGAAAACCAATTGATATCTTCTTCTACCTCTTTGAGAATTTCAAAGAACAAAATGATGACCAAAAATGAAACATTAAGGTGCATCCTAAACCAACATTATTGAGTCAACTCGTGACTTTTTGTTTGATAGAACTTGACCCGTAGAAATCCACACAAAATAAGGTGCGATGAAGCAATGGAGTTGCTAGTTGCTACCATTACAGAAGCAGAAGACCTGTACGGCCAACAAATTTCCCAAACCCAGCTCCAATGGCTATTAAGAATTCCCCAACAAATTGGCTGCTTGAAGCTTGAAAGTGGTAGGCTCGTTAGAATTTGCTGTGCACTTATTTCTCATTCTACCATTCTTTTCTTAATGTTTAGATGCTTCATGCTTCTTTTTCTGCGAGCCTTCCTGCCAGGCTTGTTTCAGGTAAATTTTTGTGTTAACAAATCATATTAAGTTACTTGCACTTGGAACGAGTTTTCATTTTTAGTTTCTTATTAGATAACAATTACATGTTTATCAGAAAACGAGATTTATAGTTGTAGCACTTGCGTGGTAGTGTGGTACTCATTGATTTTTTATTTTATAGGGAACACTAAAAACTAACAATTTAAAAAAAAAGTTCATTTTTTATTGAATATGAAAACATTTTCATCTTAAATGACGAATTGACAATAGAAATTTGTGGATGAGAATGTCATACCATATATCTATTTTCTTAAAATATACTAGGGGATGCAACCGTTGCTCCAAAGCATACTCCAAATCCAGCTCCAATTGCTATTATGAATTGCCAGTCAAATTCGTTGCTTGATTCTGCAGGTAGCTCACTCGAATTTGTTGTGCGATCATCATTGGCCAAAGGAGGCCATACAATCCTTCATTTCCTTCAAAAGAAATTGATGTAAAACTCTGGAGCTGTGTACCTGATGGGATCTTTCCAACCAAGTGATTATATGAGAGATTCAAAAAAGAAAGGAAATTCAGACTTGCAAGCTGTGTTGGGATCTCCCCACTCAAGTCGTTCAATGAGAGGTCCAAGGACTCTCTAGTTGTCCTAATTTACCTATAGAGGATGGTATTGAGCTGTCGAGAGCATTATGTGACAAGTCGAGAACATAGAGCGATTTGAATAGTCCTATCTCTTCTGGAATTTGCCCTTGAAAATCATTAGATGATAAGTCGATGGACATGAAAAAAGTTAGGATCTTCACTAGCTCCATCTCAAGACCTTTGCTGGTATCTGTTACTACATCCTGGTAATACAACTATGTAATTAAATATATTTTTTATATATAAATAATCCTGTGTTTTGCATATTATTTATATATAAGCTATTGATATGTTTGTATACTATGTAATTAAATATATATTTTTTGTATACTATTTAAATATAACTATTGAGATATTGTTTTTTAAAATAATATTTTATTAAAATTATTAGAATTTTTATTGACAGTGAATTTTGGATACATTTAACACATATAGTGATACATTTAAAATATTGACCTATTAAAATATTGACCTACAAATCACATTTTTTGTGTAGTGTTATAAATTACATATATTCCATTATAACTTATTAATTAATATTATAATAATAAATTATTTATTTATTCCATGAAATTGAGATCAACAAAACAAAGACTATTTCTGACGGCCTCAATGCCGTCGAAAATAATGTATTCCTTTTTTTCTTTTCAAATGGAACAAGACTATTTCTGACAGCATTGAGGCCGTCGGAAATAGTGTATTCCTTTTTCTCTTTTCAAATGGAACAATACTATTTCCGACGGCATTGAGGCCATCGGAAATAGTGTATTCCATTTTTTCTTTTCAAATGGAACAAGACTATTTCCGACTGCATTTAGGCCGTCGGAAATAGTGTATTCCAGTTCCTCATTTCCAACGGGACAAATACTATTTCCGACAGCACTTTTTGTGCTGTCGGAATTGGGAACAAAATTGATGGCTTTTTCAACTATTTCCGACGGCATTTGGCCGTTGGAAACATGGTATCATATTTTTACTCATTTCCGACGGCACTGAAATGGAAAAGTCCAGTTGAATTCTCAAGTCCACCGGAGATTGATTCGAAGCTCAAGTTGATACCAATAACATGACCATCCACATCACAGTCCACACCACTCCAAGTACAGCAATCTGTGCTTTGATTCCACTGCACCAGACGTACAGACAAAGAAGAATCAAACACGAGGCTGTTCTTCATTTGAAGTAACATGGATTGCTGGTCGTTTTGACATTGGCCAGAAACCAAAATCATTGCGATGCCAGGAGAATTTGCTAAGAAGGATATCAGTAGAATTCTCATTGCAAACAAAATAATAGCTAACACCCAAATAACTGAAACTTGCAGAAGTCACAGAGCACGCGGCTACCTTATATGGGAGAGTGAAGGGAGGGACATACTCTTTATTGTAAGGACTCTATGTAATATCACTGTCCTACATCAATTACTGTATAAGGAAATTGCCAAGGCAATGCCAAATTCGTAGACCATAAAAGTTGTAATTGGAAGACTAGAATAGTCTGTCCATATTGGCTGCAGGAATCATTTCCTCTATATTGTTTTCAAGTTGATCTTTCTACTAAAAATAGTAAGAGCATCTCCAATCACTGCGCCAATCTCCATTTTGCAGCAGATTTTCTCTCCAATGCATGCGCCATTCTTTGTGCCATAGTGCAGATGGTCGGATTCCATCATCAGATCTAGGCATGCAGGAAGAGGTTCAGCGCTACTTTGTTGCTTCATTTGATTGGTTGTTTCTTTTTTTTAATTGTTTCTTTTTCTTGATTGGTTGAAAGGGATTATTTAAAGGAATATTCTTTTTAAAGTAAAATTTGGTGCAATATGTTAGAGATGGAAAAAAGATTTGGTGTAAATTGCTATAATTTGTTGCAAAGTTGCAATGGTCTAACCCCATTGTTTTCAAATTGATGAACAACCTACTTCTAAGAAGGCCTTTAATGTTTGGTTATATTTCCTTAACAGGAATTACATTCCATGGACTTTTTAGCGATCAACTCTTTCAAAAACCATTGACTATTAAATGTGGTGGTGGAGACAACTTGACCAACAATCGACAAAGAACTGGATATATGTCTTAATAAAAACATGATAGCAGTAGCCTTTCATTTCATTTTTATTTTCTAAGTAGCAATCACATGCTCAGAGGGATCAAAGTAGAGTTTGAGACCCAAACATCTGCCATTTAAATTTTAAAAGCAACCAAGAAAAAAAAAACCCAACGGGTTACTTTATTTATTTATTTCAAGATGATACATTTTAAGCTCACATGCAGAATTGACGTAGAAATTTGTGAACAATAATATCATACCATAAGTTTACTTTGTCGGAGAATATCAAAGGTGCAACAGCTGCTACAAAACCTATCCCAAAGCCCACTCCAATGACTAAGAAGAATTGCCAATCAAATTCATTACTTGAAACGGGTGTTGAAGGATCAAATTGATTGCTCGGAGGTGAAATTGTCGACTCGCTAGAATTTGTGCAACTTTTCGTCAAAGGAGGCCCGCATAATCCTTCATTGCCCTCAAAAGAAGTTGGTGAAAATGATTGGAGTTGAGTACTTGTTGGGATCCTTCCCACAAAGTGATTATATGATAGATTCAGGACAGAAAGGAAATTCAGGTTTGCTAGTTGTGCAGGTATAGGCCTATGCAAGTTGTTCATCGAGAGGTCCAAGGACTCCAGCTGTCGTAAATTTCCCACTGAAGAAGGGATTGAGCCTGTGAAAGCATTATGCGACAAGTTGAGAACAATGAGAGATTTGAATAGTCCCAACTCTTCTGGTATCGGCCCTTGAAAATTGTTGGATGATAGGTCAATGGAGGTGAATACAGTTAGGATTTTAACTAGCTCCATCTCCAGACCTTTCATGGTAACTGTTACTGCATCCTGGTATGGTTGATTTCCCCCGGTCATCTCAAATTGAAGGTGTTGGAGCTGAGATTGGGCTTTCTGCTCATCAACCATCATTGCCTCCCAGGTTGTTAAGCCTTTTTGTGGTAGTCTTCCAGTAAAGTTATTGGAAGCTAAGTCGATAATTTGAAGCATTGGCCAGGAGACATCATATTCTAGGCAACTGATGTTGCCATAAAATTTGTTGGATCGTAAAACCAGGACGTGCAAACTGGAGACCTTCTTTAACCAGCATGGGAAGCCATCATTGATCTTGTTGTTCCCAAGGTCTAAAACCTCCAGCTTTGTGCAATTGGCAAGAGATTTTGGAACCAATGCTTCTAGTTGATTCAAGTTCATACTCAGCGTTTGGAATCCACAATTTCCTGGAAATCTGTCTGGAATGGTTCCATAGAGATTGTTTCTTCTGACATTCAGAACACCCAGATTTTCACCCATCTGAATCAAACAAGTTGGTATTCTGCCACTCAAATTGTTGATCGACAAATCAAGAACTTGAAGCAATGAAGCATTGCACAATGAGTCAGGAATAATGCTTGTAAGCTTATTGTTTGAAACGGAAAAGAACTCCATATTGTATGCAACATTACCAATGTCATCTGGGATGGAAGAAGTAAAATTATTGCTCGAGTAATCAACAATTACAGCCTCTGGTGGTGGGAGTGGGATTTTTCCTTGAAGCCGGTTAGAATGTAGGTCAAGGAACCTCAGATTCAAAATAAAATAAGGTTCTTGAAAACCCACCAAGCTATTATGTGAGAGATTTAGACTGCTGCCAACAACTTTCCAAATCCAATTCGGTATTTCTCCAGAAATTTGGTTGTCTGAAAGATCTAACTCCGGTAACGAGAAATTCTTTAGATTAGGAATCATGACAAGTTTGCAAGAAGCCAACTTCAATCTCCCAATATTGAGAGGGAAAGAAGAAAAGCTGGTATTTACATTGACTGCCAAGTTGTTGTATGAAAGGTCAAATATCCCAAGATTGCCAAGCCTTCCAATCACATCCAGCTGTACAGTGCCATTGAGTTTGTTGGAAGAGAGATAGAGGCATTTGAGGTTTTTGAGTTCAAAGATTGACATGGGAATAGGCCCTTCTAATTTGTTGACACTTAGATCGAGGTCAGAGAGTACGGAGGAGGAAGCATTCATAAATTCAGGAATTTGGCCCGCAAATTGGTTATTGGAAAGATAAAGACCCTGCAGCAATGGAAGTGCAAACAGTGATGGGGGGATAATTCCATTAAGGGAATTAAAGCTTAAATCAACCAAAGAAAGATGTTGAAGTTGCTCCCAGTCAGTGGACGAGATCCCACCAGTCAAAACATTATAAGAGAGGCTTAAATAGTTGAGAGATCTGAACATATGAAAAGAAGGGATAAAACCACTGAAGTTGTTGAATGAAAAGTCTACATTTTCTAATTGGGTTAGATAACCCATTGAAGGGGGAAGTGGACCATTGAAGTTGTTTGATGACAAGTCTACATATTCTAATTGGGTTAGATTACCCATTGAAGTGGGTAGTGGACCAGTGAAACTGTTTATTGACAAGGCCAAATGTTCTAATTGGGTTAGATAACCCATTAAATGGGGCAGTGGACCACTGAAACTGTTCCTTGACAAGTGCAAATGTTTTAATTGGGTTAGATTGAAAATTGAAGGGGGAAATGGACCAATGAAACTGTTGAATGACAAGTCTACATATTCTAATTGGGTTAGATTACCCATTGAAATGGGAAGTGGACCACTGAAACTGTTGAATGACAAGTCTACATATTCTAATTGGGTTAGATTACCCATTGAAATGGGAAGTGGACCAGTGAAACTGTTGAATGACAAGTCTACATATTCTAATTGGGTTAGATTACCCATTGAAATGGGAAGTGGACCAGTGAAACTGTTGAACGACAAGTGCACATATTCTAATTGGGTTAGATTACCCATTGAAATGGGAAGTGGACCAGTGAAATTGTTCCTTGACAGATCAAGAGTAACCAACCTTGTAAAACTCGAAATCTCTATGGGAATCTGCCCCTCAATGCCGGCACAAGAAAGATTGAGGTAAGTCAAATTGGTGAGGTTGGCCAACCTGGATGGAATTTGAGCTTCATTAAATGAATTATAAGCCAAATTTAGTCTCCGGAGATGCCGAAGAGCGAAAAGACCAGTTGAATTATCGATTCCACCATAGATTGTTTCCTCGCTTAAGTCGAGACCAATAACACGACCAACCATATCGCAGTCGACACCGCTCCATGTACAGCAATCTGTGCTTTGATTCCAATGCACTAGACGTACAGAAAAAGTAGAGACGAAGGTGAGGCTGTTTTTCAATTGAAGTAACAAGGATTGCTGGTCACTCAGACATTGGCCAGAAACCAGAATCATAGGGATGCCAAAGAAATTTGTAGAAAAGGTTACGAAGAAAAGCCATGATAGGAGAATAAGTCTCATTGGAGAAGAAATAATAGGTAAAACACCAAAAGGACTGATGAAACTTGATTGAATGAAAGAAGTTGTGGTGACATTATTAATATATATAGGAGTATAGGACTAGCAAAAGGGTGACAGAACATGAATTCTATTCGACTAGGACCTACTAATCATGTGTTGCACAATAGCTGCCATTTAATTCATAGTCCAAAATAGTTTATAAGACTATGATGTAATTTTTAATAAGTCATACAAAAACTGAGAAAAGGACTTAAATATTCTTATTTTCGGATTTTAAACATATTTTAACCTTCGTTTTTCAAAAATTTATACATAATTAATTTGAATTCAATCTAATTTAAAGTTTTGGTTTTAGTTCAACTAATTGTTGCTTATTGAAGTTAGAAGTCTGGCTAAAAACCAGAGTCTTCCTAATATGTCAGCATAATTTTATAGAATTGGATGGTTTATGGGGCTTGTTGCTCTACAGTCTAAGATAATTATAGAATTGGAGTCAACTGGAGTAAAGGTAACTTCATATATAACTTATGGGGCTTGTTGCTCTACAAAAGATATAGTCATCTGTTTTGGAGTCAATTGGAGTAAAGATAACTTCATAATCTAGAATTTCTAAGTCTCATAACAAAAATTTATTGAGAAAAGCTTTAAGAAAAGTAGGATTAATCAAGGAAAAAGAAAAAAGTAGTGCTTGGTAAAGTACTTGTCTGCCACGGCATGATATTATTAATATAATACAATTCTAAATAAAGATTTATTATAATCTAAAGAATCAAATTATTTTCATTAAGTCCTTTTTGGCTGATTGATAGGCCTGGGGCCTTGATCAGATTATGATACTTCTTAGTAATCACTTTAAAAAGGTTGAAATAAAGATGGAGTGTGTGTGAACAAAAACTCGATTTAGATTGCTTCTGCAGCTTCTTGATGTACAGTCCATCTAGAAGGTTAGAGAGCGAAATATACGGGAGGATGATGAGAAAGCATGAAAATATACACAAAAGAAATCCGGTCATGTAAAGGAACACGTTAGCCGGATTTGTAACGTTACATATTAATTAGAAAACAAAAAATTTACTTTTTACAAAAGTATGAGAGCCAGAGTAGTTTTATTTTTTAGTATATAACGTTACACATTTGCCATGTACTTGTCATCGAGCGTCAAAGAGAAGGCAATGAAGGAAATTATGCTTCAGTTGCATTTTTATAATATTAATTCATAAATTTCTATATTCCTATAAATTAATCTAATTTCAATATCTTTTCCAAAATATTATAATTATATGAGAATCTATAATTCTTTTTTGGTGTTCTATTTTAATCCATATTTGATTGATAACGAGTTAATACCATCTTGTTCATTGATTAAGGTACATGAAATCATCTTACCATATACATTGAGGTTCGATAAATGTAGGAAAAGGATCGAGTTTTGCTGAGTAAATTGTCATGGACACGCTTGTCTCAAGTGGAGCAAAAGAATTAAATTGTCATGGACTTGTTAGACTACTTTCAGGCCGCATCACACAATGAAGATTTGTTCTTGAAATTTCAAAGTGGAATGTTGAGTGGTTAAAAATGTGTTGGAGCTTTTGAGAAAGACAAAAAAAATAAAAATAAAAATAAATTAGAAAAAGTGGTAGCCTCTCACTCACTCTCTCTGTTTCTCAAAAGCAGAAGCATGCAGCTATTTTAGTAAATTTTGTTGTTTGATGCCAAAACATTAATATTTCTTAGTGTAATGAAGAGAATAAAGAGCTGTACTCTGTTTTCCAAAACGGAGCAGTTCTATTGAAACAAAAGATACAATCGGAAAAATAAAGAAGATAAATTTTAAAAGGATTAATTTATTTTTTAATATAAACAAGAAAATTAAAATATTATGGAGCAAAAATACAAGCTAAACCCATCACAAAACTAGTGAAATGATCACTTCGATTTGTCTAGTCAAACTTGTTTGTTCAACAAAAAATACTTCAAAACAAAACTTGAGCAAAGCAGATTTAATTCTTTTAAGACGATTAAAAATCAAGGGAAATGAATGGAGACTTAATATTCTACGTTGTCATAAACTTACGTTCACAGGTTTATTGGATTCGTAATGTTAAACAATCTCATTGAAAAGACACAGCTTCAATAAAAAATATATATATAAAAACACAAACAATATTTTCTTACAGCTGTCAGCTGGTTCCCTAGAGCACTAGAAATAGAACCTTGTAAGTCATTATAGCGAAGAGAAAAGTACTCAAGACGACTAAATCTAGACAGCAAATTAGGTTTTGAATCATTAAAATTGTTATTCGATAAATCAAGATGTCTAAAGAGAAGTCAAGTTTCCAAGTCCGGCAACAATTGGACCTTCTAATCGATTGAAACTCATATCAAGAATAATTAAGGGCGTGTCATGTAAGCATTTTTCATGTTCTATTCTTGGAAAAGGAAAATGAAAATGAAAATGAAAACAATGTTTTTGGTTTTAATTTCGAAATCTGAAAAACGCGTCTGATGGTATATGTTGAAAGTTGTATTATGAAAATAAAAACAGTAAAAACGCCAAAATAACAAATCATACTTGATTGAAGGAAAGAGCTTGCAGTGACATTATTAATATTGTACTAGCCAAAGAGGAGATATTTGATATAAGATTAAGGAGGATCTGCTGAAGAAATTTATGAGAAGACCCTAATGCGTGAATGTGAAGGGCCCACTTGTTGACCGACTCAAATGTGAAATTACAATCTCATTACAATTTCGACCTTGATTCATGGAATTTCGACCTAGTCCTCTGTTCACACATCATTCTTCCTGACAATCTATTTACACTTAATGAAGCCTCCCGGTATTTGACTTCTAAAAAAGCACTTTAGGAAGCCTCTAGGAATTTGATTAACATCTAAAAACCCACTTCATGAAACCTCCTGGAATTTGATTAATTAATTTATTCCCTTTCTAGTTTCTATGGGCTGCAAAAGAAAACTTAGAAACAAATCGATGCAAGGTTTCCAGATAATAAAGATCTTGCAACCGTACAAAACATGTGTAATAGCTAAATCCTTCATTCAATTAAGTTAGGAAGAGCCTTGCTTAAAAAAGTTAATGAAATTATATACAGTTTCAAACTAGACTAGAAAGGACCACAAATGAAATGAAATAGCAAGATAATAAGAAATTCAAGAACGCAAATAGCTTGATTGAAAAATCAATTTCTATTGAATGATCGTACTTAAAAATACCTTTTAATTAAAAATAACATATGAATTTTCTAATGAAAGATATAAACAAAACAACTATTATTAAAATCTGTAAAAACACAATTGTTTTTGGCGACGCAATTCCCTGTAAAGGGATGTAAATCACAGAAAAATAAAAACTTGGTGGGTGACAATGCCAAATTCGTAGACCATAAAAGTTGTAATTGGGAGACTTGGAATAGTCTGTCCATCCATGGACTTTTTGGTCAATGCTTCAATTTTGAACCTAAATTACCAGTTATGATATGATGGGAAATGTTTGGATTCAACTTGTGAAGAATTGTCCTCGGGAGATTCTAAAAATCCGTTGCTATTTCCTTAAGATCTTTCAGAGCTAAAATGAATAATATAATCAAAGTAAAAAATGAATTTGCCACCACCCAACAAGATCAGTTTGCATATCACCCTAGCTTCTTTTGATTCAATAACAAGAATGACAGAACAATAATACTTGAGCGAGGAACAATAATACTTGACCGAGGAACGACAAAGAACAAGGAAGACGTAGATCTTAATAAAAACATAGCAGCAGCAGCATTTCATTTTTATTTTCTAGACAACAATCACATGGCAGATGACCCAAAGCAGACTTTGAGACCCCAAACAATCAAAAAAAAAAACTCAAGTTACGTTTTTTAATACTCGTATGATTTAACTAAAGCAGAGGAAATAAATTAAAAATAAAATAAAAAATTGTTTGACAAAACTGGACCTGTAGAAATCTAGGCCGACCCCAAATGAATTTATTGGGCCTATTAAAACAAGGTCAGGCCCAATAGCTGGTTCGTCACGAATCAACTCAGTATCTTTCGAAAGATGTTTTGAGTCAACTCGTGACGTTTTGTTTGATAGAATTTGACCCGTAGAAATCCACACAAAATAAGGTGCAATTAAACAATGGAGATGCTACCACTACAGAAGCAGAAGACCTGTACGGCCAACAAATTTCCCAAACCCTGCTCCAATGGCTATTAATAATTCCCAAACAAATTGGTTGCTTGAAAGTGGTAGCTTGAAAGTGGTAGGCTCTTTAGAATTTACTGTGCACTTATTTCTCATTCTACCATTCTTTTCTTAATGTTTAGATGCTTCATGCTTCTTTTTTTCTGCGAGCCTTCCTGCTAGGCTTTTCCAGGTAAATTTTTGTGTTAACAAATTACTTGTTAGATCACTTGGAACGAGTTTTCATTTTTAGTTTTTTAGATAACAATTACATGTTTATCAGAAAACGAGATTTCTAGTTGTATTGCACGGTACTCATTGCGTTTTTATTTAGAGGGCTGCTAAGTACCACCGGGGTTGCGGCACCTTTGCGGTCCCATAGTGGAAAAACAAGTGAAAACACTTGGTACCCACGTAATTAATACATGGGCCCACATGTTTTTTCTCTTGTTTTCCACTACGGGACTACAAAGGTGCCGAGACCCTGGTGGTACAAAGTGTTTCTCTTTTATTTTACAGGGAACACTAAAAACTAACACTTGAAAAAAAAAAAAAAAAAAAAGTTCATTTTTTATTGAATATGAAAACATTTTCATCTTAAACGACGAATTGACAACAGAAATTTGTGGATGAGAATGTCATACCTTATATCTATTTTCTTAAAATATACTGGGGATGCAACCGCTGCTCCAAAGCCTACCCCAAATCCAGCTCCAATTGCTATTATGACTTGCCAGTCAAATTCAAATTTGTTGCTTGAAGCTGCAGGTAGCTCACTCGAATTTATTGTGCCATCACGATAAAATTTTGTTGTGCGATCATCACTGCTCAAAGGAGGCCCATACAATCCTTCATTTCCTTCAAAAGAAATTGATGTAAAACTTTGGAGCTGTGTACCTGATGGGATCTTTCCAACCAAGTGATTATATGAGAGATTCAAGAAAGAAAGGAAATTTAGACTTGCGAGCTGTGTTGGTATTGCCCCACTCAAGTTGTTCACTGAGAGGTCCAAGGACTCTAGTTGTCCTAATTTACCTATAGAGGATGGGATTGAGCCCGTGAGAGCATTATGTGACAAGTTGAGAATATAGAGCGATTTGAGTTGTCCGATCTCTTCTGGAATTGGCCCTTGATAATCATTTGATGATAAGTCAATGGATGTGAACAAGGTTAGGATCTTCACTAGCTCCATCTCAATACCTTTGCTGGTAACTGTTACTGCATCCTGGTAATACAACTGGCTGAGAGGCAGGACGTCAATCTGCAGGTGTTCAAGTTGCGATTGTGGTTTATGTTCATCAACCATCATTGCCTCCCAGGTTGTTAAGCCTTTTTGTGGTAGTCTTCCATTGAAGTTGTTAGAGGCCAAGTCAAAAATTTGAAGCATTGGCCAGGAGACGTCATGTTCTAGGCAATCAATGTTGCCATTAAATCTATTGGATCGCAAAACTAAGACGCGCAGGCTGGAGACATTCTTCAACCAGCATGGAAATGCATTGTTGATGTGGTTGTTACCAAGGTCTAAAACCTCAAGTACTCTGCAATTGGCCAGAGATTTGGGAATGATTCTCTCTAGCTGATTTCCATTCATATTTAGAGTTCGAAATCCACAATTTGCTGGAAATTTGTCGGAAATGGTGCCGTTGAGACTATTTCGCCTTACATTTAGAACACTGAGAAACTTGCTTTTTTGAATTAAACATGCCGGTATGCTGCCACTCAAATTGTTGCTCGACAAGTCAAGAACTTTAAGATCTATAGCATTGCATATTGATTCAGGGATAACTCCTGTAAGCTTATTGTTTGAAAGAGAAAAGGATATGGTGGAGCTAAGGAAATTACCAATGTCATGTGGGATGGAATTACTAAAATTATTGTTTGAGTAATCCACGTACACAGCAAATGGCGGTGGGGGTGGGATCTTTCCTTGAAGCCAGTTGGAGTGTAGGTCAAGGACAGTGAGAGACAAAATAGAAAAAGGCTCTTGCAAACCCACCAGGCTATTACGTGAAAGATTTAGATGGATGAGAGAACCGTTACCAACTTCCCAAATCCAATTTGGTATTTCCCCAGAATTTTGGTTGTCTGAGAGGTCTAAATGATAAAGTATGGATTGGTTCTTTAAATTGGGAATCTCACCCAGTTTGCAAGAAGCTAATCGCAACATGCTAATCTGGGGTAGAAAAGAAGAATCACTAACAATCACTGCCAAGCTGTTATATGAAAGGTCAAGTGCATTAAGACTGCCAAGCCTTTGAATCAAATCTAGCTGCATAGTGCCATTGAACTTGTTGGAAGAAAGTGAGAGGATAATAAGGTTTTTGATTTCAAAGACCGACATGGGAATTCTCCCTTCTAATCTGTTGCCACTCAAATCAAGGTTTGCAAGTAAAGAAGAGGATGCATTCGAAAAATCGGGAATCTGGCCCTCAAATTGATTGTAGGCAAGCTGAAGCTGCTGCAACAATGGGATTTCAAATAGAGATGGTGGAATGCTTCCACTAAGTGAATTGTGTCTTAAGTCAACATAAACAAGATTCGATAGCTGCTCCCAGTCAGTGGATGAGATGGTACCACTAAAAGCATTTAGAGAGAGGTCTAAAAGGGTGAGATTTTTGGACATATGAAAAGATGGGATCGGACCTGTGAATTGGTTAGATGACAAGTCCAAGAAAACTAATTGGGTGAGGTTTGCTATTGAAGCGGGAAGTGGTCCAGTGAAATTGCAATCATGAAGCTCTATTCTTGACAAATTTTTAAGGTTGCCTATGGAATCAGGTAGTGTCCCTGTGGAGGTCAGTATCAGAGTCCGCAGAGAAAGATTCTGAGGAAATTCTAGTAAAGAACTCTGGTGTAATTCGTTATTTGACAAATCAAGAGTCTGTATTGTTGGTACCTGGAATAGTTTTTTAGGAATTTTCCCATACAACCCACAGGAACTGAGAAGCAAGGAGGTCAAGTTTGGGAAATCTGCAAAAAAATCTGGAACTGGAGATGACAGATTATTCTGATCCAAACTTATCACTGAGAGTAACTGAAGGCTGGCCAAGGAAGAATTGATAGGCCCTGAAAGAAAACAATTGATCAAGCTCAGAACCTGCAGATTAGGCAGTGAAGACGACAAGGCTTGGCACCATTCGTTTCCGCTTGCTGATATATTTACACCATCAAGATACAGTTCTCTAAGCACCGTGAGATTCTGAACAAGCACTTTTAAGTTCGGATTCTCAAGTTGCAACAGAGTACTTCCTTTGAAGGTAAGAGTTGACAGATCAAGAGAAACCAACATTGTCAGACTTGAAATCTCAATCGGAATCTGCCCTGCGAAGCCAGCATTGGAGAGATTTAGATAGGTCAAATTAGTGAGGTTGGCCAATCTGAATGGAATTTGACTTGCACCGAATCGATTATAAGCCAAATCTAGACTCTGCAGATGCTGAAGACCGAAAAGACCAGTTGAATTCTCAATTCCACCGGAGATTGATTCAAAGCTCAAGTTGAGACCTGTAACACGACCACCCACATCACAATCTACGCCGCTCCAAGTACAGCAATCTGTATTTTGGTTCCACTTCACCAGATGCACAGATCGGTTAACATCAAATTTGAGGCTGCTCTTCAATTGGAGTAGCAACGACTGCTGATCACTCTGGCATTGACCGGCAACCAAAACGACATCGCTGCCAAACAAATTTGCTAAAAAGGTTATCAAGAAAAGCCATGAGAAGAGTAGAAGTCTCATTGGAAACAAGTTGATAGTTAAAATGTTGAAGTGATGGAAGTTGTTGTTAAGGAAGTGTAGTTTAGTCACACTTGCTCTCCTTGTAAATTACTATTTGTATTTCCTTGTCCATAGCAGATACGGTAGTCTAATTAGTTTAGGATTCATATAGCTTATTTACTTCAGACTTCTTAAGTCTAATTAGTTTAGGATTCTTATAGGTTATTTACTTCGGACTTCTTAAAGTCTCTTCTCTGTATATATATGCAGCACTGCTGTATTCAATAAAATAACTACCGAAATATATCAAACACTTATATGGTATCAGAGCATTAACAACTCAAAAGAGTCAAAGATCCAACAATGGTTAACACCACCTCCTCTTCCTCAAATTCTGTAACCGTAATCTCATCCTCCTCCTCATCACATGATGCTACCTCAACCGGAAACACTATTATCTCCATTAATATTGCTGCCCAAGCACCTCTGAAACTAACAGCGACAAACTACCGCTCTTGGAAATTACAATTCCACACTCTTCTAGTAGGTTTTGATCTCATGGGTTTTGTCGACGGCAAACACCCATGTCCAACGGAAACTATCACAACAGGTGACACAACCATGCCAAATCCCGCCCATCGCCTATGGCTCAGACAAGACCAACTTTTACTCAACGCAATACTTGGATCACTGTCTCCCTCCATTATTCCGTTCATCGCTTCCGCTAAAACTGCTCATGATGCATGGGTCGCGCTTGCCAATACATATGCGAAACCATCCAGAGGACATATCATGCACCTAAAGAGCGTGCTCACCAATATCACCAAAGGAACCCAATCTATTACGGAGTACTTGCAACACGCAAAAAGTATCGCTGACGAGTTAGCAATGCTTGACGCTCCTGAAAATTCTGAAGACTTAACAGTAAAAATTCTGAATGGTCTGGGTGATGAATTTAAAGATATATCATCGGCTGTCCGTGCTCGTGACTCTGCAATTTCCTTTGAAGAATTGCATGAGAAACTTCTCAATTCCGAGGCTCTCTTGAAACAAGAATCAACAAGGATCCATCAACTCCCCATCACTGCAAATTTTGCAGCCAAACCATATCAACCAAATCAAAACCGGAACTACAACCGGAACAGCCCTCAACATTCGGCCAAACCAGGTTCAGCAGCTGCAGGTCAGTTTTCTTGTTCCCAAACCGCTCCAAACTTGTCCAATTCGACGTCCAGGTCAGGTCCCAGACCGTACCGTGGTTTTTGCCAGCTCTGTGGTGAACAGGGACATACTGCTAAACGGTGTGCCACCTTCAGTGTCTCTCCTACTCTTGCTCAATCTCAGCCGGCTCCATCAAGACCACAATGGCAACCTCGAGCGAATTTTGCGGCACCTCACTCCACTACGCCTGAATGGTTGCTTGACTCTGGTGCTTCTCATCATGTAACCTCAGATCTGAACAACCTATCCCTGCACTCTCCTTACTCTGGCTCAGATGATATAATGATTGGTGATGGTTCAGGCTTACCCATAACACATTCTGGTTCTCTACATCTCCCCACTAAATCTTCATCCTTTTTATTATCTGATGTATTATGTGTGCCTACTATGAAACAAAATCTGATTTCAGTCTCTAAATTTTGTTTATCTAACCAAGTTGCAATTGAATTTTCACCCTTTTCATTTATTGTGAAGGATCTCCATACGGGGGCGCAACTCATGCAAGGACGGACTAAGAATGGTGTTTACGAGTGGCCGTCTCATGCCGAGCCTGACACATCACCTGTCATCGCCTTTTCCAGTATTAAAGCCACTCTCCCTAACTGGCACCACCGTCTAGGTCATCCGTCGTCAAAAATAGTTTCACATTTAGTAGGGTCCCAGGCATTGTCTGTCATCTCTTCTGATAGTTCTAGCAATCCATGTAGTGCATGTTTAAGAAATAAAACGCATAAATTGCCTTTTTCTGTCTCTACTGTTATCAGTTCTAAACCTCTAGAAATTATTTACTCTGATGTCTGGAGTTCTCCTATTTCATCTAAAGATGGTTTCAAATATTATGTGTTGTTTGTTGACCACTTTACGAAATACATGTGGATGTATCCTTTAAAACAAAAATCTGAAGTCCATGCAGTATTTATTCGCTTTAAAACCTTGGTTGAAAAATTCTTTAAACACACTATTATTTCCCTTTACAGTGACAATGGTGGCGAATACATAGCTCTCAGGCACACTCTTGCTCATCATGATATATCTCACTTCACCACACCACCGCACACACCAGAGCACAATGGTGTCTCTGAGCGTCGTCATAGGCACATTGTTGAGACGGGTCTATCTCTTCTCACTCATGCCTCCCTACCTCTCACCTTTTGGTCTCATGCATTCACCACGGCTGTGTACCTAATTAATAGGATGCCCACGCCGCTTTTGCACATGTTGTCTCCCTTTGAGAAAATTTTCAACAAGCGTCCCTCATATGCCAAGCTCCGAGTATTCGGATGTCTTTGCTATCCATGGGTCAAGCCATACAATGTTCACAAACTTGAGTCTAGGTCTAGAGCCTGTATCTTTATAGGGTACTCTCTGTCACAAAGTGCCTATCATTGTCTGGATCCGGAAACGGATCGTGTCTTTGTCTCTAGGCATGTGAACTTTGTTGAATCAGTTTTTCCATACGAAACACTTCACCCGAGTCTTCCTAGGTCCTCCGCAAACACCTGCTCCCAATGGTTATCTCATGAATCTCCAAGTTTAGTGGTTCCAGTCATACACTCTCACTCCACCTCTGGTTCGGCTTCGCATGAGACACACCGTCTGCCACCATCTTCTTCTCGAGCAAGGGCTGCGGTCCCACTGTCCACACCTCACAATTCGTCCCCACCTGTCACCACAACAGTACCGTGCGCTATTGCACCCAGCTCGCCTACTACACAGCTCCACTACCCCACATCAGATCTGCACCGTCCCACACTTGAACCAGCACCTGTCCAGCCAGCTCCTGTGATGTCACAGCCCATTACCGAGGTCCCTCCCAACACCGCTACACCTGTTCCTCATGATCCACCACCATCTCGGCCTCCACCCATACCCGACCACACAAATGACCACCCAATGATCACCAGATCCAAGAACCATATCCACAAACCTCTCACCAAATTGTCCATGACCAGCCTTCTGTCATCAGCTCCATCTGAGCCCACATGCGTGTCTCAGGCGCTAAAATCTCCTGAGTGGAGGCACGCAATGTTGGAAGAATTTGATGCCCTCATTCACAATGGAACATGGGTTCTGGTTCCTCCTAATAAGTCACAAAATATTGTTGGGTGCAAGTGGGTGTTTCGAATTAAACGATCACCAGATGGGTCCATCTCTCGCTTTAAGGCACGTTTGGTTGCAAAGGGGTTTCATCAACGCCCGGGCCTTGACTACACAGACACATTCAGTCCTGTCGTGAAAACAACAACAATCCGTGTGTTACTATGTCTGGCGGTTACAAAAGGGTGGCCTTTGCGTCAACTTGATGTAAACAATGCTTTTCTTCAGGGACATCTAACTGAAGATGTGTTCATGGCACAACCGCCTGGGTTTGTGGATCCGGCTTTTCCATCACATGTATGCCGCCTTCGGCGTGCCATCTATGGTCTCAAGCAAGCCCCTCGGGCGTGGTACAATGAACTTCGGCAATTTCTTATTCAAAACGGGTTTGTCAACTCTCGTTCCGACACCTCTTTATTTATTTTCAATGCTAATGGGTGTGGGTTACTTTATATAGGAGGGAAAAGGGATATTATTCTTTCGTTACTAATTATAACAATCAAGTTACAAGTCCAGGAGACCACTCAAGTGGACTCTTAAAGACGACCTTTCCGAGAAAACTCAAGTTGGTAAAATGCGAATGGTAGGGTCTAATGACCAGTAAACACCCCTGTAACTATAAAAAATTTGTATGGTAACATAACCCATTAAAATTAAGTTCATAGAAGAATCTGTAAACACCCCTGTAAAATTAAGTATGAAAAGATGAGTGAAGAAGGAAATTGTGATTCTGGCATTAAATCTTTGGTTAAGCAGAAGACTTAAAAAACTGTCCAGTCCCATCTTCAACAATGTCTTCTTTTTATAGATATAAATAACTCTTAATTTGACATCTTAAAACCAACTAGTTTTTCTAATGCTTCAATTTTGCACAAAAATTCTCTGTTATGATGGAAATGTTTGAATTCAACTTGTGATGATTGTCCTACAGAGATTCTAGAAATCCGTTGTTATTTCCCTAAGATCTTTGAGAGTTAAAAACAATAATATAAACCAACGTAAAAAATGAATTTGCTACAACCAAACAAGATCAGTTTGCATAACACGCTAGCATCCTTTCAGTTAAACCATACTCCAATGCAGTGCCAAATGTTGTGCTAAATTTGAGATATGTTATACTTTGTGCCAAATTTGTTTACTTTTATAATTTTAAATAATAAAAAATATTATATAAATTGAATGCATTAATTATATTTGTTGAATTTTATAATTTTAAATAATAAAAAATTAAAAATAACATTTCAAATATAATTATGCATTTGTGTTCAATGCTAAAATGATGTGTCAAATATAATATTTTACAATTTTTTATACAAAATTTAACATTGACATTGGCATATGCATAGAAGATGGTCTTATAGTAGGACTTGAACCAAACAACTCAAAAGACCCTTGAAATAGAATCTATTGACTAGTAAACACCCATGTCATTTTAGTAGAATGAGAAACTCGAGAACACGAAGATCTTGATTGAAAATCAATTTCTATTGAATGATCAATTTTGAATATACCTTTAAAAAAAATCAATTTTGAATATGCCATGGAGAGATATTAACAAAACAATCAATTTTGAATATGAATATGAACTTTAGTGCAAATTCAACATTAGAATTTAAGTTATCAATAATTGACTAATCTCAAACCTTCAAGGAAGGTTTGCAATTACAACACATTTTTATTTTCTTCTCTTGCTTAGTTGCTTGTTACATTTCTAGTCGAATACAAGAAAACTCACCAACAAATATGTGAAACTACCACTACCACAATATTTTTGGTTGAATTGGTAGCTCCATGAATATAAAGAAGATATTGTGAATTTCAACATGTACGTTTTGCTAGTGTGATGAGGCCTAACCTATCAAATTTAAAAGTAAAAATCACGAATCTCTAGTCATAATTGTCATCTTATCAACATTTTAAGTCTGTTATTTATATATATATATATATATCACTTACGGACTATGTAGCATGGATACGGATACGGATACGGATACGGGATACGGGATACGGATACGGCACGATATCGGGATACGGTAAATCTTCAAAAACTAGGATATATACGGATACGGCAGGATACATCAATTAAAAATATATATATTTATATTTAAAAATTAATAATAATATATGAAAATATATTTGATAATTCATTCAAAATAAAAACATATTTATAATCCAAATAAAACATGTCACATAACTACATAAGTCATAACAATGTAACAAATTACTGGATCCAAATAAAATATGTCACATAAGTCAATCATATTACATAATCCAAATAAAACATACGTCATATAAATCATAACATATTACAAAATCCAAATAATACATTAAAAAAAAAAAAAAAAAAACTCTTAAAACATATTTTAAATTCTTAATTAACTTCATTATTATCATCATTCATACTGTTAAGGGTCTAAATAATTCTGCCTCTAACTCTAGTTCATCAAGAGAAAGGTTTGCAATCTCAAGTATCCCAATATTCTCCATGTCAATGGAATCAAAACCAAAATTTCCTTACAATTTCATTTTGACTCCAAAAATTAATTAATTATAATTTGACCCCGTGTTATACTAAAATAATTATAATATTGCCCCAAACGTATCCTCCAAATATCCCTTAAGTATCCTCCAAGTATCCTCTAGTCAAACTTGTGAAAAGTCAACGGATACCCATTTAGCGTATCGGATATGTATCTTGGAGTATCCGAGGAGTATTTGAACCAGATACAAGTTGGATACGAGTTACTTCCACCAAATGGAGTATCCGTGTTTCCTAGCTTAAGGTGGTAACAATTTGAATATGAGACATTAATGATAGACTGAATGTGCATTCTTACTACTGAACCATATTGAACGGTAATTATTAATTTATTATAAGTCCATTATTGGTTATGGTACCTTACAAAATTAGTAATTATACATGGTTTATTTGGATTCATTAGATTTCATCCTAATAGCTTAAATAGGCGAAGCATTTTAAATTTTTTAAAAAAAATGTTGAAAATAGATAATAACTTTCTTGTAATTATTTTTGTATCATTAAAGTTTCTGTATATGGTAATTATTGGCTGTTAAAAAAATAATAAAAAAAAGTTTCTGTATATGATTTGAAGATGAGTGGGATTATAACAGAAAATTTCGAAGTCTCAGATGACAAAAATTTCTTGAGCGAAACTTTAGAAAAATTGCTACTTTGTCTGCCACAGCTTGTTAATTAGCAAACCTTTTTCGAAAAGGCTTCATTTAATATAATCTAAAGAATCAAGTAACACAAATTATTATCATTAAAACTTTTTTAGCTGCTTGATACTTCTTAGGAATCAATTTAAAAAGGTTGAATAAAGATGGAGTGTGCGTAAATTAACACAAAAACTCGATTTGGATTGCTTCTGGGGCTTCTTGCTGTACAGTCAATGTAGAAAGTTAGAGAGCGAAAGCTACAAGACGATGATGGGAAAGCATGAAAATATACATAAAAGAAATCATGCTCTATAAGGGAACACGTTAGCCGGATCTGTAACGTCGTCATCGTCACATATTAATTAGAAAATAGAAAATTTCTTTTTTCCAAAATTTGGAAGTCTGTGCAATCTTTTTTTTTTTTAGTTAATTAATATATAACGTTACACGTTGTCCTGTACTTTTCATGGAGCGTGGAAGAGAAAGCATCATTCAGTGGAAGTAGTAAGAGTATGAAAGGATCAGTGAAGAAGTAGATTTTCTTGTGAGACCTTAAATGTTTGGTTAAATGTCCATATCAACACTAACATTCAATAGACTTCTTGTCATTAAATGTCTACAATAGCCTTCTTCTTTTGAGTCAATAAGTAGTATGACATTTGAGTTGCAACCCAAACTTCTACTAGCTAAGATTTAAAAGCAACAAAAAAGTAAAAAAAAACCAAGAGGTTCCAATTTTTATTTTAACATGATGCATCAAAATCTCAAATGCGCAATCAAATAAAATAATTTAATTTTGGATGACAATGTCATACCATAAGTTAACTTGTAGGAAAATATTAGTGGTGCAACAACTGCTACAAAGGCTGTCCCAAAGCCAACTCCGATGACTAAGAAGAATTGCCAATTAAATTCATTGCTTGAAGAAGGTGCCCAGGGACGAAACCATAAATTTTTTTATGGGTGGACTGTGGACAATTTCATATAGATAAAAGAATTATATTATAATAAAAATAGATTATTTTGATTGCGAATCTTGACGATACGAGAGAATTTTCATTAATTAAAATAAAAAAAAAATACACTTAGTCAGGAGACATAATGAACATTACCTTTAAATACATATTCTAACCAAGAAAAAAACACAAGAAAATAAAAATGAAATACGCACGTAATGTAAATACAATACGATCCTACTTAAATTTTGACTTCCGGGGCTTCAAAGAAGCAAAAGAATCTATTACCGAATCTGAATCAACTGTATCAGCCATATACAAACTAATGAATTAATATATATTCGGTATACTACCATATACAATTAGTTTGACACGTTGCCTTATTCAGTGTTCTTAATGTATATATACTTAATTTTACAATTATAAGGAAAATTGGGTGTTTTGTTCGGGTTTGTCTTGGTTCGGTGCTGTTGGGTTTTCTTTTCCCTGTTTTTTCTCTGTTTTTTCTCTGTTTTGTTCTGCTGTTCTCCAGCTGGCTGTTTTGTTCGTTCTGTTTGTGTGCCCGGGTGTGGGCTTTGCTCTGCTTGGTGTTTCTTTGTGTTGCCTTTGTGCCCTTTGTGGCTCTTAATAAATTTCCCATTTCAAAAAAAAGGAAAATTGGGTTGTTCAACAACCGGGTATCCTGATTTGTTTATTTATTTATTTTTTTTGAAAACAAGTAGATACAAACAGGGGCACAATTGCATAAACACACTAAAAAAACAAGGAGCCAAGATGCTACTAAGTGTTAACACCACAACAAACCACAAGCAAACCCCACAATAAAAAAAAAAATAATAATAATAGAGCAAAAAAACAATTAATTTTCATCAATCATCACAATTAATTAACCACCAACGTAATCACCTGGGTTGTTCAACATAATCAATAAATTAAAATCAAAATTATCATCACAATCTACAATTAATTTTACAATATAAACTTAAAAATAAAAATGAAATAACTTACAGTTTTCTCCTACCGACGTCTGTATACCTCTATAGATCAAACGGCTATGAAACAAAATTGAAATTCTTGGAGAGTGGAGACCAGAGATAGTCGGAGATTTGGAGATTAAGTTATAACTTATACGGTAACTCTACTGCTTCTTCTTTTTTTTAGTTGTTACTTGTTAAGGGTTTAAAATTTCCCATTAGATTTTTAAGTTATTAAAGGGTTAAAATTCCTAATTTGATTTTTTACTTGTTAGGGAAATCTAATGGGCTTGAATGGGTTTGATATAATTTTTATATTATTGGGCTGTTAAGAAGACAAGGAAGGAAAAATATAATAAGTTAAGTTCGAATTGGAATTGGGCTAGGGTGTACTTAGAATTGAATGTGATGTATATAGAACTATTGAAAAAACTTATTATTAATTTTTTTTCAAAAAAACTAGGGTGGGTTATAGCCCACCCTAGCCAAGCCCAATTCCGCACCTGAAGGTGCCGAAGGATCAGATTCGTTGCTTGGAGCTGGAATTGGTGACTTGTTAGAATTTGTGCAACTTTTCATCAAAGGAGGACCGCATAATCCTTCATTGCCCTCAAAAGAAGTTGGTGAAAATGATTGGAGTTGAGTACTTATTGGGATCCTTCCCACTAAGTGATTATACGAGAGATTCAACACAAAAAATTAAAGGAAATTCAGGCTCGCTAGTTGTGTAGGTATATGCCTACACAAATTGTTCATCGAGAGGTCCAAGGACTCTAGCTGTCGTAAATTTCCTATAGAAGATGGGATTGAGCCTGTAAAAGCATTATGCGACAAGTTGAGCACAATGAGAGACTTGAATAGTCCCAACTCTTCTGGTATTGGCCCTTGAAAATTGTTTGATGATAAATCAATGGAGGTGAACAAAGTTAGGATCTTAACTAGCTCCACCTCCTGATCTTTCATTAAGGGAATTAAACCCTAAATCAACATAAACAAGATCCTGAAGCTGCTCCCAATCAGTGGATGAGATCCCACCAGTGAAAACATTTTGAGTGAGGTCTAAATAGTTGAGAGATTTGGACGTATGAAGAGAAGGGATTGAACCAGTGAAATTGTTTGATACAAGTCCAAATATTCTAGTTGAGTTAGATTAGTCATTGAAGTGGGAAGTGGACCAGCGAAGTTGCAACCTCCAAGCTCTAATGTTGACAGACTTTTAAGGTTGCCAATGGAATCTGGTTGCTTCCCTGACAAATTTGTGACACAGAGTGGTAGGGTCCGGATAGAATTATTCTGAGGAAAATCTGATAACAAACCGGAAAGTAAATAATTAAATGACAGATCAAGAGTATTGATACAAGGTGGGTGTGGGTGTCGGGCTGCACACAAATGCACCAGACAGGAGAGAGGCAGTAGTATGGCATGTGGAGACTAAGTCAAGGATGTCAGTTGCTTTATTTGTTAGTAATTGTTGATTGAGTCAAGTTGTTATTTGTTAGTTGGTTAATTGAGTCAAGTATCAAGGAGTGGTCCTTGATTACCTCCTATTTATTTGTTATCAGTTTAACATATTATGTAGGCTATAAATTAGCCATTTGAATTGAATAAAAGAATGATCAATGAACGTAAATCAAATTATCTCCTATCATCTATTCTCCCTCTCTCTCTCCTTTTCCTAGTTGTTCACAAATTAAACCTTAACAGTGGTATCAGAGCCTTCATCTATGGAGACTCGCGCTAAATCAAGCACGGAATTTCGCAGCGAAGTTCACGACATCTTGTCTACCCATGAGACAAAGTTCGATCAGATTGGGACACGGTTCGATCAAGTGTTCGGAGAACTTCAAGCTTTACGCTTACAGCAGAACCAATTGATCGCAGACCATAATCGGACGGTAGCCGACAAAGAAATCAACACATTCGAGGTCGGGGGTCCATCGCACAATAGTCAACCAGTTCGTCACCATACCAGCTACGATCGGAACCATACCAATTTGAAACTAAATTTTCCAACGTACGCTGGCCTAGATGATCTGACAGGGTGGATCTTTAAGGCTGAGCAATATTTTGAATTCAAGGGAATCGAACCCCAACAGCAAGTTCAGCTGGCCTCATTTCATCTGGACAATGTCGCACTTCAATGGTATCGTTGGTATACGAAGAACAAGGGTCCGTTACACTGGAACGAATTTACCAAGGCTGTCCTCCACCGATTTGGTCCTACGGACTACGATGATCCGTCCGAAGCCTTATCACGTCTCAAACAAACAACATCAGTTAACACATACCAGGAGGCATTCGAAAAACTCTCCCACAAGGTAGATGATCTTCCGGAAAATTTCTTGGTTGGTTCTTTTATTGCAGGACTGAAAGATGAAATTCGCTTGGACGTACGAGTGAAACAACCAAAAACGCTGTCTGACGCAATTAGCGTGGCTCATCTCATTGAGGAGCGGAACCAACTTCAGAAGAGACCTGGAAATTATTTTCGACCAACTGCAAGCTTGAACCCAAACAAGGCTACTCCAAGTTCCACGGCAGGACTACTTGGACCACCTCCCTCTCAACGAACAGGTCAAGCGAGTGGTAATCTTGTTGGACCCATACGTCGGATTACGGGGGCAGGAGGCTCGGGAAAGAAGAGAGAAGGGACTTTGCTTCTACTGTGACGAGAAGTACGCACCCGGACATCGCTGCTCTCGTCCCCAGCTGTTTATGATTGAAGACATTATAACGTGTGACGACATAGAGGAAGTGGAGATGGAATGTGATTCAGCTGCTCAAGAAACTGTGCCTGAAATTTCATTTCATGCGATGTCCGGAACCACACACCCGCAGACTTTCCGCGTCAATGGAAGGGTGAAAAATAAGGAGATTACAATACTCATAGACGGAGGGAGTACCCATAATTTTGTGGATCAAGCAGTGGTCACAAAATTTGGTTTGCCAATTGTAAATGATAAAACATTTCAGGTCATGGTGGGAAACAAGGAAACAATCGAGTGCACCGGGCGATGTTTGGGACTCAGTTTGACGATTCAAGGGTATACAGGTCAAGTCGATTTTTACGTACTTCCGGTTGCGGCTTGTCAGGCAGTGTTGGGAGTACAATGGTTGGAGACTCTTGGACCAATTGAGACAGACTACAAACATCTCACGATGACTTTCAATCAAATGGGAAAACCATACACATTGCATGGGCTGCGTCGAACAAACCTACAACCGATGACAGAGAAGGAAATGTTAAATTTGCATGGTATGAGTTTATTTTTACAAGTTTCTTTGTTGCATGTGACACCCTTACAGGAGGAGACAACAAAATCCACCAATTGCTCCACCAAATTTTTGAATATGACACCAGTACAGAAGGCAACATCAGAACCCAACATTTGCCCCACTAAGCTATTACATGTACCACCATTACAAGAAGTGACAGCAAAACCAAACAATTGTTTCCCCTAATTACACAGATTATTGGAGGAATTTGCGCATGTGTTTGCTGCACCCATAGAGCTTCCACCTGCACGATCACATGATCACCGTATTCCTCAAGCAAATCAGGGACCGGTTAGTGTACGGCCATACCGATACCCATATTACCAAAAGACAGAGATCGAAAAATTGGTCCAAGAGTTCTTGGATTCTGGTGTTATTCGCCCTAGCAATAGCTCTTTTTCTTCTCCGGTGTTGTTAGTAAAAAAATCCGACGGAACGTGGAGATTTTGCGTTGACTACCGGGCATTGAACAGTATCACGGTAAAAGACAAGTACTCGATACCAGTTATTGATGAATTGCTTGACGAGTTGCATGGAGCGCAATATTTTTCCAAATTAGACTTGCGGGCCGGCTATCACCAGATACGAATGCAGGATAATGACATACACAAAACAGCGTTTCGCACACATGATGGCCACTACGAGTTTCTGGTAATGCCTTTCGGTTTAACCAACGCTCCGGCAACCTTCCAAAGTCTCATGAATGATCTGTTCAGGCCATATCTCCGGAAATTTATCCTTGTTTTTTTTGACGACATACTCATTTACAGTCAATCATGAGCCGACCATTTACGTCATCTACAACAGGTTTTGCTCATTTTTTCAGATAATAGCCTCTTTTCCAAGCACTCCAAGTGCCGATTTGGTGTGATGCAGGTAGACTATCTCGGTCATCTCATCTCCGCGAGAGGGGTCGCTGTGGATCCTGAAAAAATTAAATCTGTCCAAGAGTGGCCAGTTCCTACCACACAAAAGGCTGTCAGAGGGTTCCTTGGATTGGCTGGATATTACAGGAAATTTATGCGAGGGTTTGGCGTGGTAGCAGCTCCATTAACCCGTCTATTAACTAAGGAAGGGTTCAGGTGGACAGATGAGGCAGCCAACGCATTCATCCAGCTCAAGACAGCCCTCAGTTCTCCTCAAGTGCTGCGCCTTTCAGATTTTTCGAAACCATTTGTGGTAGAGTGTGATGCTTGTGGAGTTGGGCTAGGCGCAATCCTCTCTCAAGAACAGCAGCTAGTAGCCTTCTTCAGTGAGGCATTGAAGGGAACGGCACTCAAACTTTCCACCTATGAGAAGGAAATGCTAGCGATCGTTAAGGCAGTGAGAAAATGGAGGCCTTATCTGTTAGGGAGGCCATTTGTAATTCAGACGGATCAACGCAGCCTGAAGTTTCTGTTGGAACAACGAATTACGACTCCGGTACAGGCCCGATGGCTTCCAAAATTGTTGGGATATGATTATACAATTAATTATAGACGTGGCAAGGAAAATCAAGGCGCCGATGCTCTTTCGCGTGTGGCAACATTTCAATTTTTGGGGATTTCCTTGCCAATAGCCAAGTGGTGGACTACGCTACAGCAAGAGGTACTCTCTGATCCATATTATGAAAAATTTTCTAGCAACCATTATCCTCATATTGTCCATCGAGACGGTGTGTGGGTGCAGCAAGGACGAGTCTTGTTGAGTCCCTCTTCTAGCTTAATTCTGCCATTACTTGAGGAAGGGCATGCTTCACCTACCGGTGGGCATTTCGGGTTCTTTAAAACTTGTGAACGAATCAGCACCAGTTTCAGCTGGCCGGGATTGAGGACAGCGGTAAAAGAGTTTGTACGTTCTTGTGATGTCTGTCAGAGATGCAAATATGACACCTTACGACCTGCGGGGCTGCTCCAACCGCTGCCAATTCCCCAAAAAAATTGGACGGAAATTTCAATGGATTTCGTGGAGGGTTTACCATTGTCACAAAAACATGATGTGAACATGGTGGTGGTGGATCGCTTGTTGAAATACGCCCATTTCATTCCCTTGAAACATCCATTTTTAGCCTTGACTGTAGCTGACACCGTCATTCGCAACGTGGTGATCAAACTACATGGCGTTCCGATGTCAATTGTAAGTGATCGTGATAAAGTTTTTATTAGTTCCTTTTGGAAATCGCTATTTCAGTTGCAGGGTACCAAGTTGCTATTTAGTTCAAGCTACCATCCTCAAACCGATGGGCAAACGGAGGTGGTGAATCGGACTCTTGAACAATACCTTAGGTGTTTCACAAGTGATCAACCAAAACGATGGATGGAATGGTTACCTTGGGCAGAATTTAGTTACAACACAGCTACACATTCAGCCACCAATATTACACCCTTTCAAGCCGTGTATGGGGTGCCACCACCCTCCCTTTTGTCTTACGTGCCTGGTACTACCAATGTGCAGGCAGTAGATGAGCTCTTACGTTCGCGAGAAGAGATTCTGTGTGAGCTTCGGAAGAATCTTCTAGCTGCGCAGAGCCGAATGAAATCTCAGGCTGATCAACATCGCCGTGATGTTACATTTGAGGTGGGTGATTTTGTGTATTTGCGGTTGCAGCCGTATCGCCAGTCTTCTGTGGCTTTTCGGAGTTCTTTGAAGCTTGCACCGCGTTACTTCGGACCTTACAAGGTTTTGGCTAGAATCGGTATGGTGGCCTACAAATTAGAGCTTCCTGCTGGCTCCCAAATACATGACGTATTCCATGTCAGTTTGCTAAAGAAGAGGATTGGTACGGGAGATTCAGTCAGAATAGTTCTACCACCAATGTCTGAGGATTCCAAATTGGTTCCACAGCCAGCAGCTGTCTTAGATAGGCGCATCATTCAGAAAGGTAAATATAGGCCTAAAACAGAGATTTTGGTGCAATGGGAAGGGGCACCACGTGAAGATGCTACATGGGAGAATTTGTGGCGTTTTTCTTGATAAAGATGCTCACACATCAGAATGTAAGGGTGCAACAAATGAGAATTCATTGAGTGCAGGTGTAGAGAAACAGAGCAGTCAACGTTAAAGACTCCAGGCCAGAGCACATCCAAACTAACATTGACTGATCAACTTGTTAGTTGTTTCTGTTAGTAACTGAATTGATGATGTGGTTATATTTTCTGATCTCTGATTGGCTGATCATTTTTACACACACTTTTGGTGTGTTGAATATCTGATATATATATCAGATTTCGTTATCATAAAAATGTATCAATAATATAAAAACTCTTAGTGAGTACAGAGCTCCTTTCAATGGATTCTCTCTGAAATTTTCTCTTCAGATTCTTCTTTCAGTTTCTTCATCTCAAAGTACTCTCTAGTTTTTACATGGTATCAGAGCTGCTCTGACTAACGTCATGACAACTCCTGCTCAATCTCCGATTCAGGACCACAATCGAAGCTTTCAAGGAGCTTCTGCATCAGCCAATTCTCAGAGGTTGAATTCAAGTCAGATCTCGCAAGGATCTTCTTCAGCAATGGAGTTTACATCTCTTTCCAAGAGTCTGAACTTCAATCTACCGATTAAACTAGGTAAATCGAATTTTCTTTACTGGAAAACTCAAATCTTACCTATAATACAGGCTTTAGATCTTGAGGAATATGTTTGTGGAACAAATCTTCCTTCAAACATGTATGTGAATGTTGAAGTTACAACTCATTCTGGAGAAAAAGTTATTGAAAAACGTTTAAGCAAAGAATATGTTAATTGGAGAAGAATTGACAAGCTTCTCTTGGGATGGATATATTCAACTGTTATTGAGAGTGTTATTGGACAAGTTGTTGGTTGTCAATCTTCCTTTGATGTTTGGAGCCGATTAGATAGAATTTACTGTCAACAATCAATGGCTAAAGCTCTTCAACTACGAAATCAGCTTAATTCTATTAAAAAAGGCTCAGATTCAGTAAGTGATTTTGTGTTTAAAATCAAAAACATTGGAGATGCTTTGATGGCTGCTGGAGAGGATGTGAAAGATAGAGATCTTGTTATGTGCTTAGTGAATGGAGTGGGGCATGATTTTGATTCAATCGTTTCTTTGATTACCACTCAGAGACATATAAGTTTTGAAGATGCTCAATATCTGTTGATGGTTCATGAACAGAGGCTTGATCACCTCAATTCTCCTGCTTATCTTGATGTTGGCTCTGCATCGGCTAACTATGTGTCAAGTGGTTTCCAACAACAAAATAACAATAACAGAGGAGGACATCAATACAACAACAGAAGTGGAAGCTATGGCTACCAACGTGGAAGAGGCAAAAACAACAACAATAACAGATTTGGTGGTAGAGGCAGGCTGCATTGTCAAGTTTGCAACAAGCCCGGTCATGGAGCATTGAAATGTTATCATAGGTTTGATCAAGGCTTTCAAGGACCACCTCCACAGCAGCAATATCATCAGCCCACTCAAGCTCACTTTAATCAATATCAAGGATTCAATAGTCAACTAATGCTTAGGCCTCCTTCACACGCAGCTGTGAACATGAGTGATCCGCAAGCTCATTTTCATCAGACCTCTGCTTACTTGGCTTCACCTGACTCTCATAATCCTCAGCCACATTTTCATCAAACCTCTGCTTACATAGCTTCACCTGACTCTGTAAACGATCCCGCGTGGTATGTGGACAGCGGTGCTACTAATCATATCACTTCCGATTTGAACAATCTGTCCATCAAGTCCAGTTATAGAGGTAACAATCGACTTATTGTTGGAAATGGTAGTGAATTGAAAATATCTCACATTGGTGATACCTGCATAAAATCACACACACAGCCCACTCAAGTCTTATATCTCAAAAATATTCTCCATGTTCCTCAAATTACAAAGAACTTGTTAAGTATTTCGAAGTTCACTCATGATAATATGGCTGTTGCTGAATTTTATGGTGACAAATGTGTGATAAAGGATCTCAAAACGAAGAGGGTTCTACTTCAAGGGGAACTTAGGGATGGTCTGTATCGGCTGCAGCTTGCTGAGACACCACAAATGTATGCCTCTTTTCCCAGTAATGTTGCTGAACCTGCTGCTGTCGCATCTGATGGTGGACCTCTGCTCAACGCATCAACTGATCCCCTATCAGCTGCTACTAATTGTTTCTCAGCTCAGAATAATATTTGTCTTGGAAATCTGTTTGCTTCCAGGACTCAACCAGCTCACTTAGTCAATTTTGCTGCTGTAGATGCCACTATTTGGCATGCCAAACTTGGGCATCCAGCCCCTTTAATACTGGATCATATGTTAAATAAGATACATTTTCACAAGAAATTTTATGCTCCTCATTTTTGTGATTCCTGTAAACGTGGGAAGCTTCATCGCCTACCCTTCTCAAGATCAGAAATCACGGCTACATCACCATTAGAATTGATTTATTCAGACGTTTGGGGTCCGGCTCCAATGCTGTCCACCAAAGGTTATAGATATTATATATCTTTTGTTGATGCCTTCACTCGTTTCACATGGCTATTTCCGTTAAAACTAAAATCGGAAGCTCTTGGTGTTTTTGTTAAATTCCAAAAACATGTTGAACTACAATTTGACAAGAAAATCAAGAGTATTCATACGGATATGGGTGGCGAGTACATTGCTTTCTCATCATATCTGGCTGCACAAGGTATACAAGTGAGGATGTCTTGCCCTCACACTCATCAGCAAAATGGGGTTGCTGAGAGGAAGCATAGGCATATAGTGGAGACTGGGTTAACCTTGTTAGCTCATGCTAAGATGCCACTAAAATTCTGGCAGGAGGCTTTCAGCACAGCAGTTTTCCTTATCAACAACATGCCTATAGTTGCCTTCAAGTTTACTTCACCTTTTGAGAGGTTATTTCACAAGAAGCCGAATTATGCTTTCTTCAAAACTTTTGGGTGCAGTTGCTATCCATATTTGAGGGACTACTCTAAGGCAAAGTTCAATTTCCACACTACAAAATGTTTGTTCATTGGTTACAGTGATTCACATAGAGGATATTTGTGTCTTCACTCAACTGGTAGAGTCTATATTTCTAGACATGTTGAGTTTAATGAGCTTGACTTTCCCTATGAATCACTCTTCCCAATCTCTCCTTCAAATCCGGATTGCACCAGCTCTTCTAGCATGCCTTTGTCCACTGTCAAAAGGGTGCTGTCCAACGTGCCTAGTGCTATTAATTCTGACACCACAGCTGCAAGCTTTCTGCAGCCTTCACGGTCTCTCTCTTCCTCCAATCTTGATAGATCACCTACTGTCAGGTCTATTCATTCTCCTATGGTTTCTGTCATGCCTTCTCCTCTATCAACCAATGGTCATATTTCGGCTTCCTCTCCTGCTGATTCTTCACCTACTGTCTCAACTCATGCTCCAGCACCTATAATTTCTGTTCATCCTATGCAAACCAGGTCCAAAAGTGGAATTTTTAAACCAAAAGTTTTCTCTGCTTGCTACTTGGCAGAGGCTGATCCAACCTCAGCAAAACTTGCTCTTCAAGATCCTAAATGGCTACAAGCCATGAAGGAAGAGTTTCATGCACTACACAGCAACAAAACTTGGTCCTTGGTTCCTTTCTCCTCTGATATGAATCTCGTAGGATGCAAATGGGTTTTTAGAACCAAGTATAGGCAAGATGGCAGCTTATTGAAGCATAAAGCTAGGTTGGTTGCGAAAGGATTTCATCAAACTCCCGGTTTGGACTTCCTAGACACATTCAGCCCGGTTGTGAAAGCTTCTACTATCAGAGTGATTTTCTCCATTGCAGTAACCTATGGTTGGCAAATTGAACAAGTGGATATCAACAATGCGTTTCTAAATGGAGATTTATCGGAGGTGGTTTATATGACACAACCGGAAGGTTTTGTTGATGCCTCTAAGCCTTCTCATGTTTGTCGATTACATAAGTCCTTATATGGACTCAAGCAAGCTCCTAGGAGCTGGTTCCATAAACTGAAATCTGCTCTTATTTCTTGGGGTTTTGTCAATTCCGCTGCAGATACTTCTTTGTTCATCAGGTTTAATGGTTCGGATTCTCTGTTCTTGCTTGTGTATGTTGATGACATACTCATCACAGGTAACAGTCCTTTCTTAATTCAGAATTTAATTGCTACTCTTCATCAGACGTTTGCCTTGAAGACACTCGACCCTGTGAGCTATTTTCTTGGCTTCGAGGCGTATCGAAACTCGTCTGGTTTGTATCTGACACAAGCAAAATACATTGCTGATTTGCTCAAAAAGACCAGTATGTATGATGCTCGGCCTAGTGATACTCCAGCAGCTGCTGGAACAAAGCTTTCCCTCTCTGATGGGATTCCTTTTGAGGATCCTACACTCTATCGGAGCACAATCGGTGCTCTTCAATATCTCACCAACACTCGACCCGACATCTCGTTTATTGTTAACAAGTTGAGTCAGTTTTTGGTTGCTCCAACTATGACTCACTGGCAGGCTTGTAAACGAATCCTTCGTTATTTGAAAGGCACACAGTGGCTGGGCATTCATTTCAAGCCAGCTGACACTTTGTCTATTGAAGCCTTTGCGGATGCTGATTGGGCGAGTTGTGTGGATGATCGTCGGTCTACAAGTGGTAATTGTGTACTTCTTGGAGGTAATTTGGTGTCATGGAGTTCGAAGAAGCAACGCGTTGTTGCTCGCTCAAGTACGGAGGCTGAATACCGCTCTATGGCTCAAGTCACCACTGAAGTTCTGTGGCTTCGTTCTCTGCTGACCGAGCTTCGCATTCCTACTGCTGCGAGTTCCATTGTGTGGTGTGATAATATTGGTGCCAATTCGCTCTCCCAAAATCCTGTATTCCATCAACGTACGAAGCACATTGACATAGATACGCATTTCATTAGGGAGAAGGTAATTTCTGGTGAAATTGATACACGATATATCCCAACGGAACACCAAGTTGCTGACATCTTTACAAAGGCTTTTGCTAAAGATCGTTTTCGGTTTCTTTGCTCCAAACTGAAGCTTGTTCTATCCCCTCACTTCAGTTTGCGGGGGTGTGATAAAGATGCTCACACATCAGAATGTAAGGGTGCAACAAATGAGAATTCATTGAGTGCAGGTGTAGAGAAACAGAGCAGTCAACGTTAAAGACTCCAGGCCAGAGCACATCCAAACTAACGTTGACTGATCAACCTGTTAGTTGTTTCTGTTAGTAACTGAATTGATGATGTGGTTATATTTTCTGATCTCTGATTGGCTGATCATTTTTACACACACTTTTGGTGTGTTGAATATCTGATATATATATCAGATTTCGTTATCATAAAAATGTATCAATAATATAAAAACTCTTAGTGAGTACAGAGCTCCTTTCAATGGATTCTCTCTGAAATTTTCTCTTCAGATTCTTCTTTCAGTTTCTTCATCTCAAAGTACTCTCTAGTTTTTACATTTCTAAGGCATATCCCGAATTTGTCCTTGAGGACAAGGACCCTTAAAGGGGGATGGATTGATACAAGGTGGGTGTGGGTGTCGGGCTGCACACAAATGCACCAGACAGGAGAGAGGCAGTAGTATGGCATGTGGAGACTAAGTCAAGGATGTCAGTTGCTTTATTTGTTAGTAATTGTTGATTGAGTCAAGTTGTTATTTGTTAGTTGGTTAATTGAGTCAAGTATCAAGGAGTGGTCCTTGATTACCTCCTATTTATTTGTTATCAGTTTAACATATTATGTAGGCTATAAATTAGCCATTTGAATTGAATAAAAGAATGATCAATGAACGTAAATCAAATTATCTCCTATCATCTATTCTCCCTCTCTCTCTCCTTTTCCTAGTTGTTCACAAATTAAACCTTAACAAGTAACCAACCATGTCATAGACAAAATAGTTATGGGTATTTTCCCCCCAAAGCTGGCATATGAAAGATTCAAGTGACTCGAATTTGTGAGGTTGGCCAACCTGGATGGAATTTGACTCCCTGAAAGTTGCTTGTCATGTGTGTTGCACATTTTGGCAACTAAGCCAACCATGTAAACTGGGAGTAGAAGAAGACAGCAGCAGAAGAGAAGACATTTGGAGAAAAGACAGAGGGTCAGCAGCAGAAAATTATGTGAATGCCCTGGAGGTTTGGCATAATTTGTCTGGAATCAAATTTGTTTGTAACATGCATGTGAACAGAAAAAAAAAAGGTCCTTAATTTAAGTGGTAAATACCATACAGTACTAAACTTTAAGATTTGAAAAGCCAAACCCTTGAGAAGAAAAAAAAGTACAATTTTTATTGAATAAGAAGACATTTTCATCACACACGACGAATTGACAAAAGAAATTTATGGATGAGAATGTCATACCATATATCTACTTTTTTAAAATATACTGGGGATGCAACTGCTGCTCCAAAGCCTACCCCAAATCCAGCTCCAATTGCTATTATGACTTGCCAGTCAAATTCAAATTTGTTGCTTGAAGCTGCAGGTAGCTCACTTGAATTCGTTGTGCGATTATCATTGGTCAAAGGAGGCCCATACAATCCTTCATTTCCTTCAAAAGAAATTGACGTAAAACTCTGGAGCTGTGTACCTGATGGGATCTTTCCAACCAAGTGATTATATGAGAGATTCAAGAAAGAAAGGAAATTTAGACTCGCAAGCTGTGTTGGGATTGCCCCACTCAAGTTGTTCACTGAGAGGTCCAAGGACTCTAGTTGTCCTAATTTACCTATAGAGGATGGTATTGAGCCAGTGAGAGCATTATGTGACAAGTTGAGAAGATAGAGCGATTTGAGTAGTCCGATCTCTTCTGGTATTGGCCCTTGAAAATTGTTATATGATAAGTCAATGGAGGTGAACAAAGTAAGGATTTTAACTAGCTCTATCTCAAGACCTTTCATGGTAACTGTTACTGAATCATCGTACAGTGTATTTCCATTGATCGTCACCCTCTCAAATCGAAGGTGTTTGAGTTGAGATTGAGATTTATGTTCATCAACCATCATTGCCCCCGCCCAGGTTAAGCCTTTTTGTGGTAGCCTTCCAGTAAAGTTATTGGAAGCTAAGTCGATAATTTGAAGCATTGGCCAGGAGACATCATATTCTAGGCAACTGATGTTGCCATAAAATTTGTTGGATCGTACAACCAGGACGTGAAAACTGGATACCTTCTTTAACCAGCATGGGAAGACATCACTGATCTTGTTGTTCCCAATGTCTAAAACCTCCAACTTTGTGCAATTGGCAAGAGACTTTGGAACCATTCCTTCTAGCTCATTCCCATTCAAACTCAGTGTTTGCAGTCCACAATTTCCTGGAAATTTGTCTGGAATGGTTCCATAAAGACGGTTTCTTCTTACATTCAGAACACCCAGATTCACTTCCCCGTCAATCAAACAAGGTGGTATACTGCCACTCAAATTGTTGCTTGACAAGTCAAGAACTTTAAGCCATGTAGCATTGCACAATGATTCAGGAATAACGCCTGTAAGTTCATTGTTTGAAACGGAAAAGAAAAAAAACAAATGGGTTGCAATATTACCAATGTCATATGGGATGGAAGAAGTAAAATTATTGCTCGAGTAATCAACATACATAGCCCATAGTGGTGGAAGTGGGATTTTTCCTTGAAGCTGGTTAGAATGCAGGTCAAGTATATCCATATTCAAAATAGAATAAGGTTCTTGAAAACCCACCAAGCTATTATGTGAGAGATTTAGATTGCCTACAGCAACTTCCCAGATCCAATTAGGTATTTCTCCAGAAATTTGGTTGTCTGAAAGATCTAATACGAAAATATGCGAGATTTTCTTTAGATTAGGAATCATGCCAAGTTTGCAGGAAGCCAAAGCCAATTGAAAAATTACAGGAGGGAAAGAAGAAAAGCTGGTGCTTACATTGACTGCCAAGTTGTTGAATGAAAGGTCTAATCCAGTAAGATTGACAAGCCTTCCAATCACATCCAACTGTACAGTGCCATTGAACTTGTTGAAAGAGAGAAGCAGGGTTTCCAGGTTTTTGAGTTCAAAGATTGACATGGGAATAGACCCTTCTAATCTGTTGCCACTCAAATCAAGGGTTTCAAGTACAGAGGAGGAAGCATTCAAAAATTCAGGAATTTGGCCCTCAAATTGGTTGTCGGTAAGCTGAAGGCCCTGCAGCAATGGAAGTGCAAACATTGATGGAGGGATGCTTCCATTAAGGGAATTAAAGCTTAAATCAACCCAAGAAAGATGTTGAAGCTGCTCCCAGTCAGTGGACGAGATCCCACCAGTCAAAACATTATGAGAGAGGTCTAAAGATTTGAGAGATTTGGACATATGAAAAGAAGGTATTGAACCACTGAAATTGTTTGATGACAAATCCAAATGTTTTAGTTGGGTTAGATTAACCATTGAAGTGGGAAGTGGACCAGAGAAATTGTTAGAGGACAAGTCCAAATATTCTAATTGGGTTAGATAACCCATTGAATTATTAATTCCACCGGAGATTGATTCATGGCTTAAGTCAAGACGAATAACACGACCAGCCACATCACAATCTACACCTCTCCATATACAACAATCTGTGCTTTGATTCCACAGCAGCAGACGTTCAGACAAAGTAGAGTTAAAGATGAGGCTGTTTTTCAATTGGAGTAACAAGGATTGCTGGCCACTCTGACATTGGCCAGAAACCATAATCATAGGGATGCCAAAGAAATTTGTCGAACAGGTTACGAGGAAAAGACATGATAGGAGAATAATTTTCATTGGGAGAAGAAATAATAGCTAAAACACCAAAATGACTGATCTGACTTGAGTTTGAATGAAAGAGCTTGCGGTGACATTATTAATACTAGAAGGAGGGTGACAGGACATGAATTCTATTCAACTGGGACCTAGTAATCGTATAACATTTTTTAATATATTAAATGTTTTAACTTTTGACTCCCTAAAAGTTGCTCTCATGTGTTACACATTTTGGCCACCCACCTTGTAAACTGGGAAGTAGAACAAGAAAACAGCAGAAGAGGAGATATTTGAGAAAAGACACAGGATCTGCAGCAGAAATTTACGGGAAGACCCTGAATGCGTGAAGGGCCACTTGTTGACTCGAATGTGTATGCTTGTAAAGTTGCAATGTCATTACAAACAGCACACAAAAAAGAGGTGAGAATAGAGATGCACATTTTCCCCTATTCAACTGGGACATAGTAATCGTATAACATTTTTGAATATTTTAAATGTTTTAACTTTTGACTCTCTAAAAGTTGCTCTCATGTGTTACACATTTTGGGCACCAACCTTGTAAACCGGGAAGTAGAACAAGAAAACAGCAGAAGAGGAGATATTTGAGATAAGACACGGAATCTGCAGCAGAAATTTATGGGAAGACCCTGAATGCGTGAAGGGCCACTTGTTGACTCGAATGTGTATGCTTGTAAAGTTGCAATGTCATTACAAACAGCACAAAAAAAAAGAGGTGAGAATAGAGATGCACATTTTTCCCCGGATCCCTAAATCCCCACGTCCCCATCCCCATTTAGGGATTTTTTTTTTTGAAGGAAAAATTTGGTAGGAGGGGGGGGGGGGTGTGGTGATGGGGATGAGATGGGATTCTATCCCCATTTCCCCTAAACATATATAAATATTAATATAACATATATTTTTAATTTTTTTTTATTCTTTGAAAACCCTGACTATATATACTCATATACTCTTTTTAAAGACAAAACCTAAATCTAAAATCTCCTCTCAAGATTTGTAATGGAATGTTTGTTTTTTTAGTTTAATTTGTAATTTTTAGTCAAATGGAGAAAAGGGGGAACGAAGGAAACGGAGAAATGGGTAAAAATGGGGAACTGGGGTCGGGGATGGATATACCTCCCCCCAAAATTTCCCATCCCCATGGGGGGGTGGGGGAACCTATATCCATCCTCATTCCCCAAATGTGCATTTCTAGGTGAGAATTTATGAAAATCACCACATAAAATATATAAAATTTATTTTTAACCACAAACAAATTTTTTACTGCTAGTAATCACATTATAAAAATTCATTTCACCCCATAGGCATTAAATTACCAAAATATCCCTCCATACACTTGCTTCATCTTCCTCCCTTCTTTTCCTTGTGTTGAAGTCAAATGTGAAGCCATTTTTGAAGCCAAATGTGAAACGTGAAATCATTTTAATGAGGGGCATATAGCCATATGGGCAATTAAATTGTTGTTAACGATCTAAATTTCGTTTGTAGTTAAAAATAGGTTTTCAATGTTTTATGTGGTTAATTCTGAAATTCTCCTAAAAAGAAAGTCATCTTTTGAGTCAACTGTTGCGTAGATAACTTCATATGAATTTCAAAGTTTGCCATGACAAAATTTCTGGAGCAAAACTTTAGAAAAAGTAGGAATAACTAAGGAAAAAGCAAAAGAAACTTGAAAATGCTTGTGGTGACATTATTAACTTGAAGAAGGGGCGGACCCACCTTTGGGCCAACCCACCTTTGGGCCAAGTAGGCCCGTAAATAGCAAATAGAGAGAGAGAGAGAGAGAGAGAGAGAGAGAGAGAGAGAGAGAGAGAGAGAGAGAGTGTGTGTGTGTGTGTGTGTGTTTGCCTTATATTGATTTTCTGGAAAACTCTAATCCTTCATTAATAATCCTTCATTAATTTACAATTGGATTCACATATAGGCAATAAGAGAAAGGGGGTTTATGGTAAATTCTCATTTAATATTGCCACTCAACAAAAGAGTCCCCCACTTGCATTCGGTGGGAAAAGTGAAAACCACTCATTTCAACATTCCCCCTTAGATGCAACCGATGGTGAATCCACAATAGCAATTTGATAATATTAGAACATAAGCAAGTGATAAAGACTTGAAAAACCAACTTCCGATTTTTATTTATAAGATAATACTATCATCTCCCATGGTGAATCCACAATAGGAATTTGTGGATGATAATGTCATACTTTATGTCTACTTTCTCAGAAAACATTGGGGATGCAACCGATGCTACAAAGCCTATCCCAAACCCAGTTCCAATGGCTATTAATAAATTTGTTGCTAGAAGCTGGTAGGTCGTTGGAATTTGTTGTGCAATTATTTGTCGAAGGAAAGCCACATAATCCGTCATTGCCTTCAAAACAATTTGATGCAAGTAATTGGAGTTGACCGCCTGATGGGATCCTTCCCACCAAGTGATTATATGAGAGATTCAGGAACGAAAGGAAATTTAGGCTCGCCAGCTGTGGAGGGATTTCACCACTCAAGCTATTCATGGAGAGGTCCAAGGATACAAGCTGCCGCAAGTTTCCTATGGTTGAGGTGATTGAACCTGTGAGAACATTATGAGAAAAATTGAGAACATAGAGCGATTTGAGTAGTCCTAACTCCCTTGGTATTGGCCCTTGAAAATTGTTGTATGACAAGTCAATGGAGGTGAACAGAGTTATGATCTTTACGAGATACATCTCAAGACCTTCAAAGGTAACTGTTACCGTGTCTTGGTAATACAATTCGCTTAGAACCAGGAATCCAAACCGAAGGTGTACTAGAGAATGTGCTTCATTTTCTTCAACCATCATTGCCTCTCAGGTTGTTAAGCCTTTTTGTGGTATCCTTCCGGTTAAGTTATTGGAACCCAAGTTGAAAATTTGAAGCTTTGGCCAGGAGACATCATGTTCGAGGCAATCGATGTTTCCATTAAATCTATTGGATAACAGAACTAGGATGTGCAAGCTGGAAACATTCTTTAACCAGCATGGGAATGCATCGTTGATGTGGTTGTTCCCAAGGTCTAAAACCTCTAGTACTCTGCAATTGGCCAGAGATTTGGAATGATTCCTTCTAGCTGATTTCCATTCATATTTAGAGTTCGAAGTCCACAATTTGCTGGAAATTTGTCGGAAATGGTGCCGTTGAGACTATTTTGCCTTACATTTAGAACATTGAGATACTCGCTTCTTTGAATCGAACATGCTGGTATGCTGCCACTCAAATTGTTGGTTGAAAAGTCAAGAACTTTAAGATTTATAGCATTGCAGAATGATTCAGGGATAACTCCTGTAAGCTCATTGTTCGAAAGAGAAAAGAATATGGCAGAGTAAAGGAAATTACCAATGTCATGTGGCATGGAACTACTAAAATTATTGTTTGAGTAATCCACATACACAGCAAATGTTGGTGGGAGTGGGATCTTTCCTTGAAGCCAATTGGAGTGTAGGTCAAGGACACTGAGAGATGGAAAAGAAAAAGGTTCTTGCAAACCCACCAGGCTATTCCGTGAAAGATTTAGATTGTTGAGAACACCATCGCCAACTTCCCAAATCCAATTTGGTTGTCTGAAAGGTCTATATATCAAATAGTCTGGATTGGTTCTTTAAATTGGGAATCACACTCAGTTTGCAAGAAGCTAATCTCAATTTGGTAATCTGGGGTAGAAAACAAGAATCACTAACAATCACTGCCAAGCTGTTATATGAAAGGTCAAGTGTAGTAAGACTGCCAAGCCTTTGAATCAAATCTAGCTGCATAGTGCCATTGAACTTGTTAGCAGAAAGTGAGAGGATATTAAGGTTTTTGGGTTCAAAGACCGACATGGGAATTCTCCCTTCTAATCTGTTGCCACTTAAATCAAGGTTTTCAAGTAGAGAAGAGGATGCATTCGGAAAATCCGGAATCTGACCTTCAAATTTATTGTAGGCAAGCTGAAGGCGCTGCAACGATGAGAGTGCAAATAGAGATGGTTGAATACTTCCACAGTTCCACTGAGTGAATTCTGAAACTGGAGATGACAGATTATTCTGATCCAAATGGATCACAGAGAGTGACTGAAGGTTGGCAAGGGAAGAATGTATAGGGCCAGTAAGAAAACAACTGGACAGGCTCAAAACTCGCAGATTAGACAGTGAAGATGATAAAACTTGGCACCATTCATCTCCGTTTGCTGAAATATTGACACTATCAAGATATAATTCTCTGAGCTGTTTGAGGTTCTTAACTAACCCGCTTAAGTTCGGGTTCTCAAGTTTCAAGAGATGAGATCCTGTAAACGATTGAGTTGAGAGATCAAGAGTAACCAACCTCGTCATGCCTGAAATTGCAATCGGAATCTGTCCTGTGAAGCCAGCTGCAGAAAGATTTAGATAAGCCAAATTTGTGAGGTTGGCCAATCTGGATGGAATTTGAGCTTCGTTGAAGCTATTGAAAGCCAAATTTAGGCTCTGCAGGTACCGAAGTCCGAAAAGTCCAGTTGAATTCTCAATTCCACCAGAGATTGATTCAAAGCTCAAGTTGAGACCAATAACATGGCCAGCCACGTCACAGTCCACACCAGTCAAAACATTGTGAGAGAGATCTAGATAGGTGAGATTTTTGGACATGTGAAAGGATGGGATTTGGCCAGAGAAATCGTTAGCTGACAAGTCCAAATAAACTAGCTCAGTGAGATCAGACATTGATGTAGGAATTGTACCAGTGAAATAGCAACCTGTAAGCTCTATTCTTGACAAATGTTTGAGGTTGCCAATGGAATTTGGCAGTGTGTTCCCTGAGAAATTTGTGTCACTGAGCCTCAGGGTCCGAAGAGAGTGATTCTTAGGAAAGTCTGGCAAAGAACCCCCAAGTAATATGTTATTTGATAGGTCAAGAATCTCTAGTGTTGGTACCTGGAATATCTTTTCAGGAAATGTTCCATTCAGCCCACAACTTCTGAGATTTAAGTAGGTCAAATTTGAGAAACCAGACATAAAATCCGGAATTGGAGATGACAGATTATTCTGATTCAAACGAATCACTGAGAGTGAGTGAAGGTCTGCAAGGGAAGAATGGATAGGGCCCGAAAGAAAACAGCTAGACAAGCTCAAAACTTGCAGATTAGACAGCGATGATGATAAGGCTTGGCACCATTCACTCCCTTGGCCTGATATAGTTACACCATCAAGATATAGTTCCCTCAGCTCTCTGAAGTTCTGAACAAGCACTTTTAAATTGGGATTCTCAAGTTTCAACAGGCCACTCCCTAAGAAGGAAAGAGTTGACAGATCTAGAGTGCGAAGCCAGCATTGGAGAGATTCAGATAGTTCAAATTACTGAGGTTGGCCAATCTGGATGGAATTTGACTTCTATTGAATCGATTATAAGCCAAATCTAGTCTCTGCAGATGCTGAAGACTGAAAAGACCAGTTGAATTCTCAATTCCACCGGAGATTGATTCGTAGCTCAAGTTGAGACCAATAACACGACCACCCGCATCACAATCTACACCGCTCCAATTACAGCAATCTGTATCTTGACTCCATTTCACCAGATGCACAGATTGGTTCACTTTAAAATTGAGGCTGCTCTTCAATTGAAGCAGCAAAGACTGCTGATCGCTCTGGCATTGACCGGCAACAAGAACGACATGGCTGCCAAACAAATTTGCTAAAAAGGGTATCAAGAAAAGCCATGAGAAGAGTAGAAGTCTCATTGGAAACAAATTGATAGTTCAAAATGTAGAAGTGATAGAGCTTGTGGGTTACTTAATATAGGAGGGAAAAAGGATATTATTCTCTCTTTAATAATTATAACAATTAAGTTCAAGTTCAAGTTCGGAGAAATAGAAGAAGAGGAGATATTTGAGATAAGACAGAGGAACTGCAGCAGAAATAAATGGGGAGACCTGGAATGCGTGAAGGCCAACTTGTTGAATCGAATGTGTTTGTAAAATGTGAACTGCAATCTCATTACAAACAGACAAAAAATAAATTAAATTAAGTTACGGCAATATCACTGTCCTACATCAATTACTGTATAAAGAAATTGCCAGAGCAATACCATTTTTTCTGTATCAGGAATAATATTCCATGGATTTTTTGGTGATTAACGTAATCTGCCAAAAACCATTGACTATAAAGTGTTGGAAGGGAGACTTATCCTACAATTTGACACTGAACATTGATTTTCCATTTATGATGGTTAAAAATGAAATCAATGTGATATGATGCTTGTGAATTGTGATTCAAAGATTATGAAAACCCCTTTGAGAGTTTCAATGAACAAAATGACCAAAAATGAAACATTAATTTCCTGCGAAATAAGGTGCATCCTAAACCAACCTCATTCGGTCATTGTTGATGTCGTTGATGTTTTCTTCACTTTAGTACATTATTAGAACCTGAAGTTCTGTGTTTAGTATATGGGTTTCGTACCAAAATGACGTTCTTAGTCTACTCGTGAGGTGCCCCGGCAGCTGGCACTTCACGGGTCAACTCGTTAACTTTTGGGACCTGATCATGTTTTAATGGGGCCAATAACTTGAATTCGTTTGGGCTGGAAACTAGTTATCTTTTCGGGATGTACATAAATCAGGGTGGGAACAAGTTAACTCATGATGAGGTAATTGTGCTAGTTTGGTTCGGTTTTCTAATGTTTTAAAAGCTTTACAAACCTCTATTTGAGTTTTTTAGAGTTGTTTGGTTGGTATTTTAAAATTGTTTATTTTAAATTCAGTAAAAGCGTTTTTGAGTTTGAAACCAACCAAATAAATATATATATATTCAAAAACACAATTTCTAATAGATCTCTTACAAATAAAGTTTTTTAAAAAGCCCAACCAAACAAATTAGGAAATTCGAGAACGCAAAGAGCTTTATTGAAAAATCGATTTCTATTGAATGATCGTACTTAAAAATACCTTTTAATAAAAAACCACATATGAATTTTCTAAAGAAAGATATTAACAAAACAACTATTATTAAAATCTGTAAAAACACAATTGTTAAGGGCGACGTAATTCCCTGTAAAGGGATGTAAATCACAGAAAAAAAAACTTGGTGGGGGACAATGCCAAATTCTTAGACAAAAGTTGTAATTGGGAGACTTGTTCATCAATGGACTTTTTGGTGATCAAATTTTCCAAAAACCATTGACTATAAGTCAACAAGAAAGGAGTTAGATCTGAATTGTTTTCATTTTCTTGAATAACGAGTCGATTTCAAATTTAGATTGTCTATGCAATATAAAACATAGTAGCAGTAGCATTTCATTTTTATTTTATAGGTAACAATCACATGGCAGATGGCCCAAAGCAGACTTTCAGACCCCAAACATATACTATTAAAGTTTCTAAAGCAATCAAAAAAAAATTAAAAATTTAAAAAAAAAAAAAAAAAACCAATCACAGGTTACATTTTTTAATACTTGTATGATTTAACTTGAATTTAATAATAGCTAAAACACCAAAATGAATGATCAAACTTGATTGAATGAAAGATGTTTTCGGTGACAGGACATGGAAGCTATATAAGAATATTAAAACTATATAAGGCTTGTGGGTTACAGGTAATCTCTTGGAAAATTAGAAGATTGAGACCTAAAGGAAGAGAGCAGGCTTGTGGCCGGGTTACAGGTAATCTCTTGTACTTGTCATTCTCATTATCTTGTGAAATTGGTGCCTCCGTGGACATATCCAATTTGATGAACCACGTAAAATTGATTTGTGTTGTGGTTTACTTGCTTTTTGTTGATTGTGTTTCCTATTTGCTTATGTTACTTTTGTGTCTAAACAAGGTCTTGGAAGGAGTTGGTGGTAGTTTTCGATTTTACCTATAAGGTGTTCGATGAAATTATCAAGTGAACTCAAGAGAGGTGTTGTCGCACCGCTTACACAAACATTAAAAAAATAATAATAAAATAAAACTGTGCAGTAGTAGTGCTGTACAATATGGCCAGCACACTTTTCGTTTAACTCCCAAACATCTTTTGGTTCTCACAACGCATTTTCTAGATCTTCAAGTTGGTGTGAATATGAAGACCCAACCTTTTGAAGATCACACCTCCTCACGAAATCACACTTCCTCACGCCTCATCATCACACCTCTGATTCCTGCAATTTCAACCTAGTCCTCTGTTCACACGGCCATTCCTCTACACGTACCAATGCAACATCATGATTCAAAACTCAAAGACCATCAACTAAGTGAGTCATAGCTAGTTGTTTGCCTGTTTGAGTAATTTCAGTTTACCCATCACTCCATTTTGGCAAAAAATTCCAGTTGCGATAGTAGTTTTTATTTTTTATTATTATTATAAATGAAGGGGCACAGGCCATGGCTCCGCGGTCTCTTGGAAAATTCATTTTTAGTCTTTATCATTAATTGAAACTTTTTTTTTTTCGTTTGCTTCTATAAAATGATAATTATGATATCTCCTTCAAGAATCTTTGACAGTTTGAAAATTAAACATTCAAGTTAAAAACAATAGCTTCCATTTAATTCATAGTTCAAAATAATTTATAAGACTATGATACAATTTTTAATAAATCACACAAAAACAGAGAAAAAGACTTTAATATTCTTATATAGTTTTAATTTTTTTTTTTCCCAACATTCATACATAAATAATTTGAATTCAATCTAATTTAAAATTTTGGCTTTGTTTAATAACAATTACTCAACTAATGGTTGCTTGCTGAAGTTAAAAACTTTGTCTAAAAACTAGAGTCTTCCTAATATGTCAGCTTTAATTTTGATACAAAAGATTCTGGTATCCTACGAGGGAAAATTAATTTAATTCATGATTTGTGATCACAATGTTTACTTTGAAAATCAAGTTTACATGAACCCACACACAAATCATGAATTAACAATATAGTTTTTCTACTAAAGTTGTTATTAAAAATAACTTTGAGATTCATATCATTTCCTGTAAAGGTTTTTTTAGAAGATTCAGATTTTAGTTAGAAATATAAGATTTTCAAAGAGAGGTTAACTTTTACAATCATCATTTCAGTTTATGACTCTTTTTCTGGTTTCTTACCCTCAAATTATTCACCAACAAAATTCCAATTCGATGGAAAAAATATGAAGTTCAACATCTTATGATTGTCCTAGCATGATTCTAAAACCCAATAACTATTTCCTTGAAGCTCATTCAGAGATTAAAGAATAAAATAACTAAAGCAAAGCATTAATCACTGTTTTTCCCATGTTTTGAATCAATACCAAACAAGAAAAAATTAAAAATGTATGTGCAAGGAAGGATTTAGATCTTAACTAAAACATGGTCTAGCATTTTATCGGCAACAAAGCAGATCTGAGACATTTTAATGATTTGATTTAGCATGACAGATTATGGTTATAACAAAGCAGGCTTGAAATATTTACAACAAAGCAGTTGATTGAGAATTAAACTTTTAATATGGAGACATTTAGGAACAAAGAGTACTCTGTGGCATATTCCTTGTGACTTCTATTTCCAAAGGGATTCTTGTGTCTAGCTGCTATGATTTAAAAGTGAAAAAATAAATAAAAACTAAGAAGTTCGGATTTTTATTTTTAACATAATACATCTTCATATCCTATGGTGAATTTTCAACAGAAATTTGTGGATGACAATGTCATACCATATGTCTACTTTCTCAGAAAATACTGGGGATGCAACTGCTACTACAAAACCTATCCCAAACCCAGCTCCAATGGCTATTAACAACTTCCAGTCAAATTCATTGCTTGAATCATACCTGTTGGAATCTGTGCAATTAGTCGCCAAGGGAGGACCACATAATCCTTCATTGCCTTCAAACGAAGTCGGTTCAAATGACTGGAGTTGAGTACTTGATGGGATCCTTCCCACAAAGTGATTATACGATAAATTCAAGAATGACAGGAAATTTAACTTTGCAAGTTGTGTAGGGATCACTCTGCTCAGGTTGTTCATTGAGAACTCCAGGGATTCTATACGTCGCAAGTTTCCCATAGATGATGGGATTGGGCTAGTGAAAGCATTATGTGACAGATTGAGAACATAGAGTGATTTGAATATTCCCATCACTCCTGGTATTGGTCCTTAAAAATTGTTGTTTGACAAGTCAATGGAAGTGAATAAAGTTAGGATCTTCACTAGCTCCATCTCTAGTCCTGTAGAAGTAACTGTTACTGCATCCTGGTAGTAAAATTGGCTGAGCCGCAAAAACTCAAATCTTAGGTGCTTGAAATTTGATTGGGCTACATCATCATCAACAATCATTGCTTCCCAAGTTGTCAAAAATTTCCTGGAAAATGTCCACTAAGGTAGTTGGAAGCTAAGACAACAATTTGAAGCCTTGGCCACGAGCCGTTAACCTCCAGACAGCCAATCTTTCCATAAAATTTGTTGGATCGCAAAACTAAGACACGCAAACCAGAGACTTTCTTCAACCAGCATGGGAAGGTATCATTGATCCGGTTATTGCCAAGGTCCAATACTTCCAGCATCGTGCAATTGGCCAGAGATTTTGGAACCATTCCTTCTAGTTGATTACCATTGAAGACTAGAGTTTGTAATACACAATTTCCTGGAAATGTACCAGGAATAGTGCCAATGAGATTGTTTCCCCTTAAGTTTAGAACACTAAGAGTTTGAATCCCTTCAGTTAAACATGTTGGTACCGTGCCACTCAAACTGTTGTTTGACAAGTCAAGAACTCGAAGATTCGTAGCATTGCACATTGATGGTTGAAATTGAATAGTCTTGTTCATCTCGTAAACAAAATAATAGCCAACACTCCCAAATAAACTGAGACTTGCAGAGGTGATAGAACTCACAGTTACCTTATATAAGTGAGTGAAGGGAGGGACATAGTCTTTATTGAAAGGACTCTGTGTTACGACAATATCACTGTATAAGGAATTGCCCCGTAGACAATAAAAGTTGTAATTGGGAGACTTAGAATTAGTCTGTACATATTGATTGCAGGATTCATTTCCTTTGTATCGCTTCGAAGTTGATCTTTCCATAGATCTATCTCTTCTGACAGAAAATAAAAATACTAACCCCATTGTTTTCTAATCAATAACTCAATTTGGGTGCTTGTTGCTTTACAGCCCAAGATTGACGGTGAAGCTTGAAAATTGACATAAAATGAATCCCATCATTTTCCTGTCACGATAAAAATAGTAACCCCATTGTTTTATAATCAATAACTCAATTTGGGTGCTCATTGCTTTACTGCCCAAGATTGACGGTGAAGCACGAAAATTGACATAAAATGAATCCCATCATGTTCCTGTCACGAAGCATCAAGAAGAAGAATCCAATAAGAAGCAGCAAGATTTCGAAAAGATAAGTGGAGGAAATTTTGAGGCTCTCCTTTAATGTTTGGTTATATTTCCATATCAGGAATAACATTCCATGGACTTTTTGGCAATCAACTCTTCCAAAAACCATTAACTATTACATGTTGGAAGGGGGAGACAGGAGACTCCTACAATTTGACATTGAACATTGATTTCCATTAATGATGGTTGAAAATGAAATCAATACATGATATCTTCTTCAACCACTTTCAGAGTTTTGAAGAACACAATGACCAAAAATGAAACATTAAATTCCTGTGATTAAATATGGAATCAATGTTGATGTCTTCGTTCATCTTCTTCTACACTTCAGTACATTATCAGAATCTGAATTTCTGTGTTTCGGACCAACAGAATCCAAAAAGATAATCAGTTTTGATTCATCCCAATTCCCAAGTTCAGTTTTGCTGGCCAAGCCCAAATGAATTCAAATTTAACTCTTAGTGGGAACAAGTCGACTCACAATTATGTTCGAATTACCAATTACTGTAGTTACAAACTTCTGATGATGTTCGAAACCAAAGTAAAAAAAATGAATTTGCTACAGGCCTACAACCAAACGAGATCAGTTTGCATATCACACTATCTTCTTTCGAGTCAATAACCCGAATGATGTTGGGCCTGGTGGTGGTGGAGACAGTTCCATGACATAACAACAATACTTGAACAATAGACAAAGACATAGATTACTTAAAAAAAAAACATGATAGCAGTAGCCATTCATTTCATTTTTATTTTATAGGTAACAATCACTGGCAGAGGGATCAAAGCAGAGTTTGAGACCCAAACATCTGCCATTTAGATTTTAAAAGCAACCAAGAAAGGAAAAAAAAACCCAACGGGTTACTTTATTTATTTGAAGATGATACATCTTAAGCTCACATGCAGAATTGACGTAGAAATTTGTGAATGATGATATCATACCATAAGTTAACTTTGTCGGAGAATATTAAAGGTGTAACAGCTGCTACAAAACCGAGCCCAAACCCCACCCCAATGACTAAGAAGAACTGCCAATCAAATTCATTACTTGAAACTGGTGTTGAAGGATCAAATTGATTGCTCGGAGGTGAAACTGTCGACTCGTTAGAATTTGTGCAACTTGTCGTCAAAGGAGGCCCGCATAGTCCTTCATTCCCCTCAAAAGAAGTTGGTGGAAATGATTGGAGTTGAGTACCTGTTGGGATCCTTCCCATAAAGTGATTATATGATAGATTCAAGACACAGAGGAAATTCAGGTTTGCTAGTTGTGCAGGCATATGCCCATGCAAGTTGTTCATTGAGAGGTCCAAGGACTCTAGTTGTCGTAAATTTCCCACAGAAGACGGGATTGAGCCTGTGAAAGCATTATGCGACATGTTGAGAACAATGAGAGATTTGAATAGTCCCAACTCTTCTGGTATCGGCCCTTGAAAATTGTTGGATGATAGGTCAATGGAGGTAAATATAGTTAGGATTTTAACTAGCTCCATCTCCATACCTTTCATGGTAACTGTTACCGTATCCTGGTAGTGTTGACTTTCATAGGTCATATTAAATTGGAGCTGAGATTGGGCTTTCTGCTCATCAACCATCATAGCCTCCCAGTTTGTTAAGCCTTTTTGTGGTAGTCTTCCAGTAAAGTTATTGGAAGCTAAGTCGATAATTTGAAGCATTGGCCAGGAGACATCATATTCTAAGCAACTGATGTTGCCATAAAATTTGTTGGATCGTAAAACCAGGACGTGCAAATTGGAGACCTTCTTTAACCAGCATGGGAAGCCATCATTGATCTTGTTGTTCCCAAGGTCTAAAACCTCCAACTCTGTGCAATTGGCAAGAGATTTTGGAACCAATCCTTCTAGTTGATTCGAGTTCATACTCAGCGTTTGGAATCCACAATATCCTGGAAATCTGTCTGGAATGGTTCCATAGAGATTGTTTCTTCTGACATTCAGAACACCCAGATTCCCATCCATCTCAATCAAACAAGTTGGTATTCTGCCACTCAAATTGTTGATCGACAAATCAAGAACTTCAAGCGATGAAGCATTGCACAATGATTCAGGAATGACGCCTGTAAGCGTGTTGTTTGAGACGGAAAAGAACTTCATTCTGGGTGCAAAATTACCAATGTCATCTGGGATGGAAGAAGTAAAATTATTGGTCGAGTAATCAACAATTACAGCCAGTGGTGGTGGGGGTGGGATTTTTCCTTGAAGCCGGTTAGAATGTAGGTCAAGATACTTCAGATTCAAAATAGAATAAGGTTCTTGAAAACCCACCAAGCTATTATGTGAGAGATTTAGACTGTACTTAACCACTTCCCAAATCCAATTCGGTATTTCTCCAGAAATTTGGTTTTCTGAAAGATCTAATACGACCATAGACGAGATTTTCTTTAGATTAGGAATCATGAAAAGTTAGCAAGAAGCCAACTGCAAATGCTGAATATTGGGAGGGAAAGAAGAAAAGCTGGTATTTACATGGACTACCAAGTTGTTGTATGAAAGGTCAAATTGAGTAAGATTGCCAAGCCTTCCAATCACATCCAGCTGTACAGTGCCATTGAACTTGTTGGAAGAGAGAACCACCCATCGGAGGTTTTTGAGTTCAAAGATTGACATGGGAATAGGCCCTTCTAAGTTGTTGACACTTAGATCGAGGTCAGAGAGTACAGAGGAGGAAGCATTCAAAAATTCAGGAATTTGGCCCGCAAATTGGTTATTTAAAAGAAAAAGATCCTTCAGCAATGGAAGTGCAAACAGTGATGGGGGGATACTTCCATTAAGGGAATTATAGCTTAAATCAACCCAAGAAAGATCCTGAAGCTGCTCCCAGTCAGTGGACGAGATCCCACCAGTCAAAACATTATGAGAGAGGCTTAAATAGTTGAGAGATCTGGACAAATGAAAAGAAGGGATAAAACCACTGAAGTTGTTGAATGACAAGTCTACATATTCTAATTGAGTTAGATTACCCATTGAAGGGGGAAGTGGACCAGTTAAACAGTTTGATGACAAATCCACATATTCTAATTGGTTTAGATTACCCATTGAAGGGGGAAGTGGACCAGTTAAACCGTTTGAAGGGAGATGTGGATTACACATTGAAAGGGGAAGTGGACAAGTTAAACATTTTGATGATAAGGCCAAATATTTTAATTGGGTTAGATTACCCATTGAAGGGGGAAGTGAACCATTGAAATGGTTGGACGACAAGGTCAAATATTCTAATTGGGTTAGATTACCTATTGACATGGGAAGTGGACCAATGAAGTTGCAACCCTCAAGATCTAATTGTGATAGACTTATAAGGTTGCCTATGGAATGTGGTAGTGTCCCCCTCAATTTTGTGCTGCTTAGCAACAGGATTTGTAAAGAGTTATTTTGAGGAAAATCTGGTAATGAACCGTGAAGAAAAGGATTAAAAGATAAATCAAGAGTCTCGAGTGTTGATACCTTGAATATGTTTTCAGGAAGTTTTCCACACAAACCACAACTAGCCAAACTCAAGGTGGTCAAACTTGGAAAATCAGCCAAAAATTCTGGAACTGGAGATGACAAATTATTTCCATCCAAACGAATGACTGAGAGTGAGTGAAGGTCTGCAAGGGAAGTATGGATAGGGCCTGAAAGAAAACAATATGACAAGCTCAAAACCCGCAGATTAGGCTGCGTAGATGATAAAGCTTGGCCCCATTCATTTCCGTGGGCTGATATATTTACACCATCAAGATACAGTTCTCTAAGCTCACTGAAGTTCTGAACAAGCACTTTTAAGTTTGGATTCTCAAGTTGCAAACTAACACTCCTGTAACATGACAAATCAAGGGTAACCAACCTTGTCAAACTCGAAATCTCAATGGGAATCTGCCCTACAAAGCCGGCCTTAGAAAGATTGAGGTAAGTCAAATTGGTGAGGCTGGCCAACTTAGATGGAATTTGAGCTTCACGGAATGAATTAAAAGACAAATTTAGTCTCCGGAGATGCCGAAGACCGAAAAGACCAGTAGAATTATCAATTCCACCGGAGATTGATTCCTCGTTTAAGTCGAGACCAATAACACTACCAGCCATGTCGCAGTCTACACCACTCCACGTACAGCAATCGGTGCTTCGATTCCACCGCACCAAATGTACAGACAAAGTAGATTTGAAGATGAGGCTGTTTTTCAATTGGAGTAACAAGGATTGCTGGTCACTCTGACATTGCCCAGAAACATGAATCATAGGGATGCCAAAGAAATTTGTTGAAAAGGTTACGAAGAAAAGCCATGATAAAAGAATAATTCTCATCGGAGAAGAAATTATTGCTAAAACACCAAAATGACTGATCTGACTTGAGATTGAATGAAAGAGCTTGTGGTGACATTATTAATACTAGAAGGAGGGTGACGTGCAGGACATGAATTCTATTCAACTGGGACCTAGCAATCATACAACTTTTTTGAATATATTAAATGTTTCAACTTTTGACTCCCTAAAGGTTGCTCTCATGTGTTACACATTTTGGCCATATAAACCGGGAAGTAGAACAAGAAAACAGCAGAAGAGGAGATATTAGAGATAAGACACAGAAAAAAAAAATGAACTTTTTACTATAAAAAAAAAAATACTGACTGCTCTTTTGTTATTCTATAGAAATGAAATTAGTTAATTTGTATTTTCCAAGAAGAAGAATATTTCTCCATTCCTTTAAATTATTAGTATATCCTCTGCAATTTGTGCATTCAAATTCAAATGCTGTTCTATGTGTTTTCTTCTCAGCAGAAAACAAGAACTATGGAGAATTACATGGGAGTTGGTCCAAAATGGCAATGTCAAGCTGACTGTGTTGCTTGTTGGTCATTGAATTCATTCATCAGAAAATTTAAAATAAGCTGAGAGTGATGGAGAGAGGGTGATTAAATAATCTTGCCGTCCAGGATTTAAAAACACAATTATGTGATTTGTCAATTGATTAGAAACTTATGATATTTGAAGTTCAATTCTTTTCTTATTAGCAATGCAATTGGAGGTGTCTTTCTAGGAAGATGTAGCATCTTTTGAATAATAGTAATACTTGAACCAACGATCCACAAAGAACTAGGTGTCTTACTAGGAAGATGTAGATCTGGTTAAAAATAAGTAGTTTTCAATGTTTTATGGGATTAATTCTGAAATTCTTCCAAAACGAAAGTCATCTTTTGAATCAACTGCAGCATAGATACGAATTTCTAAGTCTACGATGACAAAAATTTCTCGAGCAAAACTCTAAAAAAAGTAGGAATAACCGAGGAAAAAGCAAAAGAAAAGGATAATCTGAATAAAATATGTTACAGAGTAATCTCCATTTGAGAATTTTGTTATAGCTTCGTTGAAGCATTTCTTCAAACATCTGTGTTTTACAACTCCTTATCTGGAAACAAAAACTCCATTGATTAGATCGCTTCTGGGGCTTGTTGCTATTCAGTCTAAGATAATTATAGAATGAAAGCTACAGGAAAAGCATGAAAAAAATACACAAAAGAATTATCATCATTTACTTGTCATGGAATACTACTAGACCCAGAAGCTTAAGTTTTTATGTAAGAACCCAAATAATGATATAAAGCAAATACATATATGCAATTGCAAAATAAATACGTAAGAACAGATGCATGTGGGAGGATTCAAACTCAGAAATTCTAGGTTAAACCAAGCTCTGACATCATGTCCTTGCTTCTAGCTATATCGATCCTATAGGTCATATTAGCATATAGCCAAAACTCATAAGGTAACCCCGTGTATCAACTGTCTAAAGTCTTTCTTGGTGATTTAATGGTGGGTGGGATTATAACAAAAAGATATAGTCATCAGTTGAGTCAACTCAGAGCTGACCTTGGGATTTTCGGTGCCCGATGCGAACTATAGAAAATGAGGTCTTTGATACTCTATGTATGTTTACTTTATTTTTATTTTTATTTTTATCTTTAGTGAATAATTGTAAAAATCAATATAATAACTCAAACTCAAGACTATAACACAAGAAAATAACAACAACAACAAAAAAAAAAAAAATACCAAAATGAAATTTGTATAATAACATCAAAGAATATATCGTTTAAACCTTACTCGTCTCACATTTTTTGTAGCAAAAGTATTAATTAAGCTTATATATATATATAAAAGGGTTTTCGAAAAAGAAAAAAAAAAGTGTATTGATTTAATTACCTTCAAAACAACAACTTCTGAATTTTCGTATCAAGAGAATTTTGAGTTTTTTTTTTTTTTTTTTCTTTTAGAAATATAAAAGATGATTATTTGTGATAAACACGAGTGTTGCTAGAATTCAACCCACCGCCACCATTGATCTAATGTTGTTGTAAGAATGATAAATGGGTTTCCATTAGTGGGCCTTTAAAAAAAAAAAAAAAAAAAATGTGTATAGTGGGTCATTTTTAAAGTCATTTATTGGTTGGGTTTCTATTGATGGGTGATGACACGTCGTTGCAGTGTCGGTCAAAAGATGAACATTTAAGTTCGACCTCGCTAGCGCGCGAGTCACAAAGACTAGCACAGCGGCAAGTGAGGGTATCGTTCCGCAGGGAGATGGAATTCATCGACTGTTACCGGTTCTAACTATTATTATAACACGCTGAGAGAACTCGTGTGTTGCGGGTGTGGAAAATGTAAATAATAATATAAATAAATAAACTATATACTATAATATGTACATGGATAGAATGGAATGGAGAGATGCATGAAATGTGGTTACACTAGAGAAACGATTCAACCGTAACAATCCTCCTAATTAAGTGCTAGACTCACTTAGTCCCTCAATATGCAAGTATGTAATAGACTCGTGTCCCCTTAATTGATCTCTAATCTCTCTAGAGTCTTAGAAATCACATCCACACATATGTATGGATTCATTAAGTAACATGAGACACACATACGAGCCATGTATGCCGGCCTAGTGATCTCTCAACTTTCCGGTCAAATATACATTGGTTATTTCGTTGGGCATGTAATGCGCAACCGTGTGGGCCATACTACAGCCAATAATTCATCCACGGGGCTAACCAAATACGGGATGGCAACCAAGTGAAAGCATTAAGAATACGAGATACCCATATAACACGAATGTTATATGTTCGTGTCCCCTTAATTAATCTCTACCCTCTCTCGAGCGACATAGAGATTACATTCATGCATAAATGCTTGGATTCATTAAGGACTGTGGGACACACACACGAGCTCTACACGCCAGCCTAGTGATCTCTCATCTTTCTGGTCAAATGCAGAGGATATCACGCTGAGCATGTCAATGCGACACCACGCAATATTTAACACACAACCTAAATATCATTCACAAGGTGGCTAACCGAGTGAAAGCATTAAGCAATGAAATACCCCTATAACTACACGAGCACAAGAGGAATTCAGTTGGTCTTTACTCTAGATACGGATTCGGTTTTATCAATCTCCCTAGGATGGCAAAAAAATGGGAAACAAGTCCACCTAACACTAATGTGCATCAATACAAATTGTTAAACATTAAGAACATTCAAATGAATTAAGGGTTCTCCTCTTGACTTGGGAATTTTCCCTAAATCAATTCATCACCCATTCCGGCCAAAGATGGGCAAATGTGTCTTAAAAAGACTCATTAAGCACAAGGATGTGAACCAAAGCCAATTTAGCAACTAAATGCATAAACTAGCTTTTTCTACTCTTTGGGGATAAAATCCCTAACACTCAAATCATTCAATAAATGGTATTTTGGTCATCCATTAACATACAAACAATCATGAGAAGCTAAATTACTCTACTCCTAAACCCAATCATGCATACATATCAATTTCTAACCTCCACAAACATGAATTTCACAATAAGAGATTAAACATACATAAATCAAAGAGCAAAACAAAACCCAAACGAATTTATGAACAAAATACATATATATAGCACATGTGAAGGTTCACAATATTCTCCAAATTGGGGTTACACATCAAAGAAACGAAAATTACAAAGAAAAGAGTAAATAAAAGCAAACCCTTGAAGACAAGCCTCCAAAGATGCTCCATATCTTTCCTAGCTCGAAGTTGCTCCTAATTCCTTGAAATTTCGGTTCTAAAATGGATGGAGGAAGTGAGAAAGGGGGTTGTGGAGGTGTATGGTGGACTCCCATGGAGGAAGAACCTCCATGGGAGCATGGGTCTCTCAACTTATTGGGTAGAAGATGAAGAAAATAAAAGAAGATGGAAGAAGATTGAAGATAGGCGTGAAAAATGGGAAGAAAAGAGAGAGAGAGATTTATTTGGGATTCTAGGGATTTAGATATTATGAAGCACACTTAGAAAAATTGGTAAAGTTATATATATAGGTAGGTCAAAGAGTGGGTCAAAAAGAGGAAAAGTTGGTGGTGGCTGTCATCTCGTGGTACGTCTCGCAATACGTGATAACTCTTATTTTTACACATTGTGTAACCCCTTACTTTTATCTTTTATGCTTGTTTCCCGGGTAAAACCGGGTATTTAACGGCTTAAATAAGCGTTTCAGGATTTCTTCCAGAAGAGGGGCTTTTGTGCAAAGATGTAGAAATTTTGGGGCAAAAGTGCAATTTTTGGAAGTTGGTTCTGCGCCCTTAGTGGTTTTGCGTTTAGGGGCCGCAGAAAAGGGACCAGAAGATCCCATTTTTGTCACGAATTCTGCGCCCCTGATTCTGCTCCCTTGGCCGCAGAACAGGGTGCATTTTAGTTTATAATAGGAACAAATTTTGAAATTATGCTCCCTTGGCCGCAGAACAGGGAGCATAACAGAGAGCATAATTTGCCCGATGCTGTCAACTTCAGTTGCCCAATTTCAGGTCCTTGGGCCCCCAAATTTCAGCAAATCAGGATCTTGTCTCTGACCATTGCCTTGGCTGAGAGAGGGGAGGTAATGATGAGGAAAATATTGGTGGGCCCTCTTCAATTATGAAGCATGATGGTGTTGGTTGTCATTGGGAGAAGAGAAGAAAGACTTTGGATACCCATTCTTCTTCTTTCTAATTAAGGGCACGACCACACACAACCCTCTCTGCAGCCCAACCTCCCCTCTCTCTCTCTTCCGCCCCACTCTCTCTCTCTTCCATCTTCTTCCATCTTCTCCACCAAATAAGGAGAGATCCAAGCTCCCATGGAGGTTTTTCCTCCATGGGAGCTCACCATACACCTCCACCACCCTTTTTACACTACATCCACCCATCTAGGAGTAGATTACAAGAAGAATGGAGTGGTCTTTGGACCAAATCCGAGCTAGGAAATCAAGGAGAGCTTGGAGGAGTTGTCTTCAAGGGTTGTCTCCTTTACACTCATTTCTTTTTGTATTTCTTGTTTTCTTGGATGTAATCACCAATTTGGGAATTTTGTGAACCTACACTTATTGCAATATATGTATGATTGTTCTTAATTTTCTTTGAGTTTTGTTCTACTCTTTGCTTATTCATGATTAAATCTCTTGTTGTGATATTCATGTGTGTGATGGGTCTAAATTAATGTGTCCATGAATGAGATTAGGAGTAGTGTAATTTAATTTAGGAGTAGAGTAATTAGCATCCCATAATTGTTGATTAATTGATGGATGATCCAAAATACCATGTTTAGAATTATTTGAGTGTTGAGTATTAGCTCTAAAGAGTGGGAGAAGTTTGATTGATGCATGTACTTGCTAAATTAGACTTTGGTTCAATATTCTTGTACTTAATGGGTCTTTGTTTTCAAAGGCACAATTGCTCACCCATGGTTTGGGTTGGGTGATGGATTGATTTAGGGATAATTCCCAAATCAAAAGAATGAACCCCTAGCTTAAATTGAATGGTCTTAATGAATAACAATCAACTTGTTGCATGTAGTTGTTTGGTAAGCTTGTTTCCATTTTTAGCCATCCTAGGGAGATTGATAAAACCGAATCCGTATCTAGAGTAAAGACAAATTGAATTCCTCTTATTGCTCGTGTAATTATAGGGGTATTTCATTGCTTAATGCTTTCACTCGGTTGGCCACCTTGTGGATGATATTTAGGCTGTGTGTTATATATTGCGTGGTTCACATTAACATGTCCAGCGTGATATCCTCTACATTTGACCAGTAAGTTGAGAGATCACTAGGCTGGCGTGTAGAGCTCGTGTGTGTGTCCCACAGTCCTTAATGAATCCAAGCATTTATGCATGGATGTAATCTCTAAAACATCGAGAGAGATTAGAGATTAATTAAGGGGACACGAGCATATAACATACATGTTGTATGGGTATCTCGTATTCTTAATGCTTTCACTTGGTTGCCATCCCGTATTTGGTTAGCCATTGTGAATGAATTATTGGCTGTAGTATGGCCCACGCGGTTGCGCATTACATGCCCAACGAAATAACCACTGTATATGACCAGACAGTTGAGAGATCACTAGGCTGGCATACATTGCTCGTGTGGGTGTTCCAATGTACTTAATGAATCCATGCATTGTGTGGATGCGATTTCTAAGACTCGAGAGAGATTAGAGATTAATTAAGGGGATACGAGCCTATGATATACTTGCACATTGAGGGACTAAGTGAGTCTAGAACTTAATTAGGAGGATTGTTACGGTTGAATCATTTCTCTAGTGTAACCACATTTCATGCCATCTCTCCATTCCATCCTATCCATGTATATATTATGGTAGTTTATTTATTTATTTATATTATTACTTACTTTTCCGCACCCGCAACACACGAGTTCTCTCGGAGTGTTGTAATAATAGCTAGAACAGGTGACGGTCGGCGAATCCCACCTCCCTGCGGAACGATACCCTCACTTGCCGCTGTGCTAGTCCCTGTGACTCGCGCGCTAGCGAGGTCGAACTTAAATGTTCATCTTTTGACCGACATCGCAACGACGTGTCGTCAAAGTGGCGCCGCTGCCGGGGAGGTGGCTTATTCGTTGATAGTTACTAGTTTTAGCTTAGGTTTTGTAAATATTTTAGATTTATTGCTTTTTATTGCTTTGCGGAGTAGTTCGTTATGTTGAAAATAAACATCTCTTTTACTCATGCTTTTCATTGTTCGATCGACAATGTTTAGGCTAGGTTTTGGGGTGTATGTCGTGTTATTTTTTCTTATTTTTGTTTAAAGCATATGCATTTGATTTTCTTTGAGTTGTTTTGTGCAAGGAAAGAAAATTTCAGGTTGGATGGACCACACAACTCAAGAGAGCTTCGCGAAGGCATGGTTGGTTCGAATAACCACTCGCGAGGGCTTGCGCTTCAAGGGTATAATGCTTTGCTTATTTTTGTGATTTTTATTTATGTTTAGATCTAAGGGTGGATAAGTGTTGTGCTTAGATCTTAGGAATTTTAGGGTGTTGTTTTAGAAAATTTTCAAATCTCTGCAAAAACTGCCCTGTTTTGAATATTTTTGAGGCAAATGTTTCATTAAAACTGTACTCATTGGTGAGGAAATTAATTTTTTCGCCCGCGTTGCGGTCTTCGATTTTTCGTGCTGATTCTGAATATATAAAGAACGTAAAATTCTGGGTTGTGGATCAAAAGTTATGAGCATTTCTTCAACCAAAGGTCATGGGCAATGCCCTGTTTTTTGAAATTGCGCTTTCACTGTTTTCATCGTCCATTTTCACACTTTTCCCATTCGAATTTTGAAATACTTTTTAAATGAAAAGTGTGTATTTATATGTCTATTCTATGGTGTAAAAATTTTGAGAAATTATTTTAAGTGCTTTTAAAGATATGCACCAGAAAGTGGACATTGGACGACTTTAAATTTCGACAGTTTTTGAAATCTTTGGCCTCCATGTTGAGTTGTTTTTCTTTGTGTGCCAGTAGAGACATGCATTGTATGCTTTTAGCTCCGTGCATCACTTAAATTTGCTTGTACAGTGCCAATCTTTTGATGTTGAGGTGGATGAGACTTCTATGTTTGTTTAGCTTGAGAAAATAGTGGAGACTACCCTAGTGAGGTTTCGAGCCTATTAGCGCCAAATTTAGAGGGTATATTTTGTTTCTACTCTTTAAACACTCTTCGATTTTGTTCTTAATTGTGATCTCATTGTACATACATTTTGCATTGATTGCCATAGAACTAAAATAATGTGGACTGCTTGTTGAGATTTGTATTCCCTTGTTAGATGGACTTTTAGAAATGATTTTGGGCTTGAGTGTGTGCGAAACTACTAAAATAGCCTAAACACTCCCACACCCCTATATTCATTGCAAATTGAGGCCAAACACTACACCCCCAACCATTCCCTAGTTATTGATCATGTTAAGGTGTATAGCTTAATAGAAGTTATGTATTGTAAAGCTCTAATTTTTGTGATTAAAAGCATGTACTTAGGCAAATGTATGCAAATTGTGCTAGGCAAAGGCTTACAAAAAGAAAAAAAAAAAAAAAAAAAAAAAAAAAAAGAAAGAAAGAATAAGTGTGAATTATAAACACTTAAGCCTTCAAGTTCTTCAATTGTGAAGTTACTCTTAAATATGAGTACACATGTCGCACAAATGTGCAATGTAAATTTTATAGCCTAGACGCTTGTAGTGTAAAGTGTGATAGAGCTAATTTTGTTGTAATGTAATGTGTAAACACCTTGGCATGGTTGATAGCTTTATCCTTTCCACTCCTACCATATATTCCATCCCATACACCTTCACAAATCACCTTGGCCACAATATAAAGTGAGGGAAAGCCCATTTGATCTCTTAGGAAGTCTATATTGGGAATGCGAGTCGATGCATGCTCTTTCCACGTTCATGGCATTTCAATTCCTTCCATGAGATCTATCACTATAAATGTGCTTTTATTGAAATACTCATATGCGATACATTAGATTCCAGTACATAAACTCATTCGCATATGTTTGCTAGAGAGTGATCGCCCAGGTTCTGAGTGGAAAAATCAGACTGAAATCCAGGGAGGATTAGAGTCAAGGCGAATTTCATCTTAGGCAATTCGAGCGTAGTTGTTTTGTAAACCGAAAACATCCTAAGTATTGGCATACTTGCATTGTGTGATGCATTGTTATTAATTGGTATATTTGAGATACTAGCATGCATGTGTAGTCTTTGCTTGGTATGTTTGGATTGCATCTCAACTTTTCTTGCAGAGTATACGTTTGTGGGTGTCGTAGCTGTAAACCCTCAGGAGACTATAACTCCTCCTCTAGGGATCGCCTAGCGGTTTAAAGGCTTGTGGCACATGCTAAGTGCCACCGTGTTTCCTACGGAAGTGGACTAGCCTAGTTTTTACTTTTTATTTATTTTAGTTTGTTTTGCTTGTTTTGTTTTATTTTCATATTTGTTTTGTTTTGTTTTGTTTTGTTTTGCTCGGGGACGAGCAAAAGATAGGTTTGGGGGTGTGATAACTCTTATTTTTACACATTGTGTAACCCCTTACTTTTATCTTTTATGCTTGTTTCCCGGGTAAAACCGGGTATTTAACGGCTTAAATAAGCGTTTCAGGATTTCTTCCAGAAGAGGGGCTTTTGTGCAAAGATGTAGAAATTTGGGGCAAAAGTGCAATTTTTGGAAGTTGGTTCTGCGCCCTTAGTGGTTTTGCGTTTAGGGGCCGCAGAAAAGGGACCAGAAGATCCCATTTTTGTCACGAATTCTGCGCCCCTGATTCTGCTCCCTTGGCCGCAGAACAGGGTGCATTTTAGTTTATAATAGGAACAAATTTTGAAATTATGCTCCCTTGGCCGCAGAACAGGGAGCATAACAGGGAGCATAATTTGCCCGATGCTGTCAACTTCAGTTGCCCAATTTCAGGTCCTTGGGCCCCCAAATTTCAGCAAATCAGGATCTTGTCTCTGACCATTGCCTTGGCTGAGAGAGGGGAGGTAATGATGAGGAAAATATTGGTGGGCCCTCTTCAATTATGAAGCATGATGGTGTTGGTTGTCATTGGGAGAAGAGAAGAAAGACTTTGGATACCCATTCTTCTTCTTTCTAATTAAGGGCACGACCACACACAACCCTCTCTGCAGCCCAACCTCCCCTCTCTCTCTCTTCCGCCCCACTCTCTCTCTCTTCCATCTTCTTCCATCTTCTCCACCAAATAAGGAGAGATCCAAGCTCCCATGGAGGTTTTTCCTCCATGGGAGCTCACCATACACCTCCACCACCCTTTTTACACTACATCCACCCATCTAGGAGTAGATTACAAGAAGAATGGAGTGGTCTTTGGACCAAATCCGAGCTAGGAAATCAAGGAGAGCTTGGAGGAGTTGTCTTCAAGGGTTGTCTCCTTTACACTCATTTCTTTTTGTATTTCTTGTTTTCTTGGATGTAATCACCAATTTGGGAATTTTGTGAACCTACACTTATTGCAATATATGTATGATTGTTCTTAATTTTCTTTGAGTTTTGTTCTACTCTTTGCTTATTCATGATTAAATCTCTTGTTGTGATATTCATGTGTGTGATGGGTCTAAATTAATGTGTCCATGAATGAGATTAGGAGTAGTGTAATTTAATTTAGGAGTAGAGTAATTAGCATCCCATAATTGTTGATTAATTGATGGATGATCCAAAATACCATGTTTAGAATTATTTGAGTGTTGAGTATTAGCTCTAAAGAGTGGGAGAAGTTTGATTGATGCATGTACTTGCTAAATTAGACTTTGGTTCAATATTCTTGTACTTAATGGGTCTTTGTTTTCAAAGGCACAATTGCTCACCCATGGTTTGGGTTGGGTGATGGATTGATTTAGGGATAATTCCCAAATCAAAAGAATGAACCCCTAGCTTAAATTGAATGGTCTTAATGAATAACAATCAACTTGTTGCATGTAGTTGTTTGGTAAGCTTGTTTCCATTTTTAGCCATCCTAGGGAGATTGATAAAACCGAATCCGTATCTAGAGTAAAGACAAATTGAATTCCTCTTATTGCTCGTGTAATTATAGGGGTATTTCATTGCTTAATGCTTTCACTCGGTTGGCCACCTTGTGGATGATATTTAGGCTGTGTGTTATATATTGCGTGGTTCACATTAACATGTCCAGCGTGATATCCTCTACATTTGACCAGTAAGTTGAGAGATCACTAGGCTGGCGTGTAGAGCTCGTGTGTGTGTCCCACAGTCCTTAATGAATCCAAGCATTTATGCATGGATGTAATCTCTAAAACATCGAGAGAGATTAGAGATTAATTAAGGGGACACGAGCATATAACATACATGTTGTATGGGTATCTCGTATTCTTAATGCTTTCACTTGGTTGCCATCCCGTATTTGGTTAGCCATTGTGAATGAATTATTGGCTGTAGTATGGCCCACGCGGTTGCGCATTACATGCCCAACGAAATAACCACTGTATATGACCAGACAGTTGAGAGATCACTAGGCTGGCATACATTGCTCGTGTGGGTGTTCCAATGTACTTAATGAATCCATGCATTGTGTGGATGCGATTTCTAAGACTCGAGAGAGATTAGAGATTAATTAAGGGGATACGAGCCTATGATATACTTGCACATTGAGGGACTAAGTGAGTCTAGAACTTAATTAGGAGGATTGTTACGGTTGAATCATTTCTCTAGTGTAACCACATTTCATGCCATCTCTCCATTCCATCCTATCCATGTATATATTATGGTAGTTTATTTATTTATTTATATTATTACTTACTTTTCCGCACCCGCAACACACGAGTTCTCTCGGAGTGTTGTAATAATAGCTAGAACAGGTGACGGTCGGCGAATCCCACCTCCCTGCGGAACGATACCCTCACTTGCCGCTGTGCTAGTCCCTGTGACTCGCGCGCTAGCGAGGTCGAACTTAAATGTTCATCTTTTGACCGACATCGCAACGACGTGTCGTCAATACGCTTTAACGAAACTGTTTGACGAAACTCATCTGGACACACTGCCAAAACTCGTGATACGCATTTTTGCCTAACGTGGTACGCTTTAACGTCCAACCACGAAAGTTGGCAGTGTATCAGGTCTTCAAAAACGTGATACAACGTGATACGCCAATTTGCCTAACGTGGTACACTTCGACGAAATCTGGAAATTTTCAATAGAAAATTCTTTCGTTCTTTCACGTTGCGTTTTGGCCCGGAAACACCCCGTTTCCACAAAATGACTTCCCAAAACAAAATGAACCTACACAAGGCTCACAAAACATATTATATTCACAAAAATGCTTGAAAACGAAAGCAAACGATAGGAAATGGGGACCTCAAAAGGTGTAAAAATCGTTCCAATCAATGGGCCTTTAAAAAAGAGAGAAAACCAAAAATAGTCATCCAAAACATTAGAATTTCGTTTCTAACCACATACGAAAGTTTAATTGTTAATAATCACATTTTGAGAAATTACTTGAATACCCACATTTAAATACCACAAAAATTAACAAAAAAACACAAGAGAAATATTGGAGCACTCCAGAAAGAGAGAAAAGAAAGAAAAGAGAGAAAGAGATGTTGTCGCTGAGAGAGAAGAGAGAAAGAAGTAGCGTCGCCAGGAGAGAAGAGGGTGTCGGTGTCATCGTCGTCGGAGCAGCCAGAAGAGAAGAGGTCGCCGTCACAGCCCAGAGACGAACCCACCATTCGCTGGAGACAAACCCACCATTCTCTTCTCACTTAACCTTTTTATTGCGATTTCATGTTAAGAACATGTTTAGGGAACAATAAATGTTGAAATGTATCAATTTTGAGGGTTGATTGGGTTGATGTATGATATTTTAGATGATTTGGGACTGGATGTTGGAGTTTGTTTTGAAAAAAAAAAAAAAAAACTTGAAAGCATGAAATCTTCGACAAACTTGAAATGTTTTACGAAAACTTGAAATCATGCTTTAAATCTTACCCAGAAACTTGTCAACATTTTAAGTTTTTACATAAGATTTTAAGTTTTCGAACCAATGAAACTTGAAATCTTTTAGAAATAACTTGATTGAAATCTTACCCAGAAACTTGAAATCTTACGTAGAAACTTGTCAACATTTTAAGTTTTTACATAATATTTCAAGTTTTCGAACCAGTGAACTTGAAATCTTCTAGAAAAAACGTGAAACTTTATTTTAAGTAACTGCTTCGAACTCAATTCATTCACAAATGGAAGATATTTACACAACTTAAACTGATTTAGAGCAAATCGGAAAACCTTTTCCTCACTCACTCCTTCAAACCTTCAAACCTCAAACCTTCAAATCTTTAAATTTTCACCTCGACATGCAAGAATAACAATGGTGCGATTGAGTTTGATTTGCAGGATACAATAGTGTTGTAGGAGTATGAAGAACGCACAGAGAAGAGAAGAAGATGGTAAAAAAAATAAAATAAAATAAAATTAGAAACATTGTTTTAGTGGTATTTTGGTAATTCATGGATATACACTGAATTTTTTTAAAAAAAGTGGTTATTAACAATTAAATTTTCGTATGTGGTTACAAACAAATTTCCTATATTAGATATGGTCATTTTCAGCAATTTCCACCTTTAAAAAATAAAATAAAAAATTCATGTGTATGGTGGGCTAGTTAATTTTAAAGTCATTTATAGATTTGTTTTATTTAAAATATTACATAAACTATATTTTAAAATCAATTTTTTTTAACTATAATTTGGGGGCCCTAAGCGGGCCTGAGTCAACCTTGTCAAACTTGAAATCTCAACCGGAATCTACCCTGCGAAGCCAGCATTGGAGAGATTCAGATAAGTCAAATTCGTGAGGTTGGCCAATCTGGATGGAATTTGACTTGCATTGAATCGATTATAGGCCAAATTTAGGCTCTGCAGGTACTGAAGTCCGAAAAGACCAGTTGAATTCTCAATTCCACCGGAGATTGATTCGAAGCTCAAGTTGAGACCAATAACACGACCACCCGCATCACAATCTACGCCGCTCCAATTACAGTAATCTGTATCTTGATTCCACTTCACCAGATGCACATATTGGCTCACTTCAAAATTGAGGCTGCTCTTCAATTGGAGTAGCAACGACTGCTGATCTCTCTGGCATTGACCGGCAACCAAAACGACGTCGCTGCCAAACAAATTTGCTAAAAAGGTTATCAAGAAAAGCCATGAGAAGAGTAGAAGTCTCATTGGAAACCAAGTTGATAGTTAAAATGTTGAAAACAATGAAGTTTCAAACTATACTAGAAAGGACCACTGATGAAATGAAATTGCAAGACAATGAAAATGGAGTTTTAGACACTATAAGGAAATTGCCAAGGCACCTTGGAAAAATCCATGAGTACAATTCCAAAGACTTTTTGCCAGGGACAATGACAATGCGAAATTCGTAGACCATAAAAGTTGTACTTGGGAGACTTACAATAGTCTGTCCATATTGGCTACAGGATTCATTTCCTGTGTATCGTTTTCAAGTTGATCTTTCTATAGATCTAACTTCTCACAGAACATAGAAATAGTAACCCCATTGTTTTCTAATCAATGGACAGCAACCTACTTGTACGATGGCTTGTCATTTATAGTCTCATACCAAGTGGAAGAAAATCAATGTACAACCTACTCCAAAAGAAGCTAGTCATTTGTAGTCGTATATTTCCATATCAGGAATAACATTCCATGGAATTTTTGGTTTTCAACTCTGCCAAAAATATTTGATATCTTCTGATCGAGTCAATAACGAGGCCCAGGAGTCATATCAGGAGGCTTTAATGTAGATGCTAGTACCGCTGCAGAAGCAGAAGACTTGTATGTGACGAAAGGAGTAATTGTGAGTCTGCAAGAAAGGAGTTGGATCTTTATTGCTTACATGTTCTTGGTATACAACGAGTCATTTTCAGATTTTTTGTTGCATCTAAGTTTTTTTTTTTTTTTTTTTTTTTTGAATTATCTGAGATACTTTTTTCGTGAAGAAGGAAATTGTGAGCTTGGCCTTTAAATGTCCGAATCAGCACTAACATTAAGTAGAAGACTTAAAATTGTAAAGTCCCATCTTCCACAATGTCTTCTTTCTATACTCTTAATTTAATATCTGAACTCTAAACAAGCATTCCAAAAGCATCTATAGATCCATATCAGGAATAGCATTCCATGGACTTTTTGGTGAAACTTATGAGAAGACCCTAACGTGAAGGGCCTACTTGTTGACCAACTCGAATGTGTTTGCAATATGTGAAACTGTAATCTCATTTTTGGTGATAAAATGTTGGAAGGGAGTCAGGGAGACTTATCCTACAATCACTGATCATTGATTTCCATTTACGATGGTTAAAAAAAGAAATCAATTTATGATGCTTGTGATAGGAAAAAATTCTGAAAACATATTTGATATCTTCTTGTACTTCATAAGCTGAATTTTTGTTTCTCGGATATGGGTTTGGGTACCAACCGAACCGGAAAAGATAATCTGATTTAATTCATGACTGAGCCTAAGTTCAGTTTTGCAGGCCGAGCCCAAGCAAATTCAACATATTAAGGCCCATAAATGAATCCAACACTTGTAACTTTCGAGTCAATAACTTGTATCCAACGCAAGTTAAATAACTCTATATTTTACATCTTAAAATCAACTAGATCTTGATTGAAAATCAATTTCTATTGAATGATCAGACTTAGTATACCTTTAAAAAAAAAATCAATTTTGAATATGAATTTTCTATGGAGAGATATTAACAAAACAATAAATTTTGAATATGAATATGAACTTTAGTGCAAATTCAACATTAGAATTTAAGTTATCAATAATTAACTAATCTCAAACCTTCAAGGAAGGTTTGCAATAACAACACATTTTTATTTTCTTCTCTTGCTTAGTTTCTTGTTACATTTCTAGTCGAATACAAGAAACTACCACTACCACAATATTTTTGGTTGAATTGGTAGCTCCGTAGCTCCATGAATATAAAGAAGATATTGTGAATTTCAACATGTACGTTTTGCTAGTGTGATGAGGCCTAACCTATCAAATTTAAAAGTAAAAATCACGAATTTCTAGTCATAATTGTCAACGTATCAACATTTTAAGTCTTTTTTTATTTTTTATTTTTTATTTTTTATTTTATATATATATATATATATATATCACTTACGGTGGCAACGATTTGAATATAAGACATTGACAAACTGAATGCACATTTTTACTACCGAACCATATTGGACGGTAATTATTATTTTATTATAAGTCCATTATTGGTTATGGTACCATACAAAATTAGTAATTATATATGGTTTATTTGTAACATGCATGTGAACAGAACAAACAAAAAAAAAAAAAAATCCTTAATTTAAGCGCACAACATGTGCAGTAAATACCATAAATACTAAACCTTAAGATTTGAAAAGCCAAACCCTGAAAAAAAAAAAAAAAAAAAAAAGTACAATTTTTATTGAATAAGAAGACATTTTCATCACACACGACGAATTAACAAAAGAAATTTGTGGATGAGAATGTCATACCATATATCTATTTTTTTAAAATATACTGGGGATGCAACTGCTGCTCCAAAGCCTACACCAAATCCAGCTCCAATTGCTATTATGATTTGCCAGTCAAATTCAAATTTGTTGCTTGAAGCTGCAGGTAGCTCACTCGAATTCGTTGTGCGATCATCATTGGTCAAAGGAGGCCCATACAATCCTTCATTTCCTTCAAAAGAAATTGATGTAAAACTCTGGAGCTGTGTACCTGATGGGATCTTTCCAACCAAGTGATTATATGAGAGATTCAAGAAAGAAAGGAAATTTAGACTTGCGAGCAGCGTTGGGATCGCCCCACTCAAGTTGTTCACAGAGAGGTCCAAGGACTCTAGTTGTCCTAATTTCCCTATAGAGGATGGGATTGAGCCTGTGAGAACATTATGTGACAAGTTGAGAGCATAGAGCGATTTGAGTAGTCCGATCTCATCTGGAATTGGCCCTTGAAAATCATTTGATGATAAGTCAATGGAAGTGAACAAAGGTAGGATCTTCACAAGCTCCATCTCAATACCTTTGCTGGTAACTGTTACTGAATCCTCGTACAGTGGATTTCCACCCATGGACTTCAACTTCTCATATTGGAGGTGTTCGAGCTGAGGTTGTGCTTTACCTTCATCAACCATCATTGCCTTCCATGACGTTAAGCCTTTATGTGGTAGTCTTCCAGTAAAGTTATTGGAAGCTAAGTCGATAATTTGAAGCATTGGCCAGGAGACATCATATTCTAGGCAACTGATGTTGCCATAAAATTTGTTGGATCGTACAACCAGGACGTGCAAACTGGATACCTTCTTTAACCAGCATGGAAAGGCATCGTTGATCTTGTTGTTCCCAAGGTCTAAAACCTCCAGATTTGTGCAATTGGCAAGAGACTTTGGAACCATTCCTTCTAGCTCATTCCCATTCAAAATCAGTGTTTGTAGTCCACAATATTCTCGAAATTTGTCTGGAATGGTTCCATAGAGACTGTTTCTTCTTACATTCAGAACACCCAGATTCACTTTCCCTTCAATCAAACATGTTGGTATTCTGCCACTCAAATTGTTGCTTGACAAATCAAGAATTTGAAGCTCTGTAGCATTGCACAATGATTCAGGAATGACGCCTGTAAGCTTATTGTTTGCAACGGAAAAGAACTCCATATGGGATGCAACATTACCAATGTCATCTGGGATTTTTCCTTCAAGCCGGTTAGAATGTAGGTCAAGAAACGCCAGATTCTTAAGGAGGTTAATAGAATAAGGTTCTTGAAAACCCACCAAGCTATTAAGTGAGAGATTTAGAATGATGCTAACTTCCCAAATCCAATTCGGTATTTCTCCAGAAATTTGGTTGTCTGAGAGATCTAACTTAATTAACGACCAATTCTTCAGATTAGGAAACATGATAAGTTTGCAAGAAGCCAACTTCAAATACCGAATATTGGGGGGGAAAGAAGAAAAGCTGGTATTTACATCGACTGCCAAGTTGTTGAATGAAAGGTCAAAGTAATTAAGATGGACAAGCCTTCCAATCACATCCAGCTGTACAGTGCCATTGAACTTGTTGGAAGAGAGATCCACCAATAGGAGGTTTTTGAGTTCAAAGATTGACATGGGAATAGGCCCTTCTAATTTGTTGACACTTAGATCGAGGTTATAGAGTACAGAGGAGGAAGCATTCAAAAATTCAGGAATTTGGCCCGCAAATTGGTTATTGCCAAGCCAAAGCCGCCGCAGCAATGGAAATGCAAACAGTGATGGGGGGATACTTCCATTAAGGGAATTATAGCTTAAATCAACCCAAGAAAGATCCTGAAGCTGCTCCCAGTCAGTGGACGAGATCCCACCAGTCAAAACATTAAAAGAGAGGCTTAAATAGTTGAGAGATCCGGACATATGAAAAGAAGAGATAAAACCACCGAAGTTGTTGAATGACAAGTCTACATATTCTAATTGGGTTAGATTACCCATTGAAGTGGGAAGTGGACCAGTGAAACTGTTCCTTGACAAGGCCAAATATTCTAATTGGGTTAGATTACCCATTAAATGGGGAAGTGGACCACTGAAATTGTTCCATGACAAGTGCAAATGTTTTAATTGGGTTAGATTGAAAATTGAAGGGGGAAATGGACCAGTGAAATGGTTGAACGACAAGTCCACATATTCTAATTGGGTTAGATTACCCATTGAAGTGGGAAGTGGACCAGTGAAACTGTTGAATGACAAGACCAACCATTCTAGTTGGGTTAGATTACCTATTGAAGGGGGAAGTGGACCAGTGAAACTGTTCCTTGACAGATCGATTCTACTGCTTAAGTCGAGACCAATAACACGACCAGCCATGTCGCAGTCTACACCGCTCCATGTACAGCAATCCGTTCTTTGATTCCAATGCACCAGACGTACAGACAAAGTAGAGTCTAAGGTGAGGCTGTTTTTCAATTGAAGTAACAAGGACTGCTGGTCACTCTGACATCGGCCAGAAACCAGAATCATAGGGATGCCAAAGAAATTTGTAGAAAAGGTTACGAAGAAAAGCCATGATAGGAGAATAAGTCTCATTGGAGAAGAAATAATTAATAGGTAAAACACCAAAATGACTGATGAAACTTGATTGAATGAAAGAAGTTGTGGTGACATTATTAATATATATAGGAGTATAGGACTAGCAAAAGGGTGACAGAACATTAATTCTATTCAACTGGGACCTACTAATCATGTGTTGCACAATAGCTGCCATTTAATTCATAGTCCAAAATAGTTTATAAGACTATGATGTAATTTTTAATAATTCATAAAAAAAAACTGAGAAAAGGACTTTAATATTCTTATTTTCGGATTTTAAACATATTTTAACCTTCGTTTTTCAAAAATTTATACATAATTAATTTGAATTCAATCTAATTTAAAGTTTTGGTTTTAGTTTTGAATTCAATCACTTTACAAAGGTTGAACATATATAGATGGAGTGTCTGGAAACAATAACTCCATTAATTAGATGGTTTATGGGGCTTGTTGCTCTACAGTCTAAGATAATTATAGAATTGGAGTCAACTGGAGTAAAGGTAACTTCATATATTACTTATGGGGCTCTTTGCTCTACAAAAGATATAGTCATCTGTTTTGGAGTCAACTGGAGTAAAGACAACTTCATAATCTAGAATTTCTAAGTCTCATAACAAAAATTTCTTGAGAAAAGCTTTAAGAAAAGTAGGATTAATCAAGGAAAAAGAAAAAAGTAGTGCTTGGTAAAGTACTTGTCTGCCACGGCATGATATTATTAATATAATACAATTCTAAATAAAGATTTATTATAATCTAAAGAATCAAATTATTTTCATTAAGTCCTTTTTGGCTGATTGATAGGCCTGGGGCCTTGATCAGATTATGATACTTCTTAGTAATCACTTTAAAAAGGTTGAAATAAAGATGGAGTGTGTGTGAACAAAAACTCGATTTAGATTGCTTCTGCAGCTTCTTGATGTACAGTCCATCTAGAATGTTAGAGAGCAAAATATACGGGAGGATGATGAGAAAGCATGAAAATATACACAAAAGAAATCCGGTCATGTAAAGGAACACGTTAGCCGGATTTGTAACGTTACATATTAATTAGAAAACAAAAAATTTACTTTTTACAAAAGTATGAGAGCCAGAGTAGTTTTATTTTTTAGTATATAACGTTACACATTTGCCATGTACTTGTCCTCGAGCGTCAAAGAGAAGGCAATGAAGGAAATTACGCTTCAGTTGCATTTTTATAATATTAATTCATAAATTTATGTATTCCTGTAAATTAATCTAATTTCAATATCTTTTCCAAAATATTACAATTATGCGAGAATCTATAATTCTTTATGGTGTTCTATTTTAATCCATATTAGATTGATAACGAGTTAAATACCATCTTGTTCATTGATTAAGGTACATGAAATCATCTTACCATATACATTGAGGTTTGATAAATGTAGGAAAAGGATCGAGTTTTGCTGAGTAAATTGTTATGGACACGCTTGTCTCAAGTGGAGCAAAAGAATTAAATTGTCATGGACTTGTTAGACTACTTTCAGGCCGAATCACACAATGAAGATTTGTTCTTGAAATTTTAAAGTGGAATGTTGAATGGTTAAAAATGTATTGGAGCTTTTGAGAAAGCCAAAAAAATTTAAAATAAAAATAAATTAGAAAAAGTGGTAGCCTTTCTCTCACTCTCTGTTTCTCAAAAGCAGAAGCATGCAGCTATTTTAGTAAATTTTGTTGTTTGATGCCAAAATATTAATATTTCTTAGTGTAATGAAGAGAACAAAGAGTTGTACTCTGTTTTCCAAAACAGAGCAATTCTATTGAAACAAAAGATACAATTGGAAAAATCAAGAAGAAAATTTTTAAAAGGATTAATTTATTATTTTAATATATACAAGAAAATTAAAATATTATGGAGCAAAAATACAAGCTAAACCCATCACAAAACAAGTGAAATGAGCACTTCAATTTGTCTAGTCAAACTTGTTTGTTCAACAAAAAATACTACAAAACAAAACTTGAGCAAAGCAGATTTAATTATTTTAAGACGATTAAAAATCAAGGGAAATGAATGGAGACATAATATTCTACGTTGTCATAAACTTACGTTCACAGGTTTATTGGATTCGTAATGTTAAACAATCTCATTGAAAAGACACAGCTTCAATAATATATATATATAAAAAAACACTAACAACATTTTCTTACAGCTGTCAGTTGGTTCCCTAGAACACTGGAAATAGAACCTTGTAAGTCATTATAGCGAAGAGAAAAGTACTCAAGACGACTAAATCTAGACAGCAAATTTAGGTATTGAATCATTAAAATTGTTATTCGATAAATCAAGATGTCTAAAGAGAAGTCAAGTTTCCAAGCCCGGCAACAATTGGACCTTCTAATCGATTGAAACTCTTATCAAGAATAATTAAGGACGCGTCATGTAAACATTTTTTATGTTCTATTTTTAGAAAAGGAAAATGAAAATGAAAACGAAAACGAAAACAGTGTTTTTGGTTTTAATTTCGAAATCTGAAAAACGCGTTTGATGGTATATGTTGAAAGTTGTATTATGAAAATAAAAACAGTAAAAATGCCAAAATAACAAATCAAACTTGATTGAAGGAAAGAGCTTGCAGTGACATTATTAATATTGTACTAGCCAAAGAGGAGATATTTGATATAAGATTAAGGAGGATCTGCTGAAGAAATTTATGAGAAGACCCTAAGTGTGAATGTGAAGGGCCCACTTTTTGACCGACTCAAATGTGAAATTATAATCTCATTACAATTTCGACCTTGATTCATGCAATTTCGACCTAGTCCTCTGTTCACACACCATTCTTCCTGACAATCTATTTACACTTAATGAAGCCTCCCGGAATTTGACTTCTAAAAAAGCACTTTAGGAAGCCTCTAGGAATTTGATTAACATCTAAAACCCACTTCATGAAACCTCCTGGAATTTGATTAATTAATTTATTCCCTTTCTAGTTTCTATGGGCTGCAGAAGAAAACTTAGAAACAAATCGATGCAAGGTTTCCAGATAATAAAGATCTTGCAACCGTACAAAACATGTATAATAGCTAAATCTTTCATTCAATTAAGTTACGAAGAGCTTGCTTTAAAAAGTTAATGAAAAAATATACAGTTTCAAACTATACTAGAAAGGACCACAAATGAAATGAAATAGCAAGATAATAAGAAATTCGATAACGCAAATAGCTTGATTGAAAAATCAATTTCTATTGAATGATCGTACTTAAAAATACCTTTTAATTAAAAATCACATATGAATTTTCTAATGAAAGATATAAACAAAACAACTATTATTAAAATCTGTAAAAACACAATTGTTTAGGGCGACACAATTCCCTGTAAAGGGATGTAAATCACAGAAAAATAAAAACTTGGTGGGGGACAATGCCAAATTCGTAGACCATAAAAGTTGTAATTGGGAGACTTGGAATAGTCTGTCTATCCATGGACTTTTTGGTCAATGCTTCAATTTTGAACCTAAATTACCGGTTATGATATGATGGGAAATGTTTGGATTCAACTTGTGATGAATTGTCCTCGGGAGATTCTAAAAATCCGTTGCTATTTCCTTAAGATCTTTCAGAGCTAAAAAGAATAATATAATTAATGTAAAAAATGAATTTGCCACCACCAAACAAGATCAGTTTGCATATCACACAGCTTCTTTTGAGTCAATAACAAGAATGACAGAACAATAATACTTGACCGAGGAACGACAAAGAACAAGGTGTTTACTAGGAAGACGTAGATCTTAATAAAAACATAGCAGCAGTAGCATTTCATTTTTATTTTCTAGACAACAATCACATGGCAGATGACCCAAAGCAGACTTTGAGATCCCAGACAATCAAAAAAAAAAAAAAAAACTAGAGTTACATTTTTTAATACTTGTATGATTTAACTAAAGCAGAGGAAATAAAATTTTTTAAAAAATTGTTTGACAAAACTGGACCTGTAGAAATCCAGGCCGACCCCAAATGAATTCAAGTTATTGGGCCTATTAAAACATGGTTAGGCCCAATAGCTGGTACGTCACGAGTCAACTCAATATCTTTCTAATGATGTTTTGAGTCGATTCGTGACGTTTTGTTTGATAGAACTTGACCCATAGAAATCCACACAAAATAAGGTGCAATTAAACAATGGAGATGCTACCACTACAGAAGCAGAAGACCTGTACGGCCAACAAATTTCCCAAACCCAGCTCCAATGGCTATTAAGAATTCCCAAACAAATTGGTTGCGGAAACGGGCATAACTTCCTCCACAAACATCGGAATCGCATTCTTGAAGAACCGTTGGAAAGAAGACTTCTGGACCTTTCCAACCATATATAGCACGAAACCTAATTCATTCTGAGGAGAGAGATATGGCCCCCGCAAGTTGAGCCTTCTGCAGGAAGCTTTCACCAAACACAAATTTTGCAATTATGCGCCCTATTCTGCGCCCTAGGGCGCAGAATTAAGAAAAAGTGATCCTCTGCCAAGAATTGGCGCCCCTTTCTGCGGCCCCTAAATGCAAAACAAGGGTGCAGAATCTAACTTTTGAAAATTACACTTTTGCCCCAAACTTTCTACATTTTTGCAAAAACGCCCCTCACCTGGAAGAAATCCTGAAACACTTATTTAAGCCGTTAAATACCCGGTTTTACCCGGGAAACAAGCATAAAAGATGAAAGTAAGGGGCTACACAATGTGTAAAAATAAGAGTTATCAATTTATAAGCAACAAAAAAGTAAAAAAACCAGGAGGTTCCAATTTTTATTTTAACATGATACATCAAAATCTCAAATGCGTAATCAAAGTAAATAATTTTCAGGTTGGCCATGTGGCAGATGGCATATGAAAGATTCAAGTGACTCAAATTTGTGAGGTTGGCCATCCTGGATGGAATTTGACGCCCTGAAAGTTGCTTGTCATGTGTGTTGCACATTTTGGCAACCAAGCCAACCATGTAAACTTGAAAGTAGAAGAAGACAGCAGCAGAAATTTATGTGAATGCCCTGGAGGTATTGCATAATTTGTCTGGAATCAAATTTGTTTGTAACATGCATGTGAACAGAAAAAAAAAATAAAAAATAAAAAATAAAAATAAAATAAAAAAATCCTTAATTTAAGCGCACAAAATGTGCAGTAAATACCATAAATACTAAACTTAAAGATTTGAAAAGCCAAACCCTGAAATAAAAAATAAATAAATAAAGGGTACAATTTTTATTGAATAAGAAGACATTTTCATCACACACGACGAATTGACAAAAGAAATTTGTGGATGAGAATGTCATACCATATATCTATTTTTTTTAAATATACTGGGGATGCAACTGCTGCTCCAAAGCCTACCCCAAATCCAGCTCCAATTGCTATTATGATTTGCCAGTCAAATTCAAATTCGTTGCTTGAAGCTGCAGGTAGCTCACTCGAATTCGTTGTGCGATCATCATTGGTCAAAGGAGGCCCATACAATCCTTCATTTCCTTCAAAAGAAATTGATGTAAAACTCTGGAGTTGTGTACCTAATGGGATCTTTCCAACCAAGTGATTATATGAGAGATTCAAGAAAGAAAGGAAACTTAGACTTGCGAGCAGTGTTGGGATCGCCCCACTCAAGTTGTTCACTGAGAGGTCCAAGGACTCTAGTTGTCCTAATTTCCCTATAGAGGATGGGATTGAGCCTGTGAAAGCATTATGCGACAAGTTGAGAACAATGAGAGATTTGAATAGTCCCAACTCTTCTGGTATCGGCCCTTGAAAATTGTTGGATGATAGGTCAATGGAGGTGAATATAGTTAGGATTTTAACTAGCTCCATCTCCAGACCTTTCATGGTAACTGTTACTGCATCCTGGTAGGGTTGATTTCCCATGATCGTCTCAAATTAAAGGTGTTTGAGCTGAGATTGGGCTTTCTGCTCATCAACCATCATTGCCTCCCACGCTGTTAAGCCTTTTTGTGGTAGTCTTCCAGTAAAGTTATTGGAAGCTAAGTCGATAATTTGAAGCATTGGCCAAAAGACATCATATTCTAAGCAACTGATGTTGCCATTAAATTTGTTAGATCGTAAAACCAGGATGTGCAAACTGGAGACCTTCTTTAACCAGCATGGGAAGCCATCGTCGATCTTGTTGTTCCCAAGGTCTAAAACCTCCAGCTTTGTGCAATTGGCAAGAGATTTTGGAACCAATGCTTCTAGTTGATTCGAGTTCATACTCAGTGTTTGGAATCCACAATCCCCTGGAAATCTGTCTGGAATGGTTCCATAGAGATTGTTTCTTCTGACATTCAGAACACCCAGATTTTCACCCATCTGAATCAAACAAGTTGGTATTCTGCCACTCAAATTGTTGATCGACAAATCAAGAACTTGAAGCAATGAAGCATTGCACAATGATTCAGGAATAATGCTTGTAAGCTTATTGTTTGAAACGGAAAAGAACGCCATAATGTATGCAACATTACCAATGTCATCTGGGATGGAAGAAGTAAAATTATTGGTCGAGTAATCAACAATTACAGCCTCTGGTGGTGGGAGTGGGATTTTTCCTTGAAGCCGGTTAGAATGTAGGTCAAGGACAACCAGATTCAAAATAGAATAATGTTCTTGAAAACCCACCAAGCTATTATGTGAGAGATTTAGATTGCTGCCAACAACTTTCCAAATCCAATTCGGTATTTCTCCAGAAATTTGGTTGTCTGAAAGATCTAACTCCTGTAACGAGAAATTCTTTAGATTAGGAATCATGACAAGTTTGCAAGAAGCCAACTTCAATATCCCAATATTGAGAGGGAAAGAAGAAAAGCTGGTATTTACATCGACTGCCAAGTTGTTGTATGAAAGGTCAAATTGAGCAAGATTGCCAAGCCTTCCAATCACATCCAGCTGTACAGTGCCATTGAACTTGTTGGAAGAGAGAACCACCCATTGGAGGTTTTTGAGTTCAAAGATTGACATGGGAATAGGCCCTTCTAATTTGTTGACACTTAGATCGAGGTCAGAGAGTACAGAGGAGGAAGCATTCAAAAATTCAGGAATTTGGCCCGCAAATTGGTTATTGCCAAGCCAAAGCCACCGCAGCAATGGAAGTGTAAACAGTGATGGGGGGTGACGACACGTCGTTGCAATGTCGGTCAAAAGATGAACATTTAAGTTCGACCTCGCTAGCGCGCGAGTCACAGGGACTAGCACAGCGGCAAGTGAGGGTATCGTTCCGCAGGGAGGTGGGATTCGCCGACCGTCACCGGTTCTGGCTATTATTACAACACTCCGAGTGAACTCGTGTGTTGCGTTTGCGGAAAAGTAGTAAATAATATAAATAAATAAATAAACTAACATAATATATACATGGATAGGATGGAATGGAGAGATGGCATGAAATGTGGTTACACTAAGGAAATGATTCAACCGTGACAATCCTCCTAATTAAGCTCTAGACTCATTTAGTCCCTCAATGTGCAAGTATATCATAGGCTCGTGTCCCCTTAATTGATCTCTAATCTCTCTCGAGTCTTAGAAATCGCATCCACATAATGCATGGATTCATTAAGTACTTTGGGACACCTATACAAGCTCTGTACGGCAGCCTAGTGATCTCTCAACTGTCTGGTCATATACAGTGGTTATTTCGTTGGGCATATAATGCGCAACCGCGTGGGCCATACTACAGCCAATAATTCATTCACAATGGCTAACCAAATACGGGATGGCAACCAAGTGAAAGCATTAAGAATACGAGATACCCATACAACACGTATGTTATATGCTCGTGTCCCCTTAATTAATCTCTAATCTCTCTCGATGTTTTAGAGATTACATCCATGCATAAATGCTTGGATTCATTAAGGACCGTGGGACACACACACGAGCTCTACACGCCAGTCTAGTGATCTCTCAACTTACTGGTCAAATGTAGAGGATATCACGCTGGACATGTTAATGTGAACCACGCAATATATAACATACAACCTAAATATCATCCACAAGGTGGCCAACCGAGTGAAAGCATTAAGCAATGAAATACCTCTATAACTACACAAGCACAAGAGGAATTCAATTTGTCTTTGCTCTAGATACATATTCGGTTTTATCAATCTCCCTAGGATGGCTAAAAATGGAAACAAGCTTACCGAACAATTACATGCAACAAGTTGATTGTTATTCATTAAGACCATTCAATTTAAGCTAGGGGTTCATTCTTTTGATTTGGGAATTATCCCTAAATCAATCCATCACCCAACCCAAACCATGGGTGAGCAATTGTGCCTTTGAAAACAAAGACTCATTAAGTACAAGAATATTGAACCAAAGTCTAATTTAGCAAGTACATGCATCAATCAAACTTCTCCCACTCTTTAGAGCTAATACTCAACACTCAAATCATTCTAAACATGGTATTTTGGATCATCCATCAATCAATCAACAATTATGGGATGCTAAATTACTCTACTCCTAAATTAAATTACACTACTCCTAATCCCATTCATGGACACATTAATTTAGACCCATCACACACATGAATATCACAACAAGAGATTTAATCATGAATAAGCAAAGAGTAAAACAAAACTCAAAGAAAATTAAGAACAATCATACATATATTGCAATAAGTGTAGGTTTACAAAATTCCCAAATTTGGGGTTACACATCAAAGAAGTAAGAAATACAAAGAAATGAGTAAAAAAGAGACAACCTTTGAAGACAAACCCTCCAAAGAAGCTCCTAGCTTTCCTAGCTCGGATTTGGTCCAAAGACCACTCCATTCTTCTTGTAATCTACTCCTAGATGGGTGGATGTGGTGCAAAAATGGTGGTGGAGGTGTATGGTGAGCTCCCATGGAGGAAAAACCTCCATGGGAGCTTGGATGCTCTCCTTATTTGGTGAAGAAGGTGGAGAAGATGAAGAAGATGGAAGAAGAAGTGTTTGGGGCGGAAGAGAGAGAGAGAGGAGAGGTTGGGCATTCTGAAAACTGAGAGAAAAGGGGGTATATATAGTGGAGAGGGGGCTTAGGGCAGAAATTGGGTGAAAGGACGATAATGCCCTTGCAATAGTGGCTGAAAATTGGGCCTCTCGCGGATGGGTTTCCAGCAGCGCGCACCGTTACGGAAACAGGCATAACTTTCTCCACGAGTATCGGAATCGTGATCTTGAAGAACCGTTGGAAAGAAGACTTCTGGAGCTTTCCAACAATATATAGCACGACATCTAATTCGTTCTGAGGAGAGAGATATGGCCCTCGCAAGTTGACCCTTCTGCAGGAAGCTTTCGCCAAACCCAAATCATGATTTATGCGCCCTATTCTGCGCCCTAGGCCGCAGAATTGAGAAAATGTGATCCTCTGCCAAGAATTTGCGCCCTTTTTTGCGGCCCCTAGACGCAAACAAGGGTGCAGAATCCAACTTTCAAAAATTGCACTTTTGCCCCAAAATTTCTACATTTTTGCAAAAACGCCCCTCACTGGAAAAAATCCTGAAACACTTATTTAAGCCATTAAATACCCGGTTTTACCCGGGAAACAAGCACAAAAGATAAAAGTAAGGGGTTACACAACGTGTAAAAATAAGAGTTATCAGGGGGATACTTCCATTAAGGGAATTAAACCTTAAATCAACCCAAGAAAGATGTTGAAGTTGCTCCCAGTCAGTGGACGAGATCCCACCAGTCAAAACATTATGAGAGAGGCTTAAATAGTTGAGAGATCTGGACATATGAAAAGAAGGGATAAAACCACTGAAATTGTTCCATGACAAGTCCACATGTTTTAATTGGGTTAGATTACAAATTGAAGGGGGAAGTGGACCGGTGAAACTGTTCCATGACAAGTCCAAATATTCTAATTGGGTTAGATTACCCATTGAAGTGGGTAGTGGACCAATGAAACTGTTCTCTGACAAGGCCAAATATTCTAATTGGATTAGATAACCCATTGAAGTGGGAAGTGGACCCATAAAACTGTTGAATGACAAGTCCACATGTTCTAATTGGGTTAGATTACCCATTGAAGTGGGAAGTGGACCAGTGAATCTGTTGAATGACAGATCAAGGGTAACCAACCTTGCCAAACTCGAAATCTCGATGGGAATCTGCCCCCCAAAGCCGGCACAAGAAAGATTCAGGTAAGTCAAATTGGTGAGGTTGGCCAACCTGGATGGAATTTGAGCTTCATTAAATAAATTAAAGGGTTTTATTGAAAACTAACCCTTTTGGGAGGCTAAAATTGAAATCTAACCTCTTTTTGAAAAACTTGCAAAATTAACTCCTTTGTGACAATATTGCCCTTTTAAAATTTTAAAATTACATTCTTATTACAACACACATTACATCCCTTCTCTCTCAAATCGACCACAAACTTCTGAAAATTGCAAAATCCCTGATCTCTCCAAAGACATGAAATTGCCAAATCCCTAATCTCTCTAAAATCAACCAAATCCCTAGTCGCAGTGCGCAAGCCTTCTCTCCCACCGATGTTGATTTCAATTCTCTCTGAAGCACAACGAAGTATGAAGACGACAGCGCGACGGAAGCTTGAAGACGATGACGACAATGACGCTCCGTTGAATACGACGACGACGATAAAGGTTGAAGATGCTTGAAGAAGGTTGAAGACGACGACAACGCTCCGTTGAAGCTTGAAGACGACGACAAGACGATGACGCTCTGTTTGAAGACGACGACACTACATAAGGTGAATGGTTCATCAATTTTTGAATTTTTTTGTGGTGTTGTTTGGTAATTCCACCTATCTGCCATGGATTTTTTTTTAAAGCTTTCTGCTTCAATTTGTGTAATTTGAAAAATCCCTAATTTGAATTAGAACCCTAATTTTTTAAGTGGTAAACAACCCGAAAGGTGTTCTTCTCGAAATGGATACATGTGGTCTTCGTTTTTGAAGCCACTGGTGAGGTTTAGAGTGTTCTTGAAGATTGAATTGGTCTTGAATGATATGAAATTGGAAAATATAAAGCCAACCCATGAAGCCTTGAGTGTTGTTGTACGGGCATACGCGGACTCTGGACAGGCTGATCAAGCTCTTGACATGTATTATTATGTTATTGGGTTGTATGATTGTGGTCCTGATGTTTTTGCTTTTAATTCATTGCTTGCTTTGTTAGTTAATTGTAAAAAAATTGAGATTGCACGGAAGTTGTATGATGAAATGTGTAAAAGAGGTGATGGTGCAGATAATTATAGTACTTGTATTGTTGTGAAGGGTTTGTGTAAAGAAGGGAAGGTTGAAGAAGCTAGAAAGTTGATTGAGGAGAGGTTTGGAGAGTGGTGTGTACCAAACATTGTGTTTTATAATACACTCATTGATGGGTACTGCAAGAGAGGTGATGTCGATAAGCTGTTTAAGGAGTTGAAACGGAAGGGGTTTGTGCCTACATTGGAGACTTATTGAATTAGGTAGCTCGAAGATTCGATATGATCTTAGAGAAAGTACCCTCAATCGTGTGATATGTAAAATCATGTGTAGTTTGAAAAACAAATGATGATAGTTTTTGTGGTGTTGAAAGTGAATGCTTCTATTTTTGTAGTTTGAAAAATCATAATCTGTCTCATATGGAATATAAGTTGTGTTGGAACTTAACATTCTAAGATCAGTTCACCAGATAGTGAAGGATTATCTTGACTGTGTACATAATACCTAAACAGAGAGAGAATACTGTGGACCTCAAGAATTTTTGTTTCTAAGCTGTCAGCCTGTGATTAATGACAAAAGTTGAAATTTTAGATAAGTTATTATGCTGTGCAAAATGTAGACAGTCAAAAGTTTATATATGCAGAACTGTGACCTGTCTTCTTATATATAATCTCTCCTTCATCTTTTTTTCTTTTCAATATCATATTATATGGTCTTGAGACTTGCTATGTTCAAAGGTCACCATGTATTTATACTACCCAAAAAGCTCTCCTCTCAAGCTCTCAGATATTACTCTCGTTTTCTTTATACATGTTTTTTTGCTCTATTTTAATGTGAATTGTAGTAACCAAGCCTTTATGGTTGTGAATTGTTCCTTTAAATGAAATGAAATTACAACAAGTATACTGTCGGTGTTTTTGCTATCTCATTGTTATGGTTGAGTTCCTATATTGCTGGATTTAGTGATGTTTGAATGTTTGGATTGGAACTTGTAGTGGTTGTGACTGAATTGCATTTTGGTTTCCTAACTGCATTCGGAAATCGCAACAGCAGTTGGGAATTCCTAACAGTTGTTGGCAATTTCCAACTACAATTCCCAACTACAGTTACGAATTCCCAACTGCAGTTAGGAATTCCCAACTTCTATTAGGAATTCCTAACTAGTGTTGGGAATTCTTAACACCAGTTGGGAATTCCTAACAGTTGTAGCGAATTCCCAACTGCAGTTAGGAATTACAACTGTTAGGAATTTCTAATTGATGTTGGGAATTCTTAACACCGGTTGGGAACTCCTAACACCAGTTGAAAATTCCTAACTGTCGTTTGGAATTCCCAACAGTGGTTAGGAACTCCCAACTGCTGTTAGGAATTCCCAATAGCATTTTGAATTCTGAACTACAGAAACAAATATCACCTTAAATTGCTTATTCGATTAAAACATTTGTACTGATATAAATATTTTATGGTTTTATGTTATATTTCAGGATAATTAAATGTGAAAAGAGGTGGAATTGTTAGTAAAGGTTGCAGAATATTTCCCGGCGAAGATAAACAGCACTTCGCCAACGGCTACTGTAAAGTGCGTTAAGGAAAAGTTGACGGAGGTGCAACTATCCCTCTTCTGCACATGTTTTAGGAAACTTCTAGAGATGAATGACCTTAAGTTTTCCGGACAGTTGGTACACCATCTCCTACTTAGACAAATACGGTCTACTCAATGTAGATGCTGTTTTTGTTGTTAAAATGCAGGGGCTATTTTTGTTGTTAAAATGCAGGACTGTTTTTATTTAATTTAGGGGATGTTTTTTATTCAATTTAGGGGCTATTTTGTTGTTAAAATGCAGAAATTTCTGCCTTTTATGGATGTGTAAGGCATGGTTCTATTGTTAGAATGCAGAAATTTCTGTATTTCATGGATGTGAGATTATTACATAACACTGTCAAACAACAAAATAGCCACATATAACAACATTGTTAACAAGTTAACAACACTGTCAACATTGTCATCTCAAGCAATTAAATCCATAACAACAAGGCAATTGGAAACAATTAATCCCTAAAAAGTTGTATATAAAATTGTGGAATCCATTCAATCCATAATAGTTAACAAGTGTGAAAAAACATTATTATACAATACTATATATTATCAAGACCAACTCCATTGCCATTATCCGATTCAAAAACATTGGTAATGTCTTCGTTGACAGGTTCATTGTTAGGATCTTGTGTGTTTGGAATTATTCTTCTTTTCCGATCAATAGTGACACACAAAGAGGTTCTTGTATTCATATCAGAATTTTTACACAAGAATACTTGCACATCATCATCATTCACAACTTCAAATGGTTTTAAAACCTCAGGTGAATGAAAGATGAACTTCATCTTGATGGAGGACTTGCTTGGATTGGCTTCAACAAGATGAAATATAATGTCATGTAATGACTCATACGATGTCTCCCTTGAAAATGAAATTACTTTACACATTCCAGATTGATATTTGAACTTCCCACCACTGTTACTTCATTCACCGTCGTATAAAATAATAAACCGGACTTTATCTATGCCGCCCACCTTTCAAATTCATTGGAAATTTATAATTAAATTCTTAAAAAGATATTATAAATTCATGGTACATTAAATCTACAAAATATTATGAATCCAAACACTGTTTCAAAATCTAGATGTTGTTAGGAATTCTCAACGACCGTTAAGAATTTCCTAATTGCCGTTAAGAATTCCCAACCGCCGTTAGGAATTCTCAACTTACGTTTGGAATTACTAACGGTGTTTGGAATTCCCAACGGCCGTTAGGAATTCCTAACGGCAGTTGGGAATTCCTAACGGCGGTTAGGAAATTCTTAACGGCCGTTAGGAAAACAGTGCTGGACACATTCGAAAAAATTGTTTCAATTGTGTAGATTCAATGCTATAATGGAAAATCAACCACAACAACATCCAATTCAACCAAGACCCATGCTCTATTGCACTTATGTAAGCTATTTTCACAAAAATAAAGAACCCTAATACACATTTAATTAAAAATAAAGAACCTTAAGTAAATACCACATTTTAACAACAAAATTCAACAAAAATTCAACTTGTAAACTTTAAATTGACCACAATAACATCAAATTCAACCAAGACCCATGATTTATTACACAAATTCAAGAAAATTCGGACATGGTTGACAATTATAAAGTATAAAAGTTTAAAAAAAAGTAAAAAAAAACTCACCTCAAACCTTGAATGGAAGGAAACCTTGTGGAGTTGGTCAATGGTGGAGTTCTACTTGCAAAGGAGGAGAGAACAAAAGAAAAAAAAAAAAAAAAAAACTAGAAAGGAAAAGAATGAGAGTGGTTTGGTCGTGAGAGAGGTGAGGAAATAAGGAGGAAATGGTAGCAAATGAGAGAGGAGAAGTGATGAAAAGAAGGAAATAAGAGATATAATGAGTAAAAGAGAAAAGTTTGTAAATAAGGGTAAAATGGTACTTACGCATGAAAAAAGAGTTAGTTGTGCAAGTTTTTCAAAAATAGGTTAGATATCAATTTTAGCCTCTCAAAGGGGTTAGTTTTCAATAAAACCCTAAATTAAAAGCCAAATTTAGTCTCCGAAGATGCTGAAGAGCGAAAAGACCAGTTGAATTATCGATTCCACCAAAGATTGATTCCTCGCTTAAGTCGAGACCAATAACACGACCAGCCATGTCGCGGTCTACACCGCTCCATGTACAGCAATCCGTGCTTTGATTCCAATGCATCAGATGTACAGAAAAAGTAGAGTCGAAGGTGAGGCTGTTTTTCAATTGAAGTAACAAGGATTGCTGGTCACTCCGACATTGGCCAGAAACCAGAATCATAGGGATGCCAAAGAAATTTGTAGAAAAGGTTACGAAGAAAAGCCATGATAGGAGAATAAGTCTCATTGGAGAAGAAATAATTAATAGGTAAAACACCAAAATGACTGATGAAACTTGATTGAATGAAAGAAGTTGTGGTGACATTATTAATATATATAGGAGTATAGGACTAGCAAAAGGGTGACAGAACATGAATTCTATTCGACTGGGACCTACTAATCATGTGTTGCACAATAGCTGCCATTTAATTCATAGTCCAAAATAGTTTATAAGACTATGATGTAATTTTTAATAATTCATAAAAAAACTGAGAAAAGGACTTTAATATTCTTATTTTCGGATTTTAAACATATTTTAACCTTCGTTTTTCAAAAATTTATACATAATTAATTTGAATTCAATCTAATTTAAAATATTTTGTTTTAGTTTAATAACAACTACTCAACTAATTGTTGCTTATTGAAGTTAGAAGTCTGGCTAAAAACCAGAGTCTTCCTAATATGTCAGCATAATTTTTTTCTTGATTAAATTTGTTATTTGAGTTTTAAGTTTCTCAAAATTTTATTTGTAGTTAAAAATAAGTTTTCAATGTTTCATGAGGTTAATTCTGAAATTCTCCCAAAAACAAAGTCATCTTTTGAGTCAACCATAGCGTAGGTAACTTCATATGAATTTCAAAGTCGGAAATTAAAAAAAATTCGAGCAATGCTTTAGAAAAAGTAGGAATAAACAAGGAAATTAAAAGCAAAAGAAAAGGGGAAGACTATGGTGATTATAAAAGTTCTACAAATCTTTTTCGAAAAGGCTCGATTAATTAAATGCTGATATACTTCTTACTATCACTCTACAAAGGTTGAACATATATAGAATTGGAGTCAACTGGAGTAAAGGTAACTTCATATATAACTTATGGGGCTTGTTGCTCTACAAAAGATATAGTCATCTGTTTTGGAGTCAACTGGAGTAAAGATAACTTCATAATCTAGAATTTCTAAGTCTCATAACAATTGTAAAGTACTAAAGTCCCATCTTCCACAATGTCTTCTTTCTATACTCTATAGGTTCAACTCTTAATTTAATATCTGAACTCTAAACAAGCATTTTAAAAGCATCTATAGATCCATATCAGGAATAACATTGTGTGAAGACCCTAATGCGTGAATGGCCTACTTGTTAACATAGGACTTTATGGAATTCTCACTGCAAACACTCCCAAATTACTGAAACTTGCAGAGGTGATAGTACTCGTGGTGACCTTATATAAAAGAGTGAAAGGAGGGACATATTCTTTATTCAAAGGACTCTCTGTTTGTCCCGTTACGACAATATCACTGTCCTACATCAATCACTGTATAAGGAAATTGCCAGGGCAATAAAAGTTGTAATTGGAAGACTTAGAATAGTCTGTCCATATTGGCTGCAGGATCCATTTCCTCTGTATGGTTTTGAAGTTGATATTTCTATAGATCTATCTTCTAACAGAACGTAGAGGAAATTGTAAGGCTCTCCTTGAATGTTTGGTTATATGTCCATATCAGGAATAACATTCCATGGACATTTTGGTGATAAAATCTGCCAAAGAACATTGACTATAAAATGTTGGAAGGGAGTCAGGGAGACTTATCCTATGATCACTGAACATTGATTTCCATTTATGATGGTTAAAAAATGAAATCAATTTATGATGCTTGTGAATTGTGATAGGAAAAAATTCTGAAAACATATTGATATCTTCTTGAACTTCTTTGAGAATTTATGTGTTTTGGGTACCAACCGAACCGGAAAAGAAAATCAGATTTAATTCATGACTGAGCCTAAGTTCAGTTCTGCAGGCCGAGCCCAAATAAATTCAGGTTATTTGGCCTATTAAAACATATTAAGTCCCATAAAAGAATCATACACTTGTAACTTTCGAGTCAATAACTTGTATCCAAAGCTTTAATGGCGATGCTCAGAAGTCCGAAGACTTTGACAATGGAAATTGTGAGTCTACAAGAAAGTAGTTATATCTTAATTGTGCTAGTGTCAAAGCTTAAATGAGGGAAGTGGGAAAGCATGAAAATGTACACAAAAGAATTGTCAAGGAGGAGGCACCCACCAGCAAGTAGTCGAAAGACTCAGGAGTATGAAAAGATGAGTGAAGAAGGAAATTGTGAGTCTGGCATTAAATATTTGGTTAAGCAGAAGACTTACAAAGCTGTCCAGTCCCATCTTCCACAATGTCTTCTTTTTATAGATATAAATAACTCTTTATTTTACATCTTAAAACCAACTAGTTTTTCTATTAATGCTTCAATTTTGAACCTAAATTACCAGTTATGATGGGAAATTTTTGGATTCAACTTGTGATGAATTGTCCTACCGAGATTCTAAAAATCCGTTGCTGTTTTCTTAAGATCTTTCAGAGCTAAAAAGAATAATATAATCAAAGTAAAAAATGAATTTGTTACCACCAAACAAGGTCAGTTTGCATATCTCACTAGCATCCTTTCAGGTAAACCATACTTCAATTCAGTGCCAAATTTGACATATGTTATACTTTATGCCAAATTTGTTAACTTTTATAATTTTAAATAATAATAAAATATTATATAAATTGAATGCATTAATTACATTTGTTGAATTTTATAATTTTAAATAATAAAAAATTAAAAATAGCATTTCAAATAGAATTATATATTTGAGTACAATGCTAAAATGATGTACCAAATTTTTTGTGTCAAATTTAACATTGACATTGGCATATGCATTGGAAATGGTTTTATAGTAGGACTTGAACCAAACAACTCAAAATACCCTTGAAATAGAATCTAATGACTAGTAAACACCCATGTTACTGTAGTAGAATGAGAAACTCGAGAACACAAAGATCTTGATTGAAAATCAATTTCTATTGAATGATCAGACTTAATATACCTTTTAAAAAAATCCAATTTGAATATGAATTTTCTATGGAGAGATATTAACAAAACAATAATTTTTAAAATCAGTAAAAACACAATTTTTGAGGGACAACATGATCCCTTTAAAGGGGATCACATAAAAATAATAAGTTTTATAGAGTGATTGATGTCCATACATCAATCAATATATAAGGAAATTGCCAAGGCACCTTGGAAAATTTTTTTAACAATCCATATGAGTACGATTCCAAAGACTTTTTGTGGGGGATAATGCCAAATTCGGAGACTTATAATTGGAAGTTGATGGTAAAGTATGAAAATTTACATAAAAAAGAATCTCATCATGTTCCTGTCACGGAGCATCAAGGAGAAGACACCAACAGGAAGTATGTAATTGGTTGTGAGACTCTCCTTGAATGTTTGGTTATATTTCAATATCAGGAATAACATTCCATGGACCTTTTGGTGATCAACGTACTCTGCCAAAAACCATTGACGATAAAGTGTTGGAAGGGTAAGGGAGACTTATCCTACAATTTGATTGATTTCCATTTATGATGATTGAAAATGAAATCAATGTGATATGATGCTTGTGAATTGTGATTCAAAGATTCTGAAAACCTATTGATATCTTCTTCAAACTCTTTGAGAGTTTTAAAGAACATCTTGCATTTAAATAAGGTGCATCCAAAACCAACATCATTGAATCAATTTCCAATGAGTGATCGTATTTAAAAATACCTTTTAATAAAAAACCACGTCTGAATTTTCTAAAGAAAGATATTAACAAAACAACTATTATTAAAATCTGTAAAAACACAATTGTCCTGTAAAGGGATGTAAATCACAGAAAAATAAAAACTTGGTGGAGGACAATGCCAAATTCGTAGACAAAAGGTTGTAATTGGGAGACTTAGAATAGTCTGTCCATCAATGGACTTTTTGGTGATCAAATTTTCCAAAAACCATTGACTATAACGTGTTGGAAGGGAGTCAAGGAGACTTGTCCTACAATCAATGAGCATTGACTTCCATTTATGATGATTAAAAAATGAAAACAATATATGATAGCTTCATCTTCAGCGAGACAACTATACTGTATTGTAGTTGGACTTATTTGGCATTAATTATTATCAAGTAAATAATACGGGGTATGCATCCAACACTTGCAAGTTGCATCTTTTGAGTCAAAATTCAAAAACAGGGCCCAGTAGTCATATCTGGCTTTAATGGCAACGCTACAGCTACAGAAGCAGAAGACTTGTATAGTCAGCAAGGGAAGTTGTGTGCTCACTGCTCAGTCAACAAGAAAGGAGTTAGATCTGAATTGTTTTCATTTTCTTGAATAACGAGTCAATTTCAAATTTAGATTGTCTATGCAATATAAAAAATAGTAGCAGTAGCATTTCATTTTTATTTTATAGGTAAAAATCACATGGCAGATGGCCCAAAGCAGACTTTCAGACCCCAAACATATACTATTAAAGTTTCTAAAGCAATAAAAATAAATAAATAAAACCCAACAGGTTACATTTTTTAATACTTGTATGATTTAACTTGAATTTAATTTGACTTACAAGCTAAAGCAGAGGAAATAGATTAAAAAAAAAAACAAATTAATTTAACTTGAATTTAATAATAGCTAAAACACCAAAATGAATGATCAAACTTGATTGAATGAAGGATTATGAAAGATGTTTTTGGTGACATTATTAATTAATATAGGACTAGCAAAAGGGTGACAGGACATAGAAGCTATATAAGAATATTAAAACTATATAAGGCTTGTGGGCTACAGGTAATCTCTTGGAAAATTGAAAAATTGAGACCTAAAGAAAGAGAGAAGGCTTGTGGGTTACAGGTAATCTCTTGTACTTGTTATTCTCATTATCTTGTGAAATCGATGCGTCCGTGGACATATACAATTTGATGAACCACGTAAAATTGATTTGTGTTGTTTTGTGTTGTGGTTTACTTGCTTTTTGTTGATTGTGTTTCCTAGTTGCTTGTATTACTTTTGTGTTCTCATCCGTCCATTCAAACAAGGTCTTGGAAGGAGTTGGTGGTAGTTTTTGATTTTACCTATAAGATGTTCGACGAAATCACCAAGTGAACTCAAGAGAGGTGTTGTTGCACCGCTCACACAAACATTAAATTTAAAAAATAAAAAATAAAAAAAAATTAAAAAAAAATAAAATAAAAAAAAAGAAGGTGCAGTAGTACTAGTAGTGCACTTCAATATGGCCAGCACATTTCTCATTTAACTCCCAAACATCTTTTGGTTCTCACAACGCATTTTCTAGATCTTCAAGTGGGTGTGAATATGAAGACCCCACCTTTTGAAGATCACACCTCCTCATGAAATCACACTTCCTCACGCCTCATCATCACACCTCTGATTCCTGCAATTTCAACTTTGTCCTCTGTTCACACGGCCATTCCTCTACACCAACGCAACATCATGATTCAAAACTCAAAGACCATCAACTAAGTGAGTCATAGCTAGTTGTTTGCATGTTTGAATAATTTCAGTTTACCCATCACTCCATTTGGGCAAAAAATTCCAGTTGCGATAGTAGTTTATTTTTTTTTTTATTATTATAAATGAAGGGGCACAGGCCATGGCTCCGCAGTCTCTTGGAAAATTCATTTTTAATCTTTATCATTAATTGAAACTTTTTTTTTTCGTTTGCTTCTATAAAATGATAATTATGATATCTCCTTCAAGAATCTTTGACAGTTTGAAAATTAAACATTCAAGTTAAAAACAATAGCTTCCGTTTAATTCATAGTTCAAAATAATTTATAAGACTATGATACAATTTTTAATAAATCACACAAAAACAGAGAAAAAGACTTTAATATTCTTATATAGTTTTAATTTTTTTTTTTCCCAACATTCATACATAAATAATTTGAATTCAATCTAATTTAAAATTTTGGCTTTGTTTAATAACAATTACTCAACTAATGGTTGCTTGCTGAAGTTAAAAACTTTGTCTAAAAACTAGAGTCTTCCTAATATGTCAGCTTTAATTTTGATACAAAAGATTCTGGTATCCTACGAGGGAAAATTAATTTAATTCATGATTTGTGATCACAATGTTTACTTTGAAAATCAAGTTTACATGAACCCACACACAAATCATGAATTAACAATATAGTTTTTCTACTAAAGTTGTTATTAAAAATAACTTTGAGATTCATATCATTTCCTGTAAAGTTTTTTTTAGAAGATTCAGATTTTAGTTAGAAATATAAGATTTTCAAAGAGAGGTTAACTTTTACAATCATCATTTCAGTTTATGACTCTTTTTCTGGTTTCTTACCCTCAAATTTTTCACCAACAAAATTCCAATTAGATGGAAAAAAAATATGAAGTTCAACATCTTATGTTTGTCCTAGAAAGATTCTAAAACCCAATAACTATTTCCTTGAAGCTCATTCAGAGATTAAAGAATAAAATAACTAAAGCAAAGCATTAATCAATGTTTTTCCCATGTTTTGAATCAATACCAAACAAGAAAAAATTAAAAAAATGTATGTGCAAGGAAGGATGTAGATCTTAACTAAAACATAGTAGGTGTAGCATTTTATCAGCAACAAAGCGGGTTTGAGACATTTTAATGATTTGATTTAACATGACAGATTATAGTTATAACAAAGCAGGCATGAAACATTTACAACAAAGCAGTTGATTGAGAATTTAACTTTTAACATGGAGACATTTAGGAACAAAGAGTACTCTGTTGCATATTCCTTGTGACTTCTATTTCCAAAAGGGATTCTTGTGTCTAGCTGCTAAGATTTAAAAGTGAAAAAAATAAATAAAAACTAAGAGGTTCGGATTTTTATTTTTAACATTATACATCTTCATCTCCCATGGCGAATTTTCAACAGATATTTGATGATGACAATGTCATACCATATGTCTACTTTCTCAGAAAATACTGGGGATGCAACTGCTACTACAAAACCTATCCCAAACCCAGCTCCAATGGCTATTAACAACTTCCAGTCAATTTCACTGCTTGATGCTGGTACCGGAGATGGTAGCTTGCTGGAATTTGTGGTGCATTCATTAGTCAAGGGAGGCCCGCATAATCCTTCATTGCCTTCGAACGAAGTTGGTGAAAATGACTGGAGTTGAGTACTTGTTGGGATCCTTCCCACAAAGTGATTATACGATAGATTCAAGTATGACAGGAAATTTAACTTTGCAAGTTGTGTAGGGATCACTCCGCTCAGGTTGTTCATTGAGAGGTCCAAGGACTCTAGCTGTCGCAACTCTCCGAGAGTTGATGGGATTGGGCCTGTGAGAGCATTATGTGACAAATTGAGAAGATGGAGCGATTTTAATAGTCCCATCTGGCCAGGTATAATCCCTTCAAACTTGTTGCATGACAAGTCAATGGAGGTGAACAAAGTTAGGATCTTCACTAGCTCCATCTCTAGACCTTTGCTGGTAACTGTTATTGAATCCATGTAGTGCAATCGGCTGAGACCCAGAAACTCAAATTGAAGATGCTTGAAATTTGATTGGGCTTCATCTTCATCAAACATCATTGCCTGCCAAGTTGTTAAAGTTTCTCCTGGAATGCTTCCCCTAAAGTAGTTGGAAGCTAAGTCGACAATTTGAAGCCTTGGCCATGTGCCGTTAACCTCTGGACAACCAATCACTCCGTAAAATCGGTTCAATCGCAAAACTAGGACACGCAAGCTAGAGACATTCTTTAACCAGCATGGGAAGGTATCGTAGATCTGGTTATTCCCAAGGTCCAATACTTCCAGCATTGTGCAATTGGCCAGAGATTTTGGAACCGTTCCTTCTAGTTGATTACCATTGAGATCTAGAGTTTGTAATCCACAATTTCCCGTAAATGTTCCAGAAATAGTGCCACTGAGGTTATTTCTCCTTAAATTTAGAACAACTAGACTCTCCATCCTTTCAATTAAACACGCCGGAATCATGCCAATCAAATTGTTGATCGACAAGTCAAGAACTTGAAGATATGCAGCATTGCATATTGATTCAGGGATAACTCCGCTAAGGCTGTTATTTGAAAGGGAAACGAACACGGTGAAGTTGAGAAAATTACCGATGTCAGGTGGGATGGAAGTAAAAGAATTGCTCGAGTAGTCCGCATAGACAGCAGTTGGTGGTGGCTGTGGGATCTTTCCTTGGAGCTGGTTGTAATGCAAGTCAAGTACACCGAGATTGAGAATAGAATAAGGTTCTTGCAGACCCGTCAGTAGATTACATGAGAGATTTAGATGGATGAGAGCACCATTACTGACGTTCCAAATCCAGTTAGGTACTTCCCCTGAAATTTGGTTCTGTGAAAGATCTAAATGAAACAGTCTTAATTGGTTCTCTAGATTAGGAATCACACTTAGATTGCACGAAGCCAATTTCAATGTGGTAATTTGGGAAAGGAATTGAGAATCACTACTTGCATTCACTATCAAGCTGTTGTATGAAAGGTCCAGTCTTGTAAGATTGTGAAGGCTTTGAATTGTATCCAGCTGTACAGTGCCATTGAACTTGTTGGAAGCAAGCAAGAGGTTATTAAGCGTATTGATTTCAAAGAAAGACTTGGAAATAGACCCTTCTAATCTGTTGCCAGTTAAATCAATGGTATCCAATACAGAAGAGGATGCATTCGAAAAATCAGGAAGTTGGCCCTCAAATTGGTTGTTGGCAAGCTGAAGCTTCTGCAGTGATGGGAGTTCAAACAGTGATGGAGGGATAATTCCATTAAAGGAATTAAACCTCAAATCAACATAAACAAGATTCCGAAGCCCTTTCCATTCAGTGAACGAGATTCCACCAGACAAAACATTATGAGAGAGGTCTAGATAGGTTAGATTTTTGGACATATGAAAAGATGGGATTTGGCTACTGAAATTGTTAGTTGACAAGTCCAAATAAACTAGTTCAGTGAGATTAGACATTGGGGTGGGAATTGTTCCAGTGAAATTGCAGCGTTCAAGGTCTATTCTTGACAACTTTTTAACGTTACCAATGGAATCAGGAAGGGACCCTGAGAAATTTGTGTCAAAGAGCAATAGGGTCCGAAGAGAGAGATTTTCAGGAAAGTCTGGCAAAGAACCCTCAAGTAAGATGTTATTTGATAGGTCAACAGTCTCTAGTGTTGGTACCTGGAATATCTTTTCAGGAAATGTTCCATTCAGCCCACAATTACTGAGACTCAAGGAGGTCAAATTTGAGAAACCAGACATAAAATCTGGAACTGGAGATGACAGATTATTCTGATCCAAACGGATCACTGAGAGTGACTGAAGGTTGACCAGGGAAGGATGGATAGGGCCTGAAAGAAAACAATAGATCAAGCTCAATACCTGCAGATTAGGCAGTGAAGATGATAACACTTGGCACCATTCATTTCCGTGGGCTGATGATATATTTACACCATCAAGATATAATTCTCTAAGCTTACTGAGGTTCTGAACAAGCACCCTTAAGTTCGGGTTCTCAAGTTTCAAGAGAGGATATCCTAAAAAGGATTTAGTTGAGAGATCAAGGGTAACTAACCTGGTCATGCCTGAAATCTCAATAGGAATCTGACCTGCGAAGCCAGCATAAGAAAGATTCAGGTATTTCAAATTTGTGAGGTTGGCCAACCTGGGTGGAATTTGAGATGCGTTGAACCTATTGAAAGCCAAATTTAGGCTCTGCAGGTACTGAAGTCCGAAAAGTCCAGTTGAATTCTCAATTCCACTGGAGATCGATTCATTGCTCAAGTTGAGACCAATGACATGACCAGCTACATCGCAGTCCACGCTGCTCCAAGTACAGCAATCCGTGCTTGGACTCCACTGCACCAAACGTACAGACAAAGAAGAATTGAAAATGAGGCTATTCTTCATTTGCAGTAACAAGGATTGCTGGTCTCTCTGGCATTGACCAGAAGCCAAAACCATATAAATGCCAAAGAAATTTACAAAAATGGGTATCAAGAAAAGCCATGATAGTAGTGGAATTCTCATTGCAAACACTCCCAAATTACTGAAACTTGCAGAGGTGATAGAACTAGCGGTTACCTTATATAGAAGAGTGAAGGGAGGGGCATATTCTTTATTCAAAGGACTCTATGCTTGTCCCGTTACGACAATATCACTGTCCAACATCAATCACTGTATAAGGAAATTGCCAGGGCAATGCCAAATTTGTAGACTATAAAAGTTGTAATTGGGAGAGTTAGAATAGTCAGTCCATATTGGCTGCAGGATCCATTTCCTCTCTATGGTTTTGAAGTTGATATTTCTATAGATCTATCTTCTTACAGAACGTAGAGGAAATTGTAAGGCTCTCCTGGAATGTTTGGTTATATGTCCATATCAGGATTAACATTCCATGGACTTTTTGGTGATAAAATCTGCCAAAAACCATTGACTATAAAATGTTGGAAGGGAGTCAGGGAGACTTATCCTACAATCACTCAACATTGATTTCCATTTATGATGGTTAAAAAATGAAATCAATCTTTCAGAGCTAAAAAGAATAATATAAACCGACGTAAAAAAATGAATTTGCATTAACACATTAGCATCCTTTCAGTTAAACATGTCGGTACCATGCCACTCAAACCGTGTCAGCTTGACAAGTCAAGAACTCGAAGATTCATAGCATTGCACATTGATTGAGGGATAAGTCCTGTAAGCCTGTTGTTGACTGAATGGAATGTGAAACTGCAATCTCATTACAATTTCGACCCTGATTCCTACAATTTCGATCTAGTCCTCTGCTCACACACTATTCTTCCTGACCATCTATTTACCCTTCATGAAGCCTCCTGGAATTTGACTTCTAAAAAAGCACTTCAGGAAGCCTCCCAGAATTTGATTAATTTCTAAAAAAGCACTTCATGAAGCCTCCCGGAATTTGATTAATTTATTTGCTCCCTTTCTAGTTTCTACAGGCTGCAGAAGAAAACTTAGAAAAAAACTGATGCAAAGTTTACGGATAATAAAGATCTTGTAACGGTATAAAACATGTATAATAGCTAAATCCTTCGTTCAATTAAGTTACCAAGAGCCTTGTTTAAAAAAATTAATAAAAAATATTTATATATTTTCAAATTAGACTAGAAAGGACCACAAATGAATGAAATAGCCAGAAAATAAGAAATTCGAGAACACAAAGATCTTGATTGAATAATTAATTTCTATTGAATGATCGACTTAAAAATGCCTTTTTTAAAAAGAAAAAGGAAATATCACATTTGAATTTTCTACTGAAAGATAATAACAAAACAACTATTATTAAAAGGACAATGCTTGTGTACTGACTGATCAGTACACAAGATACTAACCACACTAATTGGAAGTTGATATGTGGCCTCTTTTAAAAGAATGTAAGGAGATAAATGTAAAAAGTGAAAGAAAAAATGTCACGTGCCAACACCCCATTGGTGGGTCGGTATCTTGGGTACTGACCGGTCAATACCCAAGCATTTTTAGGAAAACCTTATTCCCCGTAAAGGAATGTAAATCACAGAAAAATAATAAAATAATAAGTATATTATCCTCTTCGAAACTAATCCAATATTCGGACATCAATCTGTGTATAAGGAAATTGCCAAGGCACTTTGGAAATTTTTGTTAAAAACCCATATGAGTACAATTCCAAAGACTTTGTGGGGGACAATGCCAAATTCGTAGACCATAAAAGATGAATAAAGAATTATGTGACAAGTTGAGAACATTGAGAGATTTGAATAATCCCAACTTGTTTGGAATCAGCTGATAATGCCTATTTCTACACTTAGTGTAGCCCCATTTCCTATTCTTTTGTATCCGTTTTCTGGGTAAAAACCGAGTATTTAACCTTTAAATAAGCTTGTGCAGGTTTCTTGGCTTCCAGAGGCACTTTGGCAAAGAAAGAAGAAGTTTGGGGCAAATCTGCAATTTTAGGAAATTGAGCAGGCAAAACGGCTCTACACCCGCCCTACGTAGAGCGGGTGTAGAGCCATTTTGCTCCAGAAAGTCATCGCCCCCAACTCGCCCCCAAATGGCTCTACGTAGAGCCGCTAAAGAACAAAAGTAGCCCAAACCGCTCTACACCCGCCCTACGTAGAGCGGGTGTAGAGCCATTTTGCTCCAGAGAGTCATCGCCCCCAACTCGCCCCCAAATGGCTCTACGTAGAGCCACTGAAGAACAAGAAGAATGGCTCTTCACCCGCCCTACGTAGAGCGGGTGTAGAGCGGTCAGGCCAAAATTCTGGAAAATTGCCTTGGTTCTCGTGCCCTAATTCCACACACTATAAATACATTCCTTCAGCTCCTTTCTAACAACATCTACCACGACCCTTGAAGTTCCAAACACCCAATTTTCACTCCAAACCTCCCAAGAACACATTTTTAACCCAATTCCTTCACCAAATCACTCAACTCTTCCATCAATCCACCATCTAAACACAAATCCCTCTTCACCACTTCATTCCTTCACATCCATCTACCATAAAAATCCCATCTTGGAGCTAAAGGAGTCAAGGAGAGAAGAAGCCAAGTACATCCAAGCAAGAGAGGAGGAGATCTTCATCATAGTTTCTTCTAATCCTTTCTCTTTTTGTTTTTACTTGTTCTTAATCATGACTTGTACTCATTTCATATATTTTGTAGTCTTTACTTGTAATATGAACTAAATCCATCTTGGCTAAGGCCAAGATGAGACCTTTTCCATGAATTGATAGTAAAGGCCACCTTTTTATCTTCATTGCTTGTGTTATGTATGTGCATTTCAATTGCTTAATGCTTCTAGGTGTCTAGCTAACACTTGGTTGATGTTTGGTTGTTGTGTGAAGTACCGAGAGGAGAAGCACACAACGTGCTCGACGAAATGCCCGATACAAGTCTAGTAAGATAGAAATATGCGATGCTAGCTTGTAGGATTCCATTTGTGTGCCATTATGCTTAATGAATTTGTGTGTAGTTCGGATAACCATTGAGAAATAGGTTATTGGTGCATATGAATGTTGTCTTTATCACTTGAGAGAGGTTAGAGACTAATTAAGGGCATACGAATCTACATAATCACTTGCATACTTTACTTATATGGTGTGCCTAAAATTGTTAAGGATTGGATAGGTGGAGTCTTGGTCTTAGTCTTATTTCTCATACATATTACAATCACTTGTTTGTGTTTGGTTTAGCCTTATTTACTTACATTGTCTTGTTTTATTATTTGCTTTAGTGGTATTCTAATCTAGTTAATTTGAGTAGTGTAATTTAATTATCAAAAATTGGCTTGTCTAAATAGTAACCAAATCAATCAATTGTGGTAATCGATTTCATCAATCCTCGTGGGACGAATCTTTATTCACCATTGTACTACTCTTTCGGCTCCGTGCTATTGCGGACGCTCGTTTAAGAGTGGTCATCAGCCCATGAAAATTGTTGGATGATAAGTCAATGGAGGTGAATAAAGTGAGGATCTTAACTAGCTCCATCTTCTGACCTTTCACGGTAACTGTTACCGTGTTACTGCATCCTGGTAGTATTGGTTATCGAAAATCTCAAATTGAAGGTGTTGGAGCTGAGATTGGGCTTTATCTTCATCGATCATCATTGCCTCCCACGTTGTTAAGCCTTTTTGCGGTAATCTTCCAGTGAAGTTATTGGAAGCTAAATCGATAATTTGAAGCATTGGCCAAGAGACATCATATTCTAGGCAACCAATGGTGCCATAAAACTTGTTGGATTGTAAAACCAGGACATGCAAACTGGAGACATTCTTTAACCAGCATGGGAAGGCATCACTGATCTTGTTGTTTCCAGGGTCTAAAACCTCCAGCTTTGTGCAATTGGCAATACATTTTGGAACAAATCCTTCTCGCTGATTCGAGTTCAGACTCAGCGTTTGTAATCCACAATTTCCTGGAAATCTGTCCGGAATAGTTCCATAGAGATTCTCCAGAAATTTGATTGTCTAAAAGATCTAACTTTTCAATGAGCAAGCAATTCTTTAGATTAGGAATCATGACAAATTTGAAAGAAGCCAATTTCAATTTGGCAATCTGAGGAGGTAAAGAAGAGAAGCCGGTACTTACATTGACTGCCAAGTTGTTGAATGAAAGGTCAAATTGAGTAAGATTGACAAGCCTTCCAACCATATCCAACTTGAACTTGTTGGAAGAGAGAACCAGGGCTTCCAGGTTTTTGAGTTCAAAGATTGACATGGGAATCGACCCTTCTAATCTGTTGCCACTCAAATCAAGGGTTTAAAGTACAGAGGAGAAAAATTCAGGAATTTGGCCCTCAAATTGGTTGTTGCTAAGCCAAAGCTGCTGCAGCACTGGAAGTGCAAACAGTGATGAAGGGATACTTCCATTTAGGGAATTAAAGCTTAAATCAACATGAACAAGATCATGAAGCTGCTCCCAATCAGTGGACGAAATCCACAGTCAAAATATTACGAGAAAGGTCTAAATGGTAGAGAGATTTAGAAATATGAAAGAAGGGATTGAACCACTGAAATTGTTTAACGACAAGTCCACATATTCTAATTGTGTTAGATTAGCAATTGAACTATTGAAGTGGGAAGAAGACCATTGAAACTGTTTAATGATAAGTCCACATATTTTTTGTTGGGTTAGGTTAGCCATTGAAGTGGGAAGTGGACCACTAAAGTTGCAACGTCCAAGATCTAATTTTGACAGACTTTTAAGGTTGCCAGGATTTTTTTTTTTAGGATGGGCTAAGCATATTTAACATTTTCTTAAATGAAACTCGATAAAACATAAAAGTTTTAATAGTATAAAACATTAGAGCATCTTCAATGTTGTGCCAAATTATTGTTCCAATACTAAAATTTAGCACATGATGCAAAAACCAATCTCCAATGCAGTGTCAAATTTGGTATATGCTATACTGTATGCCAAATTTGACATACAATATAGCATATGCCAAATTTGGCACAACAATAAATGTTCTTTTTTTTAATTACAAAAATATCATTATATATATTTTTTTTTTAATGAAATAATGAATGCAACTTTGCATTGGAACATTAAAAAAATAATAATAAATGCATTAATGGTAAGTGTTTGCTTTTATAATTTTAATTAATAAAATAATAAAAATAGCATTTTAAATAGAATTGTGAATTGGAGCACAAATCTAAATTGATGTGTCAAATATAGCATTTTACTCCTGTTTTTTTTTGTCAAATTTAGTATTGGCATTGACATATACATTGAAGATGATCTTATATACACCCTCTACATTTTGTACAAAATATAAAATAAAAATAAACGACAATAAAGAAAAGAAAAACAGAGTTTCTTAATTTTTTTTATAGTAAATACATTAATGATTAAATTAATATTTTAAAATTATTTATGTGAGGATTATAAGAGAGCAAGAGAGTCGTACTAATAGAATGGGAGATCAAACAGTTTAGTTAACAATCATCATAAATAAAACAATTTAACAACCTGGATTGGAAATAGTTAAAATCGAAGTATAAAAAAAGGATTAGTTTGATTAAAAAAACAGTTTAGATGATCTAAGGGGATTATAATTAACTAATCTTGCTATCATGTAGAACTTACTCTATAATATTGTTATAGATTTGAAAGAATTAGCTTGATTATATTAAATAATCTCATAATTAATTCATAAATAATTTAACTAACTAATAATTTCCTAGTTTGAGACCAGGCTGCAACTAGGGGTAGCCTACCCTTGGCTACGCCCTTGGTGGTAGCATTCCTGACAAGTTTGGGATGTAGAGCACTAGGGTTTTTATAGAGTTATTTTGAGAAAAATCTAGCAATGGACCGTAAAGTAAATTATTAAATGATAAATCAAGAGTCTCGAGTGTTGATATCTTGAATATGTTTTCAAAAAGTTTTCCGTACAAACCACAATCAACCAGGCTCAAAATGGTCAAACTTTGGAAAATCAACCAAAAATTCTGGAACCGAAGATGACAAAGCATTGCCATCCAAACGAATGACCGAGAGTAAGTGAAGGTTTGCAAGGGAAGAAGGGATAGGACCTGAAAGAAAACAATCTAGCAAGCTCAAAACCTGCAGATTAGGCACGAAGATAATAACGCTTGGCACCATTCTTTTGCGTGGGATGATATATTTACACTATCAAGAAATAGTTCTATGAGCTCACTGAAGTTTTAAACAAGTGCTTTTAAGTTGGGAATCTCAAGTTTTGATATAGGATCAGCCAACAAAGTCTGGGTGTAGAAAGTTGACAAATCAAGAGTAACCAACCTTGTCATGCTTGAAATCTCGATAGGAATCTCTCCCTCGAAGCCAGCCTTGGAAAGATTCAAGTAAGTCAAATTGGTGAGGTTGGCCAACCTGGATGGAATTTGAGCTTCTTCAAAGTAATTATAAGCCAAATTTAGGCTCCGAAGATGCTGAAGAGCGAAAAGGCCACTTGAATTACCAATTCTACCTGAGATTGATTCATGGCTAATGTCAAGACCAATAACACGACCAGCCATATCACAGTCTATGCCGCTCCATGTACAACAATTTTGTGCTTTGATTCCACCGCATCAGATGTACAACAATCTGTGCTTTTAGAGCTGTTTAGTTAGGCTTTCGAGATTGTCTATTTTAAATTCAGTAAAGATTAGTAGAGTTTAAACCTTTACCAGGTAAAAGCTCATGGGAAGGTTGGGGAGGAGCTTCTCCAAATAGACTTTTTTTTTTTAAAAAAAAGGGCAAATTGCACTGAACCCCTTGAGGTTTGGATAAGTTACACTTAGATGGAAAAGTTTTGTTATTATACACTAACACCCCCAAAACTTAAATTTGAATTTAAAAATACCTAAAATGCCCCTAGTTATATTATTTTATACTTTATTTTTTTTTACCTTTTAACCAAAAACTTTATAAACTTTAATAAAATAAAAAAATTAAATAAAAGATATGATTCATTAAATAAACAAATAGTTTAAAAAAAATTAAATAAATAAATAGTTTAAAAAATGAAATAAATAAATATTTTTAAAAATGAAATAAATAAATAGTTTTAAGAAATCAAATAAATAAATATTTTAAATAAATAAATAAATGAAAAAATTGAAAACATTTTTTTTTAACGATATCCATTAATATGGACAAGAAAAACTCTAAATATCCAAACTTTTACGGTAAGGATGATGGTGAGAGAAGGTTCAAGGTTCCCAATACTAAATGAAGTGGTTGAAGAAAGCAAGAAGACTCCCAGTGTTGGGAACCTTGAAGCTTCTCTCACCATTATCCTTACCTTAAAAGTTTGGATATTTAGAGCTTTTTTTGTCCCTATTAATGGATATCCTTAAAAAAAAAAATTATGTTTTTAATTTTATTTATTTATTTATTTATTTATTAAACCCTTTATTTATTTGATTTTTTAAAACTATTTTTTAAAACTATTTATTTATTTATTTATTTTTAACTATTTATTTATTTAATGTATCATATCTTTTATTTTATTTTTTTATTTTATTAAAGTTTATAAAGTTTTTGGTTAAAAGGTAAAAAAAAAAAAAAAAAGTATAAAATAATATAACTAGGGGCATTTTAGGTATTTTTAAAGTCAAATTTAAGTTTTGGGGGTGTTAGTGTATAATAATAAAACTTTTCCATCTAAGTGTAACTTGTCTAAACCTCAAGGGGTTCAGTGCAATTTGCCCCAAAAAAAATCTACCGAAAAAACAACTATTATTTTTATTTTTCCAAAAGTTTTATTTACACATTGTTTTTAAAATAACTTAGCAGCATGATTAATTTTACTTTTAAATTTGCTATGGGGTTCAAAAAAATTTTTTTTTTTTTTCTTTATGAAGATTATATAGTTTCAATCAACTTGCAAAATAAAAAGTAAATAATTCCTTCAATTGTAGTTAATAAATTTGCAATATTTATTTATTATTTTTGAAAACAAAATTTGCAATTTTTTTTTTTAAAAAAAATACAACTACTGCGGGACCTGATGAGATTAATTAGACTCTACAAGTACAACCCGGAATACTACTCCCACTATAGAGGAGACTAGAAGAGGTTAAATATGGACTACAACTCTCACAACCGGAGAGATGGCTGCTCCAACAAACTAGGAGAAAACTCCCCACACATACTTGTAAGATGCATGATGAAATTCGAACCCCTGATCATTAGGTGTGAAAGGGAGATAGAGATGCACAACCATCTTTAGTAAGAGGTGATGTGTTAAATGTAGCATTTGAGGATAAAATCTGCAATAAAAAAATAATAATAATTCCTATATTTGAATTTGCGTTATTTTTTATTTTTTGACAAAGAATTTGCGTTATTGACAGCTAAGTGAGCTAACAAAAATCGATAAGTGAAACGCGAACCGGATCTAGCGCTATAGGGTTATTCCGGTCCAAAATGGAAAACGGAAAACGCATACCGAGTCATTCCGGTCCAACTCTAGGGTTTTGATATATAAATAGTCGCGAACCCTACACCTTTGTTTCTCTGTGTCAACTAGGGTTTTGAAAGCAACTTGGAGAGACTGAGTTTTTGTCTGCGAAATCATCATGAGAGCTAAGGTAATCCATCAATCCTTTTAATCTGTGGATAGAAACTCACTCTGTTACTTCGATTGCAAAAAACTTGTTCATTTGTTTCGATTTCATTTGTGTTTCTTTTTTTTTTTAAAATCAAAATATTGTTTCTGATTTCTCATTTGGTGATGATTGTTGTTTCAGTGGAAGAAGAAGCGCATGAGGAGGTTGAAGAGGAAGCGCCGAAAGATGAGACAGAGATCTAAGTAGACGGAACGGAGCTGTCTCTCTTCATAGGTTTTCTCGTTTGTCGCATCGAGTATCAGTTGTCTCTTTTTATATGTTTTTAGTCAGTTGTATCTGACATCGGATTTTGAATGTTTTGATAACTTTCGATAGATTCAATCTAATGGTATTATCAGTTTGGATTTTTTTCGTTATAGTTTGATTTGATTCTGATATTACTTATTTTATAAGTTGCATAATGTTGCTTATTTATTTGCCATGTTTGTGCTTTGATCCACATCTCAGTGAATCAAATTGTATAGATTTAAGATCAAAGCTTGAGAGTCTTGAATCTGTTCTGTTGTTGGTCAGTTTAGGTTGTTTGTGGATGCTTCAGTGAATTAAACCATTTATTGAGCGTGTGTATCGAGAGCAAACTGATTTCGCGTGTGATACAAAATCATACCCGATGAGATTGCAGATACCTTTCTACATTTGCATGTTTCCAAAATCATACCCAATAAGAGTGTAGATACATTTCTACATTTGCATGTTTCTGGAACTATCTGATTATGTTTGAAAGTTCCAAATTACAAATTTCGTGTGACATTTACATTTACTACATATTAGATCAGTGTGAGTGTGAACTATATTATTTGAATGTGATATTGATGTAGCTTGAAAGTATGATTGTTGAGATCAAGGAACTGAGCAGAGGTATCTATTGTCAATTTTTAGCTTAACCAAACTCTATCCTTTTCTCAATGTTTTCTAATTTAAAGCACACATAATATGAACCCTAGTTTAGTATTTCATTTTGGTTGCATTAAATGGTGATAGATGTCCTAGAATAGTTTTTGCCTTGAAGACAGTCAGCTTTAGGGTAAAGTAGTTGACATTAGCCAGATTTTCATCTATAAGCTATTGTTGTGATGAGATTTATTATGACATTGGCTTTAAAGATGTTCTGCATGTGGCTTTTTTGTGTACAATACCTCGAAATTGGGACTTTATTGTTGCTCCGGTAATTGGTGTGACAGTTTCGTCACATCCATCTTCCCAAAAAAGTATTGTTGGATCAATTCCTTACACCCAGTTAGATCATATAAGCCTTGCATTTGTCGGTGACTCGGTGAATATCCAATTGGCAGTCGTCACTAATTTACAGCACTTAGCTGGAAAAGTGGATGACCATTGAGCATTTAAAGTCTGAACTCGGTGCTTAAATGAGTTCAAATAAATTGTTTAGGAAGAATTTTCAGCTCACATTTGTTTTAGTAGAATATAAATTTTCTTGGGTGAATTGATGACAGAATTTATAAGCAGGGTTTTGTAGCAATATTGTATTGCAGTGAATTTGATTAACTCTGCAATGAGAGTTCATGCAAACAGCCTATATACGCATGTGCTTCCATAGAAAATACACACCTACCAAAGCCTGGGTCATTTCTTTCGTTGCTTATATTGCAGACCATGCTAATTGTGGGTCTCATATTTTTTTATTGACCAACAATTTCACCATTGCCACTGAAGCGATATATTCGAAGGACAAGGATCCTCTCCTCATCTCACCTCATCCTCACCTCATTTAATCTTATGACACATAAGCATTGCAATTAATGAATGGTTAAGATGTGATTGACACTTTATTAACAACCAATCACATGCTTTAAAAAGGTGAGGAAAAGGTGAGGATGAGGTGAGGTGAGGAGAGGATCCTGGTCCATATTCGAAAGGGGTTATGAGAAAACTCAAATCATTATAAAATTGGATGTGAAATCATCCCTATTACTGGTAAATCGAATGTGAATTTATATCGTACATCCAAGGGAAAATTTCTTTATAAAATAAATAAATTAATTAACAAAAAAATTATTTGAAAACAACTATCTTTTGTCTCACGAGCAATGAAATAAAAATTATTTCATGATAAAAATTCTCTTCTTTTCTAAAATGGGAAATTCTATTAGAATCGATTAAACCGATCGAATAATATGAGGAGATGTTTTATGATTGTAACAGACATACTTCTTGTGGTTGTAAATGGGGAAGTCTTCACGGTTTTTTGTATTCGTCAAGAACTTCTCTTAAAATTGTGATAATTGAAATTTGCTAGGAAATGTTAAAAAATTTACCCATTCAATTCAAATGTAGCTAAATTTAGCAACCAATGTTAACCACAACAAAGTAAAACACCAGATCAGATCATAATTCAAATTTCAAGTACAAAAGTAGAGCATATTAACGTAATTTTATTAGTAAGGGAAGATCCTGACCTTAAGCTCGATTACTGTTCACTAAAACTAGGGGTTTTTCTTCAAAATTGACAATCTCGCATGCCGAGTCGGCTTAGGGGCCGTTTGTTTTTTTATCTAAAGTCTTATAAGACCTTAATTTATTAGACATATGGATAAGTCTTATAAATTAAGATACTATGATATGTTTGTTTTTTTCATTTTGGATGACTTATTACAAATATAAAATTGATTAGCTTGTGTTAGGGTTTCTTCAAATTTGAGAATTTTTGGAAAATTAATTTTTAGGATTTTACTATGTGCGGATAAAATTATAAATGTTTGAATTGTTATAGGATATTTATGGAAATTTATTAAAAACACTATACTGAATCACTTTTTGAATAAGATAAAAGTCAAAATTTTTTACTTTTTCTAAAAGACATATATATCTTAAAATAAGATATAAGTTGGAAAAACAAACAAACTAATTTATCTTAATTTAATATATAAGAGGCAATAAGTCTTATAGTGAAAAAAACAAACACCCCCTTACTCTTATCGATTGAAATGATCGGGCTGATCATATTTCAGGCCCAGACCATTTTGAGACCGTAGCCCAAATACACAGAAAACTGGAAAGAGCGAGGAGAAATATGTATCGGCGTAGTTGGCAAATTTGCGTCTCCTTCTAACTCTGTACGGACTAAATAGAAGCTCACTCATAGACTATAGAAATGGAGATGGATATTGACGATACTTGTAAAGTTAAAGGTACAGATGTCTCTTTTTAGATTTTTTTTTTTTTTTTTTTTCCTGCGATTGTGGTCTGGTCAATGATCAAGTGTTATTGACGAATCATCACATTATGATGAGTTTGTTTGTTTGATTGATTTTCAAAAAGGTGAAGAAGAGAAGGCAAAGCCGATTGTTGTCATTTTAATGGGCGCGCCGGGAAGTGGCAAGTCCACCTTCTGCGAGCAAGTCATCCGCTCGTCTGCCCGGTCCTGGGTACGCGTTTGCCAGGTCAGCTCTCTTGCACTACAAGTGTTTGATAAAACGTCTCACCGTCTTTTAACTCTTTGATAGTGCTGAATTTGCTTTACATTGTAAGTGTCTTTTTTAGTTATGTATTTGAACTATTACAAATTTGGGAGTTGCTATGCATTATCAGAGTGCTCGTTGTGTTAGGGAAAACTCGTTTTAGTACTCAAATTGATTATTAATGATGTAAATATGTGAATTATAAGTGACTATAAAATCTTTGTTTCTATATAATCTTAAATTTTCTTAGCGGTTGGTTATACTTTCTTTGATTTGTAATGTAGGATACTATTAATAATGGCAAAGCAGGAACAAAGGTTCAGTGCCTGACGAATGCCATCAGTGCATTGAAGGAGGGAAAAAGTGTATTTATTGACAGATGCAACCTGGAAAAAGAACAGCGAGTAGACTTTGTTAAGCTTGGGAGTCCACAAGTAGAAGTGCATGCTGTGGTGCTTGATCTTCCCGCCAAGCTTTGTATATCTCGATCTGTTAAACGAACTGGGCATGAAGGGAATTTGCAAGGTGGAAAAGCTGCAGCAGTTGTAAATAGAATGCTACAAAAGAAAGAATTGCCTAAGCTAAGTGAGGGGTTTTCTAGAATCATGTTTTGCCAGAATGAGAGTGATGTTAAAGCTGCTCTTGATACGTACAGTGGGTTTGGTCCGTTGGATACCCTTCCACATGGCAGTTTCGGCCAGAAGAAACCAGATACTAAAGTTCAACTCGGTATAATGAAGTTCTTGAAGAAAGTAGAGGCTCCTTCTAATGCAGGATCCAGTGCAAGTAGCATTCAGGGTTCTGCGGCTTCCCAAATAATTGAGGAAAAGAATTCCTGCTGTGGAGGAAAAGAAACCGCTTCTTCGTTATCACATACTGCTGGTGAGGAGGTAAAGGGTTGTCAAGATCCAGGAGTGGGCTCTACCAGCCGGAATGGTTCTTCAAGTGATGGTCCTATTCTGGCATTTCCATCTATTTCAACAGCAGATTTCCAATTTGACCATGAGAAGGCTTCTGATATAATTGTTGAGAAAGTTGAGGAATCCATGGATAAGCTTGGAAACGCCAAGCTTGTATTAGTGGACTTGACTCGTGGATCAAAGATTTTGTCTTTGGTTAGGGCTAAAGCTGCACAAAAGAATATCAACCCTAAAAAGTTCTTCACATTTGTAGGAGATATAACTAAGCTTTATTCAGAAGGAGGTTTACGGTGCACTGTAATAGCTAATGCTGCCAACTGGTAAACTTTTATGGTTTTCAATTTTTCATATTATATATTTATAGTTCAACAATGGTTTATAAGAGTGACTTTAAACGTTAAACTAGAAACCTCCTTTTACATGTATCATTTTACCTTTGGAATGGCTTAAGCCAACATCAGAAGGTCGATTGGCTGAATTTAATCCTTTTATATTTAAATGCAACTCTTTTATTAAAGTCCTTTACCTTCTGAGATGTCTATTGTGGTCTTGGAAAATAAAAAACTTGACTCCTAGGTTCATTCCTTTAAATATGGAGACAATATCTTCTGGTTATTACATGATTGCTTCTTATGTTTGATATGATTAATCCTGAGAGCACGCTGCCCTCTCAGAGATGATATGTTGTATCCTCTTCATTGCACTGTTTTTTTTTTTATTGGACAATACATTGCACTGTTACTATCTCTTTGACAATAATATTATTGCCATGCCCCTGCGAATGTATGCTTAATTTACATTTTAAGAAGACTAATTGACAGATCACACTGTGCAGGCGATTGAATCCTGGAGGTGGAGGTGTGAATGCTGCAATTTTCAAAGCTGCCGGTCCTGCTCTAGAGGTCGCAACAAAGGAACAGGCCAAAACCCTCGTTCCTGGGAGTGCTGTAGTTGTTCCTCTCCCCGCTACGTCTCCCTTGTCTAGTAAGGAAGGTGTGACCCATGTTATACATGTTCTTGGACCAAATATGAACCCACATAGACCAAATTGTCTGGATGGTGACTATGTCAAAGGTTGCCAGGTTCTCCAAAAGGCTTACGCATCACTTTTTGAAGGTTTCTTATCTGTAGTGAGTACACAAGCTAAGTTATCCCAAGAAAGCAATGAAAAGATTAAGCTGGAGCCTTCACAGTCACAAGGTCACTCCAAGGATGGGCCTAGAAATCATTCTCCAACTGGTGATCAAAAGAATAAAAGAGATGGTGTCCATGAACATGAGATAAGCAAGAAATGCAAGGGATCTCAAAATGAAGTAGGAACTAGTATTAATTCATTTAGGGCTGGAAAAGTAAATGCAGAAAGTGACAAGCTTGATGTAAGCACCAGTAAGGCCTGGGGCTCATGGGCTCAAGCTCTTTACCACATTGCTATGCATCCTGAGCGGCATAAAGATAATCTGCGAGAGATATTAGACGATGTTGTTGTACTAAATGATCTTTATCCAAAGGTAACCATGTCACGTTATTTCGCCCTCTTGTATGCTCAAGTTGAATTAATAAACAAATGAGATTTCCATTCTTTTTGCAGGCACAGAAACATCTTTTGGTGCTGACACGATGTGATGGACTTGATTGCTTGGAAGATGTACGTAAAGAACATCTACCATTGTTAAAGACAATGCATGCTGTTGGTTTGAAGTGGGCTGAGAAGTTCTTCGATGAAGATGCATCATTGGTCTTCCGCCTTGGATATCACTCAGTAAATAATACTTGGGCTTAAATGCCGTTTCCAATTTTGTTCTTTCTCTTTTTTGTTCTCTCTGTCCTTATATTTTCCTTCGTACTGCTATAGTAGCTTTAATCGACTAAATTGCATGACATCTGGACCAATATTTGGTGTTGGAAATTGGCCTTTGAATCGTTTGTGGGTAAAATATTTAGAATTGGATGAATTCTAAAATTATAGTCAATAATTGATAGTCAAATGATGCAATCAGCTAAATGACTGCAGCTAGAAGTAATGTCTTTGCCAAAAAAACTTAGGTAGAAGATGAGGCGGTGGTGATTTCACCTCCAAGACATGTCCATATTAAGTGCTATTAGTTGGAATTATATCTATCAGTTGGATTATTTTCGATACCAATAATGATTTTAACAGCAAAATTTAATGTGGGGTATGTCTATTGTAGGATCCAATATGGCATATGCATTGTATTACTTGGCTTTTCGTTTCTCTTTCTCTCTTCTTTTTGGTTGATTTCTTCTCTTGTATTGCTCAGTGATCAATTACGATATAGCCATAACGAAAACTGGAATTTTAAATTTTCTAACACGTAATGTTGGACTAATTCTTGCAGGTTCCATCTATGCGCCAACTACATCTACATGTTATAAGTCAGGATTTCAATTCCAAACTTCTCAAGAATAAGAAGCACTGGAACTCTTTCACTACCGCATTTTTTCGTGATTCAGTAGATGTAATCGAGGAAATCAGTAATCAAGGCAAAGCAACATTAAACGACAATGACAGGCTTCTGTCAATGGAGTTGCGATGCCATCGTTGTAGAAGTGCACACCCTAACATACCCAGGCTTAAATCACATATCAGCAATTGCCGAGCTCCTTTCCCTACCTCCTTACTTCAAAACGACCGTCTCGTGCTGGCTCCAAGTAACACCAACAATCCCTAGATGCCCATAATACATCTTTTGTCAAATTTTCACTGTCTATATTTGACTGGTTGAAGTAATCTTTTTTGCTTGCTAGTTGCTCCATGGGCAATGTAAATGAAATTTTAATTGTATACTTTTTCAGAATTTTCTGCCAAGCTTGAAGTCTATATTCCAAGGAATATATTCGCTCTCAGAAGTCAAACCTTGAACATGGGATGATTTTCTATTGAACGAGACCATATTACCAATGTCAGTTTAAAATAATAAAATTACTGATACAAATTAATACTTTAATGTTAAAAGTAGATAACCATCTTTTTCTAATTTAATTTGAAATTGAGATTTGTAACAAAATTTCGTCATTAAAGTTGATAGTGAAAAGGTTGTTGGCTTGAAAAATAGGTTCCGTGAAAGGCGTGGACACTAACATGTGAAAGAAAAGAAACTTGAACCCACCATCCAAAATATCGTGAATGAAATTCAATATTCCCAGAACAAATAATCAATCAACTTTTAGAATATATTCGTTAAAGTGGATACAAGTCACATCTTCTCTGCAATCTTATCTAATGGTGCCAATTAAATTTTCACCGACCATAGGATTCTGATGATTGAAAATCAACTAAAATTCACATGCTAACTAAAGGGAGACCTTTTTCAATCGCAAACAATGCGGTGAATTTGAGAACACATTACACGAATCTTGTCCTCTCATTTACTTCTTAGTTCTTACAAGTGTGACGATATTTCCAATTACAAAAAGTTCAATGTGGTTCGATGGTAGAGGACTCATTCAATCAACCGGATAATATTTCAGGTTTGCGTCGCAACTATAAATTAGACTTGTTTTGTGAGCAGGGTAAGTGAGGGCCCATCACTTTGATTTGACATCAAGGAGATTTCGACATTTCCATGCCTCCAGGATTTTTTTTGGTCCAGTACTTGCCCACAATGTGGGAAGACCATGTTGTTGAAATTTCAAAAGTTTTGTTATATTATATGTCCATTTATTTCATTTTCACAGCATTGATTTCGGTATCTTGTCAACTATTTTTGTTATGGATTAATTGTAAAAACATACCCACATTTACCTTTATTTACAAGAAGATACCTTTGACTAGTTTAACTAGAGTTAAATTTAATGTTAACTTAACGAGCTAAAAAGTAACAGTAGGTGGATAAAAAAGTATTTTTAAAATGAAAAAATGAAAAAATAAAATGTTAGAGATAATAAACATTAAACAATAAGGTGATTTTGAGATTACGCAAATCTTATCCTCTCATTCACTTTTTTAGTTCTTTAGAACTGTGGCGACATTTCCGATAACAAAAGGTTCAATATAGTTCGGTGGCAAATGACTCATTCAACCAGATAATATTTCAGGTTTGAATCGTCACCACAAATTAAACTTGTTTTATGAGCAAGGTAAGTGAGGCCAATCACTTTGCTTTGACATCAAAGAGATTTCGACATTTCCATGCCTCCAGGATATTTTTTGGTCCAGCACTTGCCCACAAAGTGGGGAGACCATGTTGTTGAAATTTCAAAAGTTTTGTTATATTATATGTCCATTTATTTCATTTATTTTGTGGGGAGACCATGTTGTTGAAATTTCAAAAGTTTTGTTATATTATATGTCCATTTATTTCATTTATTTGGGTATCTTGTGAACAATTTTTTTTATTTTTGGTACAATAAACGACAACTAAAACAAAAGAAATTTGACATTTAGTAGATGATATCAAACTTAAAAAGAATTTACATTGAATGATAGAAACCAGCAACACTTCTTAGATTAAACAAATAGTTCAAGAAACCAAAAGTGAACTCCATAACACTGAAGTAAAACAAGAAAACGATCATATAATTACAAGTCTACTGAGGATTTGGTGGGCGACTGTTGGCAGCAGAGACCCTGGAGCCCCATTCCAGCAGCTCTTTACTGGTATCATCCTTGTGAGCAATTACTTCAATGAAGCAAAAGCAATCCTTCTTGGGTCCAGTTGCGGTCGAAATTGCTTCAATGAGCTCCTCCTCACAGAAAACCTGCAACAAGAAGTTCCAAAAACAGTTTTAGAATGGGCATTTTTCTCCAAGTGTATATCAAGGGAAATTCGGTAAACAAATTAACAAAACTACCTTTGCTGTCCAGCATTTGCCTTCCCCGTTGTGGATTGCATCAACTAATCCAGTATAGTTCCAGTTCTTGATCACATTGTAAGGGCCATCATGGATCTCAACTTCAATGGTGTAGCCACCGTTGTTGATCAGGAAGATGATGGTCTTCTGCCCACATCGCAGCATTGTTGACACGTCTTGTGCAGTCACCTGAGAAGCAATCATCATGAAAGATATGTGAGACATTTAAGAGAAATAAATAACAAACCCAATAGTTGATTGATCTGGCACACACATACCTGGAAGCTACCATCACCAATGCAAGCAATAACACGTTTCTCCGGCACAGCCTGAGCATACCCGAGAGTTGCACCCACTGACCAACCAATTGATCCATATTGCATTTGGAACTCATACCTGCAAAGCCAAAATTCACATTATTCCTCGAAACATAAACCCAAACGTAGAACTAGAGAACATCTAAATTATCTACTGCTTACCCGCAGTCCTTTGGCAATTTCAGTTTCTGGCAATTAAACCAGGAGTCCCCTGTCTCGGCAATCACAGCAGTTTCACTAGACAGCATCTTTTGTATATGTTGGAAAAGAACATTGACCCTCAAAGGCTCTTTGGGTGCAGATTTCAGGGGTAGGCCATCAGGAACATAAATCCTGTGGTAGTTCTCGTAAGCAGTAGTGTTGCGCTTGAGCCGCTTTGAAAGTGCCTTGAGGAAATCCTTCATCAAAATACACCCAAATGCAGGGCCATTCGCAATCACCACACGATCAGGATTCAAGATGATCGCCTTCTCTTTCTTGAGAAGTAGAGAGTACCCAACAGAGCTATAGTCATTAAATATAGGTCCAGCAAACAAATAAGCATCAGCAGACTCCACAATTTCAGCACAAAAGGCAGTGCTCACTGCACCCCAGTAAGTTCCAATAAAATGTGGGTGGTGCTCTGGTACCATCCCTTTCGCTGATGGCATAACAGCAAGCGCATAACCACAAGCATCAGCAAGCTCAACAAACGCATCTGATGCATGCGCCACACGCAGTTTAGGCCCACCAACCAACACTGGTTTCACCGCCTTGTTCAAGAACTCAGCTGCTGCCTCAACCGCAGCCTCCAACCCCATTTGATTGCTCAATCTGTTCAACAAAAGATCATCATTAATCAATCCTATACCCTAACTAAAACTTTCAAAACTCAAATTAATCACAACTCAAGAGGAAAAATTACTTGGGAGAGAGCGAAAATGGAACAGGTTCGCGGCTAAAAGTTGGATGAGGGATCGCTGGCAAGTTACAACTAATGCTGATATAAACAGGCTTGCTTTCTTTCAAAGAAGTCGATATCGCAGTATCAATCATTTCATGTGCATCTTCCAAATTATTCACCACAGCCTAAACAAACATCATCAAACACCAAACCCACAATCAAAACACAAACCATATTTCCCAAAAATCATTGCAGATAAGAATCCATTACCAATCATCAATCTTTATAGCAAGAATATCAATCCCCACCAAATCAAATTCACAAACAAGAACAGAGAAATTATGGGGTCAAATTCAAAATACCTGAAAACAAGTGACGGTCTGAAAACACCTGAGTTCTTGGCTAAAATCCGACAACCCAATAGTGTGGTGAAGAATCCGGTTGGTTCCATAATCGTTCGAGTTGGGTCCACCAACTATACAAATAAGAGGCAGGTTTTCACTGTACGCACCAGCAATCGCATTGATGACACTGAGACCACCAACCGTGAAAGTAACGACACAAGCTCCCACACCACGCGACCTCGCGTAGCCATCGGCGGCGTACCCAGCATTGAGCTCGTTACAGCAGCCGATCAAGTTAAGCCCGGGCTCAGCGATCAAGTGGTCAAGAAGGGTCAAGTTGAAGTCACCGGGAACAGAGAAAACGTCGGTGATACCGACTTGTACAAGTCGGCGAGCGAGGTGGCGACCAAGAGTCGACTCAGTTGGGTTGACGATCGAGGTGGGTGAGACGGAGGAGCCTTGGATGGTGCAAACGGCGCCGTTTGCTGGGCAAGCCAAGTCGCTGCATGGAGGCTTGTAGGTGTCGAGTGATCCAATCTTGGTGTCCATACTTGATGGAAAGAGATCGTTTTTTTTTTTATGATCAAAAAAATGTGGTGGGAATCAAAAGAAAACGTTGAAAGCTTTTTTAATTGATCGATTGGGTTTACAAATGAAATTTTGGTAGTCAGTACAACTGTAGAGTAAATGGTAATTGGCCGTTTTGTTTTTTGTGAAGAGAACTAGAAGCGAGAAGATATATATACATACACATTACACTGTGTTGAGACTTTTTTTTTTTTAGTGGGAAAAAAGAACAAAGAAAAATAGAAAATGTAATTTGTTACGTGATTGATAATACTAGGGGCGGTTTTAGTCGTGGTATATCTGTCGGCACTGTCGTGGAAGACTCTGGTTTCTCTTGTACGGTGAAAATTTAAGTGATAAATAAATAAATTTAATTTTTTTTAGGGATTACAGGAGATACTACTAATCTATTATACTAGACTAGAAAGGTCATTGGGTGCGTGTGCGCCACGGTCATTAATCACTTTCTAATTATATATTTATATTACTTGAATAAATTATTTAAATGATTAAAATCCAATTAATAATATTTAAATTTGGTATTTATACATTTTTTTTTATATTTAGTATTTGATGTTAATTGGTTTGGAAATTTTAAGGTTTCTTACCTAAATTTTTAGAGGAGAAGGCTTTTTTTTTTTTTTTTAATCCAAGTTTACCTAAATTTTATTTTATTTTTACTATTTTTTTCTTATATTTTTTTAATCAAAAATTCAAGCAAATAAAATAAAATAAAAATCCCATCAAATAAAATAAAAATCTTCACAATGCAATAATCACAAATTTAGAAAATAAAATAATCTTGGGTGACAAGAAAAGTATTTCGTTCTATTTAAGATGGATTATACATTTGCATTTGCATTAATTAATAATTAATAAAAAATATTATTACTTCAAAAAAATGAGGCTTTAATGGTTTTGAAAATGGTTGAAAAGTCAACAAAATAGGGTCAAATAAAACGTGAACCTAAAAATCATTTTCAAGTCTAACGAGTCATAAGTGAAGTAGCCAATTGCCAGTGCCACTCAAAAAACACAAAATCGTGTCAAGATTGGTCGTCAAGCTGTAACCTGGTTTTTAAATGTGAACGTTGTTTTGGTTTTAGTTGTTTTACAAAAACAAAACCAAAACCCATCAAAGGCTCAAAGCTTCTCCATTTGGTTACGTGACTAGCGTCGCTGTTTTAATAATTAGTCCACCAGTTTCGGTGTTGGTTTGCCGAAAAAGACCACACACACATTGATTCCTTTGTAATTATGAATTTAATTTTTTTTTTTCCCTTTTTTTTTCAACAATTAGAATTTATTGATAAAAGAAGAAAAGCAACAAAAAAAAAAAAAAAAAAAAAAAGAAAAGAAAAGAAAAGCGAAAGCAAAGGGACGAGCAAGCCGACCTAAAACAATAATCTAAATAGGCTCACAGACGTCAAAAGACAAAAAAAAAAAAAATGAACTAAGGGCGTGTTTACTAATCAGGAGAAAAGGGAATTAAGTTCATGATTTCTGAATTTTACTATTTACTAAATTTATAGCGAATTAAATTCTATGAACCCCACTCAGGAATTAAGTTCATGATGGAAAGAGAACTTGATTCCTCCCACCCACCCTAGAAATCAAGTTCCCTTTCCTGATTCAATCAGAAAGAATTCAATATATATTTACTAAAATATCCTCACTTAAAAAAATAAAAAAAAAATAAAAAAAAAAAAAAAAAAACAATCATCTTCTTCATGATTATTGACTTTTGTTTTTAATTTATGTAAATTATATTGGTCTTTTTTTTTTTTTTTTTTGAATCTTAATGTTGGTTTACATAATTAATAATTTATATTATTCTAGTTGTGTGATTTATAAAAAATGTATCTTTATGTACTGTATATGTATTATAATACCATTTATGAACAAAAAAAAAAAAAACTACTGCACTTTAAAAAAAAAAAAAATTACGGCATATTCACATCTCTTATATATATATATTATAATTATAGTGAGCAATATAAAATATTTATATTTTTATAATAATAACAATAATAATAATAATAATAATAATATATTTCATCATGTTTTATACACAGGGGTATTTTTGTAATCAATTATGTATCATTCCGATTCTTTAGTTTAAGTTAACATTAGAAATGGAACAAATTTAATTCTGTTTCCGATTCCTAAATTGTTAGTAAACACTATAATGTAATTTAATAACTTGATTTCGATTCTCCTCCATTCCCTTTCCGGTGGAACTTCATTTCAATTCCATCGATTCCTGATTAGTAAACGCACCATAAACTAATTAAGCTTAGCCATCCGACAAGCACAATCATTCCTTTCCGCCTTAATCTGTGTGACCCAATTAGCGACAAAGCTTAATTCTGCTTAGGTTGTTGAAGCCATAGAATCATATCGAATCTTAGTCTTAACTTCAAGGAAGTGCATAGAATGTCTCCCCTTACTCATTTGAGACTTGAAACCTGATAAATTTTAAAAGCCGGCTTCACTTTTCTTTTCGATTTGGTCACCACTTGAATTCAATTATTGTCGGAGTCAAAATTTATATCTTATCGTATCATGGGATCGACCGGACCATGATTAGAATTTAAAGTATGAATATGTTAGTCTTCTAATATTTTCTCCAAATCAACTACATAGTTGTTATTTCCTAGTTTCTCTCCTCCATCAGCTGCATAATTGTTAGTATTATAATCTTTATTCAATAAAACATCCTCAATATTATTATTTTTTAAAATTTAAGAAAACAGACAAAACAAAAGGCTAGCTATACACTTGTGAACAATTATGTGGTCCTTCATATACTAACATGTTTATGTAATATGTTAATATGATAGATGTATTGTATTATTTGTATAATCTGCTAGCACAAATTTTAAATTTTAATTAATGTATTAATTAATAAAATGTTAACGCATCATATCCCAATTACACAGCATAAATGTTGGAATCTGCATCGAATATCTCACCCAAATATTAAAAAAAAATAATAATAATAATAATAATAATAATAGAAAGATGGTTTCCTCAACCATGGATTAACAATTTGTTCTTCTCTTCTTTTAATGAAGCAGCGAGCAAAACCAACGTGTGGTGCGTTGTGGTACTGCATGCTTGAATCACAGTCTTTCTTTTTTTCTTTCTTTCTCATTTGACTAGAGAAAGGTGGTCGAATTGCAACAGTGCACGTCACCTGAAAAGTCAATTCGGTTGACTGATTAATTAGCAGTTGATGTTCCGTTCTTGATTTTTCGTTCGTGTCCAGAGTCAATCACGAGAAAATCTAAATACACCACTGGACACTGTTAGATTTCCGTGTCTAATTAATTATTCTGCATTTCTGCTGTGCAGAAATTAATTAAGGGTTAATATTAAAAGTCTTTCCTCACCTAGGACTAGGCCTGACGCGGTTCCGGTTTGGTTCCAAACCGGCGGTTCCGGTTCCAAGTTTGGGTGGAACCGAAACCGGAACCGGTATAGGCCGGTTTCGGTTCCGGTTCCGGTTCCACCGGTTCCGCCGGTTTCGAACCTGATTTTTTTTTTTTTTTTTTTTTTTAAACATTACAAAATATTACATTTTATTTATAAAAAAATAAAATGTTAGAAAGGACATTGTAGAGTATTGAACCATGACCCATAACCCTTGTCCAAGTAAATATGTTTTACATTCCTTTCTCCTCATTTTTATATAGGTTAGGCATCTCATTCACTTCTCTATTTTTCCAATGTGGGATGTGGGATGTGGGATGTGGGATGTGGGATAAGGGATATGAAGTCATATTATGCATTTTTAACAAATATTTATCAAATTTTTTTCCTTAAAACTTAAAATATTATGCATTTTTTAACAAATAGTTTTAAATTAAAGGAAAAAAATTTGATAAATATTTGTTAAAAATGCATAGTATGACTTTTTATCCCTTATCCCACATCCCACATTGGAAAACCAGATAAGTAAATGAGATGCCTAACCTATATAAAAAGGAGGAGAAGGGAATGGAAAATAATCAAATATAATTACTTGGACAAGGGTTATGGGTCATGGCTCAATACTTTACAATGTCATTTCTAACATTTTATTTTTTTTATAAATAAAATGTAATATTTTGTAATTTTTTTTTTTTAAAAAAAAAAGTAAGAACCGGCCGGTTCCGAACCGGAACCGGAATCCGGTTCGAACCGGCCGGTTCCGAAATTTTTGGAACCGGAACCGGGTTAGACCGGTTCCGGTTCCGGTTCCTCCGGTTCGAACCGGAACCAAGTCACCCCTACCTAGGACCTGCTATTGGATTTATAGGTATAAATGTTTTTATTTTAGAAACCTTTCATATAGACTAACAACATTAGCATTCCGTCTGTGATTGAGTTTGACTATTAAAAAACCTAAAACGTATTTATTTAAGTTTCAATTGTATAAATTGACTATTATACCCTCATATTTTTATCAAATAAATTAATAAAATGATATAAAAGACGGAAATATTAACTTGCAAACGAGAAATTATTCCGTAGACAATTTTATCCCTAAAAATAATAAAATTATAAATGAACCAAAAGTATTGAAAATAAACCAGAATATGTATTTATTTGTATTTTTTTAATAAATCCAAGCAAATACTCATTTTCAATGCTTTTGGTTGATTTGTAATTTTGTTATTTTTAGGGGTTGATTTGTAATTTTATTATTTTTAGGGATAAAATTGTTCACAAAATAACTTATCTTTTGCAAGTTAACATTCTCGCTTTTTGCATCATTTAATTAATTTATTGGTAAAAGTATGAGGGTATAATAGTCAATTCATACATTAAAGTTTTAATATATATATTTTAGACTTTTTAATATTCAAACTCAGTCAACACAAAAGGAATGCTAATAGTGTTAATTTATAGGGGAGGTTTATAAAATAAAAGCATTTGTAACTATATATCCAATAATAGTTCAAATGTGAGGGGAGATTTTTAATATTAACCCATTAATTAATTATCATGGTTTTTTAATACATACTGTATAATTATTTATCATGGGTTTGAAGTTTTTTTGGCAGGATTTGGAATGAATTTTTTAGGATCACTCTTGAAGTTTATTTGAAGTACATAAAATGTGAAAAAATATTTTTCATGAATAAACATAATATTTATATGTATTTATTATAAATTAACACATTATAAATTGAGATATAAATTGAAATTTGAGATAATCTCATTTTATTTTTTAACTATGACAATCTTGGTATATATTTTATTTGGATGCCTAATATTTTTGTGTAAAAATGATAAAATCTGAATTAAATTAGATTTTTTTTTTTTCAAAAACTAGCAAATAGTTTGATCTCTCAATGGTTCAATTTATGAAATTCACATTCATAAAATTTCAGACAAAAAAATAATAATTCTATATATGTTGGTGCTTGAAGGCGGGCATTGGCCGTAGCGAGCCTATATGCAAACTGAAGAAGCTCTTTGTTAGTATCATCTCTGTGAAGAATCACTTCTATGAAACACAAACACTCCTTTTTTTCCACCATCGCTGCCTCCATTGCTGCAATATATCAGTTCCTCTTCAAAACGAACCTTGGACGTCCAACAATATTTTCCTTGCTCATTTTGGATGGCATCAACCAGGGCAGTGTAGTCCCAGTTCTTGATAACATTGTAGGGTCCATCATGAATATCTACTTCAGCTGTGTATCCGCCATTGTTTATCAGGAATATGAAGCTCCTGTGCCCACATCTAATCATTGTTGACACTTCTTGTGCTGCCATCTACCACATAAGTTACATTAATTTGTATCTAATTTTTGGGTTTTGTAGCCTAGTTATGTTACACTAAGTTAATCCCGCATCCTTCCATTTGGCTACACCATATCTATAAATTGACCTAATTTATTTTCTAGACAGATAGACAGTCGCGTTAATTGCAAATAAGATTCTTATTAATCACTTTTTGTTTTTTTTTTTTTTTTTGGGTTAATGAGATATAGAGCCACAACCTTCCCTTAGTCTATACCATATCTATAAGTTGGCCTAATTTGAAAAGATGACCGTTGGGACTTATAGTCAATTACCGTTTGGCCCATATAGTTTTAAAACATTTCAGTTGAGTCTCTATAAGTTATATTTTGGCCCCTATAGTCTTAGAAACTTTCAATTACACCCTTGATTGACTATCATGCATTCTAGGTTGGTTTTTCATGCCTAAATGACAAATATAACTCAACCAATTTGAGATGGGGTCTGAAAACACTTAGGATGATATGGTAAACATGATTAAAGGATCTTAAGGTTCAAAACCTAAATCATTTGAGCAAAGTCATTCAATCAAATGCAAACTTAAATTAGTTAACAAAACAAAGAACAATTAATTCTAAAATTTGTTTTGCTTGCTTCAAGCTTCAATTAAATCTATGTTTGATGTCAAAAAGCTTTATCTTACTTCTCCATGCATGTAAAATGAATTCTTTAAATTATAAGAGCCTTACATGTTGCATTTTGCTATAATTTCAATGGATCTAGATCCTTTCCTCACATTAATTGTCCTCTCCTACATAATATATTGCCAAGTGTCTAATATAAATAAATGGTCTGAATTATTTCTATTAATTTTTTGTTTTTACTCTACCAAAAGATAGAACTAAACAAGAACATTGATTTAGGTGGGGACAGGGTGAGGGCAATGAGAGATGAGGAGGGGATCCAAATCCAATTTCAATATACTTGAAACTTTACTATAACACTGTGAAATCAATTTTGCTAGAATTCATCAATGTTTGTTATCATAAAAAACAAGCATTTTCTTCCATTACTCTATATCATATCTATAAATTGGCCTAATATTTTTTTTCTAAAGAGATAGAAAATCACATTAATTGCATTAATATTCTTATGACCTACTAATTTTTTTTTTTTTTTTTTTTTTTTGTGGCTAAAGATATAGAGAGTAGTAACCCTCCATTAGGCTATACCGTATTTATAAATCGGGCTAATTTGTTCTGTAGACAGATAGAGAGTCGCGTTAATTGCAACAAGATTCTTATTAATTACTATTTTTTTTTTTTTTGTTAAAGAGATATCAATCCACAACCTTCCCTTAGTCTATACCATATCTATAAATTAGCGCTTTTTTTTTTTTTTTTTTTTTCCTAAAGAGAAAGATAATGGCATTAGGTGAAGTAAGGTTCTTATTAATTACTGTAGCTTTTAAAATAATCGTGATTTGTTGTGCTGAAGAAATAGTCTAATGTAAAGTTAATCGGAAAATTGTTTGGTTAATGTTGTTGCTAATACTACGCTTAGATTCAAAAACAGTTTTCTTCAACCAAAAAAAAAAAAAAACAGCATATATATATATATATATTGTAAATTATAATTGTAATTGTTGTGAATGTATATAATGACTAATAAAATATGATTTGATTTTTAAAGAAATGTATGTAAATTGAAATGTTTTATTGTGTAATATTAAAGAATCAAGTAATTCAGATGTCAATTAAATAACATTTTTTTTTTTAAAGGAAATAACATTTAATTTAAATGTTAAAAAAATAAATATAAAGTACTACATGAATGTTTGAGATATTGAAACCAAAAAATTAGGTTACAAATTTAAGTTTGTTTAGCACAACCCAATTCCTGTTTATATAATTTTATTATTGTATTGAACTCTAAAAGTTTTCTGTTTAATCACATATTTTTCTGTTTTCTTTGTAGCTAGTTCGGAGAAATTATAAACTATGACAATCTCATTATAAATTAACACATTATAAATTGAGATAATCTCATTTTTTTTTAACTATGAAATCTTGGTATATATTTTGGATGCCTAATATTTTTGTGTAAGAATCTCTTCTATGAAACACAAACACTCCTTTTTTTCCACCATCGCTGCCTCTATCGCTGCAATCAGTTCCTCTTCACAACGAACCTTGGACGTCCAACAATATTTTCCTTACTCATTTTGGATGGCATCAACCAGGGCAGTGTAGTCCCAGTTCTTGATAACATTGTAGGGTCCATCATGAATCTCTACTTCAGCAGTGTATCCACCATTATTTATCAGGAATATGATGCTCCTGTGCCCACATCTAATCATTGTTGACACTTCTTGTGCTGCCATAGTGCCATCTACCACATAAGTTACATTCATTGGCCTGGTATCTAATTTTTGGGTTGTGAAGCCTAGTTATGTTGATTGTTGCACTAAGTTAATGCACACGGGTCGAGCACCAAGGTTTAGATAATTGATATAATACTACGGACAGTATGACGGTGTAAGTTGAGTGTTGGTGCACTCTATGATATAGGCTTACGCTGAACCATATAAAATATAGTCTCTCTTTATTATTATTCTTCATTTGCTTTCGTGTGATGGTTTGATTATTGTTTTGGATTTGCATATTTGGTATCACGTACTAACCAATTTTACTAATGTGAGGATTCAAGAATCATGGTTTTGATTACTTCTTGTGCTCGTTATATATAAGAGTTGCATCAGGAAACAAACCTGAAGCTCCCATCACCAATGCAAGTAATCACTCGCTTATCTGGTGTAGCCTGTGCATACCCAATTGTTGCTCCAACTGACCACCCGATCGAAGCATATAGCACTTGATTCTCGTGCCTACACTATCCGATTTATATATTATTCATGAATTGAATGGAAGATGTACGGTGTATTAGATGTATTCTAGAGTTACAAAAAAAAATTATTGCCTACCTGCAACCTTGCGGCAACCTCAGTTTCTAGCACAGGAACCATGAGTCACCAGTCTCAGCAATCAAAGCCATGTCACCCAAAAGTATCTTCTGTATATGTTTAAGCAGAACATTAACCTTCAAGCCTTCCTTGGAATCACTTTTGGGAAGCGCTTCTGGCGCCAGAACATGTATCCGGTTGTGGTTTTCATAAGCAGTAGTGTTGTGTTCAAGCTTTTTGGAAAGTGATTCCATGAAGTCCTTCATGAGCACACAACCAAAGATAGGTCCATTAGGAATAATCAACACACGCTCCGGTTCAACAATTATGGCCTTATTTTTCCTGAAGAGGAGTGTGTCTCCAACAGAGTTGAAATCATCAAAGACTGGTCCAACAAAGAGGGATGCATCGGCAGTTTCTACTATCTCACTGCAAAATGCATTGCTGGCAACACCCCAATATGTGCCAATGAAATGGGGATGCTGCTCCGGTACTAGGCCTTTCGCCGATGGCATGACCACTATGGCATAACCACATGAATCCACTAGCTGCAAAACGCTTCACAGGCCTTTGAAACTCTGATTTTGGACCGGCCACTATGACTGGTTTCACTGCATTGTTCAGGAACTCCGCTGTTGCCTCTACTGCAATTTCCAAGGCGCTTTCATCACTTATTCTATACCAAAAATGTTATATTTGCTACTTTAAAGGGATATTTAACGTTCCAAATCGGATAAAAATAAAATTACATAGAATTTAAAGCTTTAAATATCTTCATGGGTTAATAGTACCCTTTATTAGCGTAATAACGGAAAACTAATATGACTTGATAATTACTTGGGAGAGAAGAATACTGGAATTGACTTTTGAGTGAAAGTAGGATGAGGATTGGCGACCAAGTTGCAACTATGCTATATAAACAGGCTTGCTTTCTTTCGATCTTGTTGAGATTGCTGTATCAATCTGGTGGTATGCATCTTCCAGGTTATTGATCACAGCCTGGAATTCAAATTTATTGATATTATGATTATGAAACTAATCATAAATCTGTTTTTAGATATATATTTCATAAAATTTAGCAGAAATATTCCATTTCGGTATACTTACTTGATGACAAGTGACAGTGCTGAAGCATGCTAACTCTTGGTTAAAATCAGGCAATCCAATGGTGTGGTGAAGAATCTTCCGAGCACCATTGTAGTCATTTGAATGTGGACCTCCCACTATACAAATTACAGGGAGGTCTTCACTACTGGCCCCGTCTATAGCATTGACAATGCTGAGGCCACCAACACCACACGACCTGGCATAGCCATCAGTAGCATAACCAGCATTGAGCTCGTTACAGCGGCCGATGAGGTTGAGCCCCAGTTGGGCGACAAAGTAATCGAGAAGGGTAAGCTTGGAGTCACCGGGTACAGAGAAGATATCGGAGACAACCATCTCAACTAGCTGACGAGCTAGATTGTGGCCTAGTGTTTGTTTGGACAAGCTAACTATTGAAAAATGGTTTGAGTTTTTATTAGATTGAATAGTCCTTATTTTTTTAGGCCTTTTGAGGGGATTCCAGGGGCTGATATAAGTGATTTCATAACATCCAAACAACCCAAAATCCAACAACAATTGGTCGAGGAGATCTTTAATTTAAAATAATAATAATAATTACTTTCCATTAGTTTCAATAGGCAGATTCGACCAAGACTCCAACAACAACTATACGCAGGCAATAAAAAGAAAAATAATTGCAATGTTAATTGTATGAATTCACTGAAGGTTTTTTTTTTTTATATAAATTATGGCCAAACAACTTCACAAAATTTATATTGACATGTCAAAAGGTGGTGATAGATTGAAAAGCTCTTACACCACCATAAGACTACTATGTTGAGAAAAAAAAAAAAACCTGTTTTGTATTTGTAGTTGATCTTCTACTTGAAAACTTCTAGGATGAAGAATGATAAAATAGCACAACCCAAGGTAGCATCTCAGCACCGGATAGTACTTGTATTGTTCATGTTGTCTAGATGTTAATCAAAACTTTTATACCCCTATGTCCTCCTATCTCTGCTACGTATACATGTAATCCGGAAACAACACATTTTGTTAACTGTCCATCTCTCACTTGATCACAGGCTTCTGTCGTGTCTTGTTAAATTGAACATCGCCATTAAGAACAGAGCCGATAAATCTCTCAACTTCTTCCTCTTTCATTTCACCAACAAATGTTGTGAACTTTCCCCTCTTAGGTTTGTAGGCTATCACGAACTTATCAAGTGATTTGAATCCTGATTTATCAAATGCGCTTAAGAATGATGACTGCTTGGTAGCATCTAAGAGTGAATATGATATAGAATTTCTAAGGCCATAGGGGGGATTCTGTTGCCTAGATAGTGATTTCTGAGAGACCTGAAAGCACAAAAAATGCACCAAATGAGAATATTGAAGTTGTAAAAATGATTCTAGATTTCTAGTAATATGTGGCCACAATACTGGCTAAGTTCATGATAACTTGTTTCTAGACTAGATGCTTAATTTGGTCCTATCATGGAGCATTTTGAAAATTAAGAGAAAAAAAATTCAAGAAGCGATCGAAATGAAGTATTCTATTCTCGCAAATACTCGATAAATGAACAGCTTTTGTGTTCTTTTGCATATTAGAATCAAAAGAAAAGCTTCTTATTTTCTAACTACTAAACCAAATAAAGTACTCGAGAAGATATAACTCACATGTAAAAAGATGGATTCCAGCTTATCCCTTGCTTTCGAAGATCTGAAGGCACCTATAATGCAAACAGGAGTTGCCTCCCCACATATAGCATCAAAATTTGACGCTGTCAGCACAGGTATCTGTTTCTCCGTTGCATCAGTTTGAGCTTTGCCAGCCTTAGAAGACGCTGCCTTTCTGTTCTTTTTCTCAAAACCATCAAGTGATATATTGAGATCATGAATTGCAGATTTCAAGTCTTTTACAGAAATCCCTTTTTCTATGATAACCTTCTCTCCATTAGATAACCAACCAACTATAGCTGGAAGGGCTTCAACTCCTAGCTTTTTCACTGCTGGATCAGAAACATCATGAACCTACACAAACATAAAAATAGCAATTACTGAATCTTTTTTTTTTTTTTTTTACGAAACACTGAATCTTTGTTAAAGAAAAAAACAACCACCTAGTTACTCCCCTAAGAAACAAGAGATCTGATTTTAGCATCCGCACAAATGCTTTCAGTATCCATGCTAATAAATCTCCATTTATTATACAATGACCTAGTTATTCCCATAAGCAACAAGAGATCTGATTTCAGCATCAACACAAATGCATTCAGTATTCATGCTAACAAATCTCCATTTCTTATACAATGACCTAGTTATTCCCCTAAGAAACAAGATATCTGATTTTCAGTATTCATGCTAACAAATCTCCATTTCTTAAATGAATTATGAGCTCCTGACACAACCAGGCCACTTTACAAACAAATGCTAAAATTTCTAATTCAAAAGCACAGTTTGGACAAATGCAGAACCAATTCAAGTCAGCAGTAAATATCCATCTTCTACCCCAACCCTACTTTCACAACAAAATACTAAGATGAGGTACAGTAAAAACTAAGCCAGTGATCACCATAACATACCTCTGCATCGTAAAAGGTTAATCGTCCTCGAAACAAGCCACTAAGAACGCGCCATATCACAGGTGTATCTTTCTTTGTGGAAAGAAGCAACACCCTAGGAAATTTTTCCACAGTACCAGTGGAAAACTCAAAATTATTCAGGTTGATACGTTTCGAAAGTCTAGGCAAGTGGTCTTGACAAAAAGATTTTAAACTCTTTGCAACCAAATCATCTTTGTACTCCACCAAGGAACCCTTGTCACCAGCTTTATATGAATAAACAAATATTCTGGGATCTCTGCGGGGATTTGTGCCAAGTTCCTTGCACAAGGATGATTCAGTTTCACAATTTATGCTTCCAACCTATCATAGAAGAAGTATAAATAACTACTTGCAGTGACCAACAGAAGATCAAATAGAAAGATGCAAAAATGTAGTTGTCAAGTACCTTTAAAGCTCCTTCCAGTGAACTGGAGGCTTCCTCAACGATAGGTTCATAATACTGGTACCCCTTTAACGAGGGTGTGTAAGATAACAAAAGCCAAGTCATCCCTCTGTCTGCTATTTCTTTCTTGAAGACCTGAGAATTTATGGCTTTAATGCTCTTAGAAGGACCCCTGGATCGAGACTGAGAACTACTTGAACCACTAAAACCACCAGATCGACTCCCCTGTTTAGAACTTCCCCCAAAAAAGTTAGAGAATATATCATCCAGACCAAAACCAAATGAACTTGCACCACCACTGGGGCCACCAAAGGAAAATGAGAAAGATTGGGAACCTCCTTGTCCACCCATATTCTGCCATTCACCCGGTCCGCCGCTTGTAAAGTAAGTATATCCACCATGATCCCCGGGATAGCCACCATCAAATCCAGGCTTGCCCTTCTCATCCCCATACATATCATAATTTTTTCTCTTCTCTTCATCAGATAAGATATCATATGCTGATGAAACAAGCAGGAATCAATGTTAATTTTGTAACAAGAAAGAATTAAAATACAAGGGCAGCACAGAGAAAGATACAAAAAGAAAAAGCATTTAATCCTCTTCATCAGATGATTAATTATAAAATATATATATATATATATATATGGTCATTCACTCCTGAGAACGATGACACCAAGAAAAACAACAACTTAGAACATGTGAAAGAGAAGTTTGCCATACCGTTGTTAATTTCAGCGAATTTCTCTTGAGCACCCTTGCTTTTGTTCTTGTCTGGGTGATATTTAAGAGAGAGTCTACAAGAGGTGATAAAAAAAGATGGCATTATTGAGAAGAAATCACAAACAATATAGTGCAAGTGTGTGTGTGCATCATACCATCATGTTTATACATGGGCCTACATCTATGTCAATATGTATGCATTTGTGATGTCAATAACACTTAAAAGAGTCTAACATTAACTCCCTAATCAAGATCCGTACGGTTTTTGATATACAAACATATTTTCTAGATCACATAGAAAATAAATATATAAACTAAAAAAAAATAAATGGCCTACACTAAACTATAGGCATTCCTATTGACTTCTAAACTAAAACAGACTTTAGAAGACCCTGGACTTTAGTCACACTATGCTGCAGACACCATAAATTTAAGATAAAATGGCACATTATACATATTAGCGAAAACACATATTAGACAAATATACACATTAGAATTTATGTGGAATCACTTGCTTCCCTGCACTCATCATGACAACCATAGCAACATGGCAAGTACCATCATTCACTGCTCGAACATCACTACGGTGGCCTCATTTATCAAAACAATACCCTTCAGCCAATCTCAGTCAAAAATGTCACAAAAGCATTATTTTAATGACCCAACTTTGCAAACGGCATACCCTCATCAATGATCAAGCTATCAATCATGCTTTATTTATATATTGAATAAAACCGTATTAAGAAAGAAAAACCATCATGTGCATAAAATATATATATATATATATATATATATCAAATACCATAATTTTCAAAACAAGAGTTTGAAATTGAAAATAGGACTTACTTGTGGAAAGCTTTCTGGATCTCACGTTGGCTCGAATTTCGCTCAACCCCAAGAACCTGATAAGGAATTCAGATTCATAAATACAAATTGCAATGAGATACATAGATAATAACTTCTATAAGGCAATCTTCTAGCACAGAACTCCTAGAAATTATAAAACAAAATTAAAATTCTTTCAATTTGTAAATTACTTCCACATTGTTCTTTCAAAGATAATAGTTTATTTTAAATCAATCCAGTTGATTTTCAAAATCCCAACTCAGCCTTCAATAGGTATCCAATTTGAAATATTTACTATTAAAACCGGATAGAATCACCAAATATAAACGAAATCCAAAACTCATAAATTGTCTACCAAATAAAAAATAAAGTTCAACATTTGTTTATTAGATAAACAAAAAAGTTTAACAATTACGCACATTGTCGAAGCACTTGACGAACCGATGGCGACAGCCAACAGAACACTAAAAACACGCGCGCACACACACACACACACGCACAAAAATAATAAATAAAACAAAATAAAAAAATTCAAAGGTCTTACCTTGTACAGGTCGGTTGTTTTGGCTTCCAAATTGAAGATCAATGACGTTGAAACTAGCAAAATCGCTAACGCGAAACGCGTATACATCTTTGAAGCCAACAAGTGACTGAGAAATTCTTTCAAGAATTGTTAAAAGAGCGCACGTTGTTATGGAGCAAAGAAGATTAATGAGAGACAACGACGGGGTTGAAAATTGAAGGATCATCGATACATATAAATAATTTCGCGGGGTTTTGGAAATTCCAGATGCTTCGGGAACCTTAGATCGTTACGATGACGTGGCGGTTTCCTGTAAGCCCACGCACAGCGACCAATAGGATTTTAGTAAATCAGATTTGGTTGTGTTTGGGTATTTTATTCAAGTAAGAAAAGAAAAGCACCGCTTCTCACGCGCTCTAATTGACACGCTCTTGTTGCGTATACGTTTTGGATTCTCTTTTGGCCCAATATCCCCAGACTTAAATTTTAGGGCTCAAAAGAGGAAAATTTCTAAATGCATTAGAAGTGATTTTAATGCACCTACGAGCCATGTATTAGTGCGTCCAATGGATTTTAAGACCGACAGCAAAGGGTTTTTTTTTTGTCGGTACGATTTCAGGACCTTAGTTTTGTAATGTTATTGACTTTATTGACCACCGTAATGGGTAGGTTGTCGTGGAGAAATGTAAAACAGTCCCACAAGATCAGGAAATGATAAAGAAAGAGTGATACTATTTACAACCCTCTAATGAACTAATAAAGCCCCATTTTTTTTTATTCAAAAAATTATCTGATTCATTTCCAAAACTGCTCATTTTTAAAATAAAAACAAAAAACAAAACTCCCTTTTTTTTTTTTTTTTTTTTTTTTTCTCTATATTTTTGTTACTCACATCCAGGCTCCAACACCTATTCATTGCTTTTTCCATTCATTGCTTTTTTTTTTTTTTTTTTATATCATATTAGGGAAGATTAAAAAAAAATCTTTAATACTTTTTAAATATAATTTTTTTTATCTTCCCTAATATAATAAAACAAAATGAAGGAAAAAAAACCTAAGAAAAGACGATGAATGGATGCAAGAGGTAAGTAAAAAAAAATACTGGAAAAAAAAATACAAAGCTACTTATTAGCTTTAAAAAAAAAAGTATGGAGAAATAAAAGGGTAGTTTTGTTTTAAAAAAAGAAGGGCAGTTTTGGAAAGAATCAAATAATTTTTAAAATTTTTAAAAATGGGGATTTATTAGTTCATTAGAGGGTTGCCAATAGTACTACTCTAAAGAAAGAGGAAATTGTGCATATTTAAAATTTTAAAAATCCCGTCATTAATGTGGGAGACAAAAACGGTAGCATCCAATTATCTCCACATTTATTTGAATTAAATGCGATTGATACTCGGAAAGTAAATTGGAAAACAACAGCCAATTTTGAATTTGACAAATTTAGGTTTCAAGAAGTTGACCCAATTCGTGAAAGGCAGTTTCCAGCTATGACCGGCACATTTAATGCACTTACGGAAGATCAGGATCTAATTGAGAGTTTTTCTCCAATTCAAATCCAACCAGCTGAACAATTTCCTAATCAAGATGTTAGAATCCTCGATGATTTGAATACCAAGTATTTAAATCTGAACGATGATAATGAGAATCCTCAATGTTCTCTATAGAATATTTGCATTAATAACAATGTGACTCTTGACAATTCAATAATTGATGAGCAAGTTTTGGATGAGATTTCAATTGATAAAAGAGGAAAGAATAATTTGAAGAATATATCAAAAGACCAAGATTCATTAAATAATTAGCTGTGGAGTTAATTAGTGGATGTTTGGTTAATTATACTTTTGAAACTACTATATAGCTCAAAAGCAATATACATATGTTTGGTAAAAAATTTTCAAAAGTGGTAAAATTAGTTGCAATGACTAAAATAGACATGATTTTATAACTTTTTTTTTCATTAATTATATATATTAAATCAATATTTAAGTAGAATATTTAAATTAGAAAAAAAAATTCCATAAGAATAGTAAAAAAAAATTAAAAAAATTTTATAAATCAAATTAATATTTACTTAGAATCTTTAATTTTAAGATGAAATAAGGAATATAAATTATTTTAATTTAATTCCATAAGGATAATGATGATATTTTAAAAGATTCATTAAATTATGAAATAGATTATTCAATAATCACTTTTAAAAGGTAACCCTCTGCCTATTTCTCAAAATCACTGTAAAAACTTTTCAAATTATTAATTAATCACTTTTGGAAGTTTTAACAAACATTATTTTATGACAAAAATTATAAAATAAGCTGATTTTAATTTCTCAAAAGTAATACCAAACTGCCCTCATGCTTCAAATTTTAATCAAGGTCCAGTAGATCCCGTGTCTGACAATAATTGGATTCCCGTGATAACCAATTCAAAAAGAAAAGTGAAACCAAACTTTAAGATTTTATCTAATTCTAAGTCTCAAATGAGTAAAGGAAGTTCTAAGCACCTGCATGTCGCTGAGACTAAAATTCGCTCTGATTCTGCGGCCCAAGTAGAATTAAGTCTTGTCGCTAATCTGGCCACACTGGTTGAGGCCAAAAGGAATGATCCCACTGATCTGGTTAATTAAGTTAATGTTTTTATTTTTGAGGCATACGTGCCTTTTTAGATTTATGTGTTTTAGTGCATGCGTGCCCCTTCTACTTTCATTTTTCTTTTCCCTTTTTCTTTTTATTTTTATTAATAAAAAATTGACGTTACAAACCTGATTCCGTAACGTTACAAAATGACAACAAAAAGCTACAAATTTGGTTATGGATGAGACGATTAGCATTAAGCTTGTGATATAAAGTCCAGTCCGCAAGGAGATAACATTTTTTCTTTTTTCTTTTTTCTTTTTTTAATATCAAAGTCTATTAATAGGCATAAAAGTTTATTTGATTTGCTTATGCTAGATCCTATAAGACATGGGAGTTATGAACAAGCAAACATGATCTTCAACTAGGGTAAGACCCAGTTTGGGAATGCTTCATTTTTGGGGCCAAAAGTGATTTCGAACTGGGTTTAGGGTGTTTGGTAAAATTTAGGGAAGTGTTTTTGGTCATTTTGGCTTTTCCAACAGTAGTTTTAAGAAACTGTTTTTTGCAACTTTTAAAAATATGCTTCACTAGAAGCAGTAATAAAAGGGGCAATAGATTATTGATATATATGCAATATATATAGCAATAGATAAAAAAATAAAAATAAAAAGTAATAATATGTTATGGTCACACAAAAATAAAACAAATTATTTATTTTCAAAACATCATCAATATTCATTCATGTTATTTCTAGTAATTTTGTACAATTAAGTATGTTTTACTTACAGTTTACTAAATACATTGAAATTGTTTTTGGTTCTCATAGCACTGTTACAAATCAGTTTACCAAACACTCAGTTGATTCTTCTTACACCAAATCCAAAAGCAATTCTCCCCACAGTATAGCAATGTCAAACTAAGCCTAAGTTTCTTAGAAGTAACATGTTTCATAGCCTAATGTGACTAATTTGCATGGTTTGGACAAGCAAAAAAGATCGTCTCCTAAGGTAAATTTTTTGAGAAGTGATATGTTTCATTTATTTATTTATTTATGTTTTATTGAAATATTACAATAATTCAACGGTTTTATGAAGGAGGGGGGTGAGACTCGAACCCTTAACCTCGTAATGTGGGAGTGAGAGACTATCACTAGGGCAACCAACATGTTTCATTGTCTAAAGTGACCTATTTGCATTGTTTTGAATATTGGACTGACCTCATTGATAGTTTCAATATTAGCAACCCTTGTATTTATCGGATTTACAATTTCAACAAATAGCAACTCGATGTCTGAAGTTGAGTTTGTTCTGTAGAATATCAGGAGCGTAATTCGAAAATTATCATTTGAATGAACTATTTCACTAAAATGTAAAATTTTGGCATAAGATTTAGGGGGCTAAACTGAAAAAGATATAAAATTAAATTGTATAAACTATAAAGTCTATAATTTTTTTTCAATCCTACATCCATACTTAAAAAGACGGAACCTTCACTATTTGTTACACTCACATGAATGAAATTATGGATTCGATTCGTCTTATTTTATTATCAACTCTCCAAATTTCACAATAATTAAGTTAGTAGGATCCATGATCCGTCAATTAATAACAACAGTTGTACATTGGACGTAGCTGATAGCTCAGCCTTTTAAAACTTGAACATTAAGCCAAATCTTTTGGTTTTGGTCTTGGTCAACTGCTCAGCTAAAAATATCCACATCACAGAAGCACAAGGATCATCTGATGTCTGCCATTCAACGGTTTCGATTGCTTACCCACCGTAAACTAGCTATACCATCTGCATGCAATAGAGCCCAAAAACTTAACATTTAACAAGCTAGCAGAGTAATGTGTATGTGTATATATATAAATTATAGCGGCCATAACCCAAAAGAAGACTATCTTTCTTCTTCTTCCTCCATTTTTTTTTATAATTTTTTTCCATCTTTCACCTGAGAAAATATATCAAAACAATAACAAATTCTTACACTCGCTAACCTCGAGATTCATTTAAAATTCTTGACAAACACTATATATATCTATCTCCATTCCGTCTCGTGACTCGCCGATCCAACTCGCCAACTCGGTCCGAGTTTTAGTCGTCTTAAAAACTACACAGCGAGAGAGAGTGAGTGATATTTGTTAGCAGCAGCAGTCAACAGCTATGGCGCTATCAGCTTCTGATTTACCGACGATGTACACGTTGCTAGCTAATTCAATGAGCGGCGACGAGAGCGTTCGCAAACCGGCGGAGGCGGCGCTTTCTCAGTCCGAAAGCAGACCTGGTTTCTGCTCCTGTCTCATGGTAGTGCCTCAGATTCTTCCATTTCTAGGGTTTCAGTTCGGTTTCGGATTATAATCTGCATATAATGCCAGTAAAGTTACGATTTTTTTATTTTTTATTTTTTGTAATGGTTTTGATTTTGTGTGTTTTTGTAGGAGGTGATTACTGCGAAAGATTTAGTTTCTCAGGTGGATGTTCGATTGATGGCTTCAGTTTACTTCAAGAATAGTATCAATCGATATTGGAGGAACAGGCGCGATTCTTCGTAAGAAACTTAGCCTTTGTTTTTTCGATTTTTTTTTAGTGTGTGAATTAACTCGTTAGCTGCTAATGTAGTGTGTAAAACACCTGAATCTAATGTTAAAAGTGTGTAGGATTGTTTTTTACATTTGTCTATTTATTTTTATAAGATCATCTGTGTAGGCTTGTTTGTCATATTTGTTTATTTATCTTTATAAGATCATTTGTGTGCATATACATATTATTTTCTGTTGTTTGGTGGAGTGTAATGTGAGATTTTATCTGTTCAGGGGAATAAGCAATGAAGAGAAAATACATTTGAAACAAAAATTGTTATCACACTTCAGAGAAGAGAACTATCAGGTGTTGTATAAACCTCACTATCTCTTTCTTCTTCAACTGTGTGTAACCATTTGTTAGCGTTTGACCAACTTTTGTTTCTCTTGAGTATTGAAGGTGTCCATGTACTTATCATTTCGTCAAATTAAGATTATAAATGTGCCCTCATTTTATGCTATATGTTTTTGTCGCATCCTATACTTGGGTGTAGCTGTTGGGGGTGCTTATTTAATTATTCTGCATTTTTTTTGTCTCTATGCAGATAGCTCAAATGCTAGCTGTACTCATTTCCAAAATTGCTCGCTTTGATTATCCTAGAGAATGGTACATTCTTCACACCATATTTCTCTATTTATGATGTTGCCCACACACCCCCACCCCCCCATAATTTTAATTGTTTGAGTTTTAGTAATGATGAACCAAAGTTACTGAACATGGAAAAAAGGAAAACCAAATAGAAATAACTAACAAAGCATGCAGCGAGAGAATACAGGAGGGAGAGATAGAGAAATGTGAAAGAAAAGAATGAGAGATTCCAGATTTGTATAAGAAATTAAGAATATGTTGGTGGCTAAGGAGAACTAGTTTTATTTCTTAATTGAATTGCTACCATAACCTTATTTAATTAGCTTTTTCCATGAGTTTTTTGTTTCACATTTAATCATATAAAAGAAATAAAAGTGACAAAAATTCATGATAATAGCTGTTGAAACTAAAACTTGTAGTAGCAGAGATCTTTTTTGTTTCAAAATATTATTTGAAAAAAAATAAAAAAAACACCTTTTGCAACATGTACATATTTTTGAATAATAGGGAAGAAGCAACTTTTCTGGAGCTTGATAGTGCATTGTTGAACTTAGATGCTAATTTTTCTTGCTTCTGCCATTCATTTGATTTACAAGGAGAAAATGAAAAACAAACTTGAAAGAAAGGAAAGGATAAATGACACTAGAGTAATGATGAATCATCAAAAGTAGAATAAGAAGGTATAAACGACTTTAAATGTTACAAGCACAGTAACATTAAAATTATTATCTTTTATTAATCTCGGGGAAGTTAAATACAACCACTCTAATCATTTCTTATACATTCTCTAGCTAAAAATCACTCCCATGTGAGTCCTTATGTTATAGCATCACGAACTTTTGACTGCCATTCCTTTTGACCTTTGTCTATCTGATTGGTTTCGTGTTGAGCTTGAATTTCATTAGTAACATTCATGAAGATCAAATTGCGGCATTTTTAGTAGCTTTAGTTATTGATACTGAGAAAAAAAGGTTTCATGGATTAAGGTAATTGGAGCAGACTTCATGTTTGTGACCAAAAATGACAATATGAACACGTGACTAAAGCAAATAAGAATAAAAATTTTGTAGCTGACCCAAAATATCTGGAACCATGCTGAGTGATTACATGTTCTTAGGATTGTAGTGTTGCTTTGCAGTCCACTAGTAAATTGCCTGTTAAAAGTGTGAACTTTTCTCTAATGAGCAATGTATTGTGTTATTTGAATTGATTCTTACTATATATAACATTTTTTTCTCCCCACTATACTAAGCTTCAGTAAATAATACTTGTGTTGCACAGCTTTTGTTGCATCTTATTGTTTGTCATACCAAAGGAGTTCATATTTTATTGTCTGTTTCTTGAGTGTTCCTTCTTAAACTAACTGTAATATTGATTCATGGACCTAATGATTTATTTAGGCCGGAGCTTTTTTCTGTTTTAGCGCAACAGCTTCAAGGGGCAGATGTCCTTACCTCCCACCGGATTTTTATGATTCTATTCCGGACCTTGAAGGAATTGTCCACTAAACGTCTTACTGCAGATCAGAGGAATTTTGCAGAGGTATAGCCATTCTTACTCTATTCTGTCTGTCTACTGCAAACATGAATTCCTAGCCTTTGTTCATGTAGTTATAGTCCTGTTTATTTAATCAGTCTTGAGTTATTTGGATACAGAATCCATCTAGCCGATATGATTAAGCTTCAACATGTGATTGGAGCCTGGGATTAAAACATGTAATATGCTTTCTTCAAGATCATATTGAAAAAAAAAAAGGTTATCTTGCATTCTTGCCATGGATGCATTTGGTGGTAACGAATAACCTTAATCTTATCCGCAATTACAACCATTTCTTTCTCAATTTGGTGACATCTTCAAATTACATTTCCTTAAGTCATTATAAATTTGTAGTAGATAATGTGGTCAATTTATAATGAAAGTATATAATTTCATCCACCAGTCCTCAAGCACTTTTTCCAATAAATAAGAGAGATGCATTGCTATTCTGTTTCCATCTAACAAAGGACAAAAGCTAAATATTCACCAACTTCCTTGGCAGATATCGTCACATCTCTTTGATTATAGCTGGCACCTTTGGCAAAGTGATGTACAGACCATATTACATGGTTTCTCAACAGTTGCTTCAAGCTTTAATTCAAATGCTTCGGAGCAGCATCATGATGAACTTTATCTGATTTGTGAGAGATGGTTGTTGTGTTTAAAGATACTCCGTCAATTGATAATTTCAGGGTTTCTAAGTGATGCAAAATGCATACAGGTAGTTATCTACTCTTCTTTTTCATTTCTTCTCTTTTATTTTAAGATCGGGTTAATAGACTTCATTGCACTTTTTATTTTCATAACATGGGAAATATAGGAATGTTTAAAACATGCATATGTTTATCTTTCAGGAGGTGCGACCAGTTAAGGAAGTCTCTCCTGTTCTCTTAAATGCCATCCAATCAATTCTTCCATACTGTGAGATCCCTCTCTTGTTCTCTAATTGCATGATCAGTTTGATGTTGTGCATTAATTCTCCCACTTGATGAGAGTTAAGCTTTTCAAGTAAATTAAACTTGATAAAACTATTATAGCTGAAGTTATTTAAAACCTTTAACTTTATAGAGTACCTATCAGCAATGTCACACTCACATCTTTGAAAACTTAAGCTTCATATACTTAGTTTTAGTGGAAGGGCAGCTACTTTAATTATGAGTATTATCTATGGCTCTGAATTTAACGGTATATAACTAATTCATATATGTTATTTCATTTACAGATTCATCATTTGAAAGAGGACATCATAAATTTTGGGACTTCATAAAGAGGGCATGTACTAAATTGATGAAAGTATTGGTTTCGATTCAGGGCAGACATCCTTATACATTTGGTGATAAGTGTGTCCTTCCGCCTGTCATGGATTTCTGTTTAAATAAGATAACAGATCCTGAGCCAGATATATTTTCATTTGAGCAATTCCTGATTCAGTGTATGGTAATGGTGAAGTCTGTATTGGAATGTAAAGAATACAAGCCTAGTCTTACTGGTCGGGTGATTGATGAAAGTGGGGTTACACTAGAGCAGAGGAAGAAAAATATTTCCAATGTTGTTGGTGGTGTCCTAACTTCCCTTCTGCCTAGTGAACGGATTGTACTTTTATGTAATGTATTGATAAGAAGGTAATGAAGCCCTGACCTCAACTTGTTGGCAATCAGATTTTGTTTATTACACAAACTTTGAGGTGTAAAATCATTGCTATGCGTTTGTTTAATGTTATTTGATCATTTTTTTGTATATTGAATCGTATAAAATTACTATATAGGAGTATGTAGGATTAAGTGAAGTATTAGGTTGTCATTTAGGCTTAAATTTCGATCACTGAACATAGAGCAGTTCAGAGAAGCTGATGAGCGGAGTTTGTACACCTTTTGGGTAGCATTTGTTATTATTTTGTGGGACTTATTTTCAAAATGAAACGTAGGGTTTGAATTTTGAATATAAATTTCCAGTATTGTATCTCAAGGATCATGTTACACATTTAACAATTGAGTCACACTACTGTTATATTTTAATAAAAAATTGTTAAACTTAATTTATATTTCGACAGGTATTTTGTTCTAACAGCAAGTGACTTGGAGGAGTTGTACCAGAACCCTGAGTCTTTTCATCATGAGCAGGATATGGTTCAGTGGACAGAAAAACTAAGGCCTTGTGCTGAAGCTTTATACATTGTATTATTTGAAAACCATAGCCAAGTAAGTGGCATCTAAGTTCTATTTCTTATTTAGTGCAATGTTATCTTTTTATAACTGTTTTCATTTAATTTAGGTAAATGTGTGTTTATTTTATATTTGATTGTTACTTTCAGTTGTTAGGTCCTGTTGTTGTGTCCATCCTTCATGAGGCAATGACTAGTTGTCCAACTTCTGTAACTGATATCACTCCGGGTTTGCTTCTAAAAGATGCAGCTTATGGTGCTGCAGCATATGTTTATTATGAGCTCTCCAACTACCTAAGCTTCAAAGATTGGTGTGTTCATTATCTCCTATTCTAACAGTGGTTTTTGATCAATCTATATTTTTCTTTTTTGTTTTTGGAAATTGATCAATCTATATGTCCTATAAAATGTTGTTGTAACTAGAAATTAAATTGTTACGAAAAGTATTCTGTAACTTGAAACTGGCATCCCCTGTTAATCTGTGCGAGTATTTCGGTTGTAGCCTGTAGGGGATGTATGTGCATGCGTTCTACTATCCAAAACTTAAAATAATTTTGATAAAATTGATCACCTTGTTGTTTTAGATTTTGATGAATGCAATGTAGGCTGTCAAAAAGAGCTGTCAGGTCTCCTACTTTAATTAACTATTAATATAAAACTGGATTATATTACAAGTGAGGAAGTCGGAGTGATTCTTAGTTACTGCCTTTTTTATTTAGCTAGTTTTCTGTTGAAGTTTTTTGTTTGCAATTCAAGTTGGTTTAGTGGTAGTAGTTTGGTTCCCATACCTGTTCCTCCTTGTCAATCACTTTTATATTGACTTGATTTTCTCCTTGGTACTGTGGGTTACAGGTTTAACGGTGCTTTATCCCCTGAACTGTCAAATGACCATCCAAATATGCGTATTATTCATCGGAAAGTTGCACTAATATTGGGACAGTGGGTCTCTGAGGTAACACAATTTAGTTTGCTTCATAATACATCAACTTTAATAATCTTTTGGGTTGAATATTTTCAATCAGTATTTCAGTAGTAGCTGGAAATATGACTGTATACTGTATAGAACTCTACACAAACATTTACTAGTCCAATATTTTACTTCTTCTGTGCTGCTGAAAGCATTGCTTACCGTGTTTATTTTGTTTGGTTTGAAATTTTTGGCATCTATTGTGTGTGAACACTAATGGATTGTCAATGTTATCTTAGAAAAAGAATATATCTACATGTTTCTACACAATTGAGGAAACAGGGAGTAGTACATGACGTAAAGGCACAACTTTGACGAACCTACATATTTCGACTGTTCTTTAAAAAGTGTCTACAGTTCTTTGATGGTGCTTGTAGCATCCCTGGGTTTGTAGCCTTGTAAGATTTAACTAATATTTGTATTTTGTTTTGTCACATCATTGTCAAAGGGGGATATATTGGAATTTTGTTTGGAAGTTTATCCTGTGACTTACTTATGATGTCACTTTGATTATTGATTTTCAAGTATGGTTCATTGTACAATAGACAGAAAAGGAATTCTTTATTTCTAATATGTGAAATTTTGGCAGGTTAAAGATGAAACAAAAAGAGCAGTATATTGTGCTCTGATCAAATTGCTATTAGAGAAAGACCTATCAGTCAGGGTACAATTCATAAGTTCAATTCTCTTCTGCCTTACCACTCATTGTTGGTTTGATAATTTTCTCCCTCTTAAAATTTGCTACATTTTAAGGAATCTGTGCATTTTGTTGTTTTAGCTTGCGGCCTGTCGATCTTTGTGCTTACATATTGAAGACGCTAATTTCTCAGAAAGAGATTTTACTGATCTGCTTCCCATTTGTTGGGATTCTTGTTTCAAGTTGGTTGAGGAAGTTCAGGAGTTCGACTCAAAGGTATAAAGATATTATTTGTTGTGTGCAAAAATGTAAATAAGATCCTTTATTGAAGCTGTGTAGAGCAGGTTCCTTTGCACTGTCTGTGTTTATTGAATTTCCATCACACTCTGTATTCCACAATTCTTGAAAAATTAGCATAGATAAACAAGTGGTCAGATTTATCAAAGAAAATTTTACTTTCAGATAGCATGTATAAGTTAAGTTTGAACCTAATTTCTCTGTGATAAAATCACCCACATTCCTGACAGTTTTACTGAAATTCCTGCTATTTTTTAATTGATTTCAGGTTCAGGTTCTAAATTTGATCTCTATTCTTATTGGACATCTCAATGAAGTCATTCCGTATGCAAACAAGTTGGTGCAATTCTTCCAAAAGGTATGTATGATAATTTGCCCTTTTTTAAAATTATCGCTAACGCTAGTATTTTGCAGTTGGTTGTATTCATAGACATGTTTGTTTCTTTATAAAAGCATATCTTTCACCTTCACCTAAAATTTATGTTGCTTAATAGGACATGTACCTCCGAAAATCATGTTAATCATCAATGTGACCTATTTTTTTTATTTTTTTTATTTATTATTATTATTTTTTTTTAAGAATGATCATAGGCTGCTTATATATACAAATTTAATAAGTGTTACGTAACCGCTAAACTAAAGCTTAAACATGCATGTAGGGGCACAAAAAATAGTATTTAAGCACTTTAGACAAACCACTTTGGTACAAGTCTAACAGTTTGTCATGTTGGTTAAGCCCAAATAAAAACATAGAACAAAATTAAATAACAAATAGTAAATACAAATCCAATCACGTTGGGAGATCCGAACTCAGGCACTTATGGTAATACTGGCTCTAATACTATGTAACCATTCATAAACTTAAGCTTGCAAGTAAAGGCCTAAACAACAGTATTTGAACATTCTGACGATAAGAAATGGTGAGCGTCATAGACTCGTAGGCTGTAAAAATTGGATATATCTCTTCCCTTTATCCCTTTCCCTCCCTGCCTCCTTTTCTTTCTTCTTATCATATTTTCCTCTAATTTGATAAGGTGTGGGAGGAATCTTCTGGTGAAAGCCTTCTACAGATTCAGCTTCTTATTGCTCTGCGGAACTTTGTAGTTGCTCTTGGCTATCAATCACCCAGTTGCTACAACATGCTGCTTCCCATTTTGCAAAGGGGAATTGATATCAATAATCCAGATGAACTAAATCTTCTTGAGGACAGCCTGCTGGTTAGCTTACCTGTTTAGTTTATTATTCTGCGTGTTTCTCTTCAATGTATGATGGCTAAATGCAATTGCCACTATTTTGCAGTTGTGGGAAGCCACAGTTTCTCATGCTCCTGCAATGGTGCCACAACTATTAGCATACTTTCCTTGTCTTGTGGAAATTATGGAAAGAAGTTTTGATCACTTGCAGGTTAGACTTAATAAGCTACTATGCTTGCTGCTTATAGAAGCACAATATATTAAGGAATTGTGATTAAATATTGAACAGGATAAATATTTTATTTAAGTCATAGTATGACCAAATTCGTTGATTGGGGTGATTAGATCAGATATTGGTCAATTTGCTTGTCAGTGCCAACATTAAAAGAATCCATGGACTCCTATCATATATTTCTTGAAAGGCCTGAAGAAAAGCCCCTTAGTACTATCTCCCAAACTGGAAAGAAGTTCTTCCGGTTGTACTTTAGTTAAATTTGGTGTTAAATTTGGTGAGAGGTTCCATTTTGCTAGAACATTTTCAACATTCTTTTGTTACATTGCTTTTTCTCTCCATGATTTTTTACTCATTTTCTCTTTCTTGAAGTGTTTTTAGTGAACATATGGGTGCTATATGGCCGATGTTATTGTTGGAGATTGTTCTTTTCTGCTACTCACTTGGTTGTTGATTTTCCTTATTTGCATTCCTCTTCAGCTTTTCAATGTTATTTGACCTGAAATACAATTGCAGGTTGCTGTAAATATTATTGAGGGTTACATTATTCTGGGTGGAACTGAATTTTTAAGTATGCACGCCTCCAGTGTTGCTAAACTTTTTGATGTGGTTGTCGGAAATGTTAATGATAGGGGGCTGCTCACAATTCTTCCAGTCATCGATATTTTAATACAGGTGCTTTTAAATTTGAAAGCGCATTAAAATTATGTTATTTTAGAGATTTGATTTTCATTGAAGCCAGCACTGTTGGCTTACTTATAAGAATTTATTATGTGTTCTACTTGGAAGGAGTGAACAGTAAGAAGTGATGTTGTATGCACATGGATAAATAATTACAATCTTGCCTCTTCACACTGCAGTTGCCTCAGACAAACCTCAATTTTTTTTCATGCTTGATCATAACCTTCTAAATTCAGTTATTCTTTTTCTTGATTCAGTACATTGTTGATTAGTTTTTTCTCTGTAACTTATGTCTTCAGATGCTGTGGGAAAAAAGTGGAGTCATTTGATCTTATTTGGTCTTTGGAATATATTTAGATTTGTTAGAGCACCTTCAACAAATCCAATAAATCTGACAGCTACTCGATTTTGATTTTGCAGTGTTTTCCTGTGGAAGTGCCTCCACTGATCAGCAGCACTTTACAAGTAAGTATTGTTCTTTGCCTGTCCAACTTTTTTTTTTTGTTTTGAATGGTGTATTCATTTTCAATTCTGCCTTTTGGAGGGATTCTAACAAGACCTAATGTCTGATTCAAAATTTCTAGAAATTGATTCTTATATGTTTGAGTGGAGGAGATGACCGCGATCCATTCAAGACAGCTGTCAAAGCATCTTCAGCTGCTATTCTAGCAAGAATTTTGGTGATGAATACCAATTACCTTGCCCAATTAACATCTGAACCTTCGCTTTCATTACTACTCCAGCAGGCGGGTATTCCGATTGAAGAAAATATACTTCTGTGTCTGGTTGACATATGGCTTGATAAGGTCAGTAGAGCATAGAGATTTACGTGCATTATAATTTGGGAGATTGCAGATTCTTTTTTCTGTTTTGAGTTACTATGGCTTTTATGCAATTGTTTTAAACCATCACGAGATGCATTATCTTATATACCTGTAGGGTTGGATTTAAAATATAGATTTTGTATGTACTACTCTATGTTTCCATGAGTTTCTGTTATTCTAGAAGTTGATTCTTATACAAGTAAACTACTCTGACATTAATACCTTCTAATGATTCGTTTTGTCCACTTGTTAAATTGTGTAATCTGAGGTTTATTCAAACGAAAAAATTGGGAATGACCAACTTACATCTGATTTTTTGAACTTCTATTCTCAAAACCAGGACTTACCAGTTAACCCATATAATTTTGATTTCTGATTGTGTTTCGTGAAACTTAAGAGATTATTTTATGTCTGTATGCAGGTAGACAATGTATCTTCCGTCCAAAAAAAGATATTTGGCTTAGCTCTTTCTATAATTTTGACAATTAGACTACCTCAAGTTCTGGATAAACTTGATCAGATCCTAAGGTGAGAGTTTAAACCTTGAATTTGATGCATCGGTTGCAAGTATTAGTAACTGTTATTAGAGTAATAATGATTCTATTTTCTTATGCAGTGTGTGTACATGTGTAATTTTGGGTGAAAATGATGACACGGGTGAGGAAGAGTCCAGGTTAGATACTCTTACGATTCCAAGTAATGGTTATTCAAGACATGACAACTATCTTTATCCATGACCTTCATTATAACTGGCAGTGGCGACAATATGAGCTCCAGCAGGCCTCACAGTGAGAGCAACATCCCAAGTAAAGAGTTAAGGAGAAGACAGGTGAACATTCTTGCACTACACCCAAAAATATTAAATTCTGGTGATTCATTAGATCGACTGCAGTAACTTCTTTCTTGTAAATTTGTTCTTACGATTTTACAGATCAAGTTTTCAGACCCTGTCAACCAGTTGTCATTAGAAAACTCGGTGAGAGACAATCTCCGAACATGTGCTGCCATTCATGGGGAATCCTTTAATTCAGCCATGAACAGAATGCATACTTCTGCACTTTCACAATTGAAGCAGGCTTTGAAGATGCCGTAGCCACGCGTGATGAACATCTATCCGATCAGTTGGTGATCTCATGTTCAGAGCATTTCAAATTTTCTATAATTTCTATATATCAAGTAGGGTAAGTTTTTATTTATTTATTTATTATTTTTTTTTTTTATCCTCTTTTCAGTAATTTTACGTAAAGTATTACGGATTTGTTTTCTTTGTAGAGTTTGATAAGTGTTCTACGTCAAGAAAAATTCATACAATGTCAATCAGTTCCTGATTGCTTATTATACAATGTCAATCTACTATAGATTTAAAAAGTCTCTTTGCTCTCTCTCCGTTGTATAATATTTCATTTGCTTGCACATCCTAATGCAGTGTTGTATTTGTTTCCACAGGTGATATTGAAGCTTTTGTGAGTTGGATTGGTGGTCTCTCTATTCTTTGTAATTGTTTGTAGCTGGTTTGGATTGTGGGTGTTGATTTCATTCATATTTTTCAAACATCATTTGTACATGCCCCTCCGGCAACAGAATACTCTGTAAATAGCTTGCCGGTCCTTGCTTGTCTGCATATTCAAGGCAAACGAGGATCGCAGCAGCGCTGAGTCTTATAGATCTGTCAATACTCATGGAAGAAAAAAAAATTGGTTACTTTATAATAGAAGGGGGAAGAAAGAAATGTATACGGTGTTTCTTAGCTCACTCCGCAACTGCTTTGCCTTCCCATTTTTGAAACGATTAAAATCAACTTGCTATGCTCTTCATTCATTTCTGGAATCGTGATTTCTTTTTCGACATGTGAAGAGACACTGCTAACCAGTGTTGGTGGTTCTCTATTGTTTTTGGAACGGTTAAATAATTCCCGCTAGAAGAAACAAAATTAGTGGAAGATGGTCACTCTACACCCTTCATGTTTTCAAATCAAACATGCTACGATAACATGTAATGATACTGTTAATTGATACTGTTAATTGCAGTAACATTGTAGATACAGTAAGGTGCTGGTGATCCCAACAACGTTACCTTTAATTTAGTAACATGATTGTTGAACGTTACCTCCCACGTTACCGTTGGTTTTTTTATTTCCACTAGTCTGTATCATTAAGATCCTGTAACATTATCGTAGACCTCTCGGAGTCTTCAAGGCTAGCTTGAGCAGAGTTATTAATAAGTCGATATAATATGATCCTTTTCTATGTTTTTAATTTATTATTTTATTCTATATCAAGTATCTTTTGTATCTATAATTATTGTTCTCAATTTTCGATTGTGATGTCACGTCATTTAAAAGAAGTCAAAATGAATTCCGTAAGGAAATTGTAGGCTTCTTGTGACCATCCCAATCTAGTGCAAGGCGAATTTGTGTAAGGTTTCTCAAATCTAACAGGTACTGAGGAATCTCATAAATGGCCGTTAATCTAAGAACCTCTAAGAAGCATTTAGCATTTACCGCTGCAATTAATTCTTAATCTCACTTACCAATATAATCGCCTATGTGGGTGTCTAACTCTAATCCAACCATTTGCATTGTGATTAGCCGATGTGGCAGAGATTTAACATAGCAGGGCCTAAAAAACATCAATGCCTAAATTGTCACCCGCCTAATTGAAGCTACCCGATCAGCCATATAAGCCACCTGAGAGTTCCACATCAGATTTCTTCAACGAAACCGGTCAACAGTGATTGCAACGATTTACTCATCAAATGTAGTTTCCTATATAGCTCGTGTAAGATGGAAACAATCAAAAGATCAATTTCAATAAAATCTACCCAATTCTCAAACACAGTTTGGATTCAGTTCTGAAATATACTTATCTTCACGCCCACGCAATAGATTAATTCACATGTGCAATTTTCTAAAAATTTCTTGTCGGCATATGCTAATATGCGTATTTTCTAACATGTATACGGTATACATTCTAAACATCCCACCTAAAATTCCACTTTTTTCATCCCACTACATATGGTATGTGAGGTGTCAAATGGTGAGTGGATACATGAGGTAGGTGAGATAAATCATCATTAATGTGTATCCACTCACAATTTAACACCTCACATGCCACATGTAATGAGATGAAAAAGGTGAGATGTTTAGCATTATTATTTTGTAATTAGAATGCTGAGCTTTTATGAGATCCGTTTCAAACACCATTACTTTAGAAAACAACAAAAGACTGCATGATATTGCTCTAATAACTACATGTGTCGAGAACTATTTCAGTCCTTCCCTCGCATTGTATCAAGTACTTTAAAACTTATTCCATTGAAAGATTGAAGATTTAGGTCGGAAGCCAACCGGGGTTCATAATATACAATAACCAACCTGATTTTTCAACACATTAGCAGGTCTCTTACATCATGCCAACACAGCTTATTGAGCTAAAAGGTCTCAAATTGTCAATAGTAACATTTAAAACAAAAACCATACAGTAACGAGGGTCATAAAGGATGTCTTCATTTAATGGTATAAAACCCAGTTAAGAACATTGTCGAAGCACTATATTTAATTAATTGACTTGAGAAACCAGATACAAGGGGAGAAAGTGTACCAAAATTGGATAAAAGAGAAAAAGAGAAAAATAAAAATAAAGCCGACTCATTCTTGGGTTGTAGCACCATTTGTTGTGTCCATGGGCTCAGCTTCTGTCGACTCCACAGGTTTGTCACCCTTCTTACCTGCAATGCACAATTAACCCATGTAAAAAATCGATAAAATATGCTTTCAAACATCAAAATAGAAAAATGTACGAAAATTTCCTGGGTCAATCCTTGCACTACTTATAAATAATACATTTTGCTCATCAAAGTTTCAAGCATACCTTTCTTCTTCTTCCCACCGCCTTTCTTCTTAGTCTTGGTACCTAAGGCTAACCAGGCCTTAATTTCAGGATCATCTATTGACTTGGTAGGCTGCAGCTCCTGCAGTGCATGAGATGTAATCCGATCTGACCCGTTTGGCATTAGCAATACAGTGAATTTGATATGAGCAACATAATCACCTGCAAAACAAGTCCAAGATAATTAAGTCATGCTAAACACCATCATCAGCTTCGGCATAAATCCAATATAATCGAACTTTACCAGGCTTCTCATGAAGAACGGGATATGGCTGCAAGAGATCATGGTTCACGCATTCCACTAATCCAAGACGAGCCCTTTTTTCTTCCAAAGCCCTGTTATGAAGAAAATCCACTTAAACAAAAGAGGGAGAAAAGTTGAAGACAAACAGTTGAAATCAAAATGCTAAGAGACGTGGAGAACACAACAAACCTTGCAGTAAATGGCATGATAGGAAAATTTTGACTGATTTCACTGAAGATAAATCTAGAAGCTTTCATCTTCAAATGATAGCTCTTGTCTACGGCTCTCTTGTAAATAGTTGTCTGCTTCTCATCCAACAACCTAGGCTGCAACACAATACAAGAGAAATTGGAGGACATACGATAACACTAACATAGCAAGTTAGCAACTCACAAAATTGGTGTCTGGGTAAACCTATTGATTCCACAATTACCTTGCCGTCACCTGTGCTGGTAACAATATCTATGGCATAAACTTCGTTCTCCTCAAATTCAGCATCATCTACTCTTGTCTCTGGATTGGAGACACTGAGTACAACCTTGTTTCCATCTATCACAAACTGCTTCAACTGGTGGCTAAGCACACCTTCTACAATTTTACAGTCATATGCAGCTGCAACCTTCTGAATAGCATCAGTCACGTCTTTGTTCTGCAAAAAAACGGATAGACAATTAACATATAGATAGAAACAACAGATTTGTATCCCTAGGTAAGTTGCCTATATAGAACTGTCCACAAACAATATGTGCACACAATGCAGCCATATATGCTGAATTTTGACCAGTTATGAATAAAAGTGCTTAACAATAATTACATTCAATATTGGCAACAGGGAAGGGAAGAAACCAATAAGAGGGATTGAGCTCCTAGGTAAGTTGTATCCCTCGTTAAAGAAAATGAGCAGGACCTGCATCTTTTCTAACTTCCCAATTACATGGACATGTCTCATTAGTAATATGTTAACCTATCAGAGTAACTATGACAAAGAGCTTCATTTGGGTGTTGGCCCATAGCCTCAAATAGTAATCATCACTTAGGATACTGCATGTCCAATAAATGTCAAGAAAAGCAGTGTCAAAATGCTTAAAGAAATTGAAATTAACACCCAAAAAGGTTAAGAATACTACAGCAACAAGCCAACATGCATAAAAAGACTTGTTGAGCATGCAAATGTCACTAGTCTGAAAATTTGAATAAAGGACTGGAGATGTACTGCTTTACTAGAAGATTAAAGCAAAAAGACAGTAATAACACGGGCTAGTAGGATTGGCAAAGAAAAGGAAACAAATAACATCTCCATCAGTGTAACTATGACTATACAAGGCTTCATTAGAACTTCATCCATCACCATTGTAGACGTCATCATATAGAGATCATTATCAAACACTGACATGGTTCAAACTGTCTTTAATGGAGAAAGCAATCATGAGCAATCATGAGCAATCAAAACTACAACCATTAAGCATCCAAAAGACGTTTGAAAAATAAAAATCTAAGCAAACCTATTTCGTCAATGCTCGAGGCAAAAAATGGTCAGTATATCTTATGTAAACAATTTGGCCCAGGTGGCAATAGTATCAACCAAAAAGGATGTATCAACCGAAAGCAGCCCCTTATGGCCGAAAAATAATATTGGCAACAGGGAAAAGAGGAAATCAATATGTGATTGATTACCTGGCAAAGTTGCCACTAGACATTTGAAAAAAAAAAACAAAATCTTATGCAAAGCAAATGATGTAGGCCAGATGGCAGCAGTATCAACTAAACAGGATGTATCAACCAAAAATAGCCACATGACCAAAACAGAATATTGGCAACAGGGAAAAGAGGAAATCAATATGCGATTGATTACCTGGCAAAGTTGCCACAAGACATTTCAAAAATAAAATCCTAGGCAAAGCAAATGATGTAGGCAAGATGGCAGCAGTATCAACTAAACGGTGTATCAACCAAAAATAGCCACATGACCAAAACATAATATTGGCAACAGGGAAAAGAGGAAATCAATATGCAATTGATTACCTGGCAAAGTTGCCATGAGACATTTGAAAACATAAAATACTAAGCAAAGCTACCCATTAAACATCCAAAAGACATTTAAACTAGGCCATGCAATTTCATTATAGCTCGAAGCAAAAAATCAAGATCACATAGCCTAAGCAAATGATGTTGGCCAGATGGCAGCAGTATCAACTAAACAGGATGTATCAACCAAAAATAGCCACATGACCAAGACATATTATTGGCAACAGGGAAAAGAGGAAATCAACATGCAATTGATTACCTGGCAAAGTTGCCTGCCCTTCAAAAAATGAGAGAAAAATATGGTGGCCTATACAGATGGAATAAAAATTGAAAAATCTGGTTTTAAGTAATAAAAATCAGTATCCCCGGGATTGAGAGCACATTATCCTATCAGAGTAACTATGACAAAAAGCTTCACTTGGATGTTAGTCCATAGCTCATCATAAAGATTCATCATATAGGGGATGCCATGACCCACGAGGATGAAAACACATACTTTAATATTTGAGAGTTCAATCATAAAGAAAATGACATTTTATGCAGCAGTCAAACAAAAATTTTGAGGAAAAAAAAACATAAGACAATTAAACACAAAATACGTAAGATTAAAAAGCTGAGAGCAGACACTAGTCCTGGCACCCAACAGAATCAAATCTGAAACTAACATGCCTGAACATATCTTTTGCTTCCTTCAGCTAGCATACAGATGCAACCACAGAAACTTAAAAAACCACCAAAAAATCATAATCTTCGCCCATATGCACATAAAAACCCCACCCAGGTCAACATAGAACACAATTGACAAAAACAAGATGTTGCAAGACTCTAAAAACAATATTTCTAACAATTCACAACGCCTGCTGAAAACAGACATCACATGTGTGATAAAAATAATAAAGTAAACTCCATCAATAGAAACAAGTTACCTTCTTTCCAGGCCTTACAAGCCTCAAGGCAACTTCAGCAGCAGTATTTGCTGCAGCAATAACATCAGCTGCCCTGCCTGAAACGGTCCCTTCCTGGATAACATGGGTATGTGCAACTACGGCAATAAACCCATCAATGTGACAACCCAAGTCACTGTATCAAGAAAAAAAATAACCATTTCAGTGTCCAAACATTAATATCCTCCCATTATGTTCCAAATTAATAAAAGTTAATTATGTTTACAAAAATGCTTACATCTTCACCAAATCACCTTCTTGCAACACTATGTCATCGCTTGCAAGAGGTGAGAAATGGCAGACGGTGTTGTTAACAGAGACACAAGTTGGGAAGGCAACACCCCTTTCAATCTTCTTCTTAACATTTTTGTACATGTTGCCGCTTTGCCTTTTAATCACACAAACAAACAACAAGATCAATAAACCTATATCAAAGAACAAAAAAAAAAAAAAAAAAAGACTGAAACAACAATACAACATTGTAAATCAAACAGTAGTTTCAAGCGAAAACACTTTATCAAACTTACTCTCTGATATATGAATCTCCTTTCTCACATACATCGACGATCTTAGTTCCTGCTTTGCAAGCTGATACTACCAACTGCAATGCCTCTGCAAAATTTTCAGCTTTACATCAAAAACTGCACACGATAGAAAATAAAAACAATCTTCGAAAATAACAAATAACCAAATAAATAAATAGACTCCAACAAAATATAGAGAGAGAGTGAGAGTATTAACTGTTGACGATCTCAGCAGCGCTTTTGTACTTCGTGACAACCTCAGGAGAAGTGAGATCCAACTCCTTCTCCTCCCTCTCTTCGTCCGACGACATCGTTTCGATGTTGCAGCTTTTTAACAATCAACCGACAAACAAACTGTGAACAGCAACAATCGATTTTTTTATTAATGTTCTCTTAACAAGAATTTTGAAGTGAAACAAAATAGAGAGAGATAAGAGAAACTAACTCACTGTGTAGGATTGACGGCTGTTCGAGCTAGGGTTTATCAGAGACAGAGATAGAGAGAGAAAAAGTGAGTGGCTCGTTATAAAGAGCTAGGGTTACGAGATTGTTTCGGAAGCGTTGGCTTATATAGGAATTTTCTACACTCTGGCTAGGGGCTAGGGTTTTGTATTCTCGCTCTTTTTCTCTTTCTTAATTATCTATATAATATATATATATAGTTCTTTTTTTTTATAAATAAAATTACTTTTTTGTGGTTTATACCAGTTTCAGACTTTCAGTTGATCTCCATGGGTAAAGAAGTGAACAGTGAGAGTGATACTGTTCTTTCACAAAAATAATAGGGTTTGTTTGTTTTTTTCTTTTTCTTTTTTTAAATAGTAAAATAAATTTTTACATCAATTGGATCGAAATTAAATACTACAACAATACACATGTGATCGAATATCTACGTCTATTCCGATAACACCGGAAATATAATTTCACACACGTACTTATAAAAATATACATGTGTGACTCGAACCTTCAACTACTGAGTATTGACATTTGGTTTAAAAAGCAATGCGCAAGATTTTTGTAATTAGATTTAATTAAGTTTAGTGAAATAACTTTGATAAATTAGCTTTTATAATATGTTTAAAACTTTATTGATTAGATAGAATAATACAATTTTTGATCATATATCTTTTTTTATATTAAAATATAGAAAGATTAATTCAATGTAAATATCATATATATATATATTCGATGAATGACACAAAGTTACTACAACGAATATAATTTTTATATTAATGGTGAAAATTTATCGATATTTAAAAAAAATACTTTAATATGTATGTCTTCATATACAAATTAAAGAGAAATATACAAATCAACACAAAAAGGAAAATATATATACAAATTTAATTGAATGATGCTTAGCATCTAGTGGTGTACCGGTATCCATCATCCATAGTATTGAATTGTTCTTATTACTATACAGATATGAATATATGATACAGTCGATCATTTCTTAATGAAGATGATTTTTTTTTTTTTTATGTATTTGTTAATTTTGACGAGATGATATTAGTTTGGTGGTAAACTCATTTTGAATTTAAATAATAATAATAATAATAATAATAATATAATTTTTAATTCAGGGGTATAGTTTAACAAGTGCCAACGAAATAATTTATTTAATATTTTTTTATGAAACACCTCATGTAAAAGAGACAAAACTGAGGAAAAACAAAATTGAAATGAAAATAAATAAATAAATAAATAAAATTGTGTCATGAAATTAAAACAACGCCATTGTTCTTTCAAAAAATAAATAAAATATCCTAAAACTCATCTTTTGTAACCATTTCATGTGATTACAAATAGAGTAATGCCATATATAAAATGCAAAAATCATTCCAAACAACGTGATAAATGGATTGTCATTTTTATACAAATTATGAGATAATGCGGTAAATGATATGAAAATGACAAATTTTGGATTGATTTTTAGTCTATTTATTGTGTTGTATAGTATAATTTTTCCAAATAATATCATATTTCACTCGTACCCGATTATCTTGGTGGTCAGAGACTTAACTAGCTCCCACCATGGTTATGGTATTGATATTGCACCCTTATGATTTGTATATTCCATGTACTGATGTACACATTTTAAATCTCTAGTCAAAGAAATTTTTGAATGAAATTTACACTGTATTTTACAAATATATATATATATATTGAAAATTTACGGTAGTTAGTATCAACTATCAAATTTAAGAGGGATAATTATCCTAGTGTCATCAATTTTGGTCATCACTATCAAAATGACTTAATGGTCATTAAATAGAGAATTTATTTCAAAATGACCCTATTTGACTAACACCATTACACCAGATCAATCTGTTATAATACTGTTAACTTTTTATAAAATTTACTCTAGTGATTTAGAATAAAAGTGGTCATTATAGTCATTTTCTTAACAAAGATTTGACATAATTTTAACAAGAAACAGATATTATAACATCCATTAAATAAAGATTAAAAAATCCATTAAACATCCATTTAATGTTTTTTTTTTTTTTTAAGATCCATTTAATGTTTTAATATTTGCTACATACACATAATTAGCAAGCACAAACTTCCATGAAGATTTGACGTAATTACACGGATATTATACTTTTAGGTGTATTAATAAAAAACCTATATAACGTTTGATAAATGTTGCACGAACATCCCATACCATTAATTGTCATCCGTTAAAACTAACAATCAATGGTCAAAGATACAAAAAAGTCTAGAATAAAATCAGATCATCGAAGCACAAAAAAAAAAAAAAAAAAAAACCTTCATTATTTTCATGTTTAGTTTTTAAGCTTAATTTGAGCTTAAAAATTCATTAATGCTGTTAAATATGGCAATTCATATGCACAAAATGTTAATCATTTTTGTAATTTTAGAAAGTTACTAACATGTCCACCTATTTAACGGTAAAGTTAACGGAATTTGACGGAATAACTATTAGTGTAACAGTATTTATCAAAAATGGTCATTTTAAAACTAATTCTCTATATAATGGTCATTTTGATAATGGTAACTCATTAATGCGGTTAAATATGGCAATCATACGTACAAAATGTTAATCATTTTTATAATTTTAGAGAAAGTTACTGACATGCCCACCTATTTAATGGTAAAGTTAACGAAGTTTGACGGAATGACTATTAATAAAACCGTGTTTTTCATAAATGGTCATTTTAAAACTAATTATCTATCTAATGACCATTTTCATAGTGCTGACCCAAATTGATGGCCACTGAAGTAATTATCTCAGCATAAGGTTAACGTGAATTTGACAATAACATTACTATGTTCTAATAAGTTCTATAATTAATAATTTCAGCATTTTAATGCGTAGGAAATAATAATTGTAGTTTAAAAAAATGTGTGCCCGCCCGTATCAGAATAAAAAAACGACTGTCACCGCCAAGTGCATTTTCGTGGTAAACAAAGATTTAAACTGATATTATTTGTTATAGGTGATATATAAAAAAACAAAGATTTATTATTATTTTGTTTTAAAAAAATTTTGATATTGACAAATTTGCCGAAATTGATTGATATTGATAAAGATACCTTAAACATATTTTTTTTTAAATGAAAAGTTGTCTTTAAGCTGTATGCATGAACATCTATAATCGATTTAAAAAAAAAGTAATTGACCAGAAATTAATTTATCTAGCCAATTAAAAATAATAATAATACAAAATATATAAACGATCTAAATATTTATATCTAAATATTGGGACTTGAATTCCACCATAATTTTGGAAAGGGAACATACGTAACATGCTTGACAGTTGACATATTTAGGAATGTAAAAAACCTGAACCCGTGAGAACCCCGTCCCATTCCGTCCCGTTCCATCCTGTGTGCCTCATATCATATGAGGCATGGTTAAGCCAAAATAAATAGGTTTGGGCCAAATTTGGGGAGAATATACTTCTCATTCTACTGCCTTGAAACTCCCGACCCCAACCCGACCTTCAATTATAGGAGTTGGGTCAATAATTTTGTTTGGGTCAAGGTCAAGAATTCCTATCCCCGTCTCAAACAGGCCCCATTGGCACGCCTAGCATCTTTTACAATTTTATTTTTTGAAACAATCTTTTACGATTTATTTTGTTAGATGGTTTTACTATTTATAAAAAAAAAAAAAAAAAAAAAATTGTATTTGTAATATATATTGACACTACGACTCATTTTTATAGGTTTGACATAAACAAAACCAACCATCCATAACCCTATAAGCGGATCTCTCACCTCCGCTTCTCATAGTATTTCTTTCTCCACTCTCTGCCGCCGCCGCCGACTCAGGTACCTTTTTTTTTTTTTTTTTTTTTTTTCTCTCTTCCTTCTCATCGCTTTTGTTTTCTATATTTTTATCATTCTCTCGTCTCCTTAATGCGATTTATACCTTTTCATGTTTTATTTTTGTTTCTCCAACTGAATATCTGAGATTGCTTTCGCTTACGTTTCTATGATTTTATCTTAAAAATTAACAAAATTTAGTTGAAGAAACAACCGGCCATGTATTATATTGATTCGGTTCCTTGATTTGTTTTCGTGTTTTCAGTGATCGTACAGGGACAAAACAGAAGAAAACCCCTTAAACCCTAGGTCTCGATTCGCTGCTGCTGCTGCTGCTGCTATCAGTACGTCTCTCTCTCTCCCTTTACCTGCGATATTTTTCTAGCATGATTGTGTTCACTTATATATCTTATTTATAACATATGTTATGTTTAATAAACTTATTTATCTATGCTGTATTTCTCGAATCTGATTATGGTTGAGTAGTTGATTGGGTGATTGTTATATTTTTATGATGGATTTTTCTATTTCTGGAAGGTTTTGAGTGTATTTACAACAACGAACAACACATTATATATATATATATATTTGTTTTAAAACATGAATCAATTATATTGGTTTGATTCGTAGTTTACAGTCACTGATATATTTAGTTGTTATTTGTATACTTGATGAAATTTGTATTGCTGGTTTATTGAAAGCATGGTTTCTTTGTTCTACTGCTTTTTCGATGTTGTGTTACCTATATGAACATTTTTCCCAAAAATATCTCATGTAAACTACTTAAATGCATACAAGATTACTACACAGAAGTGTTGTGAAGATTTTTTTTTATATTCATTTTATATTCTGGTTAATGGGTTAGGATATTCAATTAAAAGGTTGACAGTGGTTGTGGGTCTGTAGCCCATGGCTGAGGCTGAGGCTGAGGCTGAGGCATGTCTTGTATAATCAATGTGATGGTTTAACCTTGCATACCAGTCGTTACTTTTTATATTGATTTGACATGGACTAATTGAAGGTTGGTTACAATTTCAGATTGGCAGTCTGTGAAGTCCGTCCATAAAAAAAGATACTGAAGTGGTATTGAACTGGTTTTGTATATTGATATCAATATACTCCTTCTTTTCTGGGTTTTGTGGGTCTTAGAGCATCATGGTTGTCCATTCGAGTTATCGTCTAATTTGTTACTCACAAGAGATCATTGATGGGCAACCAATCTATGCTTCTTCAAACTGCCTTCCTGTGAAGGCTTTAAAATATGAACCTGCTGGCCATTCTTTTCATGCTGCTGCTCTTAAGCTCTCTGGTTGGGAGGAAGACCTTGAGGAAAATGTTGAGGATGAGAAAGCGTCCAATGATAAAGGGCAGGCATATTTGCCATCATACGATTCATATAGCAGCAAAGGTAAAAAGAAGTCAGGTGCCGAAGGCAATCAGCAAGATCATTATGCATTGTTGGGATTGAGCCATTTAAGATACCTTTCCACTGAGGATCAGATAAGAAGAGCCTACCGGGAGACTGCCTTGAAATACCATCCTGACAAACAGGCTTCACTTCTTCTTGCTGCGGAAACTGAGGCTGCAAAACAAGCAAAGAAGGATGAAATAGAAACCCACTTTAAGGCCATCCAAGAAGCATATGAGGTTTTAATTGATCCTGTAAAGAGAAGAATTTATGACTCAACAGACGAGTTTGATGATGAAATCCCCACTGACTGTGCTCCACAAGATTTTTTCAAGGTGTTTGGTCCGGCTTTTATGAGGAACGGAAGGTGGTCAGTTACCCAACCGCCACCATCTTTGGGTGATGAGAATACTCTATTAAAGGAAGTAGATAATTTCTACAATTTTTGGTACACCTATAAAAGCTGGCGAGAGTTCCCACATGCAGATGAGTTTGATCTCGAACAAGCCGAGTCCCGTGATCATAAGAGATGGATGGAGAGGCAGAATGCAAAACTTTCAGAAAAGGCCAGGAAGGAAGAATATGTACGAATTCGTACTCTTGTTGATAATGCTTATAAAAGAGACCCAAGAATTCAAAAGAGAAAGGAAACTGAGAAGGCTGAAAAGCAGAAGAAAAAGGCAGCTAAGTATCTGGCAAAGAAATTGCAGGAGGAAGAAGCTGTCAGGGCTGCTGAAGAGGAGAAACGCCGCAAAGAGGAGGAGGATAAACGAGCTGCTGAGGCTGCAGTACAACAGAAGAAGCTGAAGGAAAAAGAGAAGAAGCTCTTGAGGAAAGAGCGGACTCGCCTTCGAACACTTTCAGCTGCTGTTTTATCCCAGCATTTGCTTGATATTTCAGAGGATGATGTGGAAAGTCTATGTATGTCACTCGATACTGAGCAGCTGAGGAATTTGTGTGACAAGATGGAAAACAAAGAAAGGCTGGAACAAGCAAAAGCTATCAGGAATGCACTGGGGCGTGTTGTTGATGAATCTGAGATCAAGAAGCAAGATGAAAAGAAATTACAACAGAATGGTTCTGTGGAGTCTAATGGAAGTGTCTCTTTAAGAAGCTTTGAGAAGAAGGAGAAACCTTGGGGCAAGGAAGAGATTGAGCTCTTGAGAAAAGGAATTCAGAAATATCCCAAAGGAACATCTCGAAGGTGGGAGGTTATATCGGAGTACATTGGTACTGGAAGATCTGTGGAAGAAATTCTGAAGGCGACAAAAACAGTTCTCCTCCAGAAGCCTGACAGTAACAAAGCTTTTGATTCTTTTCTTGAGAAGAGGAAACCTGCAGCGTCAATTGCATCTCCTCTTTCAACCAGGGAGGAAATAGAAGGGGCATCGACGCCTCAGGTAGCTCAAGTAAGTGCTGCAAAGGTGGATATCCCAGAAGTGTCTCCAACCGCAATTGATCAGAGTCCCAGTGACTTGAACGGGGTTTCTTCAAGTTCAGATCCAGATGTTTGGTCTGCTGTACAAGAAAGAGCATTGGTTCAGGCCCTAAAAACCTTCCCAAAGGAAACCAACCAGCGCTGGGAGCGAGTTGCAACTGCCGTGCCTGGAAAGAATGTGAACCAGTGCAAGAAAAAGTTTGCATCACTGAGGGAGAGCTTCAGAAGTAAGAAAAGCGCGGTGTAGATTGTTAGGTTCACTTATTATGCTGTCATGCAGAAAGTGATAAACGTGCACAAAGGAGATTGTTCTAAGGTATCTCATTTACATCCGATTCATATCATCTTTCAAAGCCGGAACCACTTAGGGTAAATTATATGTGAAAAGGGAGATCAATTCTTTTTCCTGGAGTTTTCACCATTCATGCAGTTTTGTTTTTTCGCCATATAGTTGTCATGACTAATACTTTTGGGAGGAGACTCCATTAGATACAAAATATTCCAAATTGTCCTTGACTGGAGATGTATTTTGTAATCCTTTATTTAGTTAACTCGTTATATTATTTATAGCGATATGCTTATCATTTTGATTGTTTTGATAGAGCTGGGAGGATCATAGTTTGACATGAAATTTAATATTGTCTTTGCATTAGAAATAGAATATAGCTATCGGATTAGTCTAGCTTAAGATTATAATGCTGATGTTTTAGTTGGGACAATGGATTTGCATTGGAACAGCAATTGAAATGTGAAACGCACCCAAAAGTGCCTCTTTGGACAGCAGCTATCAATGGATATACAATATTATCTTATCTTAAACATTCATTATCTGGATAATCGAAAACTTATGTGAATCCCATGGGTGAAGTAAAATATAAGGAGCAATTTTGCAACAACATTCATATCACCAAATAGGTCGGTAGGTAGAGCCTTGAATTGAAGTTTTGAGCAGTTTTGATCAGGAGAATTGAAATATTGAAGTGGCACAATGTATAAGTTCGTGTTTAAGCAGCAAAACAAAGGCTAATAGTGGGATTTTTAATTCTTTATTGTGTTAACTTCGGCCGCTAATATTTAGACAAATAAAGGGATTTTCCGCATTTTTTTTTAGCAGCAGCAGGTTCATGGATCAAAACGTTGTCGGGGCCCTGGGTTTAAAAATCCAAGCAAAACCATTATAGATAAAGATTGTAAAAGTTAAATGCGATGAGACAAATATGTACTGCAAATGAAAATTCGTTGTAGGTTTCATCTCATGATTAGAAATTCGAAAACAGAACAAATTTTGTTGCTAACATTTGCAGCTACAAAGTTCTTTCTAAAGAAAATGTTTTGAGTCGTATTTCCATTGAAGCAGCTCGGGAGTCTTACTCCCAAACCCAGTGATCGAATTTGGAACAGAAAAATCCTCTCCAATCAATGTCCAAAAAAAAACTACAATTGAAACAATCACTCGCTGCAAGTTATTAGGGAATCTTGAAACTACCAACATTTCCCTTCCCTACGAACACTAAATCAATTAGAGATTCCTAAGAACTCGAGAAGAAATATTCAAGTGACTTATGGCTAGTGCCTAGCAATGACTTAAATAATTACCTACATGGGTGCACTGCGAAGATATCTCCTCTCATAAAGACCTGTTACTTGGTCAGCCACAGCCCACATGATGGCCTGGCCTGGCGGGATCCTCATGAGCCGCGGCAACAGTCCTTTCCACAATGCAAGAAGCCCCTCCTCAGCATATATTGTTCTGATTGCATGGATCATACTTTTGTACTTCAATTCACCCCCTTGTCGATTTTGTGCCATTAATCTTGTTTTGACAACATCAAAGGGGCCAGTGCAAAATGGACCTACTGTTCCCGCAAAGAATCCTGATATCATAGACTGCCATGGTTGGAGAGTTTTCCCGTCACCTTCATGTTTCTTCCACAGGAATACATCAAAAGAATTTTTGGCTGTAAACATAGCAGCCTGGTTCGTTCCATTGCGCATAACAGTAGGGGTAGCCCCTGCCCAGAGTCCACGGAGACCTTCCTCACGAATAATCGTACGAGCACAGTGTACAGGACCTTTATACTTCAATAGCTCAGTACTTAACCCTTTCTGTTGCTGCAGTCTAATTTTCACCACCTGCACCATTCCAGAATCCAACAAACTCATAAGCAATCCCTATTTTACTAACAAAACATATGGAAACAGTTTCAAGGCTTGTATATGTCAAACAACAAAGCGATCAAAAGACATTTCTGAAAATTGAAATTAATACCTAACCACCAAAAGTAACACTTCTCTATGTCAATGCCCAATTGCCCTCTATGCTGTTAAATCATTACAAAATACAAACAATGAGCTTCGAGTACTCGAAATAATAAGTGGTCATCTGGAAATGAAGTACAGATTCATTTTTTTTTCTTTACTTTTGTGCAATTACTCCAATTGTACAGCAAATTACTTTAGTCATACAATCTTACACTGGTAATCTTTTATCAATCTCCTTGTACCCTATATGTGTAATGGGTTTCAACATCATCGCAACAGGTTACACCGTTACAGTTCCATTTTCTATCCTCAAAAACTTCTTATTCAACTATAGATACTACCAATAATTATTGTCATATCAAAAACTATATACATACTCATGTATATCACACTATCTAAGAAATGAGTAGGCAGAAAAAAAGAAGAGGAAGATGAGGTAGAATCTCATTAATTAACGAAAATGGTGCAGTTTTTGCAACGACATTCATTAAGTAGTCTTGAAAACACAAGTTACCACTTCAAATAAAGGAATGCCAATTTAGCTCAAATCAATCGTCACGAAGGTCACTCAAAAGGAAATTGCACCTATGTTGGCACACCAAATTCACAAAAATCAACAAATCACTACTCAAGTATCAATCAAAAAGATTAAAATGAATAGAAAAGCTTGGTATCTCAGTAAGTTAAACAATCTCAAATAATAAACATAATCAAATTGTCAATGCTAGAGCAAAGAAGCTCCATCCTATTTTTTTAAATACGCCCTTGAGGTCTTGACAATGAAATTACCAGTCTAATTCCAGCATATTATTGCCATTCGCTCGACTCAAATTTACTTTTTTTTTCTTTCTTTCCAACCACATAAAAATTGGGGAATTCTCAGTCTCTCTTTGTCTAACTCACAAGCGCACACTAGAGAGGAGAAAGAGAAAGAGACTCCATGAACTTCATCCTACAGTCTAACATGTTCCTAATAATTATTCTAACATATTTCTGAAGCAGCAGTCACCAATGCTCACAATCACAAATCCTATACTTTCATTAGAAACAAAAGTTACCTAAATTTCCATTCATTTCAAAACTCCCATCACCACACAAAAAGGCCAAGGAGTTTATATAAGTCGACATACATTACCTCTAATAACATACACTTTCCTTAGAAATTTGAACAGTTGAACACATATAATACAATTTTTATAACTCAATGAACATTGCCACTAGTGTTTTCTTAATAATTTTGGATGTTGGAAAGAACAAAGCAGTAAATAAAAAATGTATTCATACAACAGAGTTACATAGGTATTTTCTACATTAAATCGTACTAAAAGAATAGTAAAAAAAAAAAAAACAACCCTAAATTCCCAAATCAAAACAAACAAAGTCAACCATAAACTATAAAAAAAAAGAGAAGAAAAAACTGATCTTTCACCTATAAAGTAAACATTTTCGTCAATCAATCGAAAGAAACTCAAAAAACAAACCTCAAAAGGAGTAACAATGGTGAGAGCTTCAAGAACACCAGCACCGAACCCAGAGAGAAGCCGGCCGTGGTTGCTGATCTTCCCGGTCTGCGAGTCCTTGAACGCCGACTGGAACACCGCGTTCGACCCCATTCGAAGCGTATACTTCAAAGTCAGGTGCGTCGCGAACGGCGTCAGTCCCTTCCAGAGAGCCCGGACGCCCTCCGTGGTCGACACGGTGGTGCCGCAATGGACAATCCCCCTATAAGTCCCGGTCCGGTCAAGCTGCAGCCTCGTTTTGATGACGTCGATAGGCTGCAAACAACACGCCTCCACGATCCCTCCCAGCGAGCCCGACACAGCCTTCATGTAGGGCGGGATCGTCTTCTTAGAACTCGAACTCGGGTTCTGCGGCTCCTGCTCCTGAGTATTCATTGTTTGTTAGATATTATTACTCAGGCAGGATTGGAAAAAATGAATTGATTTAGCAGAGAAAGAAGAAGAAGCGAAGTTGATTGCAACGCTTCTCTTCTCCTTCTCTTGTCTATGTTTTGACTATTCGGAGCTTCTCGCGTGTATATGACTGTATTAGCTGTTTGTGTTGTGCAGCCGACCTGAGCTGGCAAAGCTCAACAAAAATGTAAAATAGAGTCACGACGCACGTCTGTTGCGGCTGCCTCATGTCAAGTGGAATTTTTTTGTCGCTCGTTTTGATTAGTTTAAATGCAGATGAATGGTTGTGATGGACTGATGGCTACTTTAGTCTGTTTGTGAAATCAGGAACCGTCTATTCTGTATATAATAATGGTTATATTGTAAATCTTATCTCAAAGTTTGTTTTTTTATAGAACATAAATTTTAGTTGATATAACATGATTATATATATATATACACATACGGTGGTTCTCTAGTTAGGACTTCCTGATTTTATAGTTTCAGGACGTCCAACCACATCCTAATATTCACAAATACTTACATTCAATATGAATATATAGCTATAGGTAAATGTCCTTACGTTATAATTTCAGGATGCCTTTACTAGATAACCGCCCTATATATATAATCTACTATATAATGACTACTAAAATTGAGACAAAGGAGTATCTTTATCTAGATACATTGGGTAGTTTTCTCAAAGTCCTTTGTTAACAAAACAAAATTATTACATTTTTTTAAAAGTATTATAGTATTATATAAAGTTGGAGGTTTTTTTTAGGGAGAGGGAGAACTCGTCGGGTGTCCAAACTTATCTCGTCAAACTTAATACAAATCGATGAGGTTAGATCTCTTATTCATTGAATTTTTTATTTTTATTTTTATTTTTTGAAAATATTTCAAAATGTAAGATTAGATGTGTTGAAGTTTTGTTTACAGATTACTTTAACAAAATTAAACAGAGATGATTTAGGATTGGACTTTATGGTGTAAAATATGTAGTGAGATTATAATGGGCTGTTTGTCTGTGTGACCTAAAGATATCAGCCCAATTGCTGTCAAAGCCAAGCCCAAAACTACAGAGAAATCTGTAAAGAAATCAGAGCTGATGAGGGAGGACATGCGACACATGCATGGTCTGAGTAAAATTACAGCGTACGTTTTTTACTACACGACTAGACACGTGTCGCTCTTGTGGGTTCAAAAGTTGCAGTTTTTTACTGACTAAGCAACTGCGTGTCACCGCTACATGGCTTCATCGATCCTCCATCGGCCGCGTCTGTCACCTTACGTGTCTTCACCTCTCGCATCCACCACCAATCCACCATCGCCTTCCTCTCAATATAAACAAAATCCTCCGCTCCTTTTCTTCCATGTTATACCACCATTACATTACACTTTGAAGTCGTGAAAAAAGAAAAAAACAATGCAAAAATCACAAAAGAAAGAAGCAATGGCATCAGACCAGGAAAGGCAAGATCTTGACGCTAAGGCAAGGCAGGGAGAGACTGTTGTTCCTGGTGGAACTGGCGGCAAGAGTCTGCAAGCCCAAGAGCACCTCGCTGAGGGTAACTCTTATCTTTCTGATAATCGTTAACATCAAATTAATCGAATTATCACAAGATAATCTTTAATATATATATACAAATAAATAAATTGTTAGTCTTTTGATACCCTTTACAGAATCATGCATTTATATGTTGTAGAATTTTCAAACGGGAAACCAAATATGATAACATTGTGTTCGTTAATGCTATATATATTGTGGATGATATTGATGATGAAGGGCGTAGCCGTGGAGGACAGACAAGGAAGGACCAGCTTGGTCATGAGGGGTATCAGGAGATTGGCCAACGCGGCGGGCAGACAAGGAAGGACCACCAGCTTGGTCATGAGCTTGACTCTAAAGAAAGGCAAGAGGTTGACGCTAAGGAAAGGCAAGAGCTTGATGCTAAGGCAAAGCATGGAGAGACTGTTGTTCCTGGTGGAACTGGAGGCAAGAGTCTGGAAGCTCAAGAGCACCTCGCAGATGGTAACTCGATCTATATCTTTCTGACACCATGTTAGAAGCCTATATATTGCCTATATATATATATATATTAATTGTTAATCTTTTGATACTATGTACAGAATCATTTATATATTGTAGAATTTTCAAATGGGTAACCAAATATGATAACATTGTTTTTGTTAATACTATTGTGGATGATGAACATGAAGGGCGGAGCCGCGGAGGACAGACAAGGAAGGACCAGCTTGGGCATGAAGGGTATCAGGAGATGGGCCAACGCGGAGGGCAGACAAGGAAGGACCAGCTTAGTCATGAGGGGTACCAGGAGATGGGTCGCAAAGGTGGACTCAGCACAATGGAAAAATCCGGCGCAGAGCGTGTTGCGGAGGAAGGAATTGACATCGACGAGTCCAAGTTCAGGACTCGTACCTAAGAAAAATATGCTACAAAGTTTTGAAAACCAAATGTGGTTTGGCTGGCTAGCTAGCTAGCAGTTTGTAGTAGTTTATGTTGTCAGGAAAAATAACTAGCCATATATATGATCTAGGTTGTAGTAGTCGGAGTGTGTATTGTATTTGGGAATGGCTTGGAGAGGCATATATATATGGTGCCTTGCTAGGTCTTGTCTTGGCCTTGCTTGTTTTGTCACGGTGCCAGAGATCGCCTCTCTTTTTTGTTTGTATTATATCGTGATGGAATGTTAATTTTCGGATCTTTAATTATACCATGTTTTGGTTTTGTAATTACATATATAACATGTTGGGAAATTAACTATACCATCTTTATTCTTCGAGAGTCTTGTTCTGGAGAAACGTGACCATGACAAGGCTGACCAAGCCAAACATTTTCGGTGACGTGCATCGATACGTCACGACATGTCCGAGCACGTCATACCTTTTGGATGATGTGATTTGTCATGCCACCTCAAGCGGGTGGTATGCCTGGCGTGTCTTCGCAAGTCAAACTTTTTAAGTGACGTGTCATGACACGTCACATAAAGTGGGTGATGTGCCGGAAACGTTAAAACCACGCCAGGTAAAAGGCTTGACGTGCACAAGCACGTCACTCTCAGTCGGTGACGTGTCCCCCGTCAAGACTCTCTCAGTCTCCAACTATAGGTCTACAGCTGCGACTTCAAATACAAAATCTGTTTCCTTTATTTATTTCATTTATTAATGGAGGAGGAGGAGGAGGAGGAGGAGGAGGAGGATGATGATGATGATGATGATGATGATGATGATGATGAGGATATATACAGAGAAGGGTTTTCTAGGGTTAGGGTTTCTTTAAATGGGATTTGAATTGGGTTTCCGAATTTATGGATTGTTTCAAGGAGGAGGTTGAATTAGAGAGACTCGATCTCTCTCGATGGCCTCTTCGTCTACTACAAAATGAACATGAACTTTTTTATTTACTTTGTTACTTTTACTAAAATTCATATATTTGTAGCCGATTCAACCAAACCAGCTTACTGGCTAGTACTCATCCATCTATGGATAAGTGAAAGCTTTTACTGATCGGTGGAAAAAGATTTGGTTGCAGAGAGGCTATGTACACGCGTCCTTCTGTCGGCCTTTTAAAAACACCTACTTGTTGCCACGACATGGTTACATTACATTGCTCTCAATGTGCAGTAGCACCTCTTCAAATTCATCAACTCTATATGAAAGCACGAGAGTCGTTGGATAGAAAAAGAAAGAAATCTCAAGTTCTCAAGCAAGAAAACACGTAACAAAATGGCCTCAGAACAGGAGAAGAGAGCAGAGCTTGACGCTAGAGCAAGAAAAGGAGAGACTGTTGTTCCTGGTGGAACTCGTGGCAAGAGCCTCGACGCTCAAGAGCGCCTAGCCGACGGTATTTTTTTATCTTTTGTATGGAATTTATATTGGGTTTTTTTTTTTTTTTTTTGTGATGATTGTATATATTTGGTGGTGATCATGTATATGTAGGACGGAGGCGTGGAGGGGAGACTAGGAAGGAGCAGATTGGGAGTGCAGGGTATCATGAGATGGGCCGCAAAGGTGGGCTGACCACCATCGACAAGTCCGGCGGAGAGAGAGCCGCCGAGGAAGGGATCGAGATTGACGAGTCCAAGTACAAGAACAAGAGTAGTAACACTTAACTAGTTCTATAACAGTATAACACGTGTTTTGTCACTTTCATGTTCAGAGCTGAGGCTTTTCTAATGTACAATCTATGCTTCTTTTTTGTGTGTAATATATATAATATATACGCATATAGTGTTGTGTGTTCTAGTGTTTTGTGTTAGCTAGCTTACAGGGTCGTGCTAGTTTTGTAAATCGTGAGGCTGGTTTTGTGTCGTGTGGTCAGGTGCCTCCTCGCTTTCATATAATGTATGTGGCAGTTTATGGACTTGATGAAATAGCACGTTTGGAATACGAGGGGTTTTTTTTTTTTCTTTTTTTCTCAATTTAATTAACATTTGGTAATTAAATCAATTAATGTAAGACATCATACACAAAATTATCGAGTATTATTGTTGCCTCATGTCCTCTCGTGGAACTTCTTGAAAAATGTTTTATTATACATGTTCTTTCGCGGTGAGGGTGGTGGGAAATGGGAGTGAACAACCACTTGAGCACAATTTCACAGAATTAAACAGAGGACGTTCTTTCCAAAGAGGCAATTACTTTGGCCAAATTCTTGCTAGTTTTCGGGTCACGGTTACGGTCACTGCTGTCTCTCATTTCCCCTCATGCTGCCATGTCAAGTTGCTTCGGGCAAATCAGTGGCTTGTTGCTAGAGCGGTCACAAGTAGACCGAGCACAAGAAATGGTTGAGCACTAGCCTGAAATTAAAACAGAAGAACAATAAACCCTAGCCTCTGGCACCAACTTATGTGTTCGATCGCAAACAGACCAGTTTAAATATGATAGAATACCTGATATTTCACGTCATACTTTACAGGATCTTTGAGAAAGTATTTAAACTGCAGTACAAAAATATCTGAATTAGCAGGGTTTTTTTAGTAAGGCAACAAGGTGGACAATTATATGATATGAAATATCTGATTGAGAAGCTTAATCATCTCAATAAGTGTTCCAAGTATCCAGTGCAAAATAAGAGACCTTTTCAAAACAGAATCAAAATGTTTAACTTCTAAAAAGCTATTTGTTCTTCAGATTTTATTAGTTTCTTAAACTTTCATAGAAGCACTTTACCTGAAAGAAAACTTGAGGAATAATCAAGCCCAGCAGCGCTAAGGCATATAAAGGTTTTCCAGCCCCTAGTAGATAACCTGCAACCATTAGCATATATATTGATGAGTTATATCCACCGGGAATATATAATCAAGAATATGGGTCTTCCAAATCAATGAACAACAGTATCCTGTAAAACTGGTACTCAAATCACATATCACCAGCCTCACTTTGTCCCTGTCAGCTATCTTCTGACCATAATTTGTCCTTGGGATCACAATCTAACCATATGGAATTTTATCTAAATTCTTTCAATATTCAATCTTTTACTACTGATATTCACAGTAGTTATACCAAAGCAGTGTTCATCAGTAGTAAAGTGTTTTTGACTTTTTTCCTGATGGAGAAGACTAGATGTTGAATACAGTTGGATTGACTACTTAAAATGATAAAACAGCAGATGATTATGGTAGTATAGACCATAATTTACCAAATGTCTATGAGCTATATAGATAAATCATTTGTAAGCATCAATTTTACTGATGTAGAGAGTACAAAAATTAGCTTAATTAGGGTAGGGATGGGTTTGGTTTATATTTTTTGTAATAAATAAATTACAAACGAAACAATCATAGCATAATTTTCCTCAACAATCAGTTGAGACAACTAGAACGTAACAAGATGAGTCATGAATATCATGACATCCCTCAAAATTTCAACAACGACGACATAATTGAAACATAGAGGCAGTTAATTTGATATCATATCAGGAAGGAAAATATTTTTTCGATGAAACATGGTTATTGAAGCTAACTAAAGTAATTTACCAGCCACAGATAATTGAGTTATGTCGATTGCGCCAACACAAATCCATTTAGCAGTTTCAGCACCAAAAGCAACTGGAAGAGACTGTTTGGACAGCATTGTGGGGAGAAAGTTATAGTTGTTACTATTAATGAAATGTATGACAATATAATTGAATATGGCAAGACAATCAAATAAAATGTAATAGACTGATGGAGTATGAGGAAACCTGCAGTCCCATCTCTCTATCTCCTTCGACACTCTTAAAGTCATTTACAATGGCAATGCCTAACTGAAATGGGATATGGTTAAGATAAATCAATTAATAATATTTGGATCATGTTATAGATAAAAAAATATCAATATGTGGAATACATACTCCCGCTATGCTGTACAAGAGTGTGAGAACTATTATGTCAGGAGTAAGTGTCCCAAACAAAGCTTGGCCAGCCCACCTATGTGAAAAAGAAAGCATTAACACTAGTTAATTTTACAAAGTTCAAGTCCATAGTAGAGCCTCTTCATTAAATAACTCGAACTGCAATTGTTCTTCTATACCCTAGGTCCCTAAGAGGTTGCAATGTGTTGCATACTTGTAAAATATTTAAATTTATCTGAAAGAGAGGGATCAAATGCAAAACTTGATTCTCCCTTTTTTATACCTGACACCATAAAGAAACAATCACAGTGACAGATAATTTATCAGATTTTAACGGTGCATTCCATATCAAAACTGTTATGCCCTCAAAAATTTTCAGGTCAAAACTGACCAGATGTTTCCTCACCCATCATGTGCATCATGGATGACAACACTGATCGGTAAACAGATACCTTACATTTTCTCTTAAAATATCAGAAGAGAAACATTTCAATTAATTTATCTAGATGTCAAGTTGCAACAACTACAAGACACATATCAAATTTGGTCAAAAAATTATCAAGGACAGTTTAAGAAGGGAAATCTCACCATGGCAAACTGATATAGCTTGCTCCCAGAGCAAAATTTCCAATCCATCCATTTTGTTTCAGCTGCAACAATATTTGGATGAGTTAGGACTTTAGCATGCTTTTCTTCTGTAACATGACGAAGTAGCATGGTTCAATTTAATCAGAGGAAGAAAGAAAACTACCTTTAAAGGTGGAGCAGAGTAGATATATGAGAGCAAGGATCCACCCAGAGCAAGGTAAAACATTATAGGAAAATTATGCGCTGCCTGTTAAGGAACAAGAAGTCATGAAACAGTACATATCCTCCTATGTCTTGTGGAAACAATCACATACCAACACATTTAAATTACTTACCCAAACATCTAATGTACCAGCTATGCCAAGGCCTGCCAGAAGCAGCACCCAGATCTGGGTAATGACCTAAATGAATTTGGAGCGAAAACAGAAAAGGAAAAGGAAAGTGAGCATTGGTGCTAATATATAATATCTACCAAAATAAAAAATAATAATAATAATTTATTGCACATTACCTCATTCTCAGATATTGCGCCCGAAGGAATTGGACGGTAAGGTTCATTAATTGCATCAATTTCTCGATCATACCAGTCATTAAGAGTCTACAAAGGCAAGCAGCCAGGCAAGTTTAAGGTATAGCAGTTTAAAGTCCTAATTCATCCAAACAAAACCCAACTCTAGATCCCTGAGATACCTGCGTATAGCCGGTGAGACATGGGCCAGACATCATCATGCAAAGAATTGATTTGGCAACATCTTCCAAATTCCAGTGAAAGTTTCCTACAGTGTGAACCAAATCATTTCAAAAGCAATTCTCAAGACGGCGGGAGATTTTCAATTTAATATTACTTTCCATAAAAGGAACCATTAATGAAGTTCAATGTAAGCAGATTGTCCTTAGCCGTACCCATACCATCAAATAACAGATATCTTCGACACAGATGCTACCCAGATGTAGACTGTTGACATCGAAATTATTTACAGCAGTAGGGTTTCTAAAAGTGACAAATGAGAATCAGGAAAAAGATGGCGATGATATTTCATCATACAGGCTGAAGGAGCTTAAGGAGTTAAAGAAGAAGCCAATAACAGTAGAGATATTCAGAAGAGAACTTATTGACTAGAAGACGTAATATCTAGAAAAGCTTTAAGAATAGCTCGGGAACTACGAGGTGAAATCTATACAACTATAAAACTCCACAGAGGAAGTCACCTGAAAACTTCTATGGAGGATGTCAAAATTGAAACACTACTAACAAGTACGAAGGTCTACTTAAATTTCAAGACAATAGATGATACATTATCATACTATGCAAAGAACAGTACCAGAAGCAGCAGCTCCACAAACTACTCCCCAAACCAGTGGAGGCCAAGTAACCGGCTTCGTTAGTTGAAGACGAATCTTCCATTTATTCTGCAAAATCAAAACCGAACCATTTTAATTTCTTTGCGTGGCATATAGCTTTTCAACAAACTTGATATAATTAACTTTAAGCACTCCAAAATTATTAATATTTAAGAAGTATTCTGACCGACCTCATTATATCCAAAGTTCACAGCAGTATCAAGTTATAATATTACCCAATACATATTACATAGATTGAAGCCAAGTCCCTTTAATTTTGTTTTACACACACACACACACACACATATATAGATATATATATATCAAAATCTTGCAATAAAGATTACCAATTGTAGAAGCAAGTCCCATATAAGACTTAGTTTCAACTATTCATTTTTTATTATTATTTTACTTTTTAATCATGAGATGACAGTTTCTAAGAAAGACAAAGCTTTCACAAAAATCTCACTCTTTGCTTCTAAGAAACATCAATCATCATATACATAAAACTATACAGATGCTGTATTAGGTACAACATTCCATTTTTACCTAACATTTACTCAGACTCTCCTAAAAATTACAACTTAAAGCCAACTACCATTTTTTGATTCTCAAATTATAATTAAAAAAGTAAAAAAATTGACACCAGAAAAAAATATTAACTCTTGAAGTAAAAAAAAATTTAACTAAAGACTCACAGTTTCTTGTGATGCTCCTTTGATGCCAAGAAGCTGATTGAAACTCGACCCACTAGCAGCCGGCGCTTTGTCCGGCGCCTGCGATTTAACTAACATACAAACAAAACAAAACAAAACAAATAGACAAATCCAATTACAAATAAATCTTCAAACAATTTTTAGTTTTAATCTACACAGTTGAAGTAATTAACTAAACTTAGCTTAATAAAAACAAAAAAAACAAAAAAAACAAAAAAAGGAAACGAAATTAAAGCTCTCAAAACCTTCTTTAGCGTCAGTCTCTTGAGCTCTCACCGTCAATCTCCGCGCTGAAAATTTAACAAACATTTCACGCCGTCAATACCAATAACTGAACTATACAATGCATTTGATTTGGTTGCAGATCAAATTATTAAACATTTCAAGCTACAAACAATACAGTTACTCAGCAAAACAAACGGAGAGTAAACGAGTTAACTCACCAGTGAAAGAAACGGAAGCCGGATTGAGAAAGGGCTGAGTTCGAACTCGAACTCGAACTCGGTTGTTGTTGTTGGTGTTGACGACGCTGGATATTCTCGTGGAAAAAACTGTATTCAGCGACGAAGAAGACATTTTCTTGAAATAGTCGGGGAGTTTTTCGTCTTTTTCGGTTTCTTCTTCTCTTTGTTGCCTGAAACAGGGCGGAGATTGGTTCGTTGAAGCAGAGCTGGAGGTGAAGAGTGAAGTTGAGCTTGAGAGGGATAAAATGTTTTTGTACTAAAGAAGTGGAGTGTTTATTTTACTCTGCGGCTTCGTATATTTTACTAGTGTGTGATTGGTTACGTGGCATGTTAGGATTGGTTGTTTTGGGTTTATTGGACCCACTCTCGACAATGTTGTCTTGATCGATGTTTTTAGAACAAGGTTGTTGATTTCAAGAGGTTGTAGATTCCAAAACCAAAAGCCTTTCTTTTTTTTTTCTTTTTTTTTTGGTGTACATAAAAGCATTTTTGGGACAGTCAACTTTGGCATTTAGGGGCTGTCCATGTTAGTATGTTTTCAGCCTGTTTTCGTTTTTGTTTTCCAAAAATGATTTCGAATTCGCATCCTGTAAACCATTTTTCATTTTATTTTTAAAATACAAAAACAAAATGAAAAACAAAAGCAGTGTTAAAAGTGAAAATTTTGAAAAACAAAAAAAACTTGTTTTTCATGAATTTGTTTTTGTTTTTCATGTAAAATGGGTCCCATATTATTAATAATATTTTTTCTTTTTTCTTTTTCTCTTGATCAGATCACACCATCATCTTCATCTTCATCTTCTATCCCCTCCTTCTCGCCGCCGATGTTCCTGCCTACCGCAGCCTTCCGTCGGTCGCCGGTCGCTGCAGCCATCGCCGCCGTCTTCTTCTTCTTCCAGCCGAGATCGGCTCTTCCTCCCCGCCGACGAGATCTCTTCTTCTTCCCGCCGAGATCGGCTCTGCATCTCGCCGCCGTGTTCTTCCTCTTCCTCTTCCTCTTCTTCCTCTTATTCTTCTTCCTCTTCTTCTTCTTCTTCCTGCCGAGATCGACTCTTCCTTCGCCGACGAGATCTCTTCTTCTTCCTCCTCTTCCTCTTCCTCTTCCGTTCGCCGCCGATCTGGTCTTCTTCTGCTCCTCTTCCTCTTCAAGTCTTCAACTGTTAAAATTCCTAAACCCAAATTACAATTTTTTTTAAAAAAAAATTATTTATAATTATTATAATATTAAACAAAATTTAAAAATTAATTTTTCAATTTTCAAAAATTGTCGGTTTCCTACCGGACGTGTTTTTTCAGTTTTTATTTTCAAAATACAGATTCCAGTAAATGCTATCAGATGCGTATTCGGAATTCAAAAATGAAACCAAAAACACTGTTTTCGATTTCATTTTTCTTTTCGAAAAAACAAAAACAAAAAACGGCTTGCAGGACGGGCCCTTATTTACTTCAAAAAAAAAAAAAAAAAAAGTTATTGGCACCGGTCCCTCAACTCTACGTGAGTTTGCATTTTACCCCTGAACTTTTATTAATTTATAAAATATGACTATAAATGCCCCTTTAAACAGGTGTTTAGAGTAGGGGTGTGCAAAAAACTGTCAAACCAAACCAAACCAACCAACCCAACCCATAAAGTTTGGATTGGTTCCATTACAAATATAAAAAATGGGTGGTTCGGGTTATCTTTTGGACAAACCGATTACAGGTGGTTTGGTTTGGGTTGAGTGAAATAATTCACCAACCCAAATCAAACTACATATTTCAGAAAGTAAAACTAAAATATAAAATCCATCTACGTTTTCTGTTTAGTCTAGGTTTTATAACTTTTACCGATTATTTTAAGGTTTTATAGTTTATTTATTTGTTTTGATACAATTCGTCTGATTGATTGATGTATTAGAGTTTAAAAAGCATAGATACTGTCAAACATGTCTTTAATCATGGTATATATACATGTGTAAATATATAATTAATATTTTATGTTATGATTTTTTATTTAAATATTTTTTATAATATAATACCAAAAAAACAAAAGATTTTTGAGTTCAAATCTAAACCGATAAACCTATCCAAACCAACCCGACCTTTGTTGATTTGGTTTGAATCGATTTGAAAAATCACATTGATTTGGTTTTGATTTGATTAAAATAGAACCAAGCTGATCTATATAGGTTTGGTTTGATATTGAGCTTCAACCCAAACCAAACCGAAAACGCACACCCCTAGTTCAAAGGGTAATAAACCAAACTATTTGCCAAGTAATGAGAGTTCAGGGGGTTTAACGCTTAAAAAAAAGTTTATGGGGTAAAATGTAAACTCATGTAAAGTTCAGGGGTTATTGGTGCCAATAACCCAAAAAAAAAAAAAAAAAAACTTTGGCATTTGTGAATTGAGTCACCATTCTAACGGCAATCAATTGGGCAAGAAACTTTTCATGAGCCGGTACAATTTTTGCAAAAAGTTTCTGACCAAAAAGGCCCAATTTACTGGCTCATATAGCCCAAAAAAGTGTATGTCAAATGAGCTGGGTGCCCCAATCCATCCAAATCCTATGATTGGGCGAAAGACGCTTTTCCCATTATCACTTGGAGTGATGATTCACAAAGTTAAAAAAGTATAATTAAAAATTAGTTTCAACAACTCATTGCTTTTGTCTAAAGAATAGCATAAATTGAAATAGAAAAGGAGAAATATAAAAGAAAAAAAGAAAAGAAAAGACAAAACAAAACATTTATTATTGTTTTATTTATAAGTGGGTGGGTGATGGGGAAATTAAGAATCCCATCCCGAGAATGAAAAGCGTATTCAAATACAAATAAAGGCAAAACTCTCAATTAAACTTAAAAAAATTGAAAAAAAAAAAATCAAGGTCCTTGATTTCTAGAGGGCGGAACCAAACTTAAAAAATGAAAAATAAAATAAAAATCAATAGCATTGCATACAAAACAAGTTAAAACTCAAAGGATCGCCCCAACCCCATGCGGGCAAGCTGGCTTTGGATAGGAGTAGGACTCATGGGTAAGGCCGGACCTCATCAAATTTAAAATATGTCCCATGCTCGACCCTCAAATCCGATCGAGTCTTAAAACCATCACTTGGCTTGGCCATTTGACACTTTTACTACAAATTGCCTCAAAGAAGTAGATGGAGACGGCAAAAATGAGACGCGGTGAAAACTCACGGCCATTTATTTAACAAATTGATCCTTATATTTGATTCGGCTAAAGAGAGTAATAATCTTGGATACTAAATAAAGTATAGGTAGCTCTCCACTAATCTTCTCGTGTATTGGCGAAATCCATGATAAAGAGATTTTTGGGTTTGATGGCAAATTAACAATGAATTAAGAAAAGATAGGATGTGATATATTATAAGATTAATCTATGCAATAAAAAACAAACAAAAACCAACATCCTGTTGGGGATTCTTAGCTAGATCCCATCTATTCTCAATCTCCAAAGTCATCAACAATACCCACTTTTGTATCATTTGCTTTTGAATGTTAATAATTGCTAGCTTGAATGAACCTTTAAATCAATATAATATTCGAGTCCATGATAAAAAAAAAACCTAACTATAAATGCCTCCTAAACTCAACAACACCCACTTTTTTTTTTTCTCTTTTTTTTTTTTTTTTTTTGGGTTATTGGCACCAATATCCCTTGAACTTTACACGAGTTTACACTTTAACCTCTGAACTTTTTTTTAGACGTTAAACCCCCTAAACTCTCATTAATTTGTAAAACCTGACTATAAATGCCCCCTCAAACAGGTGTTCAGGGGGCAATAAACCAAACTGTTTGCCAAGTAATGAGAGTTCAGGGGATTTAACGCCTCTAAAAAAAGTTATGGGGGTAAAATGTAAACTCATGTAAAGTTCAAGGGATATTGGTACCAATAACCAAAAAGAGAAAAAAGAGAAAAAAAGAGACAGAATAAAAGATTAAATAATAATAATAATAATAAATAAATAAAATCCTTTGGCATTTGTGAATTCAGTCATCATTCTATCGGCAATCAATCGGGCAAGAAACTTTCATGAGCCAGTATTTTGCAAAACGTTTCAGACCAAAAAGGCCCAATTTGCTGGCTCATATAGCCCGAAAAACTGTATGTCAAATGGGCTGGGTGGCCCAATCCTGGCCCTTAAAACGAGGGCCAAGTTGGCATCCAAATCCTATGATTGGGTGGGTCGGACTTGGCTTTCCTGGTCCGTGAGTCCAGAGGTCCTTGATTTTTAGAGGGCAGAACTAAACTTAAAAAATGAAAAAAATTCAATAGTATATTGCATACAAAACAAGTTAAATCTCAAAGGACCGCCCCAACCCCATGCAGATGAGCTGGCTTTAGATAAAATCATGGGTAAGGCCGGACCTCATCAAAATTTAAAATCTGTCCCATACTCGACCCTCAAGTCCGACCGAGCCTTAAAAGTATCGTTTGGTTCGGTTCATTTGACACCTCTACTACAAATTGCCTTCAAGAAACAGATGGAGACGGCAAACATGATGCCTCCAAGAAACAGATGGAGATGGCAAAAATGAGACGCGGTGAAAACTCACAGCCATTTATTTAACAAATTGATCCTTAGATTTGATTCGGCTAAAGAGAGTAATAATCTTGGATACTAAATAAAGTATAGGTAGCTCTCCACTAATCTTCTCGTGTATTGGCGAAATCCATGATAAAGAGATTTTTGGGTTTGATGGCAAATTAACAATGAATTAAGAAAAGATAGGATGTGATATATTATAAGATTAATCTATGCATTAAAAAACAAACAAAAACCAACATCCTGTTGGGGATTCTTAGCTAGATCCCATCTATTCTCAATCTCCAAAGTCATCAACACCACCCACTTTTGTATCATTTGCTTTTGAATATTAATAATTGCTAGCTTGAATGAACCTTTAATCAATATAATATTCGAGTCCAAATTTGGTAATAAGAGTGCTTACAATGAGCTTGGTTTGGTATCCATTTGTATTCATTCAGTCCGGTAATATATGAGTTTCGAACTATCGTTCCGTATATATTCTAATTGGCCGTGAGGCTTTTGAACCAAGTTGCTCCACCGCACACCCACCCACAATCCTGCCAAACTGCTCTGGAGAATGTGATTCAATGCTACACTGATTCTTGATTGTTCATCGAATATTTTATTGGGGATTTGCTCCTTCTTGCTACAATGACTTGGCTTGCTATATTGTTAGGACTATTTGACAAGTGACAAACTTATCAATCGTTTTATGTCAGCAATTTTTCCTTTTCTTCTGATGTTAAGGAATATTACAAGCATAATATTAAGTAAGAAGATATCTTATTATTCCGATTCCTTTTTATTTGGAGGGACCGTAGTCTTAATTATTCCCACAACATAGAAGATATATTGGTCAATGGTACTCACCCCACACTTTATTTTTTTCTCAAGAACAATAAGAAATCGAGAACTGCATTCAATGGGGAGCCAGTGGCAGTGGTTTTTATTTGGAGGGACCGTAGTCCGTAGCACTGAAATGATATATTTGAGAGGGGCCAAAACGATATAACTAGAAAGTTTAGGAAAAATACTTAATTTTTTCAGAGTAATGGGTACATGATCCCTCGGTTCTAGACCTGACAATGGGTCGTGTTATTGCAAATTCGTGTTGTTTCGTGTTTGGGTCGTGTTAAAATTGCTTCACCTGAACCCGACCCGTTAGCTTAATGGGTTGAAATATACAAACCCGAAACCATTTGTTAAATTAATGGGTAACCCGACCTGACCCATTACAAAATATTATATTTGAGATTTATTAAAAAATTGAAAATAAATAGTACTGAAGCATGATCAAACTTATACAATCAAGTTCACTGGCTAATTTTAGAGTTTTAGGGTTAGGGTTAGGGTTATAATAGTGTGAAACAATTGATTTATAGTTTTAGAGTTTTTAATTTATAAAATTTTCCTCTTTCAAAAAAGAAAAAAATTAGAATTTTTTTTAAAAAATTAATTAGTAAAATATATTCTTACCATGATTATAGAGATTTTTTTAATATAAATTCCATAATGTGACTATACAAAGATTTTTTTAATAACTTTCATAAACACATTAAAAAAAAAATCTTTATATTAATGGGTTATCGAATTAACGGTTTTTTTAAAGGTGAACCCAAAATCGATCCATTTTATTTCGTGTCTTAATGGGTTGACCCATTAATAACCCGATCCGATAAACTTTACCCACCAACCGCTATTTTCGAATGGGTTTTGGTCGTGTTAATGGGTCGTGTAAAATTTTACTAGGTATTCGGTCCTCCTTGTCTCCGTTGCACAATCACTCAATTAAAAGTGCACACGTCTCTTTATTCTCGAACCAATCCTCACACAAAATAGGTACGTCCTTTGTATATTTGTTTAATGATTTTGAATCTGAATAGAAAAATGGGTCTTGGAGTTTTTATTTTTCTCTCACATGTTCATCTCAACAACGTACATGAACAAAATTATATTAAAATATAACTGTTTTTTTCAAAATCTTGCAAGACGATTGATCCTTTTAACCTTTTACTTTGTCTTAATTAATTAGGTTATCCTCTTAAAGACAAAACAAATTGATTGGATTTGAAAATATATCACTCAATTGATCACCAACGACAGTGAAAATGACTAAAAAGTAAAAACAGAACTGAATTAAACTAATTATAATTATCTACTTACTTTCCACACAGTACTCACTAAATTATTAGAAGTTTAAAATAATAAAATACAACAAAAAAAACCTTGTCAGCTTCTATAATTCTTTTTAATAAACAAACACCACACAGAGTAGTTCATATAAATCCAAAATGAGTGGAAAACACATCACCATTATTTGTTGTAAAATCAATGACTAAAACATCACCAAGTTGTTGTACTCTCTTTGCTATGTAAATTTATTTATGAGTGTATTTTTGCTTACCCACGTTAACTAGAGGTAACCATTACCTCTCAGGCTTCCACCCTAAGTGTTGATACGTATCCCAAACTTTGATTAACTTTAGACTTTGGATTAATTTTGAGACACGTGTCAACACTTGAGGTGGGGGGTAATGGTTACTTCTCGTTAATGTGGGTGAACAAAAATACACTATTTATTTATTATATGTGTTTCAAAGTGGAAATGGAAATGGTCCCTTTGATCTCTTCCATTAATATATTGAGATATAGATATATGTAGCAAGTACATGTACAATGTTTTTGATGTATTCATTTTTAGGTGTTTTTTGTACTGATAAGGTCTATGGTGGTCCCTGCACTTCATCAATTATGCAGTAGCATCTAATCAATAGATTCTCTGTCACAACTCACAACAAACCAATATCATTTTTATGGATTTGATCTTTTTCCTGACTTTTTTAAAGTATGTGATTGGTTGTTGATAAAGTGGTCGTAAAAATTAGTCACATATTAATCACTTATTCATTGCAATATATGCTTAGGTGATGTCAGGAAAAAAAAAAAAATATCAAATCAGCAGATGATCCAAATTCCATTTTTATATAGTCGATAACATACTTAGCTTTTAGAAGTATGGTTGTCGATCACCCGGTTATGTCTGTGATAGCTTCTTTCAAATCCGCTTCTTTTTACAGTTGTTCATCTTCTAATCCATCGAAATTTTGTTTTAATTCATATCGATAAAAACATCATTCAAATCTTTTATTAATTATTGCAATTATCATCGCGATCGGTGATCTTTTATATTAAACATCATATATTTATAATACCATTTAAACACGATGAAGTCGCGTGTATCCACTTAAAACTTTCTGACTCACCATGCACGAATTCGATGGTTGTGTACATGTGTTTATCGTCATGCATACAAAATCCTAGCTCATCACTCAAAACGTAACAAGATATGCCATAATCAAATGTACCAAATTCCCCACTATCGGCATATATATATGAGTGAGCAAGTTTACAAGCGCATATTCGCATCTCAAGCCAGCACAGCACGACTTGATGGAGTTGATGATCGAGACAATCCACACTTTTAGTGCTTTCTTCCTATTGGAACTCACGAATCGCACGCTGCTTCCATTTCTTGATTACGAAATTACGATACGAGAAAATCTTTTGTGGGAGCGGTGAAACCATCCCACGTAAGTTTTTCTATTACGATGCATCTTCGTTTCGAAAAATTGATGTCAAATTTTTTTAAAAAAAATATAGTTAAATTATTTTAGTTTTTACCTCGACTTTTTTGTTATTTACATTTATTGTCATGGCCCATTAGTCCTCGTAAATTTAATGAAGCTGACTTCGTCTCTGTTTATAAACATATATGATGACTTTTATCCTTGGTATTATGCGATTAGATACCTCCTGATTACAAGAGTATATATATATAGGTCGTACATATAGTGTTCAATCTCTACAAGTCTTGATAATACTCAAACTCATTTGATGTCAATTTTTTTTTATATATAAATAAAATCATTACATCTAAACGATAAATAAAAAAGGACTTGGGTTGCAATGATGCATTTCATTTGATTAATTTCCACTTTTCATAATCACTTCAGTACAAAAAAGGACTGAAAATTTTTTGAAAGTCGAAATAATGTTTGTCCATAACAATAATTTTCAATCCCCACCATGATCAACTGCTAAGCTGTGAGGGAACAATAAATTAACTTGATAAGTAATGTGACTCAACCTTAATCAACTTTGCCTGCCACATTTATTCCAGTGTTTGGTCAAGTCTTTCGTTTTCGTTGTTGTGTAAGAGTTACTAATCAAAATTTAGGGATTTGGTTTATATTTATCATGATGAAAAATAAGATACTAAACACGATTAATTTGTTACCATCTAATGTGCTAAAGAGCGCTTGCTCATTTAGTTTGATATTGTCCTGGGTTTGAGTCTGGTAATGGTATATATATATATATAAAAGGTAATATTAGATGTCTCAATTTTTTTTCCTAAATTATGTCACAAATGACGTGGCACGTGAGGTGTCAACATTATATCGGTTACCATATAAGATGTTATCATTTATAAAATGTTGACACCTCAAGTGCCATATTATTTGGGACAGAACTTGAGAAAAAAATTTGGAACGTCTAGCATTACTTATAAAAAAAAGTTCTATTTATTTATTATAAAAAGTTTATTTTAAAAACTTTTGCCTTTTTACTCTACCAACATCCAAAGTTTGTGCAACCAATTTTTGCAATTTGGCTAAAGGTCATTAATTATTATCATTATTATTTCTTGAATAAATTATATTTTTGTTTTGATCTATGATCATATATGTTTGATTCAAGATGCCGATTTTGATTAAGCTAATATATATATATATTTTTAAACTATTACAATAAATATGAGTAAAGCATACCACTAAACCAAATACATAGCGTTATATAAATCGATGATTTACACGAAAATGAAGATGAGATGCACAATCGTTAATTGATAAATTAGCTTGATCGATAAAATATTTGTTAATAAAACCTTACTGATTATTGTAAAAAAAAAAAAAAATACCAATTGAACAGACTGTCCATCTGAAATATTTTAAACACTATACATCACATTAAATATCCCAATTAATCATTTATTAAACTATATTCCAATTGATTATTGGAATATATTGAATTATACAACCGAATAAAAAATTATATACAAATATATTAAATATTGACAAAAGTCGTTCATTTTACACCGAATAAACATTTTCCATGCACCTTATATTCCATTTTTATAATGATTAAAAAACATTTAACAAATACATAATTCAGAATTAACGATCAATCAATTGCTGATGGAGACATACTAATAATTACTCTTTTAAATCATAAATAAATATATAATTTTTAATATCTTAAAAGTATATCAATCCTTTAAAAGTATTACTTTTATAATTCCTAACATATACTTTTTTTTAATTGAAATAAGCTCTATAGAGCTTTTTTATTAATAATTATAAAAGTAAAAAAAAATAAAAAAAATAGAGGGACGTACATACCCTAAAACACATTAATCTAAAAATGCATGTAGGTCTTGATAGAATTTAAAAAGAAAAAAGAAAAAAGAAAAAAAACCTAATTAATCAGGCTAGCAGCGTCATTTCTTTTTGCCTCAACATGTGCGACCTAATTAACGACAATGCTTAATTCTGCTTGGGGCGGTGAAGTCACATAATTAGTACGAATCTTAGTCTCTGCTACTGATAGGCGCTTAGAACTTCCCTTACTCATTTGAGACTTTAAACTAGATAAAATCTTACAAGTTGGTTTCATCGTCAAGAATCACTCCGTTATTAATGCAAATATTCTCTAGAGAATATTGAGGATTCTCATTATTATCTTCCAAATCTAAACACTTGGTATTCAATCCATTGGAGATATTAACATTAATCCCCACATCTTGATTGGGGAATTGTTCAACCGCTTGAATTTGAGTTAGAGAAAAACTCTCAATTATACTTTAATGACATACATTTATCAATTTAAAATATAAAAGGAAAATGTGCATATCCATTACATTTTTAGTTCAAATGGAATGCATATTTCCATTCATGCCAATGGTAAGCGGCTAGACGCATTTATCAAAGTATGTACGAAGAGTTTTCTCCCGTTATAGTAGGCTTTCGACTCTTGGAACTAAACATTTCTTGAATCTCGACTGTTGGGGGGGGGGGGGGGGGGGGGGGGCGTTGGGTTTAATTCATCGATAGGAATCAAATGCTATGCATTTTCGTGAAAAAAAATAAAAATAGGAAAATTGGAGTGGATGAACAGATGAATATTCTAATTCTTTATACTTGATATAGATTATAGAACATATGATTTTCGCACGATAGCTAAGAAGAGAAGGAGAAACCAAAATGAAAAATACCACCTTTAAAATATGCGTCACTGTAGTGATGCACATATAATTGGCATATTTTCACAGCAAGTTTTGGATAACGAAAGTGACTCACCATCCACACCTCTTTTTACACGACCCCTCCTCCATATCATCTGGCCGCCGCCCCCACCACCACACTTCCCTTAAAAAAATAAATAAATCACTTAATGATATAACCGACCACCGAAAATAAGATATATGACTATCACATGTGTCATATGTGATATTATCGTCACATATCTTACTTTCGGTGACCAAATACACGACTCAACAATACACCATTGCACCCGTTGCATGACATATATTTTCTCTATAATAGTCGGAATCTATAGTTACACTAATATTTCAACTTTTGTTGCTTTTTTATTTTTCTGATATTATTATGTTATAATTAATTGCAAAATTTCTTATTAATCTCTTCAAAAGTTGATTGAGAACATGTATTTTGTAATTTTGAAGATCCCAGAAGCAGTACACTATCTTTTATAGATATCAAATATTTTTAATGAAACCAATAATATTGTTCAAAATTTCAAAAAATGTATCAAAAATCTTCTGTATAAACAAAAATTCCTACCCATTAATCAAATGAAAAACAAGGTCATCCTTGTTAACTCAATTGGTAAATGTGCCTTTACTTTCAAATGTTTTTATTTTTTAACTATTATAATAAATTCAAAGATTGTTTAAAGTGGAATATTACAATATGTATATATATATATATAATCACCGAACTATCATCCATACATTATAATTGATGGTAAAATTGTTCATTAAGTCGAATAAAATATGTTGTGTAATTATATAATTTTATTTATATGTAAAAACAATCAATAATGCTAAACATTCTATCTAAAATCCCACATTTTTCATCCCACCATATGTGACATGTGGGGTTAAATTATAATTTTATGAATGGATACACATTAATGATGATTTATCTCACCTATACATGTATCCACTCATTATTTGACACCTCACATGCCACATGTGTTAGGATGAAAAATATGAAATTTTAGGTAGAATATTTAGCATTACTGATACCATATATAATATAAAATTATAAATAGATTTGATAGGGAAAGAAATAGTTAAATAAATTTTTAAAAAACATTAAAACGGGTAAAAGCGGCGACAATGAAAAGCGAGCAAGCAACTTGAGCAACATTTTTCGCCACCACTAGAGTGAAAAAGTGGTTCATTTTAAAAACATTAGAGAGAAAGAGATAGCGAATATGTCCTCTTCTCAATTCGGGTTATAAATAGAAGAGCAAGCCTATAGTTGTCCCGAATAAAACAGTCTGCTCTGTTCTCTTCTCTTCCCTTCTCCCTATCATTGATATACTATTCAGTTTTTAGTAGGGTTTCTTGTTATTTGAATCTATCTCTCCAGCTCACTCGCTCAACTCAACTCACTCACTCATTAGAAACTCACCAAAAAACAGAGGGAGAGAGAGAGAGAGAGAGAGAGAGAGAGAGAGAGTGTGTGTGTGTGTGTGAAAGTGATGGACACGTATACGCTGCATCTCGCCATGGCGGCTCTGGTAGGAGCGTCATTCGTGGCCGTGTCGGCCTACTACATGCATAGGAAAACCCTAACTCAGCTGCTGGAGTTTGCGAAATCGGTGGAGAGAGACCAGGATGAGAACTCGGACGCCGAAGGCATGCCACCGCAGCAGCAGCACAACATTAAGAAGCAGACGTTGTCGTTGGCTAGGCGCGGCGGCCGGGGGAGGCGGAATGGGAGCGGTTACTACCGGCGCGGTTCGGCTTCGTTGCCGGACGTGACGGCTATTTCCGGCGCTGGAATCGACGGGAATGGTCCGCTTATGCTCGATGGGATTCCTCCGGGGCTTCCCAGGCTCCACACGCTGCCTGAAGGTATGGTTCCGTCGGACTTCTCTTTGGAGTGATAAAACTCGGCTTTATTTGATGCTTTATTATGTTTGCTTTGACAAAAGTTTAGTCAAAATCAGGTTAAATTTGAAGAAATGCTTTATATGATTGTTATTGAATCATCGATTGATATGCCTCTAGGCTGTCATCTAATTTGATTTAGAATGGAGTCTATAAGCTCGATTGCTAGTTGTATGATTAAAATAAAAAGCTTGGATAACTGGTGGTAGAGTAGAGTGTACTTAATTTTAGTGAAAGGCTGCCTGGTTTTATTCCTTTTTGCAATTATCACTGGTTTTTGATGTTTGTGAAACCCTTTCTCTAAAAGATAATGTAAGATTAAATCATAGAAATTGCAACTTGGAAGCAAAAAGGATAAGAACCAAATATTACACCCGGTTAAACTAAAGCAAACCATCTGTAATCCAATAGCCAGAAGAGTGTGAAATTGTAAGGTGTCCTAATATTTTTTTTTTTTTGAAGTATTCAAAGGTAGAGTGATTATTATTATTTGTTTTTCTCGAGCATTTATTTTAAATGAGCTGGTTTAGGAATCTGAAGCATGGGCTAAAGATTATGAAGATCATTGATCTCCACCTACTAATCCGAAAAAAATAATCAAGTTTTAGGAGCTAATTTAAGGTCTTATAGCCACAGTTATCCGAAATGGTTCAATTTTGTCTGCAACTGCTGTATTCTATTTGTTTAAAAACATTAGAATTATATTTCAGGGAAATCTGCTGGGCATGCAAGTTCAAGCAAGAGGGTTAGTAGTTTTATAATGGCAACTTCTCCCAAGTCTCCCAGTGCCAGTGCCTTTGAGAGTGTAGAAGGATCCGATGATGATGACAATATGACTGACAGTTCTAAACTAGACACTGCATACCTGCATACCAATGGAAATGCCGTGAGTTCCTTAAATTATAGTGAAGCATATTTCTGTTTCGTATAAGTGTAACCTTTTATAAATTCTCTGCTCTCTCTCTCTATCTCTCTCTCTCTCTCTCTCTCTCACACACACACACACACACACACACACACAAAATCAAAAAGAACTGCCATGTGCCTTTGGGTATTGCAAGTTATGGTGGAAATTCACATTTGATGAATGAGAAGTATACATCCAATGAAATAATTTATCTTTCATAAGTTTTTGTCAAGTTCCATTTGTATTATGCATCAAGATTCTTGATGGATTTTTAAGTTTATATATGAAACTCTCATGTGCAGGGCCAAAATTTACCAGAGCCCAATGGGGAGCCTGTAGCTGTTGCAAGCATGATACGATCACATAGTGTATCTGGTGATTTGCATGGGGTTCCGCCTGATCCTATTGCTGCTGATATTCTTAGGAAAGAGCCAGAACAAGAAACTTTTGTGCGGCTTCAGATTAGCCCAACTGGTATTGACTAATTATCATCTCTGTTTGATGTATATTTCACTTATACTCACCCTTTTAGAATCAGTGTATTTTGCATATGTACATTTTGTCTTGGCTGCTCCACGTTATCAAACAGCTATTATGTTGTTGCTGCAATTTCATGGATTTCTGTATAAAATTGTGCAAAGATGATATAATTTGAATTTCATCAATGCTACAAATTGATACAACACTGATGATAATAAAGTACATAAGCCTTTTTTTTTTTTTTTTTTTTGCAGCTTCTAGAGAATATACAATTGTATGACTAGAAAATGTCATTAGGTTAGATTATATGATTTGTTACTTAAATGGAAATAATTATTTAAATAGACCTTTATATTGATTAATTACATTACCAATGGTCCAATGCTGTTTGTTTTGCACTTGTCAACATCCTTTTGTTTGAAAATTTTATTTCTTGCTGAATTTAAAAGATTCAGAGTTTGCAAATTCAAAGAATTTAACATTTAATTGTGCGTTGAAATATATTCTAAGTTTAGCTGTAATTTCTTTTATCTTGAACTTTTCTTAGAGGTGCCATCACCTGATGAAGTGGAGGCCTATGTGGTTCTTCAAGAATGCCTCGAAATGCGAACAAGATATGTATTCAATGAAGCAGTTGCTCCATGGGAAAAAGAAGTAATATCTGACCCCAGTACACCAAAACCAAATCCTGCACCATTTTATTTTACTCCTGAGCGAAAGTCTGATGTGAGTTCATACTTATGTTTCTCATATTCTGTGCCTCTACAAGTTAGGGTTGTCATTTATTTTTCTCTTGTGGTCATAAACATGCTCTGTGTTTTCTGCAGCATTATTTTGAGATGCAAGATGGAGTTATTCATGTTTATCCAAACAAAGACTGTAAGAGACTTAAATGCTACACGTTTCTTGTTTTTCATGATTCTCAAAGTTCCATCTTCTGTCGGATATTTTATGCATGTATGAATTTTCAATTTTTCTTCATTTATATTTCCGATCAGCAAGAGAAGAGCTTTTCCCTGTTGCGGATGCGACAACCTTCTTCACTGACCTGCATCACATACTTCGAGTAATTGCATTAGGAAATATGAGAACTTTATGTCATCATCGGCTGCTTCTTCTGGAACAAGTAAATACTTATTTTATGAATAATTACGAATGACTAAAATGCATTCTTCTGTTTTTCAATAGCCACCCGATCCTTAACATTATACCCTTATTGGTACTGTTCAGAAATTCAATCTTCATTTGATGCTTAATGCGGACAAGGAATTCCTAGCTCAGAAAAGCGCACCGCATCGTGACTTTTATAATGTTAGGAAAGTGGATACACACGTTCATCACTCAGCATGCATGAACCAGAAACATCTTTTAAGGTTCATAAAGTCAAAGTTGAGGAAAGAGCCTGGTGAGGTAAAGTTTGGTTATGTTTGCTGATGTGTTGTCAAGTTCTCTTATCTGGATTCCATGACAAGCATGATATGCCTTTTCTTCTTTTTGACTCTAAATCCTAATCCTTGCCATGCAAGCAAGGTTCCAGTTTTTTGTCTGCTTAAGAATTGATGTTGACTTCATACTTATCTAGTTATCTATATGATGATAAGTATGCAATATTTATTTAGTAATGATTTAGCTTTTGTGTTCTCTTAATCAGGTTGTAATATTCCGAGATGGGACATACTTGACCCTGAAAGAAGTTTTTGAGAGCTTGGATTTGACTGGGTAGGAAATTTACTGGTTTATTTTCATCTCATCTGCCTTCAACATCCTACCCCCGCCACACCCTACATCCCACCCCTGACCCTTCACCCCCCACCCCTACAAAAGCTAATAATAATAATTTCTTTTGATAATTTTATTTAAGGTTTTATACATGCGTAATATGATCTTTCTTAATTTTGTTTGAACAGGTATGACCTGAATGTTGATCTCTTGGATGTTCACGCAGACAAGAGCACCTTTCATCGCTTTGATAAGTTTAACCTTAAGTATAATCCCTGTGGTCAAAGTAGGCTGAGGGAAATTTTCCTTAAACAGGATAATCTTATTCAAGGTATATCCTGGTTGTTACCTCATTTATTAGGCTATGCAAGATGTGATACCTTTAACTCATCTTCTTAAGGAAGATTATATGGTTCTCTTTAAGTTATGTAATCCACGCTTAATTTACATCTTAAACTCAGTTAAAAGAGCTACAATTGGAATTTACTACCTTCTTCAAATCTTTCCTTAGTTCATTATTCCTAGCGTTTGTCAATTGTTTTGGAAATTAGTACTTGGAACTTCTTGTCTTATGTATTTCTTGTCATTATATATCGATAAGTAAAATATCCAAATCAACTGGATGTCATTTTAGAGATTTTAGGCATTTTTTTAATTAATCAACTACTAATTGTGCTTGTTTGTCTTCACTAGATTGATAGATGATTCCTGATGTCATAATGTGTTCTTTTTTGATTGAATTGGATGTGACTTTCCACTATTCATTAAATAATTTTAGTATTTTTGCTTTATTGTAAAACAGGGCGTTTCCTTGCTGAGCTGACAATGCAAGTGTTTTCTGATCTTGAAGCAAGTAAATATCAGGTGCTTCTCTTACCTTCTTATATTGAATCATAACTGCTCAGAAGAACTTTTTCATTTTCTTGGAAGCTATGGTAGTGTAGGACCATAGTTCTGAAACTTCAAATATATTTTTCCCTGATAAATTATTCAACTTGTTAACAAAACAGTACCTTTTTCCTTTTTATTTTTTATTTTTCATTTATTTATCCCTTGGGGTTATTGTCTATGTTTATGATTTTTTCCCTCCTGTAGTTCAGTTACAACTTACAAGAGGTTAGATAATAGAGAGTTGTGATATCCCTTGTTGCATGCACACATGCATAGACAACATATTTCTAGGACTTGTATATCATTGATAATTAGCCATGGCTGATAGTCAATTTGTTTTCTGCAGATGGCAGAATATCGAATATCAATATATGGAAGGAAGCAAAGTGAATGGGACCAGCTGGCAAGTTGGATTGTGAACAATGAATTGTACAGTGACAATGTTGTGTGGTTAATTCAGGTACTGACAGAAACTCTGAAATCCCATTGTAAATGTTAAAATTTTATTATTGAGTGAGAATATTTTGTTCTAGATTAAATTTAATGCTTCACCCCTCACTCTTTCCATCCTGTTTCTGCATGTGAGTGTATGTGCACATATTCTGCTAATTAGATCCTGCACATTATTGGTGGTCTTTCCACTTCATATCAGAGGTTATATATCTAGAAAAGATGATTTTCTTGCATTAATCTTTACATCGTTGTACATTTGTATATGCTTGGCCCCAGAATGTGACTTGTAGCTATCGGTGGGAGCCATTCTGTTCACAATGAAGCATTAATTTCTATTTCTTGCTTTCGTTTGATCCCTTTCATGATTTGTTTTTTCCTTTTTGGTGTTATACTGCCTGAATTTAACTTCTTCAAGGCATTAGTAAAAAGAATATCAAAGAATTTCATGGTTTTTGGTTATTGTTTTCCGCTCTGAGATTCCGATTAGACAAGTATAATGATAATGTTGTTAATACACGCCCGTTCTTGATGTGAAATTGTCTTCTTTTTACCAGCTTCCAAGGCTGTACAATATATACAAGGAAATGGGGATTGTGACGTCCTTCCAGAACATTCTTGACAATATCTTTATCCCACTATTTGAGGTTACTGTGGATCCTGATTCCCACCCTCAGTTGCATGTTTTCTTGAAACAGGTTTGCTATCCATTCTGTGTAAAATCTTCTGATTTACATATTATAGGCTTGTTCTGGTGATCTACTGTAGTAATTTGAAATGCTTCATGTCTTCATTTTCTTTATGTCATGTCCTATATCTTTTTGTTCTTGTATATTATTTTACTGTTATTGTTTAAACTTCTAAACTTTTGCTGCTAAGATTCTATGATGTTTACTTGCACCTGTAATTCAGGTTGTTGGGTTGGATTTGGTTGATGATGAAAGCAAGCCCGAAAGACGCCCAACAAAACACATGCCCACACCAGCTCAATGGACCAATGTATTCAATCCAGCATTTTCATACTATGTGTATTACTGTTATGCTAACCTCTACACATTAAACAAGGTGTGTATTCTTATCGGCAAGCTACATATTTTAATAGCAGTAACATTTTGTAGATGTGTATTGAAGATCATTTCTTCTCTGTTTTTTTTTTCACTTAGAAGGAAAGAACAAAATATTGTTGCTTGTGATCATTCAATTTTGTCCCCCTTAAATCACTACTCTCAAATGAGTAAAACTTCTAGGCTAATCTATTTAGGATTACTCTCTAGAACTTATTCTTTTGAGGGGGAAGTAGTTGGAATTTCTGTTTTCCTCACATGGGTTTGTAGCCTCTTTTTTTTTTTTTTTTGGATGCACCTGTCATTAGATGTTATTGTCCTAATTTTGGTGTTTTAAGTGCTAACTTGTTAGATATCACTCTTCAGCTTCGCGAGTCAAAGGGTATGACAACTATCAAATTCCGCCCGCATTCAGGAGAGGTACTCATAGAAACTTTTTCCTTTTTGATTAAAATATCTTATAGTAGATTCCTCAAGTTTGATATTTTCAGGCTGGTGACATTGACCACCTTGCTGCAACATTTCTTACGGCTCAAAATATTGCGCATGGAATCAATTTGAAAAAATCTCCTGTACTTCAGTATCTCTATTATCTGGCTCAGGTAAGAAGAGAGAGGAGTCTTTTGTCAAATTGATGTTATCAAATATTTATTTGAAATAATTAATTTGTTATGTCTTGGTTCAGATTGGTCTGGCCATGTCTCCTCTGAGCAACAACTCCTTGTTTCTAGACTATCATAGGAATCCTTTTCCCATGTTTTTCCTACGGGGTCTCAATGTTTCACTTTCAACTGACGATCCACTCCAAATCCACCTAACTAAAGAACCTTTGGTAGAAGAATATAGCATAGCTGCTTCTGTGAGTCTCTCTCTCTCTCTCTCTCTCTCTCTCTCTACAATAACTTTCAAGTGCGGGATCCCGCACGAAATTCAACTACAGTGTCCTGCACTTGAAAGTTATTTTATATATATATATATACATACACACACACAGACACACACACACACACTTATCACCCTGAGCAGCATTTGAAACATATGTTGTTGCTAGGGTTAATAACTGTAAAGCTCTTGTCCTGTAGGTGTGGAAGTTGAGTTCATGCGATCTATGTGAGATTGCTCGTAATTCAGTCTACCAATCAGGTTTCTCACATGCTTTGAAGGTACTTACACTTATCCACACTATGATTGTAGATGCTGATAGCTTTAAGAAAGGACGGTGATTTGGTGCTTTCTTCTTCAATTATGAAGAGCAATGCTGGAGTAATAAAACCTTGAGCATCATTAATTTATTTTATTATTTGTTTTGATGCATTTTCACCTCTACCCAGTGGATCTGAATTACTAAAATTTCTGTTTCAGTCACATTGGATTGGATTAGAGTACTATAAAAGAGGACCTGATGGAAATGATATTCATAGGACAAATGTGCCTCATATCCGGATTGAATTCCGAAACACGGTACAAATTCTTTTTCTCGTTTATTGCCTCGTGTTTTGCCTCCTCATAGTGTTACAAAATTTGGCCATTTTGTGCTTTCGTCTAACGTTAATAATAGCAACTATAAAATCACGACTTTATTGCATTGTCCAATAGTACTGATATTCATTGGTGTTTGCTGTTGCAAAAGTAATGCATAACAGAAATAAGTAACCGGTGTTATTGCAGATCTGGAGAGAGGAAATGCAACAGGTTTATTTGGGCAAGGCAATCATCCCCAGAGAAGTAGACAAGTGATATGCGAAGCACTATCACTTAATCAATACTTATGACAATGGTCATATGCTTATAATATAGGTAGACATCAGGTTATGTGATGAAGCTTGTGATTTTTCTTGAGAGTTTAATCAGATAATCTGAAGTCTGAACACCCTCTTATGTACTTTCCCTTGCAGTGTCTTCATTGTGAGGGGATTATATACTCAGGTCCTGAAAGGCTGAAAAATGGCTTGGGACAAGCGACAAGCTGAGAACTTACACACGAAAGGAGAGAGGAGGATAAGGATATGGCGATGTGCGAATATGTACGACTTTGGTCGGTAGAGCCTGTAGTGACAAGATGCCGGTCTGGTGTCTCTTATCAAATAACGACATGGATAACTTGTATCATCATTTAGCTTAAAGTTATACGAGTAATAATATCACTATCCTGGGCCGAATTTTGTACTAATGCAGTTTTATATAACATGTAATGCTTACATGTGGCAAGGAGAGAGAGTTCTCTTGCTTCGTCAATTTTGTTGTGCAAGTTTTATCACCAAGAGCTTTCGGCCTTTCTCATGAACAAAATAGAAACCGAGGCGTTTAAAGTTCTGAGATATTACTGATATGCGAGCATATGTTTTGCTTCCATCTCATCTATAATACAGGATCACATTTTAAATCAACTAAATGATTTCGATTACACCTGAAATTAACCTTCCTTGGCCTACAATTAACTGTTATAGAAATACAGCAGTTATTTCTGAGTCCAAAGGAGGTTTTTAATCTTATATGCCTCAGGAATACCACCTATTTACATAAATATTTATTGGTTTGAACTTAATTTCCCTTGCTGTTGAGTCATCTAAATAAGTTCAAACAGGCCAGATAACATGGTAGTGAAATGGAGAAAATCTTCAATACACCGTAGCCAATTATATCTTGCCAAACTAATCAAGTGTGTTTTCTATACCACATAACATGATTTTAGTAGCCAAGTACCGTGCCTTGGAAGATTTTTATCAAAAAGAAGCTGAAAAATTGATTACAGGTAGCTGACTAAGCTGCCCGAAAAGTCGAAAACATCCAATGAATTGGAAATATAACATTCAGAATCTCAAAATGGCCACCTGAAAACATCCCGTGCAAACTAACAATGTGATTAGAAACTCTCAACACCTATCTTGGCTTTGTAGTGTTCAAATCTCTCACGATATAAATTCCTACAAACTCATGCGAGAATGTGAGCAATGAATCTAATTAGATCAAGTGCCCTCATAAGTCATAAACAGTGACCCTGAATGTCTTTTTGCTTTTTATTCTTGATATATAATAATGAACTTATAAATCATTGCAAACAAAAATTGTCTTGACGGTTCAAAATCTCTTACAAATTTCCAATCCAAGTAAAACAATAGTCCTTAATGGAAAATGTAATCATAATAACTCGTGCGAAATCATGAAAAATGAATTCCGGGGAAAATTGAAGCTCGGAGCACTTAATAATTCAGCATACAATGAGTATTACAAGCAAGTGAACAAAACTATAATCCTATTATTTGTACTGCTTTATCTCTTTGGTTATGCCCTCAGCCAGTGAGTCAACATCATTATTCTTCCCAAAAAATTTCACAAACTCCATTTTAGGACTCATTAAGTACCTGCAAAAGATGAGACAAGATTTTCAGACGAATTAATCACAAGCATCATTTCGAAACCATCTACTCCGGTACATAATGCAAGAAAAAAATGAAAATCCTCCTAATTTTTGTTTTTCTTCTGATCGGTCACAAATAACCAGTTTAGCGAGGGACAAGTTGACCGAGGAACAAAGTAATGGAAAGGTACAGAAGAAATAGTAGTGATGTAAATCAATATATGAAATCATAACATTATTATGTTTATCTCTTTTCAGGAAAACAGGAAGGTGAGAATTGTTAAATGGAAAATCATTTGGTCCAGATTAAGAGTTTGTTCAATTTACTGGATGTCATTTATCACTATATATATTAAAAGAGTCAATAATGAAACACACAAGCAATGGACAGAGATTATGACAAACAAACCACTCATACACACAAACAAAATTTAAATGAAACAAAAACTAGAGAAAGATGATACACACATGACTATGGAGTGATCAACAAGATAGTCTGAGTCCTCCTCTGCTGTCTTCATATAGTAAACTCGATATGCACGAGCAACGTTTTTTATCTCATCCGGCTTCCCAGTTAACCCAATCAATTTTGGATGAAACTCTGAGGTATTGAAAAAAACATGGAAACTAAAATTAGATTGACCAAATCATTGTTTGTATATACAAATAAATTTAGCATTCTCAGAAAAGCACCAAGTAAGAAGCACCTTTGACATACTCCCGGACTTGCTCAACAGTATCTCTCTCGGGATCAACGGAGATGAACACAGGCACAATCTCAATCCCAGCTTTTTCTTCTGCAAGCGTAGAAGCATTAATAACCATTACATAATCACAAATATGGCAACTAGGAAAAAACAAACTAACACCTAAATCAACTTCAGGTATGACCATTATTTGTTCAAATGGGAATGTTTTCTGTAGAACATTAAGAATCAGAGAGTTGTAGAGATAAATAAGTGTTACTACGGTATTGTTGAAACACACCAAATCCACAAAAAAGAATTAAAACTTACTTATTTTATCAACTGCAGCAGCTAGTTTTTGCAACTCATCCGGGCAAATATCAGGGCAGTGAGTGAAGCCAAAATATACCAATGTCCAATTCCCTACAAAGTCTTTATCAGTTACATTCTTCCCGTCATGGTTTATGAGATTAAATGGCCCCCCAATGGCTGCTTTTCCCACAGACGGTCCTTGTTTTACAGCTTGTGAAGCATTGTTTATTTCTGTAACAATGAAAGGTCAGCCAATAACTACAAAATCAAAAAATCTCTCATCTAATGCATGAAACATTTGCTGTATTAGAGGACATGGAATATCCAGCAAGCTAGAACCAGGACCTTGGTTCAGTTCATCAAGTAATCTGAGACCACAGCATTACAATCTAAATAACTCAATAAATAATAAAAATAAAAAGTTGGCTGGCAAATGGCTCCAAAACATTGGCTGATTTTTATGGCATAAACATGCGTAGAATCAGCGCCACCTAAACAATGTCCATGATATGAGAGCTGTGGCAGAAATTTAATTTGTTGGTAATTCAATGCTTAACCTACGGAATAGACAATTCAAGGAGCTAAAGACAGCACTACCCTGCAACCGTGGTAGACGTTGCAGGGAATCCGAACCATCAATATACGTAGGATATTTCATATTAGTTGACTGTATATGCAGTTCAGGTTTTAACACGGAGGAACTGTAGACTACATGGTTCCATAAATTCCTAAATATTAAAATCAAGTTATCACAACCTAATTCAATTTTTTCTTCCAAACTGTCAAATAATTAGGCAACGGAACACACTAGGAATCAGTAAAAGGAGACTTTAAAAAACAGAAGTCTGTCCTTGCAATTAGCAACATAATTTAATGTAATTAGTTAGTGATAGGCCACCTATAGGTACTTATTTTTATAAATTGTAATTGCAATGGAAACAGACATAAAATGCACTGCCAATATTCAAAACTCACCATAGAAATCTACCTTCAATATGTTGTTTCTTTTGCTTGTCATAGTACCATATTATACCAGCTCCAGTGATTACCAGTAGCAGAAAACTCAACCACGAAACCGGCTGTGAAGCGGAAAAAGAAAAAGGAAAACTCAAAAATCAGCATTAGAAACCAAATTTTATTTTGTTTTATATTTAAAAAAGGAGAATAATTACCCCGCCGCGAACAGATTTTCCGCCATCGCTTTTGCTTTGATTCGAATCACCAGACTTTTCGCCTCCTTCATGATCAGCATTTGAGCTACTTTTCGGCTCCGTTTTTTCGGGTTCTACATTGGTATTTGCAGAGCTAGTACTCAACAACAATCTCCGATTAATCAACAGAGATTGGAATCCAAAAATCTGTAACAAAGTAACAAACATAAATAACAATAAAATTAATAAGAAAATATTTACGGATTTGGTTGGTAGCGATGATTTGGGAGGAAACGACGAGAAATGACGAGAAGACGAACTCAACTGATTGAACCGACGGCAGCGTCCGACGCTGAAGAGTATTGGCGACTGGAAGTGACGGGATCGTCGATCGGCATTGAGTGAGAGTGTGAAAATTGAAACAACGACGATAAACGTTTCGAAGACGACTGGCGTTTCTCGTTATAGTAGTGGCCATGCTCTTCTTCACAGAATCTCGATTTCTCTGTAATTTTTCGTCAAAACTTAAACCCAAGGTGGGTACAAGGGGTTTTTGATCTTTATTTTGTAGAAATTTCATTTTCATCCCTGTGTCTTTTTGAATTATCAGTTTTGGACTCGAATGGGCTTCAGATTGGGCTTAGGATTTGGGCCCACTGTTATCTGGTTTACGTCGTTTTTCATTTAAATTTTTTTTTTTTATTTATCGATTTTTGATGTAATCTTTAATTAAATTTACAATTTTTTGAACGAGAAGTAATTTTTATTTTACAAACAATGTTTTATTAAAAGAACTAAGAAATTACAAGCTAGCATGGCAGTGAATATACTAACACAGAGTAGAATCCTCTATCTGGAATTGATCAACCCTACTAAATAAAACCATCTTAACTCAACTATTTGATTAACCTTTCTAGGAACAAAACTCATATTAATAGACTCGAAACGTTGATAATACATTAATAGGATTTAGAAAAGATTTTAACGACAATTATCTCTTACATAATAATAGAAGATACTGAATGGAGAAATAAAAATAAATAATTAAAAAATAATGTTCAAAATTAGAATGAATTTAAATGTCTAATTTAGATGTTACTGTATATGACAGTTTTATAACAATTTTGTTTATTTAGTTAGGAAATTATATTCTACTTTTAATTTATTATTTTTTTCTATTCGTTTAAAAATACTAATTTTTAGAAGTAATATAAATATGTAAACTAAATAAATAATTCTTGTTTTGCAAAATTAGACGTCATTTCAGAGGTTTGCACAATCAATGGCCAAGATCAATCTGAAAGTACCATTCAAAGTTCAAACAAGTATTTACTGAGATTATAGATCATTTATGTCACCACACGTGTTCTTAATACAAGTACTACATATCTAAATATGTTTCTAACAAATCTTCAAAAAGGAGAGATAATCACATGCTGTGATATTTATATGCAAAGCTTCTGCGTTTCTTGTAGAGGTGTTAAGGATCAAACAAAGTTTGATTGCAGATCCTCCAATTACCAAATTCACTCACTGGTTCTTGTAAGACTGCGGCAAATCCAAAATTCACAGTTAGAACAACCCTATTTAAGTAGCAACATATAAGATATTGAAATCGGGGGTACTTCCAACAACCAACCTCGAAATTTTTGGAGATATCTTTCATCTGCTCGGCAAGTTCTTCCCTCTTTTGAGCAGCTGGATAAAGACAGTAGTAAACCAATGTGTAAGAATCCATCATCTCAACAAGATCGTTGATCAATAACAGGGCAAAGCTCAAAGCAAACTTGTGAATGAAAACAAAACCTTACCTTTACTAGAAATATCTTCAATCCTCCTTGACGTCCTCACAGCAAACCTCTGGAATGCAGGACTGAGAAGCCACATTATAAAAATCACATTAGTAAACCACATCAACTTTATAACACTTAAAGAAGAAGATGATGAAGACAATAGCTTTTAAACACTTTAAATTTTAAACCAGAATCTGAAGAAGATAATAAGTTTTCAACACTTGCAGAAGAAGAAGAAGAAGACAGCGACGTTTCAACACTTTCAATTTTAAAGCAGAATCTGAAGAAGAACTACAAAAGGTGAGGAGTAAAAAAGCCTCAGCACGTAAATGTGAATTGATGCAGTCATCTCTGCGATCAGTACAAGCCTACGAAGAGTCATCATTGGCAATAAAGAAGAAGAAGAAGAAGAAGAAGAAGAAGAAACATCTACATTTTCTTGCTTACTTGTAAGCCGTCAACTTAAATCAAATACATCCTGTAAGTCTGTAACTAATCACTTCATTGATATTACAAACCGAGGAAAAACTACATGAGGTGGGGGTTCAGAAAGCCTCAGCTCTTAAACGTAAATTGATGCAGTCATCTCTGCGATCAGTACAAGCCTACGAAGAGTCATCATTGACAATAAAAAAGAAGAAACATCTACATTTCCTAGAGGTGCATACAATCAACTGAAACCAAAATCGTCTAGTAAGTAGTAACTAATTACTTCGTTGATATTACAAACTAAGGACAAACTACACAAGTTAGGGGTAAAAAAGCCTCAGCTCGTAAATGTGAATTGATGCAGTCATCTCCACGATCAGTACAAGCCTACGAAGAGTCATCATTGGCAATAAAGAAGAAGAAGAAGAAGAAACATCTACATCTCCTTGCTTACTTGTAAACCATACTTAAATCAATATCATCATGCAACTAAAGGCTTCATTGAAATTACAAACTAAAGACTCACTACACAAAGTAGTGGGGGGTCAAAAAGCCTCAGCTCTTAAATGTGAATTGATGCAGTCATCTCCACGATCAGTACAAGCCTACGAAGAGTCATCATTGGCAATAATGAAAAAGAATTCATATTCTCAAATTCCTTAAATGCAGTGCATTGTTTATTACACTGCTCCTGAAAAGATAAGCTTTAAGCTTATCTCAGTTCAGGGAGCGGCACACCGATCAGAAATTGATTTCCTGATCAGGCCTACCAAAGGAAGCTTTAATCAACTAAGTTCACAAACGATTGCACATCCAGCACCAACAAATGATCTTTACAAATTCAAAATTGACCCATGTGAGCTTAAAGTCCACATTGAAATTTCTCAAAGCTACAGTGTATAACGAATTAAATTACAGGTGAAACCAATCAAGCATGTATTGAGACCATATTGCGATGGAGAGCAAACCCACAGGGAATAATGCATAAGTCCAAGAGGCATCCAGAGAAGCTTTAATTTAATTTCAATATTTTTGACTACAAACAAGTTGTTATGTATGGTCAATCCATTCACTACCACAAAGTTGTTCAAACCTTCAAAAAGAAACATGAATCTCAAACTTTCCATAAAACAACATTCCATCTAGACCCCAAGAACAAAAATTAGATAAAACATAAGCCGAATCCGAGGAATATATTCTCAATCTTCCACTACTGCAATAATGCATAATCAAGTTGTCACAACACAGACAACCCAATTGCAAATAGATTGAGACTTTTATCGCTTCAAAAGAACGAACCAATCAGTTATCGAATCAACCCTGATGGTCAGAGAAAGAAGCTCAAGCCTCCAACAAGAGACATCATCAAACCACATTTCGAATTCAAATCCGTAAAAAAAAAAATTCAAAAAATCGAAAAAAACAAATCAAAAACGTCGTCAAATATACCTGTTGGCAAGGCCATTAACGACCAGCTCATTAATAACATATGACATGACTCTGTGCACAAAGTTCCCTCCCGCCATGATCGTATCTCTGCTTAAGCGCTCGAATTAACTACAAAACCGAAACCGACTCTAAGTATTCCACACAAAAACGATTCACGAAACCTAATCTAAACTAACCTAACCTTCCACAGTTTACATATTTAAAAAGCACAAAAATCGAATCGTTTTTCTTTTTTTTTGGTTATAATTTAAAATCAAAGCGAGAACCAAACAATAATAAAGGTACCCAAAAAATCACATAATTAAACGGAAACACAAAATCATACCTTCGACCTTTTACGTATTGAGCAAGTTCGTCGATTTCACCTGAAAGAAGAAGGCTTGTATGCCCTAATTTCTAGAACCTACTCCAAAATGTGCCGTTGCTTGCCTCCCTTATATAGAAGGGTCGTTTGGGCTTGTTTTATTGGACGCCCATGTGAACATTGGGCTTGTAAATATTTCTAACAACACCCCAAAATATTACTTTATACACTAATTTTTATTAGTGACCTTCCAGTTATTTACTTATAATACATAATTTTTGGATTTAGGTGAAATCGAGATATTGAATTTTAATCTAAGGTTTCACAAAATTCAAATATTAGAAAGAAAAAACAAAATTACTAAAGAAAATATTTCCTCTTGATAACTACCTACTGTATCGTAGTTAAACCTATTTTCGGTTCATAAAGTTTAAAATTTTTAGTTCGTTTCTTTTAATTTCCTTCGCTTTCTCTAGAGTAAAAAGAAAAATATTTGTATATACATATTTGTCCCATCTTTTCAATCCCAAAGTGTTGGGAGTTCTCTCCCGATTCAGTGGGAGTAGCCCTCTCTTTAGTTGTGAGAGTTGTAGTCTATTTGTACCCTCTCCCCGACAGTGGAAGTAGTATTTCGGACCGTGCTTGTAGAGTCTAATCTCACCAGGTCCTGTCTACAATTGTAATTGTAATTCAAAAAAAATAAATAATAATAATTTGGGTTCATTTACTGTAGGAACTAAATGAATCTACAAACTGATTTTGGTTAAATCGGTTGCCAATCGAGTTTTACCATGAACATTTTATAAATACGTGTTTTAAAGAAGATATCTTAATCGGACATTAAGAACAGTTTAATAAACAAACTTGTTCACATTTTGTATTTTAACAAATTCTTTATGGCTAACACAAATAAGCCTAATTTCATACCGTGATTAAAACTAGTGAATAGAACAATTAATCAAAATTTCCTTCAAAAAAAGAACAATTAATAAAAGTCGATGCGATGTACAGCGTAGCAGATATTGAGATGTAAATGGCAAAACTAGAAAAATTGTCACATATAAATGAAAGAAATTTGACAAACTGTATATAGATGAATCAAAAGATTTATCTATATACAATTGCTCCGGTACTGCTTGTTAATTATTTTTAATTTCCAAGGTATTACAAATGTGCGAAGAATATTTGATTCCAAGTATCAGGAACACCAGGCAAGCACCAGTGTATACAATCTGCATAGTGCAAAGGGTCAGCTTTCTGTTCTTCAGTTAACACCTTCCCGCCGGTCTCTGTGTAAACGGACGTGTGAGCGTCTATCCGATACTCGGATATTTGCGTTACGTTGATGAATGTAACAGGAACTTTCATTTTCTTGACTGTGTCCGCGACCACGCTCATCATTCGCTTATCTGATCCACTCCCCCAGTGCTTCTTCTTCTTTACTGGTTTCGTTTCGTTGAAGCATTTGATTCCGTCCTTTTTGCCCCAGTCTATGCTACTGAAAATTGTAAAATCACACAGCTGATATTAGTAATTTGATGACAATTATACAACTAATAAATGTTTGATTATAATTAATGTTTGGAATTTTGTTGTTTTGTTTGTTTAATTTACTTTGTGTGAGTAGGGGACATAGTAGTGAAGAAGACTCGTGTGTGGTTGGGATTTATAGTTGAATCGACCCAGTTGGCCCAAGTCTTCAAGCCGATTTTATAAGCAACTGGTGTGTCCAATTCTGCATAACCATCCGGTGCATTTGAAAATGAACCCCATCTACACACATATCGTAGACATTAGTATATAACTCAAAAGAAAAAATCATTAATTTGGACCAAATAGGATTCGGTTAATAATTAAAAAATTAAATAAGAGTGGCGATTTTAGCACCCCTAAAAAACTATATATACACCCCTTTCGTAAGTAAACCTCTAAAATATTTTAAAAATCTTTGGTTTGTAAATAAACTCACTTAATGTCAAAAATACCCTTTCTTTAATTTTATTGTATTATATTTTTGTTAGCACACCCACTATTTTATTATCTAATTAGATTTATTTAAAATTTTATTATTTTATATCTTTGTATTCAAATAAATAATTTCTCCTTAAAAAAATAATTTCTAACTCTTGCAAAAACATTTGATGTCACTAAAAATTTGTATGAAAAAAGTTATTTTCATTGCATTAAAACTTTTTTTTTTTAATTGTTTATGTAAAAAGAGGCTCTCAGCACACAACAGTTTATCCCAATTCCTTTGTTCCCAATAAAGATTTTTTTTTTATAAAAAAAAAAATTGTTCATAAGAAAATTTATTGTTGGTATTGATTTTTGTTTCACTCAATTATAGCAGTAAATTGTTTGTCAACTCAATCAATTTATATTCCATAAAAGAAATTGAAATTAGAATTTAAAATAGAAGTTAGGGTTTGATAAAATAGAAAGATTTTTATTATCATATCAAATAATTAATAGGAAACTTCCTTTTTCTTTTTTTACAAAGGATTGATATAAAACCGATTAATAATTATTGGTGTGTACTTACAAACTATTTAGTCCTTTAAATAATTTTACTCAAGGATAATATTGGATTTTCAAAAATTTACTAATTTAAGATGTACATACGGTTTTTAAAGAGTGTAAATATTGTTACTCATTAAATAGATAAAGAAATACTTACAGTGTTTTGAGCCTGAGGCCACTCATCCACCAAACATAAGAATTGAAGACAAGAATATCAACTCCAAGCCAGTTTTGGGCGTGCTTAGCAACCGAATCCACTTTCAATATTCTCTTTTTTGGGTCTCCTATAATTTTGCCGTCGGTGTTGGACTCAACTAGATATGGAGCCCAGTAGAACTCGATTGTGGCATTATATTCCTGGAACATTGATGCCTTTTAATAAATTTTACACAAAACAATAGCCAATAATTTCTATATATTTTTAAATTTTCTTATTTTGTTTTTCTTAATTAAGTGTCGGTGGCAGCCACCGGAAACTGAAACATTGTGAGGGCGCTCACGGGTAACTTTTAAAATGGTTAAAATCTTTGTTTTCATATAGAAGTCATTTATTTGACTCTTACCTTAGCTTTGAAGACAGAAAGAGAACGACCCCGTTTCAGAGACTTCTTGTCTTCAGGAATGATGAATTCCACCATACACACAAAAGACTGCCATTGACCTCTTTGTAGTGAATCTCCCACAAATAGTAGTCTCTTGTTTCTAAGTTTCTTGAGGGCAAGTTCTGGATTGAATCTGCATATGCATGAATTAATGTAATGTGATCATTATTGGTAATTAAACATACAAACTACAATATTCACACGCATTAATGAAAAAACAACATAATTACATGCATGCATGTAAGAAAATTCTCAATTGGTCATTAGATTGTAACATTTAACGTAATTTGAATCTTCTTTTCATACGTAAAACCAACTTCATCAAATTTGGAGGGTTTCAGCCATGACAAAATTTATAAGAAAAATGTAAATATAAAAAGAAATTGTGGTAGAAATTAGAAAACCCCTCCTGGCCACGGGCCACCGCTGGTTTTCTAAATAGTCAATTTCGTTTATATCCGTCATTAATTGTATGATTTTAACGTTAAAAATAATTAGTCAAAAATAATTAGTTAAAAATAAGTAAAAAGATTGTTTGAGCGAACTTGTCAACCTAGGCAATGTACAGTCCTCCGGCTGCCATTCCCAGTGGCTGTAAGCGGTTTCCGGCCGTCCGTTTTTGACGCAAGAAACTTGCATATCAAGGTACGGACAAGATCTGTCGGAGTACAAAGGCTTGATTGAACTGTTAAACACCCACTTCCCATTAACAACATTGCATTCTTCTGGATCAAAGTCAAATCTATCATCTATTTCTGTGTTGTATACATTGTCCTCTGCAGATTTATCCTCTGTAAATCAAGACAATGACAAACAAACAAAAAAAATTACATCAAATAATCTACAGTACTAAAAATTAATTAGCACAAATTAATCATCAGTAGAGCTTACTAGATTTCAAAACTGAAGGTCTTCTGGAGCAGGTCTTGGGCCTGAAAATAGAGCTTGAAGAGAGTAGACTAAGCCTTTCAGTGTACAAGAGAGCAATCAAAGCCAAACAGCAGACTGCAACAGTGATGACTGAGAGAGGAAGCTTTCCTCTATATTGTTTCATTGAATGAGCTGGAGGAGGAGGAGGAGGAGCTAAGCTCATGACTCTGTGTGAACTGGAAAAGAGAACTTAACAAAAGGACAGAGAGATGATGTTGAACATGAGTGTGTGTGGTGTGGTGCAATGAGCGAATGATGAAATTTAGTTATTGGTTTTTGTTGGATATTAATCTATGGGTGGTTGAGTAAGAGTAAAGCTAAAGCCATGTATGATTTTTATTTGGTAATTTGAATTAATTCAAGTGTAGATTTATATATATAATTTTGTTGGAGGTTAGAGAAGGGTAAGTTGAAATGCTAACATCTTGGGCTCTCACTAGGTGCCAACCTTTATATGGAAATGGTAACTTATAAACTGTGCATATTTTGCTGCTGGTTGTCGCTATCATATTTTTGTGTAAACCCTCATGAGAATATTTATTATTAGATATTTAGGTGGGGAAAAAGTATCATATGTTGAAAGAAAGCTTTCTAGCTCTTGACTTTTTCATTGCCTAAAATTTATTTTCAAACATTTAATATACTGGCACATCACCTATTAGTAGAGATGATTGTGCACCTCCTTTCCACACCCAGTGGTCATAGGTTCGAATCCCACCATACATATTTTATAAGCATGTGTGAGGAGTTTTCTCCTGGTTTGTGGGAGTAACCCTCTCTCCGGTTGTTAGAGTTGTAGTCCATATGTAATCTCTCCTCGATAGTGAGAGTAATATTCTAGGCTGTGCTTATATAGTCAAATTAATCTCGCCATGTCGTGGCAGTAGTTGTATTTGAAAAAAAAAAAAACATTTAATATACTGGTATAAGTTGTTATTATTATAGTATAGCTAATTATTTGGTATATATAAAGGTTGATATGTGTAGTCTCATATCTCCTCAGTGTATATGTCCACAATTGAACATCACACTTATGTATTACATCATTACATAAAGGGGTTCATTTATATATATATATATATTGTTAGGCATGATTATAAACCACCGACACTTCGCTCTTGGTATGTCATTAAATCCTCCGAAACCTTTGCGGAGTTCCTGTCCGCTACTGTGCGCCTCCTCTGGTACCACATCCACCGTCACCTATAACTACTGACGAATATTCAGAGGGTATCATTGTCAGACCTGACGTTTACTTAGTACATTTCGACAGCTGTCGGCATCAGCAAATACGGTCTTGATGCGTGTCCTGAGCTGTCAGATTTAAGGCTATAAAATGCCTCATTTTTTACTTTGCATGGGACTTTTGAAATTTTCTTACTTTTAACTCTGAAGAATTACTGTACACTATCAGTAAATCATCGCTGTAAATTCATCTTCATTTATATATATATTTCCGGGTCGGAAGACGTTATTCCGAAGGCTCATTTTTGCCCTCAACATTTGGCGCTAGAAGGAGGGGGTGGAGATCAACGCCTTCGCGGAAACAATGAATCCACAACTTGACGATGCCTATCCAAACATATACCTTGAACTAAGACCTCCCGGGACGAACGATGATCATCCCCAGATCCCGCAGCAACAACAGCCCCCTTATCCAGCACCCGCCAGTCTGGGGGTCACAGGGGGGCAGCAACCGTACCCCGCAAGCTATAGCTATTACCCCTATCCAGGGAAGTTTCCGATTCAGAACCCGATATTTGGCTATCAAGGACCTCCGCAACCATATCCCCAGATGCCGATGAACCCGTTTTATCCGTCAGTCCCGCAACACGCTTATTACCCACAAGGTTACCCGCCAATGTATGCGCCACAACAGGTACAACAGGTCCCCCCGCAAGCAAACGATCCAGTAATTCAAGGGATCACCAGCAGATTGGAGACATTGGCTCAGAATGTGACAAGGGTGATTAACGTCGTGGACGGGGGTGGACAACAGGGGGACTCGGACGAGGTGAATTCGCGAGTGGAGGGGGGTCTCCCCGAAGCACCGCTTGCAGAGCGAAGAAGAAGACGTCACCATACCGCCCAGTTCGTAGAACTGAACCAGGGGGAACATATGAATCAACAAGCACCACAAAGAATTGCAGGGATGACACGTAGCAGAGAAGAACAAGATGGTATCGTGCAGGAAGAAATACCGAGGAGAACAAGACACCGACAAAGCCTTCCCGGCGGATCTCGTAACCTAGAAAGGGACACCGAGAGAAATACTTTCGCTGATCCTGAAGCCGTCCAGGACCTCCAAGATCAGCTGGCTGATATCCAAGACCAAATCCATTTTGGCCACCGCCGTTCCTCCAGTCAGAGAGAGAGCCCCTTTACCGAAGAAATCACCACGACACAGATTCCGAGTAATTTCAGGATGCCTCGAAAAGATATGTGTGGCTTCGGAGGAACCGGGAATCCAGATGATCATCTCGACTCTTACCTCGATTGGATGAATATGCAAGGTGCCTCCGATGCTATCAAGTGTAGGGTTCTTCCCTTGACCCTTACTGGAGATGCACGAACGTGGTACGGAGGTCTGAAGAGGCAGAGCATATCCTCATTTAACGAATTATCAAAGGAATTCCACAGCGGATTTGCGGCAAGCAGAAGGAGGCGGAGGCACATGGTCCACTTGACATCCATCAAACAACATGACTCAGAAACAATCATGGACTACATGAAAAGGTTCACGGAGGCTGCAAGGCAAGTCCAAGACTTCAGTGAAGTGGGAGCGGTGATAGCCTTCACCCAAGGACTTCAACAGGGTCGCTTAAGTTGGTCATTGTCGAAGAGAGGGCCAACTACCTACCGGGAGTTAATGGAGAGGGTAGAGAACCACAGCCGAAGATGTCAGCGACAGGAAGAGCCACGCAACCTCCGCGGAACCTAGTGAGCCCCCGAGGAGATGGGGAAGGCAAACCAGGGACAGGGGGAAGGAGCCTCAGGTGTCTAAGCATGTTAACACCGGGAGTTGTGTTCGGAATCCCAGGCCTCCTCCGAGAGACAAGTTTGATCAGTACACTCCCTTGAAACTTCAACTCAACAGAATGCTTGAGATCGCTAAAAAAGAAAAGCTGTTGCGACAGCCTGAACCGCTATATACACCTCCGGATCGGAGGATATATTGTAAATTCCACAATGACCACGGCCATGAAACAAGGAAATGCCGCGATCTCAAAGATCAGGTAGAAGAAATAATAAGGAGCGGAAAACTCCGGGAATGTGTCAAGGCGCAAGAAACAGGTGAGAAGACACTGAAGGTGACATAACCAAGCCACCGAGCTAGTGCAGTCACACAAGACTCCGATGATGAAGAGCCCATCAATTACATTGATTCCGTACCCGCTATGGGAGATTTCGGATCCACGTCTTCAGGAAAAGCACCTGCTTCAGTGTGTCTGGCAACAGCCCCTGCATTTTCTACCGCAGACACAGTCGGGGTTAGATACCCCCATTGCGACGCCTTGGTTATTTCTGTAAAGGTAGGGACCCGTACGGTGAAGCGAACCCTCATTGATCACGGGAGTTCTTTAGACATCATTCATTGGGACCAGCTGCAGAAGCTAGGATACACTCTTCAACAATTGCTGGCTTCAAGGTATTGCATAAGAGGTATCAGAGGGCATAGAACAAGATCGGTGGGCCAGATAGACTTACTAGTGAGATTCGGAACCAGACCTCAGATACGAACCGTATGGGTCTGCTTCCAAGTTGTCGATATCCCTTTTCCCTTTAACATCCTAATCGGAAGACCAACTTTATATACCCTCCGGGCGGTCACTAGTATTTATTCCTTAAAGATGAAGTTCCTAACCGAAGCTGGCACGGGGGAAGTGAGTGCCGATCAAGAAGAGTATAAGAGATGCATCCAAATCGGGTCTAATCCGGTGCTCACCATCGGCAATTGTAATACAGTGCCTCGTCCAGCGAAGAACGTGCTGAAGTTCAGAAAACCAAAGAGGAAACAGATCGGAGAGATAGCCGAGGCTGAGTCTTCCGATCCAACCCCACTTGATGAGATTCACGACTCAAGTCTTGATCCTCGAGAAGTAGATTCACAACCAGTCGGGGAACCCATCGAGAGGCTGCTAAGCATAATCCTCTGTGACAACGAACCAGAAAAAACAGTTCTCATCGGAGCTAGGTTGAACCCGAGAGTCAAGAAGGAAGTGGTAGAACTCCTAAGGGAATTTTTGGATATATTCGCATGGAGCCACACTGATATGCCTGGGATAGACCTTTCCGTAATTTCGCATTCCCTTAATGTTGACCCGATGTTAAGACCGGTATCCCAGAGGAGAAGATCTTTCAATAGTGAGCGATACGAAGCGATAGCCACTGAAATAAACAAACTCCTTAAAGTAGGATTCATCCGGAACCTGGACTACAATGAGTGGCTGTCAAACGTAGTCTTGGTGAAGAAGAAAGATGGGAGGTGGAGAATGTGTGTCGACTTCACCGACCTGAATAAGGCATGCCCGAAAGACAGCTTCCCTCTACCAAGAATAGACCAGATGGTAGATTCCACAGCAGGCCACGAGTTACTCAGCTTCATGGACACTTATTTCGGATATAATCAAATTCGGATGGATGAAATGGACGAGGCCAAAACAGCTTTTATCACCGATCGAGGAGTATATTGTTATAGGGTAATGCCCTTTGGCCACAAAAATGCCGGACCTACCTATCAGAGGCTCGTTAATCGTATATTTCATCAGGAAATCGGGAGAACCATAGAGGTTTATGTGGACGACATGTTGACTAAATCGGTAACAGTTGAAGAACACACCCCCAACCTCCGAAGGACCTTCCAACTTTTGAGACAATACCAGATGTAATTGAATCCCACGAAGTGTGCATTCGGAGTTTCCTCAGGCAAATTCCTTGGATTTATGGTTCATCAAAGAGGAATCGATGCCAACCCCGACAAAATCAGAGCTGTAGGGGGAAGAAAAGCAAAAGACATACAGAGGCTGAATGGCATGATTGTGGCCCTGTCTAGATTTATTTCAAAACTGACCGACAGGTGCCTCCCATTTTTTAAAGCTTTAAAACGCAAAGGGGATTTCTGCTGGACATCTGAATGTCACACCGCGTTTGAGGACCTTAAAGCTTATCTCCAGAAGCCTCCGATGTTGGCAAAACCCTCGGTAGGAGAAACACTGTTCCTTTATTTAGCGGTTTCGGATGTAGCAGTTAGTTCGGTACTAGTCAAAGAGGAAGAGTCTACTCAGAGAGCGGTGTATTATGTAAGTAAGAGCATGAGCGACCCAGAAACACGATACCCCGTGATCGAGAAGATGGCCCTCAGCCTCATAGTGGCTTCAAGGAAACTCCGACCATACTTCCAGTCTCACCCAATCACTGTGCTAACTAATCAACCACTCCGGCAAGTTCTTCAGAAACCGAAATTGTCTGGAAGACTCACCAAATGGGCAATGGAGCTCAGTGAATTTGATCTTCAATTCAAACCAAGAACCTCCATAAAGGGACAAGCAGTGGCAGACTTCATCGCCGAATATTCGAACCCTGATATCCTGAGTCTATCCGCCGAGATAGTACCACAATAGGAAATGTATGTAGATGGATCCACCAATCGGCATGGTAGCGGTGTTGGAATAATCATCAAAACCCCCGATGGTAGTGTAACCCAAACAGCCCTCCGATTTGATTTCAGAGCGACGAACAATGTCGCTGAATACGAAGCATTAACTACCGGACTGAAGATAGCGTTGAATATGGGATCAGAATTTCTCACCGTCTATAGTGACTCCCAATTGGTTGTCAATCAGATAAATGAAAACTATCAAGCTAGAGACCCCGAGATGAAATTATACCTCAGATAAGTAAAAGAGCTGATGGGGAAATTCGCTCAATGTATGGTCATTCGGATCTCAAGAGATCACAACTCCCAAGCCAACGCTCTAGCCAAACTCACCTCGACCACTGACATGAAACTTCCGAGGACAGTGACAGTATTTCATCTCCCGGAATCCTGCATACATGAAGACCAGGAAACCACAGTACTAATCCCCGATATAAACACCGACACATGGATGACCCCCATAATGAACTATCTCCGTGATGGAACCTTACCATCCGAAAGAAATCTCGCTCAAAAAATTAGAAGGCAGGCACCCCGTTATTTGATGATTAACGGATCACTCTTCCGACGTGGTTTTTCTCTGCCCTATCTCCGATGTGTTAGCCCTCCACAAACCAATCAAATACTTCAGGAGGTCCACAGTGGCACCTGCGGCAGCCATTCAAGCGGAAGAAATCTGGGCCACCGAATAGTCCGACAGTGATACTTCTGGCCTACACTCTTCAAAGAAGCAAAAGCGCATGCGGAGTCATGTGATCGGTGTCAGAGAACCGGTCCTATACCACGTCTACCTGCAGAAGCATTGACCCCTATGTCCACACCCTGGCCATTTGCGAGATTCGGAGTTGATATCATCGGACCTCTTCCTAGGGGAACATCGGACAAAAAATTCGCTGTTGTTGCGATCGATTATTTTACAAAGTGGGTGGAAGCAGAGGCTTTAAAACACATCACCGAAGCAAACACAACAAATTTCATCAAGCATTCCATAATCTACAAATTCGGAATTCCTAATACTTTAGTGGCTGACCACGGGACCCAGTTCGACAACAACAAGTTATGGAAGGTATGTTCAGATTTCCACATAAATCTGAAATTTTCTTCTCCCGCCCATCCTCAAAGCAACGGTCAAGTGGAGGCTGTCAACAAAGCAATCAAAACTCTCCTCAAAAGAAAATTGCAGTCTCGGAAGGGGGGGTGGGTCGAGAAGCTTCCAAAGGTTTTATGGGCTATACGAACCACACCGCATTCGGCTACTGGGGAAACACCATACTCATTAGCCTTTGGAACAGAAGCAGTCATACCAACTGAAACTTCCATCCCCACAAGAAGGGTCTCTTCATACAATCCGGGGGACAATGATGAAGAACTCCGAGCCTGCCTCGAGGAGTTGGAAGAGAAAAGAGACATGGCGAGAATCAGAACGGCCCATCACCAGCTGAAAATCACCAAGTACCACGACAGTAAAGCCCGAATTCAAAGATTTAACCCGGGCGACCTTGTCCTGAAGAAAATCATACCTTCTTCCGGTAGTCTAGGGGACAGATGGGAGGGGCCATACATCGTGGATTCAGTGTCAATGAAGGGAGCCTACAAGCTAAAAACCGAAGATGGTACACCCTTAAAGAACCTATGGAATGCAGACCACCTGAAGAAGTATTTCCAAAAAACCCCGGAAGCTGTAAGAAAATGGCAATTCACATTGTTGGCATTTAGGTATGTTGGTTATATAAATCATCGGTTACGTTTGTACTATTTTACTCTCTCTCATTTCTTACTAATTATCGGAGCCCAATTATCTCCAGATGGTATAAACCCTGAGAAATGCACCTTGAGTGCCAAAGACTCTCTAAGGGGAGCATAAAAGTCTCCATTATCGGAGCCCAAATATCTCAATTATCTCCAGAGGGTACAAACCCCGAGAAATGCACTTCGAGTGCCAAAAACTCTCTAAGGGGAGCATAAAAGTCTCCATTATCGGAGCCCAATTATCTCCAGAAGGTACAAACCCCGAGAAATGCACCTTGAGTGCCAAAAACTCTCTAAGGGGAGCATAAAAGTCTCCATTATCGAAGCCCAATTATCTCCAGAGGGTATAAACCCCGAGAAATGCACCTTGAGTGCCAAAAACTCTCTAAGGGGAGCATAAAAGTCTCCATTATCGAAGCCCAATTATCTCCAGAGGGTATAAACCCCGAGAAATGCACCTTGAGTGCCAAAGACTCTCTAAGGGGAGCATAAAAGTCTCCATTATCGAAGTCCAAATATCTCAATTATCTCCAGAGGGTACAAACCCCAAGAAATGCACCTCGAGTGCCAAAGACTCTCTAAGGGGAGCATAAAAGTCTCCATTATCGGAGCCCAATTATCTCCAGAGGGTATAAACCCCGAGAAAGACACCTTGAGAGCCAAAGATTCTAAGGGGAGCCATCGCCGGAACACCATTACCCCAAAAGGCATGAAAACACTCATACTATGACTAAACATTTAAATACTGTGTCAGAAAATGCTATTTTAATGAAACCCGAAAGTTCTTACGTACCGAATTAATAATGATTGCAAACAGTAAGATATAAATCCAAAGAAAAGAATAAAATCCCGATATCATGAACTACCGATAAAAGTTAAGGAATATATATATTTAGTAAATTCAGGTACAAATGAGTTCAATGAATATCAACTTCCGAAAAAACGGAGTTGGAAAAATACAAGCAAAAATCAAAAATTGCAAAAAAACGGCAACGCAGGAGGAAACTCCGGAACTCATTCTTTATCAGCAGCTCTGTCGACAGGGCGCTCGGGAACGAACCTCTCATCATCATCGGAGATCGCTTCAGGCTCATTCTCGGAGAGGGTCTCCTCCTGAAACGTCTCGAAAATGTTGGCCATCGGAGCAGCTTCAGCCCTCTTACGATTCTCGATAGCCTTCTTCACATCCGCTTCGAACGCCGAGAAGTTGAAGTCAGGGTACGAGCGAAGTAGAAGCTTCCGCACGTCCCCCACTGCTTTGTCAAAGATGTCCTCCTACATCTCAGCAAATTCATCCGATGCAAGGAACACTTTGACAGCATTCTCGCCCAGCTCACCCTTTATCCTCCGAATAGATTCGTTTGCCCTCCCCAAACGACCTCAGTAGTCACAGAGCTTTTCGTGTTTTTTTCGGCTGAGGGCCTTGGCCTTTCGGTATGACCCGGACATCTCGTTTATTATGGACCTCTGATGTCCCACTGTGGCCTCCGATTCCAAGAGCTTAAGGTCAAGGTCCCCCTTCTCCTTGCGCAGCCTATCAAACCTCCGCTTGGCATCTTCATACTTCTCCTCCATATGAAGGAGGCTACCGAAAGCCTGCCATCCGAAGAACAGCAAAATGAATCATTAATGCTATTATTATCGGCCGAAACAGTTTACTTGTAAATAATTAACTACCCAAGAAGTGCATAGAACATTACCTGCAGTAGGTTAGCCTGTCCATGTCGAATCCTGTCAACATTGGACATCTTCTCATACCCCGAGATCTCCCCACTACGGAGAAGATCCTTCCCATGGATACACATGTATTCCACACCCGTGTCTGGATTGATGGGTTGGGCTCCGGAACTAGACCCCAATATCGGGGGGTTCCTGAAATAATTGGGGGAGATGCCCGTGTCCATTGCAGCCAGGCCGCGAGGAGTAGACTCCGGTACATTACTATCGAATTCTATGATTTCCACATCATCCGAGTCACCTCCGGGAATTCTCCCCGTGCCCGGTACAGAAGGAATAGCGTCAAGGACCTGAGAAGAGCCCCCGACGATTGCAACCGACACGGAGGTTGTGTCACCCCGTGTCCTTTTCAGAGGCGGAACATCTTCGAGGTGCTCCTTCTCATCCATGAGACTGGGAGGGGCCTTAATCACCCTCTGCTTCTTCTTGTCTCCGACCCTCGCTCTATCGGCCATTCTTCCCTTCGCTGTCTCAGTGATTTTTTCTGAAAAAGGAAAGACAGATGGTAAGACTCAAACTCAGAATACATAAATACCGAAATAATCATCATTATCAGAGGCTTACTCTTCTTCGATAAAGTTTTCTCTACTTTACGTCTTCTGGCCTCCGTAAGATCCATGATGAAGCCTAACTCGTGCAACCTTCGGTAGTCTAGAAGAAAATCAACGTGCCTCCTATCGGGGGAAACCAGCCAAGCGTCCGAAATATGCTTATGCTCTTCTCTAGTTAGATCCTCCGAGGGTACATGCTCCCACGCAGCTGCCGAAAAAACACACTTAGCAGATAAACAAAGTAATAAATCGAACAATAAAAAATTAAACACCGATAAACCAAGGGGATTCCAAACACCTGGGATATTGAACACTGAGCGAACTCTCTGAGGTTTGCCACCGAGCCGTAAGTCTTTGCCCCAGTTGCCATCCGTGACAAACCAGGTCTTCTTCCACTCCTTATCTGAAGACGGTAACCCGGTGATCAGAGATTCACCGTCTTGCTTATCCTGAGAAGCAAGAGCCCACCAACCATCACCCCCCGATTTATGGGAGTAAAGGCCGTAGCAGTGTCCAATCTCCGTAAATGTTGGAGACGGATACTTCATGCCCCGCCACAACGAATACATCCAGATTATCACTCTCCAAGCATTCGGATTTAATTGGGCCGGGGCTATCCCTATTTCCCTTAACACCCTCCTAAGATATGGTTGCAGTGGTAATCTAGCTTCAATCTCCAAGAAGGCGGGATGGAACGCCACCGATGGTCCCTGCGGGTTACTAGCTCTCTCTCCCTCCCTCGGAATCCTTAGACCTACAGTTCTCGGTATTGAGAACTCTGTGGCCAATTTGTGTAATTTCACCACATCTATCCTATTTTCCCCTATATGGTTGATGGCGAATCTCGTGTGGTCTATTTTATCTCTGACAGACTCCTCAGAGTTATATCCTACAATGCACCTAGCAGAATCAGGTCCCGAAGCACCGGCCTGAACATCTTGAGGCAGCTGTTGAACCTCCGGACTCCCAGCATCAGAATCATCCCTACCGTTGAATGCACTCCTGGTGCTACTACCCGCAGACACTCGTCCCGATGTAGACTCCGAAGAGTCAGACCCTGAACTAGAAGTACCTCTCGGACTCGGAACCCCAGCCTTCCTCACCATCGGGACACTTTAACTACTGTGGAAGGTAAGAAATAAATATCTTTTCGGAATCTAACCTGTTCTTCTGTGCTTCTGTTTTCCTTGTCGAAAATCCCAAAGATGCTCTGATCAATTGCAAATGCACAAGTGAGGAGTTTCAAGCTCTACACCACTATTTATAGAGGACAAATACGCGGGAATACAGAACGCCAGAATCGAGGCCACCGCGAAGTGACACCTGTCTGCCGCCTTCCATAGGCTGCCACGTGCCACTCGCCGATTGCACGTCATGCGGGCCAATCCTATCACAAAGGGCCCGTACAGACCCACCGAGTCCATTTTTAAGGTCCGATCTATTATCTCCCGCAGCCGATTACCTCTTGTGGACTTCCGACTGTGGGACTTGAGGGGGAAATGTTAGGCATGATTATAAACCACCGGCACTTCGCTCTCGGTATATCATTAAATCCTCCGAAACCTTTGTGGAGTTCCTGTCCGCTACTGTGCGCCTCCTCTGGTACCACATCCACCGTCACCTATAACTACCGACGAATATTCGGAGGGTATCATTGTCAGACCTGACGTTTACTTAGTACATTTCGACAACTGTCGGCATCAGCAAATACGGTCTCAACGCGTGTCCCGAGCTATCAGACTTAAGGCTATAAAACGCCTCATTTTTATCTTGCATGGGACTTTTGAAATTTTCTTACTTTTAACTCTGAAGAATTACTGTACACTATCAGTAAATCATCGCTGTAAATTCATCTTCATTTATATATATATTTCCGGATCGGAAGACATTATTCCGAAGGCTCATTTTTGCCCTCAACATGTATATATATATATAAATCTTATTTCGGTCATATAGATTTTTTGAAAATATATAATTATCAAAGGATATGATTTCTGGTCAGAATTATACATTAAATTATGATAAAATTGTGAATATAAATGAAATTCATAAAAAATTCAAACTGGCTTGGAAAGAATGGCTTCCAGATAAAGCTATGGTTAGAGATAAGTATTACTCTTTTTTTGACCTTATTCTTGATTGTTCGTTAACATTGAATGACGAGGAATTAGAATTATTTTGTGTTGTGGTTTGGAGATTGTGGTTTTTACGCAATGCTTTGGTCCATGGGGCTCTTATGGCTGAAGCTTGTGAGGTGTTTGGTTGGGCTCAGAATTTCTTTACTGAGTATAAGGAGTGTCATTTGAAACCAGAACAGACCGGTGGTAGTGCAGGGAATAGAGTTATTAAATGGTCCCCTCCTTCCTCGGATGGTTTTAAAGTGAATTGTGATGCAGCGGTTGATGAGGGAGAGGCCGAACTGGTTTTGGGGTGGTTATAAGGAATTCGGCTGGTGAGGTTATGGCTTCGTGCTCTCAAGTGATCAAGGGGTGCTTAAATCCGCAGGCTGCAGAGACATGTGCTATTCTAAGGGATATGCAGTTTAGCATTGATTGTGGTTTGTCTCCGTGCGTGGTGGAATCTAATGCAGAGGTTGTGATCAAGTGGATCAACGGAAATAGGCAGTCTGAGTCTAGTTATGGTTCTATTCTGTCTGATATCTGTTCTCTATCTGATGATATGAGAGGTGTGTCTTTTGTTTTTGCTCGTAGGTTATCCAATTGTGTTGCTCACATCCTGGCAAAAAATGCTCTCCTTCTTTCTGAGGACCATTTTTGGATGGAAGAGTTTCCATATTGTGCTGCTAGAGCTGTCCAGGCTGATATGCCTTGGTAATGTAATCTGTTATGTTTCAAAAAAAATATATATATATATATATAAAAGATGCATGGCATATATACACCCTGGTAACAAAAAAAATAAAATAAATATGTATATATATAATAGGAAAAAAAAAAATTCTAGCTTTTAATCAATAAAATCCCCTGAATCACATGGTGAACTTCGGATTGATTTATCGGCTGGTGATGATGAAAACTCTCTTTAGGCTTTCATGATCAGTTGACAATTCAGCAAAAAGAGCAGAATGTAGGAGAACAAAATAATGATACATATATACTGGATTGTAGAGGCAGCATTGTATATTGTATATATATTATCACTCATTATAAATCTTATTTACATATATTGTCATCATATCAACAAAAATCAAATTCCAGCCATTCAAGCATGTAGTTAAAAAAATAAGAAAAAAAAAAATGATTTGATCCCATGAATATATGTGTTGGATGTGGACATGGAAACCTAGCTCTACATGATTCAAGAACAACAATAAAATCCAAACCTTACCGGTGAAAAATGGGACCACTAACCATGGTAGGGTAATTATTTTAGAAAAAAAATAATTATCATGTGTTTAAGGTTTTCTTATAGAAATAATCACATTGATGATTTGAAAATTTGTTAAAAGTCATCATTAAAATTCTAAAAATAGCTAAAATTCTCATCGAAAAAATATTTGATAATTGTAATCCAGATATATTGATTAACACCATATGACCATCCTAAATAACATGAAAAGTGATGTCAACCAAAAGGGAAAGGTGGTGGATCGCTTGAAAAATAAATGAGAGGAAGTCAAGTTGTGAGGATCCGGCTGTTGTCGCTTCAAAAATGGATTTAAACCTAATCCTGTTACATCATGACTCATGAGTGACTATAGTCCTAAAAAAGGCATTGTATAATTGATCAATGTTGCTGAAATAATTGTTGGATTGGGTGCATTTGCAATGGATTTAAACCTAATCCTGTTACATCATGACTCATGAGTGACTATAGTCCTAAAAAAGGCTTTCTAGCTCTTGACTTTTTCATTGCCAAAAAATTATTTTCAAACATTTAATATACTGCCACATCACCTCTTAGTAGAGAGTACATTTTTGCTCACCCCCTACGAGGGGGTAATGCTTACCCCCTCTCAAATAGATGACATATATCCATGAAGGGATAAATTTGTCCAAACATGATTACCTCCCTGGACACATGTGATCCATTTGGGAGGGGGGTAATGGTTACCTCTCTTGAAGGGGGGTAAGCAAAAATGTTCTCCTTAGTAGAGATGGTTGTGCACCTCCCTTCTACACTCAGTGGTCATGGGTTCGAATCCCACCATACGTATTTTACAAATATGTGTGATGAAGAGTTTTATCCTGGTTTGTGGGAGCAACCCTCTCTCTGGTTGTTAGAGTACTTGTAGTCAATATGTAACCTCTCCTTTATAGTGAGAGTAGTATTCTGGGTCGTGCTTGTATAGTCAAATTAATCTCGCCAGGTCCCAGCAATAGTTGTATTTTAAAAAAAAAAAACATTTAATATACTGGTATAAGTTATTATTATATTATAGCTAATTATTTGGAATATTTAAAGGTTGATGTGTAGTCTCATATCTCCTCAGTATACATGTCCACAATTGAACATCACACTTATGTGTTACATCATTACATAAAGGGGTTCATTTATATATAAAATAATAATAATAATAATAAATTGGAGAACTTTAAAACTAGCTAAAAAATTAGTGGGTTTATTGTTTTTGTTCAAGATTATCATTTTTATTGTTTTTATCAAAATATCCACTTTTCGGACAAGATTGACCTTCTTATAAAAAAATAAAAAATTTCACTTTTTTTTTTTTCTTTTTCTTCTTCTTCTTCCCCAAAAAAACAAACTTTTTTTTTTTTCTATTTTCTTTTTCTTTTTCTTCTTCTTCTTCCCAGACATTCATCTTCTTCTTCTTCCCAGATGTGTTTAATTGTGTTTCTTGGTGTATTTAATTTAGTCTTGCCCTGGTGTGTTTAATTGATTTATAACTGGTGTGTTTAATTGATTTACACCTGGTGTGTTTAATTGGGTCCCCTGGTGTGTTTAATTGAGTTGCATTAATGTGTTTAATTGATTTGCCATGGTATGTTTAATTGGGTTGCCCTGGTGTGTTTAATTGATTTACACCTGGTGTGTTTAATTGGGTTGCCCTGGTGTATTTAATTGATTTACAATTTTACACATGGTGTGTTTAATTGATTTACATCTTGTGTGTTTAATGGGGTTGCCTTGGTGTGTTTAATTAGTCTGGTGTATTTAATTGATTTATAACCGGTGTGTTTAATTGGTTTACACATGGTGTGTTTAATTAGTCAACCTTGGTGTGTTTAATTGAGTTCCCCGGTGTGTTTAATTGATTTGCTCTGGTGTGTTTAATTGGGTTGTCCTGGTGTGTTTAATTGATTCATGCCTGATTTATACACACTGGTTCAAACCATTTAAACACACCAGTATTAACCAATTAAACACACTATTAACACCCAATTAAACACACAAGTAATAAACAATTACACACACCAGTCATAACTAATTAAACGCACATATTTTTCCAACCCAATTAAACACACCAGTCTAGAAAAAAAAAATTAAAATATGGAAAATTTAGACTTCAACTTCAACACGAAAATCTGGAAAAAAAAAACATAATCTGGAAGAAGGAGAGAAAGAGAAGAAGAAGGAGAGAAGAAAAGACGGAGAATAGAGGAGAGAAAGAGAGAAGGTGGAGGAGAGAGGAGGAGAGAAGAAGGAGAGATGGTGAGGACGGTGAGAGAGAATAGGAGAGAGAGAAAAAAAATAAGTGTCTGCTGTGAAAATGAGAGAGAAAAGGAGAGAGAAAAGGTAAAGAAAAAAAAGTATGGGCAATTTTGTATTCACAGTCATTTTGTTGACAAAAACAATAAAAATAATAATCGTTGACAAAAATAATAAAGCCCCATAATTTTTGACTAAAAACCCCTATTTCCTCATAAAAAAAAAAATTCTTATTTCGGTCATATAGATTTTTTGAAAATATATAGTTATCAAAGGATATGATTTCTGGTCAGAATTATACATTAAATTATGATAAATTGTGAATATAAATGAAATTCTTATAAAAGATGCATGGCATATATACACTATTAACAAAAACAAAACAAGAAGAAGAAGAAGTTATAATAGGAAAAAAAAATAAAAATTCTAGCTTTTAATCAATAAGATCCCCTTAATCAAATGGTGAAATTCGAATTGATTTATCGGCTGATGATGATGAAAACTCTCTTTAGGCTTTCATGATCAGTTGACAATTCAGCAAAAAGAACAAAATGTAGGAGAACAAAATAATGATATATATATATATATACTGGATTGTAGAGGCAGCATTGTATTGTATATATATTATTACTCATTATAAATCTTATTTACATATATTGTCATCGTATCAACAAAAATAAAATTCCAGCCATTCATGCATGTAGCCAAAAAAATAAGAAAAAAATATAATTTGGTCCCATGAATATATGTGTTAGATGTGGACATGGAAACCTAACTCTACATGATTCAAGAACAACAATAAAATCCAAACCTTACCGGTGAAAAATGGGACCACTAACCATGGTAGGGTAATTATTTTAGAAAAAAAATAATTATCATGTGTTTAAGGTTTTCTTATAGAAATAATCCCATTGATGATTTGAAAATTTGTTAAAAGTCATCATTAAAATTCTAAAAATAGTTAAAATTCTCATCGAAAAAATATTTGATAATTGTAATCCAGATATATTGATTAACACCATATGACCATCCTAAATAACATGAAAAGTGATGTCAACCAAAAGGGAAAGGTGGTGGATCGCTTGAAAAATAAATGAGAGGAAGTCAAGTTGTGAGGATCCGGCTGTTGTCGCTTAAAAAATGGATTTAAACCTAATCCTGTTACATCATGACTCATGAGTGACTATAGTCCTAAAAAAGGCATTGTATAATTGATCAGTGTTGCTGAAATAATTGTTGGATTGGGTGTGTGTATATATATATATATATATAGTGATCGGGCATTTCTCTCTTCTAGGGATTCGAATCACACATTTACCTATTAAATTGTAAAATGTGGAGAGACATCTCATGCACAGTGTGAGTTACATTTCGAAACGTTTTTGTAGCAATTGATCTCGTCATATACCGATAGATACCAATTGATCATGACCCATTTTATTTTTTAGATTTTATTTATAAAAAAAAAATAGTTGACTTGGGTGCCATTTTTTGTGTAAGAATTTTTGCATTTTGATTGGAACACTAAAAGTGGTAGCTAGCTAGCCTTCATCAAAAGAGGGAAACCAAGAAAATTTAATGAGATTGTTAGCACCTTTTTGTTTCTTGAAAATAATGCAAGACCAGTAAGGAACAATTATAGTTTATTTATTTATTTATTTATATATATATATATATCTATATATCTATATATCAATTAATTGCTATAATCAAATATGTTATATAATTGTTATATATTTTTTTATATCAATTAATTGTTATATAATCAAATATGTTATCCTTTTTCTTATCTCAACATGTTTATTTTAATTTCGTTAATGTATATATGTACTGATATTCACAATTTGTATTAGAGCAAATGAATACAAAAAATAAAATAAAAATATAATAATAATAATAATAACTAAAAAAAAAAAACTGTAATATTATTAAAACTTTTTTTGGTACAGAGGAGGCCTAAGCCCAAACCAGAAACCAACTAAAACATAACAGAATCAGACGCAGTCCCCTGCCTAACAGTGGCCACACCTCTGCAGTCATCCCCAAAAATATCAGCAACCTCAGGAGGAGAGCTATCAAAGAACAAGATATCCCGCTTCAAGTAATTCAAATTGTGACCCAAATGGGCAAGACCATCAGCCAGCCTATTGCCCTCCCTATGAATATGCTGAATTCTACAGTTCCAATCAGCTTGAATCAAGTGTTTACAACTCTGAATGAGGCTAAAAAGCGGATGATTGGGGTTAGACTCATTAGAAATGAGCTGCACACTTTCAAGAGAGTCTGTTTCCACAATTAAATTCTTAATCCCTGTGTCCCAAGCCATAGTGAGGCCCTCAAACACTCCCCAAAGCTCAGCTTCAAGCACATTTCCAACACCCTTATTTATCACAAACCCTCTCACCCAATTCTTCCAGTGATTACGCATGACTCCTCCAGCAGAAATATGACCAATAGAATGCCCAGAAATTCTGTCAGCAGACCCCCCAAAACTGATAACAGAAGAACTCCCGCCACCACAAACACAACTACCATCAACATTAAGTTTAGTCCAGCCCTCACTAGGAGGCACCCACGCAACCAGCAGCTAGGAATTCACTCTGGCAACCCCACCAGCATTGGCACAAAACCAATCCTTGGCAAATTGGTTAATAATCAGATTAGGATATTGAGGAGAAGAGAAGTTAGGTTCAAAGACCAAATTGCACCTCCATTTCCAAAGAAACCACAAAGCACAGGAGAAGAGGAGATAGCTAGGAACCTTGCCTGCAACCAGCTTAGAATTCCCCAGATTTTCAGCAATCCAATCTTCAATATTCCCCTGGTACGAAGCCGTAGCAGTGCAGCTAGCCAACACATCCTTCCAGATATACCTGGAATGGCTGCACCCCCTCACCAAATGATCAATGTCTTCAATGCCAACAGAGCATCTGGGACAAATGGGATCAGTGGATAAACCTCTAACAGTCCTATGGTGATTGGTTAAAATCTTTCCCTGAAGAAGAGTCCAAAGAAACATTTGAATTCTTGGAGGAATTTTCAGATTCCATATGCATCTCCACCTCCATAAAGGAAGGCTGCTCTCATCAAACTGCCCAGAGTAAACCGACTTCACAGAGAAGTTACCACACTTACTCCACCCCCATATGGCTCTATCTTGACCACTATGAGCTCTACCCGCATGAATACTGACCACCTTATGCACCACGTCCCAAGGAAGCACCGAAGCTAGCTGTTGAACATTCCAACAGCCGTTATTCATGTACAAGTCCACGGTTTGAATCAAATCTTCCTCAGTAAGTTCCTTTGTGGCAAAACCCAATAGAGCCCCAACCCCCGGCACCCAATCATCACTCCAAAATCTGACATGGATGCCACTACCAATTCTCCACTTAATCCCTTTAGCAACTAATTTAGCGCCAAACGCGATTCCTTTCCAAGTACTAGAAGAAACAATCCCCTTAGCAAGATTAGGATCAAGGATCGATCTATTGCTCAAATACTTATGTTGAAGAAGACGGCACCAAATGCCATCATCCTTATGGAGGATACGCCATCCTGTTTTGGCAAGCAAAGATTGATTCATGTTTCTAGTTTTCTTGATACCTAGACCACCATTCCTCTTAGGAAGACATACATCATCCCACTTCACAAGATGGATAGCACTCTTGGTAGGAGTATGGCCCCAAAGGAAATCCCTATTGATCTTGTCCAATTTAGTGCATGTCTCACTAGGGAGCTTTACCGATTGCATGGTATAAATAGGGAGAGCAGAGGTTACTGCTTTGATAAGGGTGACCCTTCCCGCAAAGGAGAGGGCCTCACTCTTCCAAGACGATAGCCTCTTTTGAGTCTTTTCCATAAGTTCCCTGTAGGTTTGGTTAGAAATTCTCTTGTGAATAAGAGGAACTCCCAAGTAGTTCCCAAGGTCATTAGTGAGGGGAGACCCACACACCCTAGCAATATCTCTAGCAACTCCTTCCGTAACGTTATTAGAGCAAAAAACTCTGGACTTTTGAAAGCTGACTTGTTGTCCAGAAGAGTCACAGAAAGTGTCAAGGCACTCCCTCATGATTTCGGCCTGAGTGATGGAAGCATGCCCAAACAGAATGAGATCGTCAGCGAAAAACAGGTGGGACACCTCAGGGCCTCCTCTGGAGATCTTAACACATTTCCACCTCCCACTCCTAAGTTGATGGTTGATCAAGTGAGATAGCTTTTCCATACAAAGCACGAATATATAGGGGGAGAGAGGGTCTCCTTGCCTAATACCACACCCCGGGATGAGAGGTTCAGAAACTTCACCATTCAAAACAATTTTGTAGCTAACACTAGTAATGCACCACATTATAAGCTTGAGGAGGCTGCCACCAATACCAACATCCATGAGCACATTACTGATGAAATTCCATTGAAGTTTGTCATAGGCTTTTGCTAAATCAATCTTCCAAGCAACAAAGCCTTTTTTCCCCTTCATGATTTTGAACTTATGGAGAACCTCTTGGGCCACCACAATGTTATCCTGAATATACCTACCAGGGATAAAGGCCACTTGGTTAGGACTCACCACTTTAGGCAGAAAACTCCTAAGTCTCTGAACAATAATCTTACTAATAACCTTATAGGCCGTATTACAAAGGCTAATAGGTCGAAGGTGTGACATATCAAGAGGGCTAGGAATTTTAGGGATGAGAGCTATGGTGGTTTGGTTCAAAGCAGCAGGAAAGGTTCCAGAGTTGAAACTATCCCTCACAAGCTGGCACAACTCATTCCTACATACCTCCCAATGGCTTTGGAAGAAAGCAGCTGGAAACCCATCAGGACCAGGAGACTTAAACCTCCCAATACCAAACAACCCATCCTTGACTTCCTCATCACAAATAACCCTGTTCAACTCATCACTCAAACCCTCTTCTAAAACAGGGAAAAACCGAGGCAATTTATCAAAGGATTCTTGAGGGAGTTGAAAGGCAAAGAGCTTGTTAAAGTAGGAAATGGCAATAGTCTTCATATCATCCTTATCACACCTCCAAACACCATCTTCATCCTTAAGACCTTCCAATTTATTATATCTTCTTCTAATCAAGGTGGCAAGGTGAAAAAACTTAGTATTTTTGTCACCTTCCTTAAGCCAATTAGCCCTAGATTTCTGCAGCCAAAAAAGCTCTTCTTGGGCAATAATTTGGTTATACTCATCTTGTAATCTAGCTTCAAGTTTCACAAGACCCGGATTGATCCTTTCACCTAGGCACTTTTGAATTCCTTGCAAACGAGCAAGAATTCTTCTTTTCTTCTTAAAAATGCATCCAAAGGAGGACCTATTCCACTCTATAAGATCACTAGCTAAGGCTTGAGTCTTATCAACAAAATTCTCAGAATGGGTCTCCCAAAAATGCTTCACCATATGGCCAAAATTCTCATGATTCATCCACATAGCTTCAAACCTAAAAGGTTTCAAGTAACTACGAGGAATATGATTACTATGAAGACTTAAAAGAATGGGACAATGATCTGAGGCAATTCTAGGGAGATGTCTGAGAAAACCCTCCGCAAACAAGAGCCTCCAATCTTCCGAACAAATGGCTCTATCAAGCCTTTCCCAAATACTCTCATTGCTACCTCTATTAGCCACCCAAGTAAATTTCTGCCCAATGAATCCTAAATCCACCAAACCATTACCATTTATCCACTCACCAAAACCAGAGTTAGTAAAACTACTCCTTCCCCCTCTTTTCTCAGTACTACAAATGATTTCATTGAAATCCCCCATCACCACCCATGGACCCGTGAAACATTTCCTAACTGCAGTAAGATAATCCCACAACTTTCTTCTCATCATACCACTAGGACTAGCATACACAAAGGTAGTGACCCACAAAGAATTTCCCTCAGCCACCAAAGCAGTAATTGTGTGCTTAGAACTCGCAACAACTTGCAAGTTAACTTTATTGTCATTCCAAAGTAACCAAATGCCACCTGAAAAACCGGAGGCATCAACTATAAATTTATTATTGAACCCTAAACTATCGGCAATCTTAACAGCCCTAGCACCACTCACCCTAGGTTCTAAGATAGCAATGACTTCAAAATGTCCCATCTTCCTAACATCAGCAACAATTTTGCCCAGTCCTTTCTTACCAGCACCCCTAACGTTCCAAGAACAAATCATAAACAAAAGCGGACAGGCAGATTCAGACCCAGCAAAGTTATTCCAAAACTATCTCCATTGCCTCCTTGAGCTTGGAGGCAACTACTTCAAAGTTAGACTCCTCAGTAACGGCAATAAGCTGCCGCCCCTGATCAGAGCCCTGTTTCTCATCAGTGGAAGGGACATTGCCTGGAGGATGTGGAGCTTCAGCCACCCTTATTTCCACCATCTTCTTATGCAAACTTTGAAGTACTTCAGAATCCTCAATGGACTCAGGGAAAGTATCCTGCACACCAGTAAAAGGCTGAGGATGCTTCTGCACCCCTTTCCCATTTTTCTTAGTCCAAACTTCTCTCCCATTTTCTTTAAAAGGCTTACTAGACTTATTCTTGACAGTGGGTGGGTCAATTAAATATTTATTAGCAATGGGATTTATCAGCTTCATACTAGGCATATTCCTGTTAGAGATTTCAGAAAGCACCTTACTAGAGGTAGCCTTTTCCTGTTTACTTCCTACATTGGCATCTTCCTCCATGACTTCATTCAAAACAGCAAACCTAGACCCTGTACCTGCTGCAGGAATTGATTTACCATTCCTCTTAGGATCTGCACTTTTCTTACTTGTTTCATTACTGGCATTGCTAACACTGTCAGCTGTGGCAACTCCACTACTCTGCCTATCTCCACTCCCCTGCCTACTACCCTTGCCTTGATTTCCACTTTTCCTCCCAATAGAACTATATCCCACCTGATTTCTATTGTATTTTCCATATGATACCTGCATCCAGGGCCCATAGGACTCCCTTCCACTATCATTAACAGTGTTCCCTGACTCTAAGTTAATCGCCTCAACATGGGCAGGTTCATCATGCTTCTCAGGTATGCCTTCTTTACAGAATTCCTTATTATGTCCAATTCTTCCACAGTTAAAGCAAATCAACCCCAGGTTTTCATATTCAACTTTGATAGCTCTATTCTCTACATCAAGGTAACTCCTCAAGGGCTTCGTAATGTCAATCTCAACGCAAATTCTCGCAAACCGGCCTCTAGCCTGAGATTCAGTAATGGGGTCAACTCTAATGGTAGTACCAAGCATTCCTCCTATCCTATACAACAATCCTACATCAATCCATTCCATTGGAAGTCTAGATAATCTTACCCAAACCATCATCTTACGGATTTCCTCTTCCCCAGGAACAAAATTGGGCCTCCACCGCTGCACAGCAAGATATTGGTTGGCTAACACCCAAGGTCCACCAGTTAAAACAGTCTCTAAGTCTTCTAGCATCTGGAAACGAGCAATAAAGAATCCATCCTCCAGATCCGTAACTTGCCAGTGCCCAATAAGAGGCCATTTCTGTTTCAGTTTAGACAACATAAAATTGAGAGTGTGGGGTCTTCCCATATTTTTCAAGATCAGGGCATTCTCCCATGGCTTACACAACTTCAATTTCAGATCATCCGATAGTTTCATGGCTGGCCCATTCGGTCCTTCCGTAATTGTTACATCTCCTTCTTCAATCTTAAGCTTCTCTTTACCGGTACCAAAACCATGCCAATTATCTGGGCTGGAAGCGTTTAGGAGTTTCGATTTGAAGCTTTCAACCGTCGGCTTCCTCAAGGAATCACCGCTGACATCTGCATCGAAGGGACGAGCACGCTTAGCACTAAAATTAGGATCAGGCGGCTTTTCAATCCTGGTAATCTCAGGCTGAGCAGAAAACATGAACACATCTGCCATGGAACACGATCGGAGCCAGAAACAACGAAGAACAGAGCAAGAAACAAGAGAGAAAGAGGCGCGTGAACAAAATCTCTCAAGCGTGATCGCACGCGCTAGGCGCGTTCAAAAATTGCTTTTGCAACGGGTCGGGTCTAGAAAAGTTCAAAATTTAAACTATTATTAAAACTTTCATTGTTACATTATAATACAAATCCACACACGAAGCAAATATGAAATATGTCTATCAAGTTAAGTCAGCACCTTGAAAGAAATCTTATTCAAAAGATAAGTATCTTTCAAGGTTGGTTTGAGTTTGTTAAGATATTTCTAAACTAATTTGACTATTTATTTTATTTTTATTTTATAAGAATCCCAAAAACTCCTTTAAATTTCAACCAAAATCGAAAAACAACAATATCTCAACAATGGTTTTCGGAATTCTCGTTTCTATTTTTGTATAATGTTGGCTAAAAAAAAACTATATATATCCTTCATTTCCGTTAAAAAAAATATAATAATTTTTGTACATTTACAAAAAAAACCGTATCAAGATACACATTCACTCTTGATTAAGTGGTTGTATATTTCATTTCGTATTAGTTATGGAGTTTGAGTCCCACAAGTGTAAGGATATTTCTTTTCTATATTATAAAGACGTGTTTAATAATAGTGAATCATAATAAGGAAAAATGAACTTGATTCATAATTTGTGATTATAATGCTTGTCAAAATCGATTGAAAATCAAGTTATATGAATCCCATACACAAATCATAAATTAAAAGTTAATACTTGTAAACAAACTTAATTCCCGCCCTCCTACCAAGGGATTAAGTTTTGTTTCTCAATTCTCTTTCTAATAAAACTTGTTTCTCTTCAACTTTTTTTTTTTTTTGACGGTATCTATCTATTCACATATTTAGACCATATATTTTTTTGAATCTTTTTTGCCATTGGTAGGATTCGAGTCGCTGACTTGGGAGTTATTTATCTAAGCTCTAAGTACATCCATCTAGCAGCTTCTTGGGGTTTCTGCAACTGTCTTCACAGTTAATAAACCCACCCTAAAAGTAGCTATCATACTATATAGACTGTGCTAGCATTGTAACCCTTGACCCAATATCAGTTACAATTTCAAAAAAAATAAAAAATGTGACAAGATAAAAGCCATTTCAAATCTTCAATTTGGGCCAATTTCCCAACCAAAATCAAAGCCCAAGTTTTGATCCAATTAGCAGGTCCAAATCCAATGGTTCAATTGTAAATTACTTCCACTGTTCCACACATCTAGCAAAAACTGGAAAGTACTATCTTCTATAGGCTTAAGCAGATTTGCTTCTCCTTTCCAGTTTTCACTCTCTCTCAAAATTCAATGGCCACAAACACAATCAATCTCTCTCCAGCAGTTCACACCTCCTCTTCACTTCGCTTACTTTCTTCATATTCTCCCCAAAATGCCCCCAACCTTTCCTTTAATTCACACTTCAAACCCTCCATCCAACTACCCTCCGTTTCTTATAAACCCTACAACAGTTCAATCAAACCTCGCTCTTTGATCATCACCGCCTCGGTCGTCAACAGCCTCTCTGAGTCCGAATCTATCGCCGTGCCGTCAACGGCCGAGGAAGCCACCGGGAAACTGCCGTCGGAATCCGGCGTCTATGCCGTTTACGACGGAAACGACGCGCTTCAGTTCATCGGCATTTCGAGGAATATTGCCGCCAGCGTTTTCGCTCATTTGAAGTCGGTGCCGGAGCTATGCTCCTCCGTCAAGGTATTTATACTGTACCAAACCACATAATGACATAATTTGTATACGGTGTCGTTTTTGCTCCGTTTGATCGAATTTTTAGTGGCTTACATGGAGATTGATTATATGGAGAAATTTAATATCCGTACAAAAATATATATTGGAAATTTGTAGGATAGGGCCGTTGACGAAGTTTGACCAGTTGCAACCTTTATCATCTTGCATTAAAGAAACCTAATATCTAAATATGCGTTAAATGGAATGTCACATTGTCACTATTGGTCTATTCTTATATTTCTCAAAATATTTATTTTTTTGTTGTAAAATGAAAGGAATTGGTGAAGAACGAGGAAGCAAATATGGATAATATAATATCCCGAATTTTTTGGAAGTTTCGTGGTGGAGATATGAAAGATATTCGTTGAAATATAGAAATGATGGCGAAATTTACTATATTTGTATCTATATTTTTATAAAATTGGACCCCAAGATATCCATTGAATCCAATATATAATTTATTGGTGAAGAGACTTATTTTATTTATCTTAACATTACCAGTTTTTCTTTGATATCTGTCTTACAAAAAACTATGCACTTTACTTGTTCTATGTGCAATTTGAATTTGCATCATAGAACGCAATCAAGTAATGGCAAGGGGTATCAACCCTTTTTGTTTTTCTTGATTGAATCTTTGTTAGTGTGCACTCTGATATCTTTATGCACGGAAATGATGTTCCTCGAAGCTGGTATCGATATTTAAGAGTAAATTTCAAACATTTTACTTTTGAATTTTGAATTGAAGAACTAATGGCCTGAATTTTGAAGGAATTTAACATCTAATTGATTTACTAACAATTATCCTAACCAAAATTGGTATAAATCGTCCTTGAGCAGGCCTTCTTGAATGCAGCTCTGTTTTGACTCCTTGCACATACATTTTTTTAAAAAAGGATGCTTTTGTAAAACAATGTCATTTGCTTACAGTGGTAATGAGAAATCAGTGATTTCACTTGTGCTAAAGCAACTTTATCATTTAATGTTTTGTAGGTTGGGGTGGTAGCAGATCCTGAAAGATCAGCTTTGACCGAAGCTTGGAAATCATGGATGGAAGAACACATAAAAGCGACTGGAAAGGTACCACCAGGCAATGAATCAGGCAACACCACTTGGGTTCGACAGCCTCCAAGGAAGAAAAAGCCTGATCTACGTCTCACCCCTGGTCGTAATGTCCAGCTTACGGTTCCACTTGAGGAACTAATCAATAAGTTGGTAAAGGAAAACAAGGTTGTGGCCTTTATCAAGGGATCAAGAAGTGCTCCATTGTGTGGATTCTCACAGAGAGTGATTGGCATTCTTGAAAGCGAGGGTGTGAATTATGAAAGTGTAGATGTGCTTGACGAAGAGTATAATTACGGATTGAGGGAGACACTGAAGAAATACAGTAACTGGCCTACATTCCCTCAAATTTTTGTGAACGGAGAATTGGTAGGAGGGTGTGACATCCTCTCTTCAATGCACGAGAAGGGTGAGCTTGCTGGCTTCTTCCAAAAGTAAATGCATTTTCTGTTGTGTATTAGATAGATGCTGTAGCAGAAACATAAATGAGATTGAAACACTATTTATCTGGACAAAGTGTTACATATACAATTTGCTAGTTATAAATGCAGTGTTCATTTTATCAAGTATAAATAGATTCCTTTTCCTCTAGGCAGAGCTCTCCAGACCCTTTTCTCTATAGCATATGCACCAAACATATGTGTTTGGTGCAGAGGAAATGATTGGATAGGAATTAGGATTGTTAAATGGTATTGGATTACCGTGAGGGGTTAGTAGAATCTCCTTGTGGGTATCTACATGGTCAAATCCCATAATTTTGTATTTTGTAGGGTTTGAACTCGGCAGAGGTTTTAGTTTTAAACTCGGGTTTGCTAATCGGATTTTGAGAAGTCCTGAGTATATAGCATAGTTACAACGAATTTTAACTTTTAGGTCTAATCTAACTTTGAAGGACCCACTGTCTCACTTGCAAACAAATCTTTTGCAATTATCTAGTTCAACTTTCGAAGCAACAGTTTACTTGTGTCTCACTTCTACAAAACTTAAAAATTGTCGAGCACTTTCCAAATTAGTGCTTAATGAAAGGCAATGGAAAATTTTAATGAAATCCACAAATTTATTATAGGGGACGCCATTATCCTATTACAATTATCAAAGTGGGGTCCTTCTTCGTACAAGTAGTTTATTACGGTACAGCTGTACAAGCTAAGGTCTACAACATTATTATTATATGGTTACACAAACAGACACATCACGTAACACTCCAGGCTTGAACAACAATAATTTAAAATTAGATCATAATTACTTGACTAATCTTAATAATGACATGAGTATTGACATGCACATCACGTCTTAGTAGAGTTTGTAATGTATCTCCCTTCCACTTAAGTGCTGAGGGATTTAAATCCCACCCACCATAGGCATTTTACAAGTATGTGTAGAGAGTTTTCTTTTCGAGTTATGGAAGTATCGTCTCCCATAGGAGTAGATATCCGGACTTTCTTGTAATACTTAAAAAATATATATATCTATATATATAAATTCTTAATAATGACACAAAATGATTAGGGTTACTTACGTCAGTTACTAATAATAATACCTTATTTTTTAATCAAAACTAATAAACTCTGTCTATTCATTAAAGTTGACGAGTTGTTAAATGACTTTTATTCGTTAATTTGCCTTTTGCAGGAAATCAAAGGATCATTAATAATCGTAATCGCGATATTTCTAATTGTAGCTGGTTTTTTTCTTCCATTGAAACGAGTACGAAAAAAAAAATGGAAGAAATTGAATCTTCTCCTTCTTCGCCTTCGTCGTCTTCCGGTAGATTCAAGCTTTTCGATCAGCTGAAATTGCAGGAATTTAAGGACAAGTACGTGATTAGATCTGTAGAATCTCCTGATCATGGCTTCTCGATAGGTCGTCGCGACGGGAATCTCGAGCTACTTAATGGTTAATTTTTGTTCTTTTAATTCAATTTGCAATTTGCCTTGCTTTCTGTTTGGTTCGCGCGAAAATGTAGTAAAAAAGGAAATGAAGTTTCGAAATTTTTGAGTAATACAATTATTTGGCTGATTGAGATGGATTCTTTTTTTCCTTTGAGTTCTGTTGAGTACGAAATGTTGGAAGAGGTTTGAATATTTGAACTTTTTTTTGTACATGTCTGGCTGATATAATTGTTTGGCTTGGTTGAGGTGTGTATTTGATGTCGAAATCTATAGTGAGTTAATCTTAATTGTATGTTAAATTGTGAGTTTTTTTGAGTAAAAAATGAAAGTATTTGCTAGGCTAGGCCGTTGAATTGAAATAGTACTAGTACTTATCAAGTACTGAGATCGGTTGAAATGAAAGTGAAATTAGACTAATGAAGAATTGTTGTTTCTTTTTCTGCTTTTAATTTATTACAATTGGCTTCATTAACTTGGAAATTCTTTTTGTTGTTTACAGACGATAACTGTACTGGAGATCCGTTAAGAACCTCTACAATATATGGTGTGGCAGGAACAATTAGACTGCTAGCAGGTATTTCTTGCTTCATATAAAGTCAAATACCCAATTCAATACAATTGCACACACCAAGTGTGGTCTAGTGAATGGATGTGCAAGAGGTTGTCTTTAAGTGTGCTTGAGTGTCTATGAATTTCATCCAATTATCAGTGTAGTAATACAGGTGGGCTTTTTATCAAATTTAAACTGTCAAACAATCCCCAGCTAAAAGTTGCATAACAAGATTAGGTGGCTTCACCAGCTTAGGAAACATTATAATGGAGAGGACAAGACAAGGGATCATAGTTTATGTTCTTGTTAGTCATTAGATGAGGTTCCCACATCTAATTCTTCTTAGATTAATGCAGGGACATATCTACTAGTTATTACTTCGCAGAAGGAAGTCGGGACTTTTCTTGGTTTTCCTGTTTTTCAAGTAATGTCTATGAGGTTCCTGTCTTGCAATGAGGATTTGAGGTTTTCAACTTCACAAGAAGTAAGGTTTTACTTCATTTTGTCTTAAAAGAAGGCTTACATAGGCATCTATTGAGGTGATTGAAATTTGATTTCCATCTAAACCTTAGTTGTGATGTGTTTTGTGCAGAAAAAGGATGAGGCTTACTTCATGTCTCTATTAAAAATAGTGGAAGGAACCCCGGGATTGTATTATTCATATGCAACAGATATAACACTGAAGTAAACTATTTTTCCTTGCAGCATGCTCTTTGAGTAGATTTCCACTGTTAGCATAGTGGTCTGTGGTTATTATATTCAGATTCATTACTATGCCATGTGAATATTTAAGTTTATGATGCAATTTTGTCATGTTAAACAGCTTACAAAGAAGATTTAAGTTAACAGAAGGGTGGACGGCTAAACCAATTTGGAAGCAGGTTAACTTGCATATTTATGGTCATCATAGTAACTTCTATTTTTCATGTTTCACTTTTATGATGTGCTATAAGCTAAGGATTAAAGTATACACATATTCTATACAAATTGTCAGTTTTGGAAGATATCAACATTGTATGTATCACTGTCAGTTAGTGCTTGCTGAGAATTTTAACCAATTTTCCATCTGTATTTTCAGGCTGACCCTCGATTTGTTTGGAACAAAAATCTGTTGGAAGAACTTATCGAGTGCAAGGTTAGATCCTCCTTAGTTTAGCTTATAGATTAGCATTTGGGTCAGTATTTTTATTGTGTGTCTAAGCAAAAACAGCTTTATTTTTTCTCTACGGAGGGAAAGGATCTCCTTACTTCTGGTAATCAGTTTCTCAATTATATTTTCTCTCTTCTAAGTTCTAACACAGTTATTATTTTTTTTATTCTTGTGGCAGCTCGATGGTTTCATCCTCCCTCTTGTACAAGGAAATATCCTGAAGTTTAAAAATTCCTTATGCTTTTTATTTAATATTTTTGTTTTGAGTGTGTGTTTAAGTGCACAGTTGCATGCATTTACTTTCACTCAATGGAGTGAAGACATGTTAAGCTAGTGCTATTCTATAAATTGTTTCATTTAACCGAGGTTTAAGCTTCCAAACTGCCCAGTTAAAGCTAAAAGATTCACTTGCCACAATAACATTAGTTTCAAGAAGGTGTACTCGACGTCTAGGTGTGATATTATGGGGATGATTGATTCTTATATTCATTGATGCTGCTATGTTGGAGTAGTTTGATATATCTGATTGTCATATGGTGGCTTAGGGACACGGATGTGGAGAAGAGGAGCTAATTTTGAAGGTGACACTGCTAATTCTATTGAAACTGAACAAGTGTTTGAGATTGAAGGTTTCAGGTCCTCATTCTTGCAGGTATATATTATGTCTCTAATAGCAATTCTGTGCAACATGCTGTCATGCAATTCAAAAATTTTCACAATAATTGAGGATGTCTCTCTAAAACACTATGCGTCAACGAGCCAATATTACTTCAGGATGAAACTTTTCACAGCAATTTTTATCCTTCCATTTCGAATTGAGGACTTCTTTTATACTTATTTTGAATTCCTTTATCTATTGACTTGATTTAATTGTTATTGTCTACTTAGCATAATTCTCCATTTGTGGCCATAAACTTTAATTTCTTAGTTCTGTTGAAAGAGCCAATCAATGGTTTAATGCAACAGAAATTCATTTTAAACAATAATTCTATGTATCAACACATTTTTCTTATTACTTTATATTCTGACTAGAGTTACATGACAGGATATAATCACTTCTCCAGCAATATTACAGTTATTTTTTACCGGTTAACAAAAGAGACATAATTTCATTTTAAGCTTCTAAGTAACCATTTTTTATTTATTTTTATTTTTTCTCTATTTTTCAGTTTCGGGGCTCAATTCCACTTTTGTGGGAGCAGATTGTTGATTTGAGCTATAAGCCGCAACTTAAAATTATCAACAATGAGCAGACGGTATATTCTTAGTTCAACATACTTCTCGTTTTGTTATTGGAGCTGCATAATGAATTTTGCATTTGTAACCATGTACCCTACTCCATCCAGCCAAGAATAGTGGAGCGCCATTTCCAAGATCTATTACAGAGATATGGAGACATTGTAGCAGTAGACCTTACTGATAAAGTAAGAAATTTTATCTGTTCTCTGTATTTCCAAAGCACTAATCTGTCAATTGGTAACAGTAGCTTTTCTCTAAACCATTTGGAAGCCATATAATTTGGTCAGTGGGAGACAATTGCTAAGAGTTTCCTAATACCAGCACAAGAGCACTATTGTGGTTAAGTAATTTGTAGAATTAACTCGTAATTATTTCGTTGTTCGTTTATTTTACTTGTAGCATGGTGATGAAGGTCGATTGAGTAAGGCATATGCATCCGAAATGCAAAAGCTTCCAAATGTGAGGTGACATTTTACATCACTGCTTTTCAGTTACCTCTTAATTATTTTCAACTTAGCCTCATTTTCTTCAATCTTGTTCTTCACATTTGTTTAGTGATCTCTAGCATTAATTAGCTTTCAATAGACACTTGCAGGCCTCTTTTTTTTTTTTTTTTTTTTCTAGTTTTCATTGGGGGGTGTTGATCGTAATACTGTCTTCTCCATTTGCTATAGCATTCTGTGGCAGTTGCTTAATTTATTATATTCTCTTCTTCACAAGGAGAGCCTGTAATTTTTAGAGAGATTTGCTATGAGCTTAATCTTTGTGCATGTACCTGTTGCAGATATGAATCATTCGACTTCCATAATATTTGTGGCAACTCAAACTTTGATAACCTAAAAGTTCTGTATGATCAAATCTCAGAGGAATTTGAAAATCAAGGGTAATGAAATCAAGTGAAATACGCTATTGAAATTTTGTCCACTTAGTATGCCATGACTCAGGTATGCTAGCTATCCATAATACTGTCATTTAATCATTATTGTTCCAGCTGAGCAGATACTTCCTCATAGACACAGAAGGAAACATACTACAGGAGCAGAAAGGAGTCATTAGATCCAACTGTATTGATTGCCTTGATCGAACAAATGTTACCCAGGTACTTGGCAGTATTTTTCTTTATTCTGTTGTGGCTTCTGATTTTTCTTCCATTAATAAACTGTATTCATGTTTCCAAATTATATATACGTTAAGATGTGGTATAATTTTTCTGTTATTCTAATCTTCTTGTTTGATCTATTTGTAAATCCATGGACAGAGTTACCTGGCTCAGAAGTCTCTAACCTTACAATTGCAAAGGATTGGTGTATTAACTTCCACTGAGTGCGTTTCTATGTTCAGTGAAGAATATGCGAAATTTAGAACAAGTATGCAATATTTGTTTATATGCATTCCTTTAATCTTCCTTGCTGAGTCAGAAGTTGTCTTTGTGATAAGTTCTTTACCGCATTCTAAACTCCCATCTCACTTCTACCAGTGTGGGCTGAGCAAGGTGACGAGATAAGCATTGAATATGCCGGGACGCATGCCCTCAAAGGGGACCTAGTTAGGTAAAATCAAAGTTTAATAAGCTTTGTAGGCAACCATTTTTTATTTTTATTTTTTTTATATCATCTCTCAATCTATGATACATTGTTATGCCCAATATTGCAGATACGGAAAACAGACGGTATCTGGGATGATTAAAGACGGGATGAGTGCTCTTTCGAGATATTATTTGAATAATTTCCATGATGGAATTCGGCAGGCAAGCTGCCACTTTGTCTTCTTTTGCTTTATATAGAATTGCTTCAAAACTTATGATTATCCATTAATGAAAATCATGATCATTAAGTGAGATGTAGTTAGATCCTTAAAAGCTTAGATAAAGTTTAGATGAGGAGAAGATCCTTGTCCTAATTATAAAACTCATAACTCGTAAGATGAAAACGAACTAGAGCGTTCATTGTATTGCTGGAGATTGGTTAAATAATTCATTCATTCTTTTCTTTCTTTCTTTCTTTTTTAACATTTTCCAGGACGCATTGGATCTCATAAGCGGCCACTATGCTGTCAACAAAAACAGACCTTCACCATTCCAGCTCAACGGATTCGAATCATTCTCTGTAAGTATCGATGCCTTCCAAAATTTATATAAACAATATCTGTATTTGAGCTAAATATTGTCCCGGTCAATGGAATTCTCTCTTTATTTTTCTAATTTTATATTCTTTTTTTGTGTGTTTAACTTCCCTACTGGTGTGTTGTTGCAGTATCTCCCAGTTGCATCAGCGTTGCTAATCGGTGGACTGACTATGACATCCTTCACAGTTCAGCAAGGTAGCACATTTTTTTCTCATCTTCTGGGAGTTATTTTTGGTTTGTGATGTGTTTTGTTTGCAGATAGAAAAGTCAAAATTGTTTATTGTTTTTATTTGATGAAGTTGGAAGAAATACACAGCAATATTTGTCTTCTGTGCTGTGGGCGGGAGTCACTGCTGGTGTAGTAGCGGTGATCAAAGCTAACGGAAGGCAATTCTGTTCCAGGCCCCGCTTGTGCAGCCTCCGTTAACTTTACCGAAATCGCTTTGATTTCCGTTTAGGAATTGTACAGTGATGTATAATAATCTTGAAAACGCTGTAAAAATAATTTAAAATAAAACGGATAATCCAACTATCTTTCAATGAGTTACATTCATGTGTAAAAATAATCGAAATTCCACTATTCCACCATCTTTCAATGATTTACATTCATGTGTAAAAATAATTTAAATTGAAATCGATATTCCACTATCTTTTAATGAGTTATATTTAGGCTGCAACAGTTATTAACATTTTACCTCTTCATATATTAAAGTGTAGGTATAGCTCTATAACTATAGCATAAGTGGGACCCTGAAGTAGGTGGGGAGTGCAATTTATTTTTAAGTACGTGCAGGAGGTGAGGATTTCTGGTGAATGATGATTTTGAATATTCCAATTTGGCAGATTATAAAGTTTTCATGGTTTATTTATTATTATATATCACATTTGGTAAGGTGACTGAAACAAAGGCATTATTGAACGGGAGAGATGCTGGATCGGTCAATTACATTATACATTGTAATGCTAAATGAGAGTAATTTTAAATCAAAACAGTGTAGTAGAAAGTGGACTATATGAAGATAAGATAAAATAAAAAAAATTAAAAAAAATATGTTATCTCAAAACGGCTCGGGTAAAGGTATGGATGAAGAAATCAGTGAAATATTTTCTAGGGTTAATTGCACATCCATTGTCATCAAGTCAATTTGTTAACTTTAATGGTCGACTAATCTTGACAATCGAAAAGCTAAATATACATTTACCACATCATGTTAAATAAAAAATATATTTTTTAATTAAAATTGAAAAATACAATTTTTTAATAAAAAAACAAGATAATCTATCTATGGTGGAGCTCCACCGTCGAAGGAAATAAGAGATTTTTGATGATCTTCTACTTACTAGAAGAGATATTTGCACATCTCGGAGGTCGACCTCCTATACTTCGCAAAGAAGGATCCTCCGCGAATTGAGGATGTTTCCGTATACGGTTGATATATTATTTTTTTTCTTTCAATTTTTAATAAAAAAATATTTTATGTGGTAGGGATATATTTAGTTTTCCATAAATCAAGATTAGTCAACCGTTAAAATTAACGAATTGACTTAATGGTAATGAGTGTTTGTGTTAATTTAGAGAATTTGTTTAAAATCTTATTAGATTCAACAAAATAAAGGCAAGTTAAGCTATTACAATTAACCTTATTTTCTTTTCAAGTTGAAGATACGATTAAGAGTGTGTTTAGTATGACTTTTCAATTTGAGCTTCAAGAATAGATTTTTTTTGTAGTAGAGCTTCTAATGAATAGGGCTTCTAATAAAAAAAACTTTTGGTTGTGTAAATTACAAAAAAAAAATGTTGACGATGTAATTTTAGAAATAGTTTTTGGTTAGTGAATTATAAAAAAATGTGTTAACAATGTATTTATAATGAAAGAGTTATGGTGGGAATATCTAAAATTTATAAAAGGTGGTTGAGATAATTCATATATTTTAAATATCAAACGGCGGTAAAGACCTGTTTGCCAGTTGGACATAAAATGCAGAAGCTATCTTTTTCTCTGAATTCATGAGAAAAGACACCAAGAACAGAAGGCCACTCCTCTAATTGGGTTTTCGATAACCGATCTTCACCGTTTAAACATATCCACTTGTAAAACCAAACTGACATATTATTATATCAATTATCAACAACAACATGATCAATCCCGCCGTAAAATGCATCCAATTGTTAGACTCCATCATGCAAACTTGCCTCTTCATTTTAGCATGCCAAATGTCAAAATATGACTTTAAATGGTTTGATTTCTTTCCTCCACGTGGCATCTCCAAAACGTGCCAGCTAAAATAAATCAATCAAAAACCTCGCCCAAGCGGCAAGAACCAAAACCTCTCTTTGGCATTTTCAAACCACCTTTTTTTCTTCGCTAAACCACCATGTTAGTTTAGCGACAAAACACACCGCATGCAACCAATCTCCATTCCTCTATCTCAGTCTCTCTCACACACACACCAGTCGGTGAAAGCATGCAAAAAAAATTCCATGGCAAAAAAAAAAAAGATGCTTTGCTTTAATTTGCTCCAATTTCTTAACTAAATTCATCCTCTCTGTCCCCCCCCTCTCTCTCTCTCTCTCTCTCTCTCTCTCTCTCTCTCTCTCTCTTTATATCACGAACTCCTAAAATTTTCATCTGTCTATTGTGTCTCAGTTATCTCTCTCTCCAATTTCAATGAAACACTGAAAAATAAAACAAACAGGCGTCTTCTACTAAGTAACACTTGTGGATTTTAATTGTCCAATATTTCTCTACCACCACCTCTGCTTTTCTTTCTCTTGAAGCAATTTTTAAAAACCATAAAAAGGCACCTCTTCACAATCACACAACAATATTCAAAATCTCATCTTGATTTTCTCTCACAATGTCGTCTAACGGTCAAATAACAATAGCTAACAACAACAACAGTGATGATAGTGCGGCGTCGTTAGAGAGTTTCTTAGTCGGTTGGCTTCAACGTCAGGAGCGGTTCTTGGATGAGTTGATCTCGTCTCAAGCCGACGACTGCGACGAGTCGGCACGAGAGGATCTGATCTCGCGAGTCCTGGCTCACTACCAGCAGTACTACGAAGAGAAATCGCGACTCGGTCAGCGAAACATTTTCCTGCTCTTCGCTCCTCCGTGGTTCACACCATTGGAGCGCGCTTTCTTCTGGATCGCCGGATTCAATCCGGATCTCACTTTCCGGCTCGTGAGCGACTCGATCCACGACCTGACCGAGGAACAGAGCCATAGTATCGACAGGCTCCGGAAAGAGATCCGGATGGAGGAGAAAATGCTCAACGACGACATGGCCAGGATCCAGGAGAGAGTGGCGGCGCCGCCGATCATGGAAATGGCGCGGCGGTTTGGACGGATGCGCGAGGTCGATATCGTGGAGGACGTCTCGGTAAACGACGGCCTGCGGTCGGAGATGGAGGTGCTGGTGGCGAATGCCGATTCATTGAGGGCCTCCACGGCAGCGAAGATGGTGGAGATTCTGAGTTCGTCACAGAACGTGAGGTTTTTGACGGCGGCGACTAAGCTCCAGCTTAGGATTCGCAGTTGGGGTCTGGAGAGAGAGAGGAACAAACACGAAACAACAGAGTGATGTCAAAGTTCTATTAGTGTGTTGAAATTGAAAGAGTTCCTTATTTATAAGACAATTTTGAAACGCATGGAAAACGAACAATTAACGGCTACATCAATAATCGGACGGCTGTGATGTTGCTGTGTGGTTTTATTTTAATTTATTTTATATGTATGCAAATTTGCAATACCTTTGGAAAAAATAAATTTAATTAAAATATAGAGGTTGTGATTTTTGCTATTTTGTGAGCCATTGATTTTGGTTAATTTTGAAGAGGCTTTATTAAATGCTTTTTAGCCATTTAGGTTCTGTACTTCTGTGTGAAAAACTTCTTTTGATTTTGCTTTTAACTACTTTAACTGTATAATATGTTCTCTATTGAACTGAAATTATATTATTGCATGTCCAAACGTCTCAAAATTTGAGAACCAAAGATGCCATTTTAACCAGGCTAATCTTTTTTTTGGGTGGCAAAATCTACTTCCCACACCCAAAATTACATAAAAAGTACTTTAATCATGTGATTAAAATAATAAAGTTTCTCTTTGCACCCAAACCCATTCCAATACAAACTCTAATAAGCAAAAATTCTTTTAAAAAAATACATCATCGATTCTTTTGAGGGTTACTTTTTATGATAAAAAATGGACGATGACTCCTAATTAACCATATAAATGGATATAAATGGAAGAACAAGTGGATGCTAAAACACTGCACAGCACCAGGGTTTCTTTTTCATAATTTTCTTTGGTTTTTATAATCATAACATAACATGAAATGATACAAACTGAAGTTTTATTTCAATTCAACTATTGAAATCAGTCATTTCAAAAAAAAAATATTGAAATCGTTGACTAAATAAGATTGTTTTAGGCATAATCTTTTTTCTTCCTTTATATTTCAAGGAGTTCTCTTTTTATCTGACCTTTTTATTTTAATAAATGTGTGATTAATAGTTAATAGTAAGTTAATAATTTAAAAAACAAATGTTAATCACATACTATTATTTATTAAGGTAAGCTTATATTTTATACTCATTAAAAGCTCAATAGATATTGGATTAATAAAAGTATAAATGTAAGAATGTGGTGGTAACAGGTAAAGGCACTCATTTAACCTAATGGGTAACAGGTAAAGACACCCTCTAAGCCTGATAATGTTCCGCTGATGGTATATATGGAAAAAAAATATATATATATATATATATAAACTAGCATGGAAGTTGAAACCAGTAAATGGCAGCGCATAAAAAACCCAAATAAGAGCACCTTTTTTATTCATTAGGCTTACAATGCATAAAGACTTGTACATAACTTATTTTATATTACAATGCATAAGAGCAGAGAAGTGTGCACAATCACAGGCGGCTTCGCTGTGCTGACAAAGCCGGCTTGAAGCTGGCAATGCCGGTGATTTCTCTACCAGTTACCAAGGTGTTAATATCATATGTTCCTTCGTAAGTGTAGATGGGCTCCAAATCACAGAATGCCTGCAATGTGATCCAAAACAAACAGTGAATAACCTAAAATGGAAAATCTACACTAACTCATTGTTTAAATCAGTGGTTCAATAGGCACTCTTCACCCTTGTCTTTCTAAAAGAACCGGGATGATTGAACATGAATTACATCTGCTTTATGATAAAAACTGGTACATATCTGGCAGCCACCTACTACAAAATTCTTAGTGAGGAACATGAAAAAAAAAAAAAAAAACTGACCTTTGCAACCAGAAAATCGGTCACGGTTCCATTGCCACCGAGTAACTCGCGTCCAAGAGAGAGTGTTTCCCTAGCCTTTGAGCTGATCCATGCCTGAAAATTATATAATTTGTCATGGCTAGGAAGCACCGCAGAAAAGTCAAATTTATTAAAAACTTTAGACATTTGATCATAACCTTTGCTAAGCTGGCTTGTCCCGGGGTCATTGTACCCTTCTCATACAATTTGCAAAGGCGCCAGCCAACAAGTGTCATCGCTTGGACATTTCCCAGCATTTGAACAAGTTTCTGTTGGTTGAGTTGGAAAGCAGCCAATGGTGCTCCAAACTGTTTTCTCTCCATCAGATACCTTTGAACAACATATAATTTCAAGGCCATAATGAAATCTCAAAATAATTTAGGCATACAAGAGAAGAACAAGCAGACTGTACAAGAGATGAACATGCAGACTGTATTACCTGTGACACATATCGTAGACACCCATTGATATACCAATGGGTTGCCAGGAAACCATTACACGTGAAACAGCCAGAACCTGCAATGAAATAGCAGTATTTACGTAGATGGTTTGATGGTTGATCGTGTGAATTCAAGATATATAGTAGTATATTGACAAAAGAAGAAACCAACACTGTACACAAAGCAAATCATACAATCAGCATTGCATATAGTGCTTACAAGGAATAAAAGGAAAAATGGTCACTAAACTTTCTTTGGCAGTAAATTCTTACAAATCTTCAAAAGAGTGCTAGTGGCATGTTATGATAACAATGTCATTTAAGCTGCCAATTAGGTTTTTAGGTGAATTAAAGATTAAGATTTCTATTTATTCATCTTTGTATCAACAGAGCCTACCAAAAAAGACATTGTCTATAAAATTACAATCTCCTAGAGTGTAGATGATGATTGCGATATAGCACATAGTATAGATAAAAAAATAATGACAAGATAATTATTTATGAAATCTAGCTAGAAGAACACCTTGCTTGTATCCTTGAAAGAATTGACACCAGGTAGCCTATCCTCATCAGGTACAAATACTTTCTTTAAGAGAATGTCTCCATTTTGCACCATCCGTAGACCAATTTTGTTTTCTATTTTTGTAGATGTTAATCCAGGAGCATTCTTCTTTACTATATAACTGAAACATAAGGCAGAAAAACTCTACATCTTAAGAAAATGGGAATGCCAATGAAACCGATCAACTATTACACACAACTTGCTAATAAATAGCCTGTATCATGACAGCAATATAAAGTTAGAGAGATAAAACAACCACCACCAATGCACATTCCATAGAATATGACCAAAATTTCACAGCTACTCAATGATGACTCTGACTACAGATTATCATTTTTGGTTGCACGTTCTTATGTCTCCTCTTTCAGTCCTCAGACCTTGAGTTAGGGAAACTTTTATTTCTGAAGAGTTAAATGAGTATTCTTATTTGGTACTCCTACAGCTACATGCAAACAAAATAGCGGCTTTAATGTTGGCAAAGGGTTTAAAGTAATTTGCTTTACCAATTTATCATTTATTAACTGGATCATAAATATCCTAATTATTTTGGGTGGTTAGTACAGGCCAAGAATCCATTGTGCTACAGTATTCTATGTATCTCCTTCAATTCTATGAATCCATTGTACTTTGACAGTCTATATTTGTGTCCTGATGACATAAATTTAGTAATGATCAAGTACAAAATGAAAATATGTGCTGCAAACTTCATTAATTTTTTTATCAATGGCAAGAAAAAATATGCTAGTACAGAGCAAATATTGTGTCCAGTTACTTCAGTACAATATATAATATGTATCTTACACATCAGCGATCAGCTTAGCAAAATCTGAACATGGGTAAAGGTGTCCATTTGTTTTTGCAAACTTGCTCTACAGAACATGCATATTGATCTAAGTTTGAATGTATTTTATAAGACAATAAAAAAAAAAAAATGCTTCAATATGTATCTTCCAAGTAAATTAGAGAAAATGATGTTGAGGTTCCAATCAAGTGCTAAGTAGGTGCCTTGCCAATGAGATTCCAACATTTGAATGAAAATGGAAGACAGTTCCTACTTATCATATAACCTTTAACATACCCATTTATCTGATTTGTTGTGGTATTCCTAGCAAAAATAACTAACACGTCTGCAAAGGTACTGTTTCCTATCCAGCGTTTTTGGCCCTCAAGTATCCAACCTCCTTCAACCTGATCATCGGAGGACACAGAATAATATGACTTAGCAAAAAGCCAGTTTCTTTTATGGATAGAGTTTTTTTTTTTTAAAATAAAAAATAAAAATAAAAATAAAAAAATAAAAAAATAAAAAATAAAAAAAATAAAAAAACCTAAACATAGATATAAAAGGTTGAGAGCTTGGACCTTTGTTGCAGTAGTTCTTAGAGCACTTGCATCACTTCCATAGTCAGGTTCAGTCAAAGCCTTAAAGAACATATTTGAATTATGAGTGGTTGAATTTTATCAGAATTCCTGATACAATACAATACCAAAAACCAACGACTTACCCAACAGCCGATGGAGGTTAACTGAGCCAACGAAGGTAAATATTTCTGCTTATGTGCTTCTGACCCACATATTGCTATTTTTGACATTCCAGACAAGTTATAAAATGTCAAGGTTTGTCAGTGCTTTTGTTAACTAAAAAGGAGAAAAAGGTCCAACAAGTAACATATTATTGGAGAAAGAAGTTACATCAAGATCTCACCAATAGTAAGCATTGCCAAAGAGGAATGCACCAAAATGAAAGTACTACAACTGGCATCAACTCTAGCAACTTCTGCCAAACCTATTGCAGCTGCAGTTATAGAGAGACCAGGACAGCCATAACCCTGAGTCACAAGAAGTTCAATATTCTACTTCCACCTCAGGACACAGAAAAATGTATGAACTATGAGTTATAACAGATGTATAAAGTACCTTGATCGTACCACCGGAAATACGCAAGGCACCTAACTTCGGAACTACATGAAATGGAAACTCGGCCTTCTCCCAGTACTGGAATAAAAAGAAAATATAGATCAATCTCTTTCTTTGTAAGCATACAATTGCAGTAAATTATAATTAATGCTTAACGACCAATCTAAGATGTTATACATGCAAACAAAGACACTGTTATATTTCAAAAATAAGTTGCTAGTGACATGAGAAAGAGACCTGTGTCATTATTGGAGCTATTTCTTTTTCCATACACTCCCTTACTTTCATTCGAACAACTCGCTCTTCAGAAGTCAATAGATCATCAAATTGGTAATAATCTGATGCTGTAACATTCAAAGACCAAGAGATGAAAATATGCGAAAAATGTAATAGTTTTGGATGAAGTAAGCATACAAATAGAACTTGCAAAAAGTTAAAGTGCTTCCCCTTTCTATATATAGATGTTCTTAGGCACAGAACAGATAAAGTATCATGTAATCAAAATTTTCTCTTAAAGAAAATGGCAAACCAACTTTATATAATATTGTTACTGAAGCTTTCTGAAAAAAATATACAAGAGATACATAAAAAGAAGTAGAACAGAAAAAGGAGAGCAACATAATGAATCTAGTTTGATTTACAATAAAAATGAAAGAATATATTGCAGACAATTGAACATGAGAATATCTAAAGAACTAGATGTCAAGGCATAGGGCTGAAAGCATGATTCATCGACAAAGAAACAAAGGCATGGCAACTGATGTGATAATAAGGGAACGATGGAACTAACAACTACTTCAGGCATGCCACACATGCCACATGGTTAGAAGCCAATTGTCCCACATAGAACTAGGAACATAATTAGATGATCTACCAAAATTCTTTACTGAAACTCATAATTCTAGATATTTAATCTCCCAAGATTAAAGTTGACAACACAGTGACATAATTCAAGCCTAACTCAACAAGTTATAGATGCACCAATGTAATAAATATAGATCAATTCAATCAAATTCAATCCAATCCAATCCATACAATTTTCTAGCGTGAATGAAGATGATGTGTGATTTGATCATCATTCTTACCACAAGGCGGAAACTGGGACGCTGGAGTTGCTTGAGGGAATGCAAGGGAAACATCCAATGCTGGTAAATTGAAATAAGAACTCCTCGCACTTTTGTCAACCTCATCTGTGCCACGTCAATGATAGATTAAGTAATCAAACCTTTCACTGCACAAGTTCAATCTTAAAGCAGAAAACGAACAACTACAAAACAACTTAAACATATCATTACCCCCCCAAAAAATTACAAAATCACTAAAACTAGCTTAAATATACATGTAGAACCAGTAACCTTTCAAATTTACTCCTCTCAGTATCCATATTTTTAGCAATATCCTTCAACAATTACTCATATTTTATGATGATTGATAATATCAAAACTTTGATTTACATTTTATAGTCTCCATTCGTAAGCATAAAAGATCTACATCTCATAATATATAAATATCTGTCAATTCCAATCTCATACAGCAATTTGACTTCAAGTTTCAATCGCCAATCACTCGATTGAATACAATTTCTCGATTCTCACTATCCAAAATCATCTAATCTTCTCCGTCAGAAAAAAAAAACAAAATTCTTCTATGATCCATTTGATACCTCACATAAAAACAACAATACAAGCTGAATCGGCTTATATAACATCACTTGTTTAATAATTTGAAGCCAAACAATGAAACAATTATTAAAAAAGAAAAAGAAAAAAAAAAGGAAAGAAAGACGAACCTTGACGCAGAGACGAGAGAACAGTCATGGTGATTACAATTGTTGAAAGCAAATTCTCAGTAGCGTCGGTGAAGCGAGAGTGTTAGTAAGTAGATTTTTGGACCTAAAAATCTAAAATTCACCGGGAAATGGTATGTCGCATCACGTGTATAAGAAACAATTGGCACGCAAGTTTACGTTTTTGGCGGATATTGTTTCGAGCACGGCATTCACGCATCAGACAAGTAAATAACGGATAACTCCGATATTAAGAGGGAGACAATCTCACCTGGACGGTACCACGGCCATGTGTATGGGACCGTCTCAGGTAAGATTTTCTTATTAAGAGGATTAGGATCAAATTGTGGCACACTTTTATTGGACGATCTCATGGCCACGTGTATGGAACCTTTCTTATTAAGAGGATTAGGATCAAATTGTGGCACACTTTTATTGGACGATCTCATGGCCACGTGTATGGAACCGTTCCAGGGAAGATTTTCTCATTAAGATGATTAGGATCAAAACTCAGAAGAAAAATTTCTAACGCGCGCGATATGAGATTGAATTGAACGGTATAGATTGTACTAAAATAATAATGTGTCTTGTCAAAATATAGGATTGGATAAAAAATCCACCAATAATCTTATTAAAAAAAATAGAATTGATAAAAAATAATTGAAAAGAGAGGACGTATAAAATCATTTTAAATCAATTAAAAAAAAGAAAATGTTAAAAGTTTATTTATTTATTTTAAATTTCAATTTCCTTTTATTTCCTTAATTTCTCAATCGATTTCTTCTTTATTTGTTTTTGTTTCATAGTATTTAAATGATACTTGTTTCACGTGTATAAAACTAATACATTTGTATCAATATAACAATATATAAAAAAATGAAAGCTTTTGAGATGAATTTGTTTAGTGGGAGAAATAAAATGGCGTAACTATTTTAGTGGGAATTTTTTATTTTAATATTAGAATAAAATATATTAATATTAAAAAAGAATACCATATATTAAATTAATTTTTAATACAAATTATATAAATTAAATATTTTATATATAAAATAATTTAATTATAAAAATGTACAAAGGCTGGGACTAAATAATCCTAACCTTTGCAGCGGGACTAAATAGTTAGGTTCACTGGATTGGTTCTCAAAACTCTCAAAACTCATCAAACATAGGAATATGATTAGTCTAGTCATGTCCGATCTCGGGTAACAAATGCACCCCCAATGTATTGTAAATTGTATCTTCACCGATAAAATCATGTTCCATGAAAAACAATCACTTAATTTTTCTTGTCATATTTTATGATTTTATTGCTCTAATGCATTTCATTTAATCTAAAAAACTTTTACGTTGAAATAATAACAGTTTTTTTTTTAAGGGAGAAATAATTAATAACAGGTTTTTTTTAGAAATATTGATTAGATTGTCATTAATACGACATCGGACAATTTATTATTATTATTATTATTTTTATATAACGGTTTCCGATTTTTAGAACCTAAAATATGGAAAGTTGACCTCTAATACAGGTAGTCTTTTGAGTAATGTTTTTGAATTCACAATTTGATTATACGATTAATAGATGATGAAATAGTATCACAATTCACTGGGTCCCGACAGTAGTTGTATTTCAAAAAAAAAAAAAAATAGTATCACAATTTGATCATAGCGTAATTTTTGTTCAATATAATTAATTAATTATCACCTTGCTTTAGATAAAAAGGTAATTATACAATTTTTGTTACGTATGTTATTCATTATTATCACTTAAATAACAATAACATTTCAATATTATTGGAATTTTTATTTTTTTTTAAAGCATTATACTGGGTTTTTTGTGGGAACGAGGATGACTCGAACTCTTTGAATTCAAACAATCACTTTTCAAAATTTCGAATTTTATTATTTTTAAATTTCAATTTAATTGGCTAACAACATATTTGATAAAATGTTGACGAGATGAGGTTAGTCTGATAATAAACCTCTCACATTTACACTACAAGGTCGTGGGTTCAAGTCCTCTTATAAAAAAAAACACGAATTTATGTAATATTTTGAAAGAAAAAAAAAAGTTATAATGTATTTTTTTTTTTTTTTTAATGAAACTTAAAAATTTAGAATCAATAAACACAACCAATTATTCAATTGTTCCTTGATAATGTAACACACAAATTCAAATGAATGTGTATGGTTGGAATATGATGGGCTTTAACTTGAAATTACTCTTTAAAAAGAAGCCTAGCCCAGTAAGTATTTGCTGTATTTGGGCCAAACATATATATGTTGAGCAACCTCTTCGTCTTTGATAGTCATTTTTTTTTTCATCAAAGTGTTACACCGATTTACATTGTTACATAAATACGTTTGGTAGGAAGAAGACTCGAACCCGTAGCCTCATGATACAAGTATGAGAGGTTTACAATTAGAGTAACCTCATCTCGTCTCTTTGATAGTCAGTTAAGTGGTTGGTTTTCATTGATGTACTGATGATCACTGCTCTAATGTTTTTGTTCTGTGCAATAGACTAATATAATGGACATTGGTAATTAGCAGAAAAACAGTATTGAAAATTAGAAAAGATAAATTTTGAAAACGTTTTGATTTTATTGTCATAAACGAGGCCGGCCTGAAGCTTGCAAAACCAGTGATTTCTCTACCTGTCACAAACTTGTTAATATCATAAGTCCCTTCTGTAGATAACTTTCATATCACATAATGCTTTCGCAACTAGGTTTTATTGGGTTTGATTGTTTGAAACAGATGAACAGGAGTAGAGAGATAAAAAGAAGTAAAATTGACTAAATGCAAGGCTATTATAGGTATTTTGGAGGGTGCAGAAAGTAAATTACAAATTCTAAAAATTTAATGATGGGTGTACATAATAAATGGATGTGGAGAGTAGTTTTTTGGGTGGCAGTAGATCCACTCATCCACCTATCCTTTCTTTTCTTTTTCATGGAGTTCTCTTTTTATCCGACCTTTTTATTTTAATAAAATGTGTGATTAATAGTTAATAGTAAGTTAATAATTAAAAAAACAAATGTTAATCGCATACTATTATTTATTAAGGTAAGCTAATAAAAGTATCCAAATGCACCAATGTGGTGGTAACAGGTATATGCACTGGTTTAACCTAACCGGTAATCGGTAAAGACACTCACTTAGTCTGATAATGTTTCGTTGATGGCATATAAGAAAAAAATATATATATATATATATATATCCAAATGCATTTTCAAACTAGTGTCATTTACTAGCATGAAAGTTGAAACCAGCAAATGGCAGTGCATAAAAAACCCAATTAAGAGAGCACCTTTTTATTCATTTATGCAATTACAATGCATAAAGACTTGTACATAACTTATTTTATATTACCTACACATTTTCTCAATCACAATACATCGTATCGACCAGCATAGGAGAGCAGAGAAGAGTGTACAATCACAGGCGGCTTTGCTGCACTGACAAAGCCGGCTTGAAGCTGGCGATGCCAGTGATTTCTCTGCCGGTTACCAAGGTGTTAATATCATATGTTCCTTCGTAAGTGTAGATGGGCTCCAAATCACAGAATGCCTGCAATGTGATCCAAAACAAATAGTGAATAACCTAAAATGGAAAATCGACACTAACAACTCAATGTTTAAATCAGTTGTTCAATAGGCACCCTCGTCTTTCTAAAAGAACCGGTATATGAATTAAATCTAGTTTATGATAAAAACCTGTACATATATCTGACAGCCACCTACTGCAAAATTCTCAGTGAGGAACAAAGAAAAAAACAAAAGAAGCTGACCTTTGCAACCAGAAAATCGGCCACAGTTCCATTGCCGCCGAGTAACTCGCGTCCAAGAGAGTGTTTCCCTAGCCTTTGAGCTGATCCATGCCTGAAAATTATATAATTTGTCATGGCTATGAAGCACTGCAGAAGTTAAATTTATTACAAACTTTAGACATTTGATCATATAATTACCTTTGCTAAGCTGGCTTGTCCCAGGGTCATTATACCCTTCTCATACAATTTGCAAAGGCGCCAGCCAACAAGTGTCATCGCTTGGACATTGCCCAGCATTTGAACTAGTTTCTGTTGGTTGAGTTGGAAAGCAGCCAATGGTGCTCCAAATTGTTTTCTCTCCATCAGATACCTTTGAACAACATATAATTTCAAGGCCATAATGAAATCTCAAAATAATTTAGGCATACAAGAGAAGAACAAGCAGAACTGTATTACCTGTGACACATATCGTAAACACCCATTGATATACCAATAGGTTGCCAGGAAACCATTACACGTGAAACAGTCAGAACCTATATTGAAATAGTAGTATATAAGTAGATAGCTTGATGGTTGAACGCATGAATTCAAGATATATTGACACAAAAAGAAAAGAAAAAGAAAGAACCAACAATGTACACAAAGCAAATCATACAATCAGCATTGCATATAGTGCTTACAAGGACTAAAAGGAAAAATGGTCACTAAACTTTATTTGGCAGTAAATTCTTACAAATCTTCAAAAGAGTGCTAGTAGCATGTTATGATAATAGTGTCACTTAAGCTGCCAATTAGGTGAATTAAAGATTAAGATTTCTATTTATTCATCTTTGTATCAACTGACCCTACCAAAAAAGACATTGTCTATAAAATTACAATCTCTCAAGAGTGTAGATGATGATTGTGATATAGCACATAGTATAGATAAAAAAATAATGACAAGATAATTATTTATGAAATCTAGCTAGAAAAGCACCTTGCTTGTATCCTTGAAAGAATTGACACCAGGTAATCTGTCCTCATCGGGTACGAATACTTTCTTTAAGAGAATGTCTCCATTTTGCACCATCCGTAGACCAATTTTGTTTTCTATCTTCGTAGATGTTAATCCAGGAGCATTCTTCTTTACTATATAACTAAAACAGAAGGCAGAAAAACTCTACATCTTAAGAAAATGGGAATGCCAATGAATCAGATCAACTATTACACATAACTTGCTAATAAAAAGCCTGTATCATGACAGCAATATAAAATTAGAGAGATAAATTAAAAAACCCACCACCAATGCACATTCCATAGAATATGACCAAAATTGCACAGCTACTCAATGATGACTCTAAATACAGATTATCTCTTTGGTTGCACATTCTTATGTCTCCTCTTTTGGTTCTTAGACCTTGTATTAGGGAAACTTTGATGTCTCAAGAATTAAATGAGTATTTCCTATGAAACAGCTACATACAAACAAAACAGTGACTTTAATGTTGGCAAAGTTTAAAGTAATTTGGTTTACCGATTTATCATTTATTAATTGGGTCATAAATATCCTAATTATTTTGGGTGGTTAGTACAGGCCAATAATCCATCGTGCTACATATTCTATGTATCTCCTTCAATATCCATTGGTGGTTGTACTTTGACGGTCTATCTTTATGTCCTGATGACATAAATTTAGTAATGATCAAGTACAAAATGAATATAAACGTTGCAAATTTCATTAATTTTTTATCGAAGGCAAGAAAAAATATGCTAGTACAGAGCAAATATTGTGTCCAGTTAATTCGGTACAATATATAATATGTTTCTTACACATCAGCTTAGCAAAATCTGAATATGGGTAAAGGTGTCCATTTGTTTTTGCAAAAATGCTCTACAGAACATGCATAGTGATCCAAGTTTGAATGTATGTTATAAGACGAAAAAAAAAAAAAAAAAAGCTTCAATATGTGTGTACCTTCAAAGTAAATTAGAGAAAATGATGTTGAGGTTCCAATCAAGTGCAAAGTAGGTGCCTTGCCAGTGAGATTCCAACATTTGAATGAAAATGGAATACAGTTCCTACTTATCATTTAACCTTTAACATACCCATTTATCTGATTTGTTGTGGTATTCCTAGCAAAAATAACTAACAAGTCTGCAAAGGTACTGTTTCCTATCCATCGTTTATGGCCATCAAGCATCCAACCTCCTTCAACTTGATCATCGGAGGACACATAATAATATGACATAGCAAGAAGCCGGTTGTTTTATGGATAGAGTTATAATAATAATAATAATAATAAAAACATTAACATAGATATAAGATGTTGAGAGCTTGGACCTTTGTTGCAGTAGTTCTTAGAGCACTTGCATCACTTCCATATTCAGGTTCAGTCAAAGCCTTAAAGAACATATTTGAATTATAAGTAGCTGAATTTTATCATAACTAACCAACAATTCCTTATACCATACAAAACCAAAAGCCAACTACTTACCCAACAGCCGATGGAGGTTAACTGAGCCAACGAAGGTAAATATTTCTGCTTATGTGCTTCTGACCCACATAGTGCTATTTTTGACATTCCAAACAAGTTATAAAATGTCAAGGTTTGTCAGTGCTTTTGTTAAAACCAAACTAAAAAGGAGAAAAAGGTCCAACGAGTAACATATTAATGTATAATTGGAGAAAGAAGTTACATCAAGATCTCACCAATAGTAAGCATTGTCAAACAGGAATGCACCAAAATGAAAGTACTACAACTGGCATCAACTCTAGCAACTTCTGCCAAACCTATTGCAGCGGCAGTTATAGAGAGACCAGGACACCCATAACCCTGAGTCACAAGAAGTTCAATATTCTACTTCCACCTCAAGACACAGAAAAATGTAAGAACTATAACAGATGTATAAAGTACCTTGATCGTACCACCAGAAATACGTAGGGCAGCAAACTTCGGAACTACATGAAACGGAAACTCAGCCTTCTCCCAGTACTGGAATAAAAATAAAATACATGTCAATCTCTTTCTTTGTAAGCATACAACAGCAGTAAATTATAATTAATGCTTAAAAACCAATCTAAGATGTAAATGAAAACGCTGTTATATTTCAAAAATAAGTTGCTAGTGACATGAGAAAGACACCTTTGTCATTATTTGAGCTATTTCTTTTTCCATACACTCCCTTACTTTCATTTGAACAACTCGCTCTTCTGAAGTCAATAGATCATCAAATTGGTAATAATCTGATGCTGTAACATTCAAAGACCAAGGTCTATATATATATATATATATATAGTGGCACAGAACAAATAAAGTATCATGTAATCGAATTTTACTCTTAAAGAAAATGGCAAACTAACTTTACATAATAACGTTTCTGAAGCTTTCAGAAAAAATATACAAGAGATACATAAAAAGTAGAACAGAAAAAGAGAGCAACATAATGAAACTAGTTTGATTTACAACAAAAATGAAAGAATATATTGCAGACAATTGAACATGAGAATATCTAAAGAACTAGATGTCAAGGTATGCATCGACAAAGAAACAGAGGAACCAACAACTACTCTAGGCATGCCATACATGGTTAGAAGCCAATTATCCAACATAGAACAAGGAATATAAAACATAGAGGAAATAGGCCTTTTTAACCACCAAATTAGGGTCTTTATTGTTTTTGGCCTTAATTAGTAAACTGATTGTATTTGTCAACAAATACACTTTTTGGACAAAAAGGCCCTTCAGTAAAAAAACAAAAGAAAGAAAAAACGACTTTAGAAAGAATAAGAGGAAAAACGTGTATTTGTGAAAGAAGAGAGAGAAGAGAGAGAACAGAGAAAAGAGAGAACAGAAAAACGTGAAGAAGAGAAAGAAGAGAGAGAAGAGAGAGAACAGAGAAATTCAAATTAATCAACCAAGAGAGAGATCGATCAAGAGAGAGATACGAAGAAGAGAGAAATCGATAGAGAAAATCGACCAAGACATCGACCGGCGACCAAGAAATCGACCGGCGTCCAAGAACGTGTTTGGGTGAAGAAAGACGATGATGCAGACCCGTTCTGGTGGAGCGACGGAGCAGACCGGTGGAGAGACGGCGGTGAGGGACGAATGCAATGCGGATGTTGACGGTGGAGAACAAGTTGCTAGACAGGTTCTTCACTTCTTTGAAATATATATAATCTCTAATTTTTTGTATTATTGGGTTTATAATTGTTGGGAGATTTCTGGTGTGTTTAATTTTTGGGTTTATAATTGAATGGGTTTATAATTGAATGTTGATTTTCTAGTGTTTTTTGTTTCCTTTCATTTTCTGGGTTTATAATTTTTTTTGAAAGTGATCAAACATGATCGTAGAAATTAAATAAACTTTCATGCAAATTCCAACATCATCTGATTTGAAACTTAAAAACAAAACTGTCTGACACTTAATAACATATATATGTCCTGCAAAATTTAAGAAGGAAAACCTTAACTCGACATGCTAAACTAATAAAACAAAACATTCACTTCCTATTACTCTTCAAACTCAAGCTTCAATGGGTATATAATTGAATGGGTATATATCCTGATTTGTTTCAGTTTATTTTTTGTGCATTTTGGGAGGCTCCTTTGGTTTGGGATAGGTGTTGGTTTGCCTGTCTTTGTTGTTGTTTGTTTGTATTGGCTTCTTAGCCTTGCCTTGGTGACTCTTTTTTTAATAAATCTTACCATTTCAAAAAAAGCTTTAGTTTGTTTTGTGGTGCTTGCTATGAAAGTGAAAGTGTTAACAAGTGTGTTGTGTGTTGTTGTTGTTGTGATTGTGTAATATCAAGTAAAAGCTTTAGTTTTTGTGAGTGATTGGTAATAATAGGGACGTTGAGAGAAGAGGACTGTGTGTTGGGGTTGGGTGGATATTAATATACGGGAAGATGCATTGTCTTTTTCGAGATTGGTAACTGGCCATGTGTTTAGGGACTGGAATTATCCTACCTTGTTCTGATAGCTGACGACAACCTGATGTTAGCATCCTATGATTGATCATCAACACCAAATTCAATTATACAACTCTTTTATTTTTATTTTAAGATCATTTTTGGCATTTTCAGTCATCAACCCAGAATAATAAAATAAAATAAAATAACAATGTTGAGAGAGAGGCAAGAGAATACTGGGATAACGATACTTCCAAGTTCTGATGAGTAACTTGACAAGATTTTTATCATCACGCATGGAAACTTCTTTTTCCAGCTTTTTGGATTCTTCCAGGGGTTTTCATATACAATCATACAAAATCTTGCTGTGAATTAATAAAGTAGAAATTGCAATTTTTCATTTCTCTCCATACATGTTTCCATTTTATCAAGATCTTGTTGTTTTGCCTCTTGTAATATATGTAAAAAACTAAAAATGATTTTAATTAACTTATTATTAGCTTGATAGATTAAATATATATGCTTTAGTTTTTTATCTTGTACATTTAAGTATTCATTGTCCCTCTCCCTTCCCTGGTATGAAACAATTTTCAAGTAACAGATATTCTGATTTTAAATAAACAAGAGGACCACTAAAACTTAATGCAAATACCTATAAAAATGAATCCAAGTAAATTTTTAGAACTCTTGATTTTCAAATTGGAAATTCGAGTCATGTTGTTGTTATTGCTGTAGTGTCCTTTTGTTTGCGATGGTTGTGTTGTTGTTCAGTTGTTTTGTTGTGCGTTTTTTTTTTTGTTGCTTTGCCAGGGTGTTTCTGGTTGCAACTGCAACTTTTCCTCTTCTCTTTTGATTGTCAAAAGTTTCTGAACAGTATGAATGTAACATGAAACATATATTGCTTATACGAGATGTAGTAAAATTTGAATCGAAATATATTGATTAAATTCTGTTCATACTTTCTCTGTTATGGTGGAGATTAATAGATGTTAAACACGTTTCAATAACTTAATTAAGTAAGGAATCTTTAGAGGATTTTAGTACACGAAATCTGGTATTTGCATGAAATCTGATTATAATCTCAGTAACTCTTTAATATATATATTTTCCTTTTGTTTTCTCAACACTGGGTACATTTTCCTTTTGTTTTCTCAACACTGGGTATATTTCATACATTCAATCTTTAGCCTCTCCTCTGTCACACACACTTATACTTCCTATATTCAATTTGATATGGTTTTATAGCCATTAGATCTTGGAGATGTATATTGCTAGGATTCAATTTATTTATTACTTTTCTTATTTGTCTTTTGTCTCTCCCGTTATGAATATTTTTTGTACTAGATTATCTCTTCTAAATTTAATACAGCTATATTTTTCTTGGTAATACTGAATTGGCATTCCTTAAGTTATTCAATTTTTTTTTTCATTATTATCTAATACTGAATTGGCATTCCGCATTCATTATTGCCTGGTGTGTTTAATTATTTATTGTCTGGTGTGTTTAATTATTTTATGCCTGGTGTGTTTAAATATTTTTGCCTGGTGTGTTTAATTGTTGTTTGCCTGGTGTGTTTAATTACTTTGCCTGGTGTGTTTAATTGTTTTTGGCTGGTGTGTTTAATTGTTTTTGGCTGGTGTGTTTAATTGTTATTTGCCTAATTGGCTGGTGTGTTTAATTGTTTTACTTGCCTGGTGTGTTTAGTCCTACCTAGTGTGTTTAGTCATTTTGTGTCAGGTGTGTTTAGTCGTTTTGTGCCTGGTGTGTTTAGTCCATCATGTCTGGTGTGTTTAATTTTTTATGCCTGGTGTGTTTAATTTTTTATGCCTGGTGTGTTTAATTATTTTATGCCTGGTGTGTTTAAATATTTTTGCCTGGTGTGTTTAATTGTTGTTTGCCTGGTGTGTTTAATTACTTTGCCTGGTGTGTTTAAATGTTTTTTGCCTATTTGGTTGGTGTGTTTAATTGTTTTTGCCTGGTGTGTTTAATTGTTTTTTTTTTGCTTGGTGTGTTTAATTGTTATATGTCTGGTGTGTTTAATTGTTTTTTTGCCTGGTGTGTTTAATTACTTTTGCCTGGTGTGTTTAATTGTCTTATGCCTGGTGTGTTTAATTTTTATTTGCCTGGTGTGTTTAATTGTTTTATGCCTGGTGTGTTTAAATGTTTTTTGCCTATTTGGCTGGTGTGTTTAATTGTTATATGCCTGGTGTGTTTAATTGTTTTTTTTCCTGGTGTGTTTAATTACTTTTGCCTGGTGTGTTTAATTGTTTTATGTCTGGTGTGTTTAATTTTTATTTGTCTGGTGTGTTTAATTGTTTTTGCCTGGTGTGTTTAATTTTTATTTGTCTGGTGTGTTTAATTGTTTTTGCCTGGTGTGTTTAAATGTTTTTGCCTGGTGTGTTTAATTACTTTTGTCTGGTGTGTTTAATTGTTTTATGTCTGGTGTGTTTAATTGTTTTTTGCCTAATTGGCTGGTGTGTTTAATTGTTTTTGTTTGATGTGTTTAATTGTTTTTTTTACCTGGTGTGTTTAATTTTTTATGCCTGGTGTGTTTAATTATTTTATGTCTGGTGTGTTTAAATGTTTTATGCCTGCTGTGTTTAATTGTTGAAACATTTTGTGTTTAATTTATTGAACCCAACTTATTTGAATTGTGCAGATGGAAAATATCGACTATGAACAGTTTCTCAAGGTCAAAAGAAATAAATGGAATGTTAAAGCATTAATCAACGTGGGTTGTCGGTTGAAAAAAATAGCTACTATAGAGGAAATCATACGGAAGGAAGGGAAGCACAAGGAATTCATGTCCAGTTGCTTCAAGCAATTCACCAAGTTCCCGCAAAAGTCATTGTTCTCAGCTATGGTTGTGCACGGTGTACTATTGAGGGAAATTACAATAGATGGTGCAACTGAGAACGAATTATTTATTTCGTTCGGTGGTAAGAAGGCAAGATTTGGACATAGAGAATTTTGTTTGGTTACCGGTCTTCGATTCGGCGAACTCTCAGAGATTATAAACACGCCGTATGTGCCAAATGAAGACGGCATCCAGAAAAGGTATTGGCCTGGACAAAAAGGCGAGGAATTAAAATTGTCCACTGTCTATGAACGGTTTTTAAAGCGTAACTTCAAGCACCCTGATGATTCGCTGAAGATGGGACTTTTATTGATAGCAAACAATGTTTTGTTTGGTCAACCATTAGATAAAAAAGTCACCAATTGGCTTTTTAATTTGGTTGATGATCTGGACGCATTCAATTCTTTTGCATGGGGGCATTATGTTTTCAAGATGACGATGCACTACTTGAGGCAGGGATTTCGACCGAGAAACCCCAAGAACGCACCTGGCAATGTCAGGTACCGGTTATACGGTTTCCCATGGGCTGTTGAGGTTAGTTTCGCTTACTATATTTGTTTAGTTAATATTGGCTTATAAATTAGAAGTTATTAACTTTTATATTTTTCAAAACTTGTAATTTTCAGATATGGGCGATGGAGGTTGTGGGCACTCTGATAAATGAGTTTGGCAAAAGATTACAGCATACATTACCTAGGATGAGGTGTTATACAATGTCGTTGAGGCCTCAAAATAGCGCGAAAATAATTTCAGATATTGAAGCTAATATTCGTGCTGGGAAGGTGGGTTATTTGCATAGATATATCAATTTATGAAATTACTTACAACATTTTACATCGTATAATATTATGACATTATTACAGGTTCAGCTCTTGGAGGAATTAAAGGCAACAGATGACGAGGCTAGAGCAGATTATTGGGTGGGAGTAGACTCCGATATGTCCGTGGGTCCACAATTTAGACCTCTAGTGGAAATGAAAGAAAAGAATGAGTTGTTGGACACTGAGGATGATGGTAGTGATGGTGGTGAAGTAGGTGGTGGTGATGGTGGTGAAATAGATGGTGGTGATGGTGGTGAAGTACGTGAGGGGGGTGATAGAGATGATGTTGGTGATAGAGGTACTCATGGTCAGAAGAAAAAGCGGAAGGCACCAAAGCAAAAGAAAAAGGCACCGGCCAAGAAGCAGTGGAGGGAAACAGTACCAATCACTAGACTTACTGAAGAAGATCCACTTCGCTCTCCATATTCACCCACTCAACATGACGATCCACTTTCTGTAGGCTTTACACCAGGATATACACCCACCCTTCCCGAAGGCATGGTACATTCACCGTATCCAACTCGGTCATCCTTTATGCAACCACCCCCACATATGTCATCCCGACAGGAACCTCAATCTAGGGTAAGTAGAGTCAAATGCAGTTATTTATTTATTTATTTTATGTTTTCATTTAATTATTTTTTAATTTACTAACGTGCATCCCGTATTTTATAAATGAAAACTTTAGGATGGTGACAGGATAAATGAATTGTTGGAGGCATTGAAGGCACTTCCAGGGTTGTTGGAAGGCGTTGTGAAACAAGAGGTCTCGCAACTTCCGGGTGTGCTTAAAGGCCTCATGCAAGAGATACAGTCGACTCGTGGTCAAAACAACAATGAGGTATTCCATAGTGGTTCTATGTTATAATATGTATTATTTGTGTGAGGAAGAAATGATGAATATTTGTTTTTACAATTCTTACGTGTTGTAGGCACCTTCGACCGATGTTAGAGACCCGAGTTCGCATGTTGAGCAGGAGGTGGATGCGAACATGTCAATTCAACAGCAGGTGGGTCCCTCAGGCCAGAAGGAGGTGAACGAGGAGGGGTTGGTAAGTGGAGATCTTATAGTCAATTACAACTTCGGTTTGGAGGAGGATCGATCGCTCCGTGTTAGGCTCCGATCATCTTATTTATCCTCTCCATTTATTGACCCGACACGGGCCTCGGCAACGAAACGTGCACAACAGAAGCACAAATATGAGGACTTCAAGAAGAAAAAATCCCCAGCCCGGTATGTTATGGTTTCAAATATATCAATTTAAATGCTTTGTTGTTTAATGACAAAAAAAATAACGATTTATTTGTTTATGTTGAGTTTAGGCGAAACGTGGGAACAGAGGAGTCCGTTGATAAGTCTTTTTTCCTGGAATTGGAAGATCCGAAGACATGGTTGTCCACTGATGTAAGTATACATTTTATCTAACTTTTCGTTATCTTGATAGGCCTTTTTGTATCCAATATACGTTATCTTGATTCCATTGTGGTACACTGATACCTTCTTGCTTTACTTTGCACAATGAAGGCTTTGTTTGAGACAATGTTATGAATGAATTAGTGTTTAATTGTTGAGTAGCAATGTGGTGTAATTGTTGAATAGCAGGGTCATGTGTTTAATGGGTTCAACAACACTGGTGTGTGTAATTCATTTACACTGGTGTGTTTAATGGGTTCAGCAACAGTGGTGTGTTTAGTCCATTTTTCCTGTTGTGTTTAATTCATCAAGCCTGGTGTGTTTAGTACCAATCAGGCTGGTGTGTTTAGTCTTTTTTTTCGTACTGTGTTTAATCTGACTTGTCTGGTGTGTTTAGTCAATTTTACTTGGTGTGTTTAAATCATCAAAGCTAGTGTGTTTAGTCTGACTTGCCTGGAGTGTTTAGTCTGACTTGCCTGGTGTGTTTCATCTGACTTGCCTAGTGTGTTTAGTCGTTTTGTGTTCAGTGTGTTTAGTTAATTTTGCTTGGTGTGTTTAATCTGACTTGCCTGGTGTGTTTAATCTGACTTGCCTGGTGTGTTTAGTCCATTTAGCCTGGTGTGTTTAATCTGACTTGCCTGGAGTGTTTAGTCTCACTTGCCTGGTGTGTTTAATCTGACTTACCTGGTGTGTTTAGTCCATTTTGCCTGGTGTGTTTAATCTGACTTGCCTGGAGTGTTTAGTCTAACTTGCCTGGTGTGTTTAGTCTAACTTGCCTGGTGTGTTTAATCTGACTTGCCTGGTGTGTTTAGTCCATTTAGCCCGGTGTGTTTAGTCTAACTTGCTTGGTATGTTTAGTCCATTTAGCCTGGTGTGTTTAATCTGACTTGCCTGGTGTGTTTAGTCGTTTTTTGTCTAGTGTGTTTAGTTAATTTTGCTTTGTGTGTTTAATTCATCAAACCTGGTGTGTTTAGTCTGACTTGCCTGGTGTGTTTAGTCTGACTTAAATGGTGTGTTTAATCTAACTTCTCAGGTGTGTTTAGTCGTTTTTGCCTAGTGTGTTTAATCTTGATTCCATTGTTTTATACAGCACATCGATGCATACATGAGCTTGTTGGCAAAAAGGATGGAATCGGACCCGGATGAGTACAGACATAGCTTTGTTCTACTGTCTTCTGAATTTTATGTAAGTTTGATAATTAGCTGGGAAAATGTATGTGTTTTTGAATAGTTTTCGAATGTATTATTTCAATCGTCAGTGACTCATAACTCTGGTTTGTTGCAGACAAAAGTCAAGGTCGAATGGAATAGGATAATTGAGGGTGATAACGAAGCTGGATCTTCGTTCGATGCACTTGCGTACGAATGTCCGGCGGATTGGATTGAATACGGTCGTGGTAATAGACCGGGATGGGGACGACCATGGTGGTTGTATACACAAGTGAGTAACTTGAACAATGTAGTTGTTGATTCTTTAATCTCTGTACATAAATTTATCTCTTAATTTTTACATTATAATTATTGATCTTAATGAATGCAGTTGTTGATTCCGTGTTGTGTTGGGGAACCCGACGGTCATTGGATTTTATGCAAAGTGAATCTACTTGACTGTCACATTGGAATATTTGACCCAAGTGCAACAAAGAACAAAAAGAAAAATCCGTTTGAGCGTTTCAGACAAGTGATGCCATTACGACGACTGCTTCCAAGTATAATGAACAGATGTGGTTTCTTTTCAAGTAGAAGCGAAAAACCACGAGGAAGTATGTTCACCGTTGGTGTATCGAGTAATCCAAAGATTCCACAACAGCTCGATGACTGCAGTTGTGGAGTATTTATTTGCAAGTATGCAGAGACAGCAATTGTTAAGAAGGCAGATTGGAATTGGGGCCAAAAGGAAATGGCCGACTACCGAAAAGAACTTGCATTCCAAATATATAATAATAGTGTTTTATTTAAGTCTCCCATACAGATGTAAACTTATTTCGAGACAATGTTATGAATGAATTAGTGTTTATTTGTTAAGTACCGAATACATCAGCAGAATATCCAATACAATAAAAATAAAAATCCAATACACCCAATACTGAAAGCAGAAAATCTAATGCAAATAAAGTACAAATCCAATAAAGTGTTTCAAGATGCTGCCATTTACTGAAGCTTTGAGTTGTCCATTTCAAGTAGGAGGTAAATGATGTTGGAACAAATATTACCCTGTAAAAATCATTCAAAAGTTGATCAAAGATGACTCATTCAAATTTTATTTTAAAAAATAACATTACGCTAACTAACATTACGTTAATCCTGATAAGTGATCATACCTCATTCAACATCATTTTCTGGATCCGTAAGGTTATCATATGGCCGTGTTGGACACGTCCTTATGTTGTGTCCCTCTTGTTTACATGACTTGCACTTACGACGTTGAGGAGGTGGTGGTGGAACTGTTTGTGGGTCCGGACCATTGAGTTGCTGATCGGCAGGGGGGTTTGGACAGTTTTGTCTGTTGTGGCCAGATTTTTTGCAGATGGTACAGTACCTAATCTTACTACCATGTTCGCCTGCTGATGGAACCCTATTCTTTCTTGGCCTACCGGCTTGAGCTCGCCACTCCGGTGGAAGAACAACTTCGGAACGTACTTCAGCAGGAGTATTCCATTCACTGGGGTGTCCAACGGGAAAGATGAGACCAGAATAGCCTTCCAACCATGTGTTTGTTTTGTAGAAATCAGAACAAAAGTCCACAAATTTCTTTTTACAAAACCTACAAAGACAGGCAAACAAATATCATTATGCTCAATCTTAAAAAAAAAAAAAAAATTCATTTAAATATTACGAGAATTTATACCTTATAGCTGCTAATGCATGAGAACAAGGCAATAAGTCATTCTGAAATTCCTTACAAGTACAAGTCTTCTCAGATAGGTTTACTAACCCATCTTTGTCACCGTCCTTCACATTGAAATTAACATTATCTATTGGGCGCACCGTATACTTATGTGAATATTCATTTTTTTTGGTTAATTTGTCGGTAGCCCACCGGGACAATTGTGTTGCATTTTTAGATGCCGTTTCACGACGTTCATGAAACCATTTTTGCATCATATCTCTAATGTACTCAACCAATGTTGTTATTGGCAATTGACGAGCGTGCCGCAAACAATTGTTCATGCACTCCACGATGTTTGAAGTCATCCCCCGATAACGCCTAACCGGACAGTACGCACGAGACCATCTATGAGGCCCAACTCTCATCAGATAATCATATGCTCGCATGTTTACGCGACTCAACTCCTGCATCTTCTCCAAGAACTCTGATTCTCGATGTGCCCTTGAAGCTTCATGGAACAAATTGCATACAACCTGGCTTTTGAATCTATTCTTAAGGTTCATATTCATATGAAAACCACAAAGGCCATGTGTTATTTCAGGGTACTCTTTAGCCATTGCAACCTTGATTGCAGGACTGCGATCGGAGATAATGATACAATTTACAGGACATCCTATTGTCTTTTTCAACTCTTTTAAAAACCATGTCCATGAATCCTCGCATTCAACATCACCCCAACCATAAGCTAGAGGGAACACCTGATTGTTTGCATCTTGGCACGCTGCAATAAACATCACACCACCAAACTTACCCTTCAAATGAGTTGCATCAATGCAAATTGCAGGTCGTATACTGGTATGAAACCCATTAAGTGAAGCACTGAGAGCAATAAACAAATATTCGAATTGGTGAGCATCGTTTGTCTTTATTGCTGTTACAGTACCAGGATTAACACGCTTCAATTCGTGGCAGTATGCAGGCAACAACTGATATGACATATCAGGAGGGCCAAAAACATTATTTTCAGCATGTTCTTTTGCCTTCCATGCCTTGGTATAATTTAAACCAAGGCCATGTTCCACTTGCATATCGGTCATGATTTCTTTTGGTTTCAAAGATCGACCACTAACTGCAAGTTTCGGTGAAAGCATTTCACCAATAAGCCATGCACTCGCTTGACGGTAACGGTTGTGCAAACCATCAATTGTACAACTGTGATCTGACTCAAATATCCGAACTATCCAATAATTTCCACCTTCCATCTTAACCGCACGGATATGAAATCTACACTCGGGATCCTTGCAGCCAGCTTCATATCTAGTAGTGCTTGACCTTGTAACACGAATTTCAAAATCCTCCTTTAACGCGTAAGAATGCAACGCTCGCTTTAAACATTTTTTGCTTTCGAACATCCCACCTTTGGATAAACGGTTACATGAGCTAGATTCCTCTGTTCTAGCTAGTTCGAAAGAGTGGTTTGAAGCTCCAGGAATAATCCAAGGTCGGGAAACTGCATTTCCGGACATATCGGCAACATTAACGCCATGATCTTCAAATGTATCTGGACTTGGACCAGCAAAAACCGGTGGAACAAACCCAGTACAACCACCACCATCTGCTGGATCCGAACCCATTCCACCTATTCCATCCATTCCATCATTCACACCCTCACGACTTCCACTGTGACCAATGTAATCTTCGTTGAAATCATCTAATCCATACTCACTATGGGGATTGTACTCTGGGATCGATCTGCCATCCTGATTATAAGGTTCTGCCACCACTTCATCAACGGTTTGGTCCTCACGAATTATAGGGTTCACGGTCTGGTCAAATGACGGGTTTGTTGTTGGTATAGAACCACAAACATTATTGCTCCCACCGACGGATGGAAACTGTGCCGCCAATTGTTGTAAAAAGGTTTGGTAGATAGGCTGGACGGTAGGAACACCCATATGACTAGGTTCTGCACTAACTTTCTCAACAGCACTAACATACACCTCCGGAATATGTTGATCATCGCACAACAACATTTCCACATCGCTATCATCTTTAATCTTCGGTCGGGCAGGCCTAAGCCTAACACCAGTATCAACCAAAGTTCTTAATTCAATGGTAAACCTTCTTAAATCAACATTTGCAACACCTTGTACCACCCTTAACAACTCATCATACGTCAAATTCCTATGAACTCTGAGAAACTCTGTTTCACCACCCTCGTAAAAGTTCCCCACCCATTTACCACCATAAGTGATTACCAATTTCGTTGGGTCCTTTCCTGCATTTCATCCAATAAAAATCTCACATTTAGAATTGAATTTATTAAACCACTCACATTAAACACAGCATGGGCAAACCAATTAAACAAACCAAGGAAAAATAATTAAACACACCATGGCATACCAACTAAACACACCAGGCAAAAAGAATTAAACACACAAGGCAAAAAGAATTAAACACACCAGGCAAAAAGGAATTAAACACATCAGGCAAAAAACATTTAAACACACCAGGAAAAAACAATTAAACACACCAGGTAAAAAAACTTAAACACACAAGGCAAAAAGAAATTAAACACACCAGGCAAAAAGAAATTAAACACACCAGGCAAAAATGACTAAACACACCAGGCAAAAAGGAAATAAACACATCAGGCAAAAAACATTTAAACACACCAGGAAAAAACAATTAAACACACCAGGTAAAAAAACTTAAACACACAAGGCAAAAAGAAATTAAACACACCAGGCAAAAATGACTAAACACACCAGGCAAAAAGGAATTAAACACATCAGGCAAAAAACATTTAAACACACCAGGTAAAAAAACTTAAACACACAAGACAAAAAGAAATTAAACACACCAGGCAAAAAGAAATTAAACACACCAGGCAAAAATGACTAAACACACCAGGAAAAAACAATTATACATATCAGGCAAAAAACATTAAACACACCAGGCAAAAATAACTAAACACACCAGGCAAAAACAACTAAACACACCAGGCTAAAACTATTAAACACACCACGCGAAAACTATTAAATACACCAGGCAAAAAAAAATTTAAACACACTAGGGAAAAAGGAATTAAACACATCAGGCAAAAAAGACTAAACACACCTGGTAAAAACAACTAAACACACCTGCCAAAAAATAATTAAACACACCAAGTGAAAACTATTAAACACACTAGGTGAAAACTATTAAACACACCAGGCAAAAAAATTTAAACACACCAGGCAAAAACGATTTAAACACACCAGGCAAAAACGACTATACACACCAGGCACAATGGAATTAAACACACATGGCAAAAAGGAATTAAACACACCAGGCAAAAACAACTAAACACACCAGACAAAAACAACTAAACACACAAGACAAAAAATAATTAAACACACCGGGCGAAAAAAAATTAAACACACTAAAAAAAAAAATTAAACACACCAGACAAAAAAGACTAAACACACCAAGCAAAAACAACTAAACACACCTGCCAAAAAATAATTAAACACACCAGGCAAAAACAACTAAACACACCAGGCACAACGGAATTAAACACACCTGGCAAAAAGGAATTAAACACACCAGCTAAACAATTACTAAACACACCAGCCACAAAGGAATTAAACACACCGGGAAAAAACGACTAAACACACAAGGCAAAAACGACTAAACACACCAAGAAAAATTTATTTAAACACACAAGGCAAAAACGACTAAACACACTAGGCAAAAAACGACTAAACACACTAGGCAAAAAACGACTAAACACACCCGGGAAAAAAAAAATTAAACACACCAGGCATC